>JAJTUV010001437.1:0-600000 GCA_021653895.1 Mastomys natalensis
AAAACCATTTGTTAACATTGATATTAATCAAGAACAAAAAAGCCAAAGAAATACCTAATATTATATTACTCTTGCTTAATTGTCACGCCTACACAATACACATGTGCTGTTTTTAAGCTTATTACAAATTGTTAGTTGTCTAGAATTTACTCCATGGTGAATGTTGTGCATACTTGTGGAATCCATAAGTTTATACTGATCACTCTCCACTTTATATCGAGGCACAGTCTATTTCACTGGAACCCAGAAAGATTGTTATTATAGCTGGCCAAACCATTCACAGATTCTATTTCTAACCTCCTTGAGTGATAGGATTATATGTAATCTACCATATCCTCCTTGTATTTATGTGTGCTGGGGCATATGAACTCCAGTCCTTACACTGGCAGAGCAAGGACTTTGCCCATTCAATCATTTCCTTAGCTCACTTTAAACTTTTTAAAAAGCACTAATAAATAGACAAATAATATATATAGGCTAGATGCCACTGCCTACAAGCCTTACTTCATGTTGTCAGTTCATATTTGTAACATCTTAGACTTGCTGTAAGAATTTAGTACATAATGTAAGCTCTATGAATGATAAATAGACTAGCTCATAGTCTATAATTATTATTTAATAATCATTGGCCAATTCAGGATAATTTACAAGAGCCTGTCCTGAAACCAGTCAAAATATTCCTACTACAGAGACTTACTTTGTATTTTCCCCCACTGTTATTTTAAGCAAAACTTCCCATTTTTCCCACTGTAATTCAGAAACTCTCTCGATTTTTGATATACCAAATATAGTATAATGTCTGAAACAAACAGATATTTTTTTATTTTTATTTAGTTTTTAAAAATTTCTGTCCAAGAAACCTTTAGGATATTCCCAGGCTTAATTACTGGCTGATATATGAGGCTGACAAATGGCTGAATTTCTGCAACTATGAAACAAAAAAGCAAATTTCTGACATTAGCTTCAATAACCCATGCAAACCTGTTTGTCATTTGAAACAATTCTACAGAAAGAAGCATTTGTGGATCAGAACAGTGACTATTTTTATTTCAAAGTTTCACTAAGAATTACCTCAAGCACATGCATGAAATCTTTAAATATTCTTTTTCTTTCAGATTCTAGAGTTATATCCTCAAATGCTGGTTCCTTTACAAATCGTTCCCGGATCTGGAAAGGAACGATATGGAATAAATATATGAAGATCAAGAAAATCTTTTTTTTTTTTTTTTTTTTTTGGTTTTTTCGAGACAGGGTTTCTCTGTGTAGCCCGGCTGTCCTGGATCTCACTCTGTAGACCAGGCTGGCCTCGAACTCAGAAATCCGCCTGCCTCGCCTCCCAAGTGCTGGGATTAAAGGCGTGCGCCACCACCGCCCGGCAGGAAAATCTTATTATCATGTTTAAAAAAGCAATACAACCTATGGGGAAACCTGTGATTCACTTAAAAGTGAATTTTCTTCCTTTAAAGTTCTAGCAGGGTGTAGCAGTACATGCCCAGAGGCAGAGGCAAGTAGATCTCTGTAGCCTGGCCTTCAGAGTTCTAAGATAACTATTGCTACAAAGAGAAACTCTATCCCATGGAGGTGGTGTGTTCAAACTATCTTAGACAAACTATTCCTAAATTAATGTCACAACTAACTTTTGACATAGACAGAATGTTTTATGAATAGTCTTAGCTTATCTGTGTCCCCTAGAGACAAATTATTATTATTTTCAACTGTGAAGCACAAGTATACATACATCTTCCCAGACAGCATCCAGTTCTATTGGAGGAGCAGCCTGTTTCAACATACTCTTAAAGGCAGACTCTTTCCGTTTCATTTTCCGAGCTTCCTCTTTTTCTCTTTCACGTTCACGGGCTTCTGCCTTTTCTAATAACTATCAAAAAATAAAATCTAGTAAGTTATGCCAAGTTCTGTTTCAAACAAGTCATTGTTCTTAAAAGTATTATCATATCATTTATAGAAGTTTAATTTCACCTCTAACAATGAAAAATCTTTACAGTTTGTTTTACTTTCTTTACCTTATAATTCCATTTACAGCATCTTATCCCACTAGCCTACAACCTTTAGTAATTTTTAGATGAATAATTAGGTAGTCATCTGCAATAATTCAACTTACACTATTGAAAGCCAACTTGATATTTCCAGCATCCAAAGTAGTTGATCTTTTGGTTGAACTGATTATTGCCACAAAATCTTCAAAAGTAGTGTTTACTTCAACTACAAATCCTTTATCCTAAAAGCCAGAAATCTTGTTATAAATAACATGTAACTGCAACGAATAAATCAATGTTTTCAAACAGTGTTAAGTAGTTAAGAAAAAGTACTTTGTTTACCTTCAGAATGTCTTTTATTATCTTTTTTTCATCATGATACCGTGCTTTAAGATCTTCAACATAAAACTTGAAAAGATCAAGTGCAGTTGATCCTAATGAAAAAACTAAAGAAGTCAAAAAGCTAGCTCTAACCAAGAGCTGCAATTACTTTTTGTTTGTAAAACAAACATAAAATAAAGCACACACCTCTCCTCCCCCAACAGCTGTGCTCCCACCCTTACCCACATCCATTCCCACTCCTACAGTATGTTTGGAAAGAGAAGAGTCTCACCCGGCTGACCCAGCATATTAGTGAATCGAATGTCAGAACTGATAGTTGGATACAGTTCCATCCAAGAGGACATAGAGTGAAGCTGCCCATGCTCGTGTAACTCATCTAGAAAGATCTGCAGGAGACAAACACATGTGAAATACAACAAAAACATGGCCAAAAGTACTAGCAAAATCTAAAACACTTAAGTATGTTTAGGTGCGAAGAATATTTGCTATTTGATGAAAGCAAAAATACTTATCTTTCAAACACTATACTATCCTTGTAGTCTTTAGTTGCTTATCCCTTAAGACAGAAAACCACTTCCAGTTAAAAACAACAACAACAAAAATCCGTAAAATACTGTGTATGTATATAACCATAAATCAAAGATACTAAAATGACTGGGATTATCTATTTTCAAATGATGAGGCTAAAGAGTGACTAAGTGCATGTCCTGTATAAAACTGTGCTTTTTTGTTTTTTTTTTAATTGTTTATTCTACACCACCCACTTCCTTTCCTGTGGCTGAGAGTCAGGACTGCACACTTGGGCTTCAGTACTATCAGTGTCTATTGGTCTTCTAGTCTTTAGTTCCTGTAATTCCTAGGTCTCCACTGTTCAACAGGAGATACTGAGGTCAGGGAGCGACAGATGACAGCGGTTAAGACTCATGCTGCTTCTGCAGGTTCAGTTCCTGAATGACAGACAGCTACCAGTCTAAAACTCCAGTTCTAGGGGTATGATGCCCCTCTGTAGTATGTATACAAACATGCGTGCAAAACACATACACATGGTATAAAAAATTACAATAAAAAATTTTAAAGCCAACAATAAAAGGCAGTTTCTGAACAAATACATTGCAGCTGGTATAAAGTATGATCTTCTGCCAGATGGTGGAAGTGCATACTTTTAATCCCAGCATTTGAAAGGCAGAGGGAAATTCAAGGCCAGTCTAGTTTACAGAGTAAATTCCAGGACAGTTAAGGCCACAACACACACACACACAAAAACTCATCTCAATGTATTAAACATAAAACAAAGGCCCCTCAATTTTTAAAAATACCTATTACTACTTGTCTAGATAATGACTTTAAATATTGATTTAACTAGACTGCTAAATTTGAAAACTGATTTTTAAATTGCATATACAGGATACATATTGTTACTGGACAGCAAGGTTGTAGCGTAAAAGGTACCTACGTCCTACTACCACTCCCTTCTTTCAACAAAAGTAGTGAAAGTGTTTTTAAAGTACTTCAGTCTTCACATGCTTAAAACAGAAGGATTTACTATAAGATTTTAAGTTTACTCTTTTCTATCATATATTTTTGTTGATATCTCACTTGAGTCATTGAATTTTGAGTCTGATCCTATTTCAATAGTGGATCTCCAATTGAAAAAAATGTCACACGAGGTTTGCTAACTTCTTTAAAGCTGGTATTCCACTAATTACTGGTGTTACTTTTCCTTTGAATAGTGATCACCAAAAAAATTTTCCTTGGCTGAAGATCTCTACCTCAGCTTCAACTCAGTATTATCTTTCGTTATTCATTCCCTTCTTTTCCCTCCAACACTGTCCTTCATGTTGCTATTCATATGTGTGCTTGAATTATGAACTTTCATAGATTTTGAGAGGTATCCCTGATCTTTAAATTGTTCCTTCATTTTCTCCCTTGACTATTTTTCTCTTAATCAAAACCCACTCTTTTCCTTTTGAGATAGGCTCTCATTATGTACCCATGTCTCTCCTGGATCTTGAAAGCAGACCAGGCTGGGAAAACTCAGAGATCTGCCTGTTTCTATCTACAGAATGCAAGGATTAAATGCATGTGCTACCACCACATCTATCTCGAAAAGTCTAAAAAAACAGTCCTGAGGTTTTCCTTACCAAAATATCTAAAGTCTAATTGTAACTTTCAACTATTTGTCAATCTTTCAATTTTATTATGCTGGTGATTACTAAATATTTTAAGTGACACACTTCACAATATCTTTTAAGACTGCACACTATAAAAATTGAGTATCTGCTATTTTTGTAGATTTTGTCAATCTTCTGAAGGATGATAAAAATCAACACTAGGCTCCACCCCATAAGTTTGTTTAGGGGTTTAGTAATTTGTATTTTATTACTTCCCAAGTAATGGTGATTCTGTGCATCTAGGGCTCATTCTCAGAGGACCACTACTTTTGTCTTATAAAGCTTTCCCCTCTGTGACACATTTTTCCTTTGTTCCATTTAAAGACTTGTCTCAAACCTTTTTATTACAGTTGACAGGAATTCAAATATAGAACCTAAGACTTAAAACAAAAAAAACAAAACAAACAAACAAACAAACAAAAAAAACCCAATTCACCAGGTTTCTAGCAGAGATGCAAACTTAATATGTAAGTGTTAACTGACAGATCAAATCAAATCAAAACAGAAACACTGTAATCACTAAACAACATTACTGAATAGGTTCTTTCCACTCATGATTAATTTTAGAAATGATAGTTTCTCTTAATCCATTTTACTACAGTTCTAAACAAACCTTTGAAAGGTGAAACAGGACTGAAAAATTACTGAGCTACATATATATCTTAAGGAGTACTAACGTAGTGATTTAAAGGCCCACATGGCCTTTGATTAGAATCTCTTGGCCTGCAGTCATAGCATTTGCTACTCTGTATCATACTGTCTGACTCTCTATGACCCAGATTTTTATGTCTATTTTAAATTTAAAACTATTGTAAACTTTAAATCTTAAAAAGGCCTTGAAGCTTACAAACTGCAAAAGTCTAATAGCTCTCCTAAAAAGTCTTTCTTTCTTGTCACATAGTTGATTATCTTAAAACTAGGGACAGCTTATTTTATAGCTAGCTATGAAAATCAGATTGAATTCTCAAAAACTGAATATGAACATAGGTAAACAGAAAGTGTACTTTCAGGGCTTTAGTAAGATTGGCCTTTGAAATCATTTCCATGCTAAATGTGATTAAAGCAATGACATAGCCCACTAAGTTGGCAATCAGGAACAATTTCAGAAGTCACCATATTCACATGAGTGCATCAGTATTACTACATATTAAAACTTACCCTGTATCTACTGGATCAAATTCTTTGGATGAGACTTAATAATCTATGTTCTTAGTAGTCACATGAATAATCTTACATAGCACTACTAAAAAAGTAACTTACAGAATAGCAAGTTTCCTAGGACAAAGGTAAATCGCTGTTTAAGAGCTGTGATAGCAATATTTAGGAACCACTGACATGGGAGGGATAACCGTTTTTAAAAGCCTTTTACATGAGTCTAACACAAACGAAATTTTAAGAACTACTTCCCTAAAGGATAGCAATAGATCAAACAGACTATTAATGCCAAGCAACAAGCATATATAAGCTGTTGCAACCTTGCTGGCACCCTAGTACAGAGTTTAATACAAGACTAAAGACTGCTTGTAACCAAGACTGTGTAGTTTTAAATTCTAGCTCCATACTTAGTAGTATCTCACCAAGTCGGTTTCCTTATTTATCTGAATATATTCAACAAACATGATATACTAAGAAACAGCTTCAAAACACAGGTTATACAGATAGCCTTACATTACGCAGGTTATACAGATGAAATACCTTAGCCAGGCACTGTGGCACTTGTCTGTAATCCTGCCCTTGAAAGGTGAAAACAAAATGATTAAGAGAACAAAAGTGGTTTGGGCTACACAGGAAGTCTGAGGACAACCTGGGTGGTCACTTGGGACCCTATCTCAAAGAAAACCCATACAAATTTAAACAGCAAAAATTCACTTCTTTCAAATGGGAAGAATACCAGAAGTAAAAAAGGGGCTACTGACTACAGAACACAGTTTAAACTCTGATGTAAAGGGATTAATTATGTTCCATGCCTAAACTGGACAGCACGCCCTTTGGGAACTAAATACTAACTGCTAGAAAGCACTCATCACTCTCCTTGTTTCCATTTAGCCATATGCTGCGATGCTCAGCTAAAACCTTAGGCTCAAGTTAAATAATGCGTGTAGCTCCTCGCTATATTCCTTTGCCTCAAATGTCCATGAACAAAAACTAAATTATAAAAATTAAAGAGTTCAACATACTAGTCATCAACAAAGCGTAGATAATGAATTGGAAACAAGTATCTCAGAACTGTTTTGATCCTGTTTGTCATTCAATGACTATATTACAGAACTAAGTCAGAAAGGCATCTTTCTATTACCTGAAAAGATTCTCTATTTTTACGCTGCCTCCTCCTTTCTCTCAACAAAGTCTTCTGTTTTTCTTCTTCTTCTTCCTTTTCTAAAGCCCGGATGTGTTCCTCAAAGCATATTAATGCATCTTCCTTATCCATATCTATAGTATTTTTCCAATAAAAAAAACAAATTTGAAATATTGACAAAGAAAGCAGTTTATTTGCATTGAACTTAACAAATTTCCAATTCAGTATTAAAAAAAAAAACCACTTGTATTTGAATTCAAACATAATTCTATAATGACACAAGTAATGACTTCAAATACTACAGAGAATAAATGGAGGAGGACATGCACATGGCACAAATGGACTAGCTAACAGAAGCAATGTCATGCTTAAAAGAATACCACTTTATGTTTAAAACATTTTAGTTCAAGAGTTCTCTTTGTCCACCTAACTTTGCTGTCACCACTTTTCTTGCTTACTTTAAACCCATCAAGACCAATTTGTCATGTCCAAATACCTTGAATATATGGCCTTCCATGGATTATGGTAGAGTATCAGAGCCACTCTCATAAAAGAGAATAGCCTCTCCCTCTCCAGTAGCTGATAGTCCTCTCCCTATCAGCTACTAAAATCTCTGTAGCGAAGGGTGAGATTTCATGGCCAACACCCATTTGCAGGCTGAGAGTAAGTATTGTGCATTCTGCCTTAGTCACTGTGAGTTTTTAAGTGCAGCTGCCTTGCTGTGTTTAGAAAACACCAATGATCAACAATGGTTGACTATTACATATTTCAAGAATTATCTGTAAAAGATAACTTAGATCTCTCCTAAAGTATTTTTTCACTAAATCTAAATTTAAAATTTAATTAGAAGAAACTCATTTGAAAATAAAGCTTTCCCTATCCCTGAGATGGACAAATCATTGTGTAAAATTGAGTTAGTGACCGAATAAAAAGTCAGAGTATTCTGATTTCGTACAAAAATTGACAATACTCTTTGTAACCAGAGGGCACTATTTGTCATTGTTCTTACTCTGTAACTCTTCATCCTCTGCGAATGTTGGATTATCCATCAGATACTGCTGGGCTTCAGACCAAGTGGTAGAGTAGGTAACATTAGCCATATTGTCAAGTATGTTTTTTAAGGCTTCCCAATTTCTCTTTCGTAACTGCTTTGCTTGTTCCTACAACAAACGTTTGAATACTTTTAACATTCAAACAAAGTATATCCATTGCAATTACTTAAGATTCCTTTATATTCTGATGTTTCAAATGTGATGCTTTTAGTATCAACACCTTTGATTTTGTTAGTGTTGTTTGTGACAGAGTCCTTACAGTTAGTTTTTCCATTTGTCTTTGAAGTCAGAATCTAAAAACTATTTGTTTTTGTGTCCTTATTCCATAAACTCAGGGCCTTACCAGTATGCAGTACAGATATATTTTATAAGGGCTACAAAATGTAGCATGTAAATAACAAAGTCTTCAATGTCATTCAACTATGATTAAAGTTTTAGTAATATCTGAACTATCATTCATGTTTCCTTTAAGAATGGATGCAAAACAATTTAACAGTGATAAATATTTGGATAAATCACTACTAACTATGATTTAAACGATAATTACTATCTTTGAAAAGAGGCAAAGAGGATTGCATTAACTCATTTTATCTTGAACATAGCTTCCAATGAATAAATATGATGTATAGCATACATTATACAAATTAAGTAAAGAAATTGTGTTATAATTTTACTCAATGTAAAATTCTTCAGAATACTGAAATACTGGTAATTTTAAATGTACCTTTTCTTTCTTTGAAAGGAAGAAACAAAACATCTTCATAGATTTCAAGACGATCACGCTCTGATATTGCATTCCAAACTTCCATCTCCCCAAACATTTGCTCAGCTTTTCTAGTGATTATGAAATCAAATGTTACTTCCTTACTGCATCAGTACAATTTTAATTTTAGATCACTTTTTCAAAGGTAGTCAATGAACAGTCTTTCCACTGTAAGTTTAAAAATCATTACTCAGGAAAATTCCATGGCAGTCAATAAAATATCAACAGAAAAGCCTCTATTGTCTCTCACATTAAGGCACCCTCTGCAGACTTTAAAACAGACAACACTTAATGTGGTATGTTTATTCCCTAATTAATACCTTAAGTGGACCTATATGCAAAATGACTAGCTTTTTTGAGGTCCCTTATAGAACAGCCACACCCTCATTTACACAGCCGTGTTCACTACCATCTATTCTGGATGAGTTGGCAATATGTAGGACAAAAACAACAGGGGAGTCACTTTCCGCATCATTAGAAACCTTACTTGTATCTGGTTGTGGAAGTCATTTTTTCATGATTTTCAAGAAAACGCTGAAAAGATTCCTTAGCTTCTTTGTATTTGATCTTGCTTCTTCTTTTTCTTCTTTTTCTGTCTGTACTTTATAGGCATTAAAGGCCTGCTTTTTCTCACTTAGCTTTGCTAAAGCACTAAATAATAATAAAAAAAAATCATATAAGAATAAGCATCAAGGCTGGAGAAGCAAATGTTAATGCTTTGGAAAAAAGTTTCATGCACATATTAAGAACATTTGTGTAATTTATTAAAGATATAAAACAATTCTAAACAGCAATTTCTAGTTTTAAAATGATTCTAATTTCATGTGTTGCACAGTGCTCAGATTGTAGGACAAGTCTTTTGGGTTTTTGGCTATAGCAGAAATAAAATACTTCTATTTATGCCAACTACAAGGCTATGAATAACAACTCTTTATGTAGTTATACAGTTTTATACAATTTTAAATACTCTAAGATTAATGTAGAAAGTAAATTTATAAATCGTTGTATTACCTGTACCGAGGATCATTTATGATCATTTTCATAGCTTGCTCCCATGAAGCATTGGAGGGTACCCGCTGAAAATTATTTAAAGGAAAAATTAGTATTTCATACAAGAACACAGAGAGTAGTAGTATCACAGGAAGGCAAGTATAATGCTCACTGCAAATATCAAGCACCTCCTTTTGCAGATTTTTTTAAAGTCTAAAGCCATTTTTAATGAAGCAATTTTGTGAAGAAAAAAAAAATTCACACTGAAATTGAAACACTATTTTTCTGTATTAGTCCACCAACAAAAGGATAATGATTTATGTTTTTGAAAGAATCTTATACATCAAGGCAAAAATATGCTTGTGAAATTAATACCTTGTTAAGTTTCACAAAAGCGTTCTTCAATTAAAACACAAATTTAGTTTGCTTTCAGTTACAACAGTTCAAGATATTAGTATTTTAAATAAAGGCACAAAGTGAACATTTATTAGGAAATTATTACATGTTACTTAAAAAATCTATATAATACCTTTTCTTTCAATAATTCTTTAAATGCTTGCTTTGCCTCCTCCTTTGTATTCCAAGTATATGTTTTTTTTGCTGGTTGGCTCTCTTCCTCTTCTTTTTTAGGAGTAAAACTAGAGAGACAGAAATTTAAACATGCTATTCATAATTTCAGTAACTATTTTCTGCTGAGAAAAATCTCCTTATCATTTAGCTGTTTGAAGCTGACCTAAAACTTAACAAATTTCAGAAGAAAGTTCCTCACATGAACCCTAAAAATACAACTGTCTGAGACCAAGGACATAAAGTTACAGAATTTCTGTAACATCAGTTACCAGACCATATGTAAAGGCAGGAACATAACATGGAACTACAGTAAGCTGATTTGCATCACTAGTTTGCACGTAAATAAATGGCCATATTTATTCATGTGTCACATTTAATCCCTGGTAATTTTGTATTTGTATATAAAAACTACAAAGATTGTAGAGAGCAATAAAGTCATCAACTCGCAAAATCCGGCTCAGTTAATTTTGAAAATGTAGAATTAATAGAATATAACAAGGCTAGTTTACTCTTTCTTATGTTGTTTTTGGCTGATAATATACTATGGCACAAGTGCCAAGTAACTCTGTAACCCAGAACTCCAAACAAATATTATTTGGAATGCTGTAAAAAATACTGCTGAATAGTGATTTCAAAAAGAATTCAGTTAACACAGAATTATCAATTCCTTGTTTGGGATCCCACACTGAATTTAAAAACTTTATAGTTTAGCATAAAAATGATGGACCTGACACTGCAATAGCTACCAACATAAGAATGTAATATATGCAAATGTACCATTCTTTACCTGTCCTTACATACAAGGTAATTACAATTATTAAGAAATCAGGATTCATGAACTTATATTGAAATGCTGGCAATAAAGAATACTTGTTAAAATTATGAAAAATAAATTACTCTTGGCCTTCCACATTCATATAAATGAATACAGAAGCAAGATTGAAAAAAATATATAATTGTGATGAATACAGGAATTTCTCGTTATTCTTGAAGTAATTATACTGTGTAAACTACACTGTATTATGTACTAAAACTAATAGAAATACATATATGAGGATATACACAAATTACATGTAATTATCATGCCAAGTTGCATAAAGTGTTTTGAGTATCTCAGCATTTTAGTATTCAAAAAGTTCAAACGTAACATGTAGGAGAATGATAACTCAAAAGCTTGTATCATAAGATGTCATCACTTGACATGATGAAGGACCTTTATGAATGCAGAAAATATATGATATAGGGGCTGGAGAGAGAGTTCAGTGGTTCAGAGGACTGGCTGCTCTTCCAGACGTTCTGAGTTCAATTCCCAGCAACTACATGGTGGCTCACAACCATGGTTATCTGCAATGGGTTCTAATGCCCTCTTCTGGTATGTCTGAAGACAGCTACTTATATACATAAAATAAAATAAAAATAAATAAAAAAAGAAAAAGAAAATGTATGATATATATATACACATGTGTGGATACACACACACACACACACACACAAATGCTTAAATATATATACTTAAATATATGTATAGCTAAGTTCAGAAGAGCAAAAGAAAATGTGACCTTTATTCTTAATTGTCTCCAAATACACCATCTCATTTCTTTTTAAATCTCAATATTGAGACACAATATAGTTATTTGTAAAATTAATATGAGAGAAGAAAAGAAACATTTATAGTAAGGAGTGGAGAGATGGAGGTGGTGTGACTAACAGTAACTGGATAATAGTGTTTGGTTAGTCTTCCATTTATAGCTTGCATCATATGGTAGAAAAATTCAATCATAAGTTTTGTAATTATAAGTGACTTCCTTATTTGTGATTCTTATATAAAGGGCCTTCTCTCATCTGATGCATTTTTGGGAAAAGCTGTTCATATTTTTCAATTTATTTACAATAAGCTGAAAATAAAACACCACCAATAACCCTCCCAAAATGAAATAAGTTTAATTATACTCAATTTGACAGAGCTTCTTATCTTCCAAAATTTATTTCTACGTTTAACAGCAATCTACAGTACTTCTTGGTAGTGCTGTACTGAGCACATAAAACAAGGAAAACCAAACAACCCTTTCTAAAAATAAACAAAGCAGGGCATGATACCAAGCCTTTATTTAAAATACTCCAAGTTTATAAACTGCTGATTTTTTCCTTTTTGCCTTGATTTTGATTTCATATAGTACATTGATAGATATAGAATATATTCTTTTAAATTTGTGCCTCACCCTATACTTGGTGCTAATCAAGGTAAGATTAAACTTGAACAGATTACGGGTGGCACGACACCACTGAAATTCACCTTTTTGAAATGGATCAACATTAGAAAAGAACATTATGTTTTTACTTAAACATTTAACAGTCATTGCCTAAATTAACAAGTTCTTATATTTTAAGTCAGGCATTGATTTGCAGAAGTCTGAGTTACTAAACTTACTCGGTTACAGTTTCTTGTTTAGATGGTTCTTCTCCAGTGTTACTGGATACATCACCACTTAGATCTTGAATAGCTGTGGTATTAGCAAGCTGTGCTTGCTCCTCAGTTGATACAGTTACTGTATTTTCATTATCTACAGCAGTAGCAACAATGGAAGTAACTTCAGGTTCAGGAGCAACTGGAACACTTCCCACAGTATTAGTAGGTGTGGTGGAAGTACTGGCATTAGCTGCTGCTGCAGCAGCTGCAGCAGCTGCAACAACAGCAGCTGCTGCTTCTGCAGCAGCCATGGTGCTCATAGTGGTAGGAATTTCTGTGGTAGGAACTGGGCTGTTGATGTTGTAGTACATTCTTCTTGCTTGCTATACGTTAAAAGAGAGAGGGAGAGGGAATAAAAAGAATAGAAAAGGGGAGGGGGGAGAGAGAGAGAGAGAAAACTGGTCATTTCAATACTATAACAGTAATGCTAAATGAAGTCAATTATAAAGTCATAACACTAATGGAACAAAGGGCTAAACAAATCATTGACAGTAAACTAGAAAGCTACTCCAAGAGCCCACAGAATAAGACTGTATCCTTCCCACTGTGCACTGTTACGACTTCCAACTTCTACCATTATTTTGCTTTCAGCAAATACAACTAAATCAAAAATAGGCATTGATATAAATGCTTGTATTCCCTAATGTACAATTACTTCAATAAAACCTTAACCTGTTACTTTGAATAACATATTTGATATATACAAAAACTCATAAGACCTATAAAATCTACATTTCAACAATTAAAGGGAAACTTTGTAAGCCGGGGTATATAGCTCCATGGTTGATTGTCAACATATGCAAACCTGTAGGTCTATTCCTCATGATGACAAAAAAAGGAATTTAGTTTTATAAAGGAGATATATAGTTAGTTCACTCATTCCCAAAATGAGAAACTTCTTAATTCACAAACAATGCATTCCATATTAAAGTACTTGTCTAGCAAAACATACACTTGTGTAAATATATTTCCTTTTTAATGTGCTACCCCCCCACTCCATAAAATCTTCCAAAGACATCAAACTATTTCCTAATCATATTAAATAGCATTCATATCCTTTTAAAGTGGACAAATAAAACATGAATGCTATAGAAATGGCCAAATCTGTAAACCATACTGAGTTTTAAAATTGCTTACCTGCTTTCTTCAGCTTTGATCATGGCTATTAAGAAAACAGAAAAGTTGTCAACTAGTTTTTAAATATAACCACTGAAAACAAACTCTAAAAGGAGATGAAAGTACCATAATTTCATCCAATTTAATTTATCATCTAACAATTTAAAACTTGCTTTCAAGAGTGTTTAGTTTCAAAGCCTCAACTCAACAATGAAACTTAACAATAGCGATTGTGATTGTTGAGCGATCTTTTCCAATGCTGATGATTCCAGAGGCTACTGGCCATGTAAATCACACTTTGAAAATATTCATAATTTAGGAATGCAATAGTATTGTCTCTAGGGATAAGACTTTTTTTTTTAAATGACCAAAATAATAAGAAATCTTATTATTTCAGTAAATTTAAATTGATATTGAACTCATGAGATTTCTGGCCCATTTGTCATACTAGCACTGACAAGCAGATAAGCAGCTATACAAACCAACCATTTGTAGTCATATCAGAAATGAGCTTGATACTCTGTAGATGAGCAATTTGGGATTCTATTGGTAAAATTATTATAAGCTCATGCTCAGACAATTTAGATAGAACTTTAAAGATTTGAACACTTAATATTTCTTTGCATTCTAGGCTCTGGTAAATTTTAAATTTGTTGACAGGACACATATCTTTAATTTTATACCACTAGAAAATGAGGTGCTCCAAGTAAGCAATGATATAATCGTAAGTCTATGAATGTATTTTAAAACTTATCACTTCTTAAAGGAAAATATTTCTGAAAATCTATTTTAAGATAAAAAAAATCCACATGAGAGATAATCATAATTAATATGATCTAAAGTAACTTCCCTATAATCTTTTACCTAGCTGATCTAGATCAATTTAATAAGGATTATATTTTAAGGCAAGTAAAGTAACTCAATTCTTAATCACATCACAGAGTGTTATTTTTCTGCTCTGAGTATTGTTAGATAACAATCTTTCCTAAACTTTTAATGGTACTGAGTAACTAAGCTTTCCTTCTATAAAATATATATTTTATATATTCATTTATTTAACTTAACTTTCAGAAAAAACATGGATACTATTTTTCATGACACTAAAACAAAATCAGTATTAAGTGAAATCTGATAATATATAAATAAAATAACTGACTCAAAATCAACTACTATCTACTATCATGACTAAGCTTAATCATGCGTCCTATGTATGCACCAACATTTTGAGGGATACTAGTAGAAATTTGTACATGACCTTGTTCAACATTCATGTTTATTTAAAATACCAAATCACAATTTTAAAAACTTTAATAAGCTCATTTATAATATAACTCTTACACAGAAGTAATTGTTTGAATTAATATCTTTCACTGCAGATTTATCCATTCATGGTTAGTGAAAATTAGTGACATACTCTAAATGTTAAATATAACAGAAAATGAATTATCAAAGCAGCTCACCATGCAGGTTTGATTTTGTAATAAGACCTCCAGCAACAATGGTATTCTGGTATCCTAGTTTCAATGGAATCAAATCAAATAAAAGTCTATTTAAAATCTATAGAACTGAGATCTAGAGCAAAAAGAAAATAAGAGCCACAAAAAAATGTTACATTATTTAAAATGTGCACACAATTTAACTCTTTTTAAAAAAAGAATAAGGCCTTAATTTGAATAATCCTATTCAGGGAGGACTGTTTCCAGGTGACTCGTACATACACAACAATTTCCCAGTAGAATTGTTTTCCCATCTTACCTTCAAGATCTTCAAGTTCCTTAGGTTTGGCCCAACGGGACTCTTTTGTTTGAGAATTATAGTAATAGGGCTTTCCAGAATCAGATTTGTACTCTTTCCATGGGCATTTAGACAGCAGTTGCTAAAGAAGGGGGAAAACTTTCAGCAAACAGTAACATACTACTCAGCATCACTGACCATCTGCACTTGTTTTCACTAGACATTGTACACTTATGTAACTCTACATACATTCATAGCAAGATGGAAGTTGTCGACTATTGAATATATCATTCAAGTACTGAAGAGAAAATAATTTGTCAAAGATCAAATGCTTAGAAAGTACAAGGATGCTTCCTCTAAGTCAGGCAACTACCTGAATTTCTTTTTTTTTCTTTTTTTTTTTTTGGTTTTTCGAGACAGGGTTTCTCTGTGTAGCCCTGGCTGTCCTGGAACTCACTCTGTAGACTAGGCTGGCCTCGAACTCAGAAATCCGCCTGCCTCTGCCTCCCAAGTGCTGGGATTAAAGGCGTGCGCCACCACCGCCCGGCTAACTACCTGAATTTCAACTGTGTGTACTTCTCTTAGGTTCACCATAGGTAAAAACCACCAGCCATAATGACTGAATAGTGTTCATATATTAATACAAATAAGACAAATAAAAAGTTTGGGGAAATGTAAAATTTGACTCATCCATCCTAATGTTTTAGTTTCATAGTCAATTAAATTGTTATAACCCTGAGAGTGTGTGCATATGAATGAGAAATAAAAGTTATCTATCAACCTTCCTTCTCAAACACTATGTATACATATTTAGACTACAGGGGTAATATAATGTGTAGAAAACACATTTATTTACTGTGTTAAGTTGTTAAGGGAAATAAAAATGACATACCACTGGCTAGGTAAAACATTCTTCAGTGAAAAAGACCACCTGTTTCTGAGCATGACTATTAAAACATATAATATTGCTTAATTTACTGCTTCAATCTTAATTTTATCATATTTATCTATTTTGAATGTTCAAGTGTATAACACAAATCCCTTTGACAAAGACAAACTATTCTACTCTAAGACAGTATTTTATAGGTTATTTAATTTCATTATATCAAATTCCATGGTTAACTGGAACTGTTAACATGTCCTTTAAAATCATACAGGTCATACTGTATTAAAGAAAATTACTTTACTCTTCAATTTATTCTTGAAGATACCTTTGAACAGAGGACGGTAATAAACAAAGTATGTCCATATAGGAAAACAAATTATATCGTTCTTGCTTATTATTCTAACTACACTCTCCCCACCCAATGTCTTAACTAATTAGAGACACAGAAGAACTGCTCTTTGGAGCTTAATATAAAATTCTAAGAAATATACCCAAGCTACTTAACAGTTCTGATTCTTAGTCTTCAAACATTTACCTCAGCAGGTGTTTTAAGATCATCTGGCTTTTCCCAGGTAGACTGTTTTGTTTCAGTATTGTAATAATAAGTCCTTCCATCAGGTGATTTATGTTCTGTCCACATTGATTTCTAAAGGAAAAAACAATTATTGACATGTAAATTAGCCGGGCGGTGGTGGCACACGCCTTTAATCCCAGCACTTGGGAGGCAGAGGCAGGCGGATTTCTGAGTTCGAGGCCAGTCTGGTCTACAAAGTGAGTTCCAGGATAGCCCGGGCTACACAGAGAAACCCTGTCTCAAAAAACCAAAAAAAAAAAAAAAAAAAAAAAAAAAAAAGACATGTAAATTATACAGCACTGAATATCTGTGTGGTAGCAAGCATACAAAACACCAAATTTAAGTATAAAATGACTATTTTAATAGGTCAAATAACACAGAATAATTTGTCAACAGAAGTAGAAAAAGAATCGGAAAAGAGAACATTTAAAAATAATTCAAAGGAAGAAGAGATCAATTAAGGTATTAGGAATGTCATGACTGCTCTCAGAAGAACAGCAACATTTTACCCTTTGCACAAGATAATCCTCCAGCAATATGAATCTTCACCAGTGGATAAAATATACAAATGAAATATAGATATAATACAGGAGTATAAACCATGCATTTATCTAGTCTAATTTGAAAGAACCCCACACCCCAAAAAAACCCACAAGTACTTGAACAAAGTTCTAAATAGGTCCCCTATAAGAACAGTTAGCAAAATTAGAAAATTAAAAATGTTTTATTGCAAAAAAACACAAGCAAGATAACATGGGAGGGGGGAAAACTGAACCCAAGTAGTTCAAGCCCCATAAGTGAGATTTTCATGTGAAACTAAATGTAAATCTACTCCTAATCAAGGATCTAATAACAGAATAACTTAATAGTCCAATAAAACTTGAAAAAGAAGCCTCTGCCATGCTACTTTAAAGCTATTTCACTTTCAAGTTGGTCTTTTCTTGTACTCAGCTTTTCATATGGTAACAAATTTAACCAAGGTTGATGAGGGCTACAAAGATAATCTACATCCTACTTTTAAAAAGATTACTATACATAACAATAAGTAGAAATAAAAAACAAATGTTATCACTTGCTTATTCAACACTAAGATTTTATTTTACACTTACTGACAAATTTATTAGGACTGATTTTTATCACTTTATGCTTGCATAAAAAAAGATAACAAAGTAATTGTAATATTCCTTAAATTTCCTAACAGTAAAGTCACTTTTTTCCAGAAAACTAGAATATTCTTACGTATACCTTTTTGCCAAATGTAACTTTCCAAAGGAATATGATTCCTATGAATAAATGAGGTTGTATGTACCATGTTTTGTATGGCAATATTGTACTTGAGAACAGAAATAAAAATAATTTGGTTAATAATTCAATTAAATGTATTGTATTACAGTCCACATTACATATTAGTATGTAGTCACTAAAGAAAAAAGGGATTAAAGTTCAGTTGAAACAAATACCATGGATGCAAAGCTACAAAAACAAAATGCAAAGACATGTATCTAACACAGCATTTTACAGAACACAGACCTAAACAAACAAGAGACGTTAGGTACAGATGTAAAGAAATACTCATACTTATGTATTATATACCTTCATAAGCTCCACTTACACATGGGAAGCAGTTACAATATGCCAGCCATGCATGTCTGTGCAATTGTTTGCAACATAGGATGTAAAGTGATTAATGTGGTAAATGCAGATGTAAATATATACAAAGATAAAGATGAATTTAAATAAGACTAGTTGTATGTAAAAAACAGGTATGTGACGTTCAGTGTGGTAGATAGCATGGGTTACTCTGGGCAGAAATGAACACATGTGAAAAGACACTTTAGTGAAAAACTACTGGAGACTGGATGATGACTCTAAATGTATATAACCCTTAACTAAGATATATATGGAGGGGGCTGTAATTTTATGTATGCATTAGCTCATATTTGTGTAATATATATTAAAAATTACACACTAGATGAGGCATTGTTATATCAGTTGCTCAGTTACAGTATCATCCACTATAGTATCAATAACACTGGTGATAAAATGGACAATGTTAAGTGAGGGGTGTGCCTCATCACCTATATGTTACCATGGAGAGCAAGAGCCCACGAATTACCCATTTCTTGGCCTTCAAAGACACAAGTTTATGTTTTGCTGCTAAGTCCGAGGATTGATCAGTGTTAAAGAAGCTTCCTTTCTCTCAAAGAGTAGTTTAGTTTACTGCTGGGTATGATCTGACAGTGCTCAGATATACAGGCAAAATGCCTAGTTGCCTCTATTCGTGCTTTCAAGTGAAGGGATAGTGCTCTGAACATTTCTTCCATTCAGAGGCAAATGGGGGTCATCGCCAAGAATGCATCTCTGTAGCTAAGTGGGATCCTGGCAGTCCACCAGCTACAATGCCCTAAAATGGCAAGTTTTAAGAGTGCATGAAGCTTTGCCATTGATAACATTACCCTTGACAAACCTAGCCCTTGGCCCACATACCAATTGAAATAAAGGACACTTTATCCCAGAAGCCCTATCCTCCCTTCAGAACTGGAAGATTCCAATTTTAATGGGCAGGAAGAACTATCTCTGATTCTTTGTGGTTTTGTTCTTATTTATTTATTTATTTATTTATTTTGGCAACATACTTAAGATCTGCATAGGTTCAAACCAGATGAATTCTCAGCACGAGAAAAAGACTTGAACATCCCCAATCAACTATCTATTTTGCAATTGCTATCTGCTAGGAAAGGGAAAAAAAAAAATCTGTTTTCTTAAATGGTATATCCTGGGTATAATAACCAGCTTCAGGGAAAAGGTTTTTATTAGGGGAGGGGGCTGTAATTTTTTCTTATTATTTTTTTGGATGTTTCATAAAGGACATGAATTGCCAGGTTAGTTTGGCATATGCCTTTAATTCCAGCACTTGGGAGGCAGAGTTTGAGGCCAGCCTCATCAAGAGAGCTAGTTCCATGACAACCAAGAAATACAAAAGTATAATGCAATGCGACACTCCTCAAACTTTTTCAATACCTAAATCCAATAATTGAAGTGCTAAACAAAGATTCAATACCAATTTTAAAATGTTCAATGTACCGCAAAGTGCCTTACACCTATCATCCTAGTACATGGAAGAGGAAAAGGGATCACATCAGATTTACATTGTGAGGTCTATGCATTTGGAGGTTACACACATATTAAGATTCATCAATGATCTTAAGGAGAATTAAACAAAACAGAAAAAAAAAAAGTCACCTGATAACTCATGAGAATGTTAACAAAAAGATTCAATGAAACAAAAAAGACAAAAACAAAAGAAATGGAAATCTTGGACAGACCTATAAATCTAAATGAAAAGTCAATGGAAAGCAACATCAGGCTGAAAAAAAGACTATCAGGGATTAAAGACAAAGTTCAAAGACTAATGTAGACAGACATCAATAAAGAAGCACCAATAAAAATCAGGATAATTGTTACAACATTCAAGACTCAAGCCATCAAAACTAGCAATCTAACATACAGGAGACTAAACCAAGTTACAGATGAAGACATAGAAAACTATTCAGTGAACTTATAGCAGATAATATAGATTAAAAAAAATATGGATGTACAAGGACAAGAATTATTTAGGACTCAACAATTATCAGAAAATGAGCCACCAGTTAAAATGCCAACATTATAAACAAAGAAAATATTTAACAAGCAGTAAGAAAGAAATGTTACAAAAGCAAATCCATCTAAATAACAAGAGACCCAGAATAAACTGAAGTAAAACCAATACCTATATACTCTGGATACATGAAAGAGAAAAACAACCCTGTGATCTCATAACACATGAAAGGGTGTTGGAAAGCCAGTAAAACAAAACCTGTAATCCACATAAAGAAATAAAGAGGAGGTAAAAATTCAGAAGTAACACTATAACACAACATGTCAATGAAGTAAACAGCTAAATCTCTGAAGAGCGAAAATACAAAAACAGGAAGAATCAGAAGTAAAATGGAGCCGGGCGGTGGTGGCGCACGCCTTTAATCCCAGCACTTGGGAGGCAGAGGCAGGCGGATTTCTGAGTTCGAGGCCAGCCTGGTCTACAGAGTGAGTTCCAGGACAGCCAGGGCTACACAGAGAAACCCTGTCGCGAAAAACAAAAAAACAGACAAAAAAAAAAAAGAAGTAAAATGGAAATGTTACAATAAATAACACTGAAATCTAATGGAACATTACAGAATATTATGAAAATTAAATTTAAATTACCTTGAAATATCTTCAAGAAATTATTAAATTTTAAATGCATAAGACACACCAAAACAAACCAAAACTACAACTAAGCTAAATCTCTCAACAATAAGGAAAAAGCCTGTGACCCGATGAGTGAGTGTATTTCACGGCTGAATTCTACCAGGCCTTTAAAGAACTAATACCAATGTTCCTCTAACCATCCTAGACAGGAAAGAAATGATCTCCAACTTATCTTAGAAAGCCAGTATTGCTCCAATTCCAAAATAATATATTATTTATATTTTCTATAAATATAAATACTAATATAAACAATAATATAATATTTATATAATACAAATAATATAAAATATGTAAGATTGGTTGAAGAGAAATGATGGCTTTTGCTTTGTTGAAATTTGCCACTGGAGGATGAAATATTCTTTTTTAAAAGCTTTAATATGAAGAACTTGGACATCAAAATTAACCAGACCCACAGTCTATCCACCTCAATGAACTTTTATACAGTTAAGACTAGGCGGTCTAAAAATGTAGAGATGCATACTGGATTTTATACTCTTAACAACAAAATTTTAATGCATATATCCACCCTCAAACCCAAGATGTCAGAATTAGAAAAAAGAATTCACTTTGTGACTTTTTTCGTAACTTGCACCCAGTTGTTCCTTGTCCCTTAATTGCTCTTTCTTGCTCTTTTTTATGATATTCTGTACCCACATATATATTTGTTTGCATATTTGGCTACATTTGATGATGTTAAGAATATGTGGTTTTGTTGAGATTTTGTAATCTCATTCATTATATTCTAAATCCATCTATTTTCTTAGCATTTTATGATTTCAACTTTCTTTGCAGCTGAATAATTCATTTTATGTATGTACCAGATTTTTATTATCTATTCATCTACTGGTGGACAACTAGGTTGCCTCCGTTCCTTGCTACAGTGAGCAGAGCAGCAATAAACACAGTTACCTCTAAGGTAAGATATAGAGTTCTCTGGCTGGATGAAAATAAGTAAAACAGCTAGATCATTTGGCTGGTCTATGTTAATTTTTTTGCGTTTGAGTGGTTTGCCTATATTTAAGTCTGTGTGCTAACATGGGTAGCTATGCTCACAAAGACCAAAAGTGGACATAGGACCAGGTAGAATTGGAGTTACAGATGGCTGAGAGCTACCACATGAGTGCTAAGAATCAAAGTTTGGTCCTTGAGAAGAGCAGACAGTGTTCTTAAATGCTGAGCCATTTTTCTACTTCCTATTTTTATTTTTTGAGCAATCTTCAAGGTGATTTCTAGACACCTGTCTAAGTTTGCACAGTTACCACAGTCAGTAAGGTTTTTATTACATGCCCTCTCCAACACTAGTTGTCACTTATTAACAGTAGCCATTCTAACTAGGTAAGGTATGAATTTTTGTATTTTTTTTCTGAGCTTGTGAAATACTTCAGAATTTCCTTATGTACTGCATCACATCTTTAATTTTGGAAGTATAACCACTTGCATAATACTAATTCTGCCAATTCAGGAATCTTTCCATTATGTAGTATGTTCTGTCACTTTCTTTTTTAAAATCTTGAAATTTTTACTGTATCCTAATTTTTTTTAGAGTTTTTGTTAATCAGGTGCCCCCACCTCCCATTTATTTGAGAATACATTGCTGGTATACATTAAGGCTGTAGTTTTAGACCAACCTATTATAAGCAATGAGACTGAAGCTGTAATCAGACACATTCACTGCTGAATTCTGTCTAACTGTTACTGGAGCCTGTAACTACACTTTATTAGGTTCAACGTTTTTTCTATGGGGTCTTTTAAGGAATCTTTCAAGGGTAGAATTCATCCTTTCTTATTTTTATCCCTTTTGTCTTTTTTAAGTCTAATTGACATAGCTAAGGCTTGGAGCATTGTATCAAATAAGACAGGGGAGAGTGGAAATCCTTGTCTTGTTCCCGATTTTGGAGAAAATCTCGCAGTTTGTCTCTGTTTAATATAATATTGTCTATTGGTGGGTTGAAAGTTGGCCAAATGCCTTTTGTGTCAAATTTTTACATTTATTAACTTACAAATGTTAAACCAACCTTGCCTTTCAGGGATGAAGCTTCCTTATTTGTAACGTATGTTCTTACTGTGTTCCTAAATTTATTTTGCAAGTATTGAGGGATTCTGAATCCCTGCTCAAAGAAATTGGTCTGTAGTTTTCTTTTCTGTTGTTGCTGTCATCTTTACCTGGTTTTGATAACAAAATAATACTGGCTTCATAGAATGAGTTTCTATATAGTGTTTCTACACTTCGAATACAATTAAGGTACAGCAAATGAGATCTTCCTTGACAGTTTGGTAAAATTCAGCAGTGAATCAATCAGTCTGGTCCTAGACTTTTCTTCAAGGGGAGTCTTAATTTCAGTTTCAATTACATTGCTTGTAGTGACTTGGTTTAAGTTAATTGTATCTTCAAAATTTTAATTTTAGTAGGTGATACAGATCTTGAAGTTACTATTTCTTTTTTTATGGGTTATCCAGGTTTTCAGAGGATTTCCACAGTAATCTATAATAGTGCTTTGTTTTAAGTTTGTATCATCTCATTTCCTTGTTTTAAATTTGTATCATCTTGTGTGGTGTCCATCCTCGCCCCCACCCCACCGTCCAGTTGACTGAGTCAGAGTCCTGGAGCTCTTCCTCATGGTGGTATGGTGGTCTCATACTCAGACCTGCCTCTGCCTCCTAAATGCTGGGATTAAAGGTATAGGCCACCACACTAGGCTCCCCCTTTCTTTTTGTCAGACAGCTAAAGGTTTGTCAATCTCAGTAACTTTTCAAAACAGCAGCTTTGCTTGCTTAATTTTGAGAATTGTGCTTTAATTTGTATTTCATTAATTTTTTTCTATTTTATTTTTTTGCAATCTGTGTCTGATCAGCTGCTTGTTGTAGCTAGCAAAGATACAAAAAATTAACATTAAAGGATAGAAAACTACCATGTAAATGGGAAATATAAACATGCAGGCACAGCTAGCCTTGTATCAGACAAAATAAACTTCAAGCCAAAGCTGGTTAGAAATGATAAAAAGGCTATGTATTAGTCAGAGTCTTCTGAGGAACAGAACTAAGGCTGTGGTCCAGCTATTCCAACAATTGCTATCTATCAATGGAAAGCCCAAGAATTCAGCAGTTGTTTAGTCTAGGAAGCTGGATGTCTCAGCTGGTCCTCAATATATGCCAGCATTAAGAAGAAAGTATCAGTGAAAGAGTGAGCTTGTCAGTCAGAGCTATGAGGGCAAGTAGGCAAAGAGCAAAAAGTTCCTTCTTGTATGTCCCTTATATAGGCTACCTCCAGATAGCATGGTCCAGATTAAGATGGATCTTCCTATGTTAAGATCTGGATAGTGGTTCTTAGTGTGGTTCTTTCCAATTCAAATGATTTAATTAAGGAAAAAATAAATCCCTTACAAATGTACCTAGCTACTTTTGTTTTAGTTTATTTCAGATACAGTGGACAATACAGAATTGCTATCTCAGGACACTACATATTAATACAAGGAGTAATTGGTCAAAATATAACAACTGTAAACATTTATGCCTCAAATACTGAGTGGAGCCCCTAATTTTACAAAGGAACAAACACCAGAGATATGAATGAGCACATAGATCCTAACAACAATACTTCAATAATACACTCTAATATTTAGATTGGTCTTTAAAACTAAGACTAGATAATGAAACCTCAGAGCTAAAATAAACTGGGCTTAACAGATTGAATATTCCAATTAACAGATAGAAAAATATCAGTTTTTTCAACAGCATATGGAACCTTCTCTAAAACCAATTATGTCATAGAACACAGACCAAGTCTCAACATACCACATATGTGCATATACTAGATAATTCCTCATGTTCTTTTAGATCATAATGGAATAAAACTAAAAATCAGCAATAAAAATACCTGGAGACTAAACTATCCATTTTCAAGCAAATATTGAGTCATATAAGACACTTGAGGAAATTATAAAATTCATAGAGAAATAATAATGAATACACATCCATGCAGAACTTCTGAGACAGAGCCAAGGCAGTCATGAGAAATTTATAACAATATGTGATCATATTAACAAAAAAGATATCAAAAGAAACAATCTAATGATAAGCTTCAAAGATCTCAAATACATGTCTAACACAAGTGAATAGTGTCAAACACAAACATGCACTTCTCACATTTTTCCTAATGAATTATTACTTGCTGTTTATTTTAATACTATGGAAATGTTAGACAAAAGACAAATTCAAACAATTTTAATTGAGTTCAAAATTTTGGTAAAGCAGCAGAGAAACCTCAAACCATCAATGATGCATTGGGTCCAGGAACGGCTAACAAAGAAACATACAACAGTGGGATTTGAGAAGTTTGCAAAGAAGAAGAGGAGCTAGGGGGCTGGCATTCCAAAGATGATAATGATCAGATGAGAACAATAATAAGCTGATCATTCTAAAACTAAACAGAATGCAGCCAAAGAATTCAGCATGGACCATTCAGCAGTCATTTGGTATTTAAAGAAAACTGGAAAGGTGAAAAAGCTGAATAAGTAGGTGGGGGTGCTTCGTGAACTAACAAGAATTAAACAACAAAACAAAACAAACCCCTCTGAACCTTCATTTCCTCTTATTCTACACACAACCATTTCCTGAAGCAATTCCGATGCAGTATATAACACACGGCTATGAATCCTACTGCATCTGATAAGTATGTTCAGCAAATTCATCAATTTGCTGCACTAAAAAACTAAATGACTACGGCCAGCAGTGATCAACAAAAAGTGCTCAATTCTTCCCCAAAATGCTTAACTACACATGATATAAACAACACTTCAAAAACTTAATGAATTAAGTAGTTCGGTAATAATATCTAATTGCTTTACAACCACATCTTCAAACAGTCTGTAGGTTTTTTGTTTGTTTGTTTTTGCAGGGAATACACTTCTATAACCAGTGAAATGAAGAAAATGCATTCTAAGAATTTGCTAAATTCAGAAAGAGTTTCCCGCAATGGGAATAAACAAACGTCATTTTGATCTAAAATTCATGGTCTGAAACTGCAAATTTTTTTGGCACTAATGCAATGTAATGAAATATTAACAAGTTCACACATGATGATCAAATTGGTTTCATCCAAGAGATTCAAGGATAGTTCAACATACAAATCACTAAAAGTAACACAGTATATAAACAGGACCTAAGAAAGAAATTACAAATTACTATATGTAAGAAAAAAAATAAACCCGACAAAACTCAGTACATTTTAGACCTGGGGATGCAGCTCAGTTGAAAAGGGCACAGACTCAATCCCCAGTTCCACATAACCTGCTATGGTGATGTTCCCTTATCATTCTAGCAATTGAGAGATAGAGTCAAGATGATCACAACTTCAAGAGCAATCTAAACTACAAAGAGTTCCAGACCTCTCTCTCTCTCTCTAAAAAAAAAAAACAGAGGAAGGGTGGAAGTAAGGACCATACCTCAACATTAAAATACAGTGTATATATATATGGAAAACGTAAAGCCAGTATTATATGAAAGGGAGAAAATCTCAAGGTTTCTCTTCTAAAGTCTGAAGGGAAAAGGTATCAATTCTTTCTACATTTATTCAACGAAATGCTTGGATTCTAAACACTAGAGTAAGATAAAGAGATACAAAAAGGAAACATCAAATTATCTACTTGCAAATGACTCTTATCTATACCTAAGAGACCCCAAGGTTTCCCCAGAAAACCCTCAGACATAACATTTTCAGTAAAGTAGTAGAATGTAAAATCAACAGGCAAAATTAGTATCTTTTATATATACTAATTATTATATAACAATTTTTATATATACAAATATTGAACATACTCGAGAAATAAAGAAAATAATACTATACATAATAAAACATCTAGGAATACATATAATTAAGGAGGTGAAATATCTCCACAATGAAATCTTCATTAACACTGAAAAAAAAAAAAAACAAAACAAAAACAAAGACACTAGCGGACAGAAAGACCTTCTGTATTCCTCGTTCAGCAGAATTAGTATTAGGAAATGACTCTATTATCAAAAGCAACAAACATCTTGAATGCATCCCACACCAAAATCTGAAAAACAATTTTCAATGAATTCTAAAATTCATATGAATATCCAAAGCATTCTTCAAAAAAAAAAAAAAAAAAAAAAAAAAAAATCCCGGAACTCAGGAATCAAGAGGCAAGCAATCTCTCTGTGAGGCCAGCCTGGTCTATACAGTGGGTTCCAGGATGTTCAGGACCCTTGCTCAAAAAAACAAAGGAACAATCAAAAAAGGATATGCCAATGCGTAACTTTAATTTCACTAAATAACCACAATATAAATTAACAAAAACACAGCAAGATATAAAAGAAAAACCAGACATACATCTGTATTAGTTATCTTTTCTTGTTGCTGTGAAAAGACCCTTGATAAGAACATTTTAAAAAGAGGATTTATTTTGGTTCAAACTTCAAAGTCCATCATAAGCAGAGAAGGTATGGTGGGTGAAGCAAGAAACAGAAAGCACCCTCTACTTTTCTCCCTTTGATTCCATCTGAACCTTCAGTCTATAAATTATAGTGTCCCACAAATTCAGTGTTTCCCCTTATTTAAACTCTGAAATTTTCTCACAGACACACTTAGAAATTCACCTCACAAATTTTCCTATATGAGTCTCCATAAAGCTAAGTGGACAATGAAAATCAAAACTGAGGAAAGAGGTTACAGAAAAAAAAAAAAAAAAACAAACAAAATCCCTTGTCTTGTTATGGTTCTATTGCTGTGACGGGACACCATGACCAAGATAAAGGAAACATTTAACTGGGTTGGCTTACTACAGTTTAGTGGTTTACTCCATTATTACAGGAAGTATGGTGGCATACAGGCAGACATGGTGCTGGAGAGGTAGCTGACAATTCTACATTTGGATCAGCAGGCAGCAGGAAGAGACAATACACCACTAAGCTAGACTTGAGCTTCTGAAACCTCAAAGCCCAATTGCCAGTGACACACTTCTTTCAACAAGGCCACACCTCCAATAATGCCATTCCCAATGAGTCTATGGAAGCTCTTTTCATTTAGACTACAACAAACCTCAGAAATATGAAGCCATTTGATTTCAACTAGGTATAAAATAAACACAAAGGAAATATGACAGCTTCAATAAATTATGCCTGGAAAACTGGATGGATATTCACTTAGAATGAAACTGGGTCCTCTCTAACTTCATAAAAATCAATTCAATGTAAATCTAAGAACTTAAAACAAGACCTGAAACATTAAAACTAATTGAGAAATACTTCAGGATATAGACAATTACTCTAACTCAGGAAATAGTACAAAACTGACAATACGATTTTATCAAATTAAAAAGTTATGCAAAAGAAATAACAGTGTAGAATGACAGATTATAGGATGGTAGAGAGTCTTTGCCAGATATTCATCACACAGAGGAGGAGTATTCAGAATACATAAGAACTCAAAATACCAAAATAACTGTACAATCAATAAGTGGACAAGTGAACTGAGCAAACAAGTTTGGTTTTTGTTGTTGTTTTTCAGGACAGTATATCTCTGTGTAGCTCTGGCTGTCCTGGAACATGCTCTGTAGACTACGCTGGCCTCCACAAAAGAGGTATGCACGCCTTGGCCTCCCACATACTTGAATTAAATCCATGTGACACCACACCCAGAAATCAGACAACTCTTAAGAAGTAAAAAAGACTCATAAATTACTCAATATTTTTAGCTAAGAGGGAAATGCAGTCAAAATTTGAATCAATGAGAAAAGAAAAAAAAAAAAAACCTACAAAAGTTGTCAAAGTTGTGTGGGAAATAGGAACTCTAATATACTGTTGGGAATGTAAATTAGTACGGCCACTTCAGAAACATGACGTTCTTCAAAAAAAAAAAAAAAAAAACCCCTAAAATACAATTTGTATACTGTTTCTCAGTTACTTTCCTGAAGGAATCAAAGTCAAAACACAAGGGAGACTTGCACATTCACATTAACCCAATACCTTTGAGACAGACAAGTTATACAACCATCCTGGCTTTCTATAAATAATGGAGAACTAATAAGGTGTGAATATATGAAGACAAAACACCTATATATGTAAGATACATAAATAAATAATCCTTAAAAAAAAAAAATCACTTGCTCTATCATACGTGAAACTTAGACATATAAAATAGAAAAATGGGCATTTGTTTGAGAAAAGGAAAGGGGCAAACAAAAGGGGGATAAATATATTGAATGTCAATTATATACATATATGAAAATATTGTAGAAACCCATTATTCTGTATACTACATGTTAATGAAAATACAAATAGTATTAAGGAAAACTTTTAATTATTTTTTTACTGCAGATAAAGAACTTAAAGTACTGGTATATAATGAAATACTAATTACAAAGTTTTCTTCACAAGATAAAGCAAGCTGTTAAATAGTTACTAACACGATCACATTAATGTCTACTAATAAATAAACAAAAACAAATCAGAGTAATCTTTCTAGTAAATTAAAACTATGAGACTTAAATAAAACTCCTTAAAAAGGACTCAGACTATGTATAACCCAATAAAAGCTTACTTTGTAAAATGTAACAAAGACTTGGATGAACAGTTTGCATGAGGCAATTCTAGAAGTACTTGAGCCTCTGAAACATTATAGGGGTTGTATAATATTCTGTCTAAAAAAAGTAAGAAATTCTATTTCACCTTCCTTGGCTTCACCTATTTCTTGGCCATGATTTGTTACACACACCATACTTTTTTTTTGCAAGCACACCAGTAATGGCTTTGGTCATGCTGTTGAAGTAACTAGGAGGCTCTTAACCATAGCCCAAATTGAGTGGCTTGATCTTGGATTTTCCAAGCTTCAAAATTATATGAAATGTGTCTCTTTTCTTGCTTTTGATGGGTAGAAGGAGGAGTTTCATTGCAAATGCAGATATATGCCATAAAAAGACTCTAGAGTCTCTATTGCTCTCTGTCTTACTCTATAATCCACTTGACTGCTTTGGTTGGCTAAGCTGGCCAGAGCTCTTGGAACCTGCCTATCTTGGCCCCCAGTGCTGGGGTTACAGGCACATAGAGCCATGGCTTCTTGTTACACTGATGACAGAGATTTGAAGTTAGGTTCTCATGCTTGTGCAACAAGCACTTTTACCCACAGAGCCATCTTTCCAGCTCTAACAACCTCCTTTTCTTCCTACCCTCACCCTAATTTTTGTCCTTTTATTAACTCATGAAAAACTCCTTGTCTTTTGGATTGTTGAAGCAGTAAGTCAGACAACACTTGCCACAGTGTTGTCTGTCAAAGTGACTAACCATGAAATCTCCAGTGCCACTTTCATCAGAAGGACACTCTCAACAAAGGCAACTAATTTTGCATTTTATCCACCTTACAGTATTTCAGCACAGCAAACTTAGCCTTTCTCTTATGCTTATTCTTCTTGGGAAAGAAAAGCTTCTTCCTTTTCTCAGTACCACCATGAAGTCTCAACACAGGATGAGGGGTGGAGTCACTGTGAATGCTTAGGTTGGACAAAGTATGGCATCTTACAACTGCTTACCAGCAGGGAGCAGCCTTTGCTGAACAGGAAGAATTCCATCCTTATCCTTGATCTTGGATTTTACATTTTCTATAGCAGATAAGGGTTCAACTCGAGAGTGATGGTCTTCCCCATAGGGGTGTTTACAAAAACCTACACCTTGCCAGTTCCTCTGCCAGAGTTGACTGGAACACCAAAGAACCTGTTTTCTTTAAAGTAGTTGGCCTTGGTATTTTGAAACAGCCACATAAAACAGAAACAATCTCTTCTAACATTCATTGAAATTATTTTTTAAAATAAAAAAATTTAACATTTCCCATGGAAAACTAAAGATGGCTTAACAAATAATCTCCAAAAACCAAGGATCAATTCAGCATGTTAATTAAATATAAGAAAGTAAGTACTTACTGCACCAGATGCTGCACCTAAAAGACAAAATATTCAGTGATAAGCGAAGAGCTCCTTAATAGTTCCAATATTTATTATTATTTCTTCCTCTTTATTCTTACTAAAGCTTATAAACTGTCCTATATTACCTATTTGTTTGCTTTCCATCCCACAAATAAAACATCTATAAGCATAAAGCATTTTCAGAACTTGAGCTTTCAATCTCCAAAGTTAACTGTCAGCTGCCGAATAAGAAACATTCATTTTGCTTTCTGGATGTTCTTAAGTTTCAATCTCACCTAAACTCCTTCTTCTTTATTACATATGCTACTAAAGTACAATAATGCCTCTGTTCTCTAACTCCTGCCAAACTTGGTTACATGTAGGTAGTAGCAACTGTATTTGATAGTGTACGTTATTGAACACTTCCGCCATGGCATAAAGTTTTGTTAGTGCTGTTCTATACTACCATATAAATATATGACATATATATATCATATATGGGATACGTATGCGCGCGTGCACTCACGCACCACACACTACAACACACACACACACACACACACACACACGTCTTTATGTTGATGCATGTATGTGTATCTTTATGATGTAAGGGATTTTCCGGTGTTAGTGGTAAAGCTCACACAAATAATGTCTAACTTTAGCAATCAGTCAACTTAATATAAGTAAAAGAGAAAGTAAAGATTGTAAAACAGAAGTCCAAGAGCAAATACTTCATATCTAAAAAGTGGAGCTACTATTCATTCCTATGTTCTCCAAGTAGAAGTATATAACTCAGTACAGTTCATTGTGTAAATATTCTCTGACTCTGATTATGTTGACAGAGGCATTATTGTACTTTGGTAGCATATAATAAATAAAGGAATTTAGGTGAAATTGTTAAGCACTGAAATTTAGATCAAACGTTCCAATATAAATTTTAAGTATTTAATAATAATCATAAAATATAAAAAAAGAGAATCAAAGAATTTGTACAATAAATCTGACTTAACGATTCAGTTGTAATTACTATCTATTGTCAGATATTGAGAAAATATTAAGAATTGATCATAAAGATCAGTATAAAAAACTACTTTTATGTGAACGATTGGATTGTTAGTACATATGTATGTATTCCACATGCATGCCTGAAGCCCAAGAAGGACAGAAGAAGGCATCAGATCCCTGGAACTGGAATTACAAGTCGTTGTTAACCATGTAAGAGTGGGGAATGCATGCCAGGTCCTCTGAAGAAAACAGCAAGTACTTCTGTTAACTATCTTTTCATCCCTAGACATTACTTTCATTCCTTTTTGTAATATGACTGCATTTTTCCAAATGAAGTCCATCATACATTGTAGACATACCTGCTGCTACATCCATACTATTTACTCCAGGCTGCAAGAAGAGAAATTAAATTACTAACATTCAAAATCATTTAAACTACATTTTTTTTTAAGAAACAATCAATGTAAATCAGTTTCATGTGTAATCTGTAAGCCACTAAAAGACTAACATTTCTAGTGGTTTCAACTCCCAGGCTTGCTATACATTTCAAGAGATCAACAAAGTTGGGTAACTTAATTACTTTAAGACATTACATGGTTATAAATTGTAGGCAGAACCACAACCTTCCCCCTCAATCTGACATCTCCAAAGCTCTGAAAAACAAGTCTTACTAATTAAGCAACAAAACTCACCAATATTAATATATTAGAAATAGGGCCTCAGACGCCTCAGCATATTTTTGTAATGTAATATATGCAAATGTTAATAAATATAGTTATTTGATTAAAACACTAAAAACTTACTAATCTAAATAAGTATGTCATACTCGTTCATTAAAACCAATAGGCTCTCAGGAAATAAACACGCTTAAGCTAGTATCATAGTATTTATATCACCAAACTACTACCTAAGTGTGACAGACAGTCATTAAATCTCTATTCAAGAATACTGAGTTAATTTGTAACAAGTTTCATCAAAATGGGCATTTCAAAAAATTAAGTCTTCTAATTTTTAAGTTGAATGTCAATTTTTACTAGCACTTAATAAATTAAATGTCATGTTTGAAAATATTACAACTATTAAAATGCTTTGTCCCTCACAAATTGTTTACATGTCTTGTTATAAAACTAGTTTTATCACAGCACATGTATAAATGTTGCAATGTAATGCTCCATTATAATTTCCACATTACACTTTAATTTTGGGATGTCCTATAAAGTACATGCACATTATTATTCATACATGAAAGTAATCAAAACACAGAAAATAATGATTTCCGTAAGATTACCAACCGGCAAGGCGGGCTGCATGGAAGCCTGAGACATATGGGACATCATCATCCCTGACATGACTGAAGACATCATTCCAGGCATCTAAAATAAAAGTTAAAGAATGGTTACCATGTAAGATCAAAATACTTTACAGGACTGTAAGTATCATACAATGAAAAATATAACCCACTGAAACTAAGCTGCTACAGTATATGGATAATATGCTTAGTAAGTGCTTGTTGAATGAATGAAGTAGTTCCTGATGATACTGTTCTAATACTTACGCCACAATTCATATGTATGGTAAAAAAATCTTAAGTTTATTTAGAAGAGCAGACTGTTGTATTCTAACTTGAGACTATTCATTTCCTTTTATACTTAATTAAAAAGCTGCTTCTCTTTTTTTTGAAATGAGAGAATATAAGACAAAAAAAGTTTCTGTATTTTTACCTTTTATTCTTAATCTGTACTAAACAAACTTTACAGTAATCTGGTCTGTCTCAAAATCTTAGATCAAAGGTGCTTAAAATCTAAACACTGACTTGAAATTTATATAAATGTGCTTTAATTATAAATACAGAAAAGTACATAAATACCTGATTATACTAGTTTTGAGAATTTATTTTAATCTATTAAGGACAGCAATGAAAATCTGAATAAGGACTAAGCATGAATAAAAATCATGAAAATTTGCTTTCTAAGGATTTGGTCAATATTCATCAATGTTACATAAAATATAGAACCATATTAAAATTCTGACTGTGATATATTAAGAGTTTCAAAGGAATCTAAGGAAACTTGTAGGGTGATTAAAAACTTCAATAATTACAGGAAGTAAGAATATCTATGTTCGGTTTTATTAATTGTGAAAATTCAAAATGAAATGGGCTAGAATACCTGTAGAACAGCATGGGGTTAACAGATTAAAAACCAGCTAAAAATTATTTAAACTACTGTGAAGTAATTATGGTTAGAAGAATTTGCTAGATTACCTGGAACATATGTTCAAAATAATACTTTATAAAAGGCATAAGATTTGAAAATAAGCACAGAGGCCTCCAAAACTTAACTAAAAAATTAAAAAGATATATACATGTTAAGAGAAAAAAAATAGCAAACAAAGATAGATGTTTCCAAAGCTTTCTAGTATGCATTAGGAAACAACAATAAATCGAACAGGTAACATGAGAAAGCCACTCCAAAAGCACACAGTGGGAATCTAAAAGATTCCAAACTAGAACCCTAAGAGAATTTCAGAAGTGGAAGTTTTAAAAACCTAAAAGAAAAATAGTAATTTCTCCTAAGGGTGAAATAGAAAGTACTTTAAAATGCAGAGTACTAAAAAATAAAACAAAAAATCCATTAACCATTACCTGCAGTTACCATAGTTTGAGTAAACTAATACAACTTGAGGTCAAATATTTGACTTATAACCTGAAGACAAAAATCTCATTAAAAAAACAAAAGTCACAAAACTCCAATAATTGAGGTGCAAGTTTTAGTCCAGAACAAATATTCAAAACCATATATTGAACATAAGGACTTTGTATAATTGTCTCTTTTACAGTCCTTCCTATTTCTCAAATTTTTAAACACTTCACAATTGTTCAGTAGTGTAGAATTCAGTTATGGTTAGAAAATGAGATGTGATAGAAAATACAAAGCCACGGTTTTCTTCAGCATTTTTTGTTAAATCCCTAGTAGGCAAAGCTTAGTTATATTTGTTTTACCTGACAAACTTAGTATCTGTGGGCTTTGAAATTTTTACATAATTAAGTATTCTAGAAGTGAAGCTGATGGTATAAATATGAAACTAAAATCATCTTTATGCAAGATACTGTATTTCATACAAAACTACTATTAAAAATTTGGTATATTTGGAGCTCTCAGAGATCTGAACATGGCAGAATGATCTATTTCCCTGAGCTCCCATTATCGACTTAGGAAATGTTACAATGATTCCTATTTTTATTATCCTAAACACAAAACACACAGGCACATTTTATATTTGCTATCGCTGAAGTTAAAATCTTTGCAAGCAGTTGGATTCAGTTATACTAGTTATTTGGTAGGACCCCCAATTTGAGACAAATGAAATTCTTTGTAATATATTCCTTTTGCTGTTTTAACATCAACGTTAATGAAAGTGAATCCAGGCTATAAATGTAAAGAAAAGTGGCTTATGTTTTAAATTCTCAGTGGTGGTTTATTTTTTTCTTCTCAAACCAAAACTAAGGTAGGCAAGTTTCTTTGTTGTCTTTGGTATAGTAAGTTAAAATTTCTTGCTTCACATAGAGGTGCCAGCTCTAATTGTTCTCTTAAATTTCCTATTTGCTCCCCCCACCCCCACAGTTAGCTAACCTTCGAATTCAATAAAATAACATGTTTGTTAAAAAAGAAAATTTTTTTAGCATAATCACTATAATGCCATAGCAATTTCACGAAACACATTATTTTCTAAGCACAAATGGCTATTCACATTAGCGTAATATGAAATTGCATTATAAAATCAAAATGCTGTTACTTTTACAAATTTCCATTTCTTCTACTTTGGCCAATATATAAAGTATTATAGAAAGAGCAGAGACAGTGTTTTGGGGGGTGGGGGTGGGAAATAAACACGGAGTCACCATCTCTCCAGTCCTGGAGTAGGGGGAATTTTAGAGCCAGTTATCAAGATATATTCAAGCTAGGTATTGTGAATGGCACTCATAATAAATCTCTTATTACACTTATGGCTGAGGAAGAAAAACCCATTCAGGATTGGCATGGACAATTTCCCCATCAAGATCTTGCTTAAGGATAAAAATAGGACTGCAGATGTATGATCAATAGAAGAACCCTTGTCTAGTATGCATGAGACCTTGCATTCAGTGTGGAGTACTGGAGGGATAAGAGATATTCAGAAGAAGCACAAGTTAGAAAGACAATAATCAATGAATAAAAAGGAATGCCAACCACACAAGCTATTCTACTGCTTTTAGCATCCCAGAAAGTTTCTAATGTTAAATATAAATGAGTGTTTTATCACTTTATGTACTTTAAAAATAAAAATAAACAATAAAAGCAACATCAACGCTAGAGAAGCTGAACAAAGGGCTGGAGAGAGAGATGGCTCAGCAGTTAAGAGCACTGACCACCACACTTCCAGAACTCTGGTTCAATTCTCAGTACCTACTCGGAGGCTCACAATCATCTGTAACTCCTGTAATAAGAGGATCTGATATCCCCATCTCAAAATAGCAACAATAAATTACAAAATAAAACAGACTAATGTAAAGTTAAAATAATTTCTGTTAAATATATATATATACACACACACAGTAAACAATGCTTCCAATTTAATATGTAGAAAACATTTATTAAGACAACTAGTGTTCAAAATCAGTTTACTAAATACAACCTATAAAATTTAGAAATTCTAAAGTAAGTAATAGCTTTGCATTCCAGATTCAGTAACCTGTGGTCAATGTAGGTCTGAAAATATTACATGAAAACTTTAAAAACAAACCCACAAGTTTTGATGCCAAGAACTGATTGCTGACAGAAGCCTGCTCCTGAGAGGCTCTGCCAGAGCTTGACCAATACAGATGAGGATGCTCATGCCGAGGACCCCATTGGAAGAGTTAAGGGGAAGGACTGAAAGAGCTGAAGGAGATTGATTGCAACTACATAAGAATAACAACAGTATCAACTAAAAGGTCCCCCTAGAGCTCCCAGGGACTAAACCATCAACCAAAGAATACACATGAAGGGATGGACCCATGTCTCCAGCTGCATATATAATAGAAGCTGGCCTTATCTGACATCAGTTGGGGGCATCTGGCCCTTGGTCCTGTGGAGGCTTGATGCCTCAGCAGGGGGATGCTAGGGTGGTGAGGTGGGAGTGGGCATGGGATAGGGAGTTTGCAGAGGGGAAACTGGGAAAGGGGACATTTGAAATGTAAATAAATAAAATAACCAATAAAAAAAATCCCCAAGTTTTTAAATTATGTGGTTTTCTCAGTATACAAGCCATAGCTGTAGTTCCTATCAGTCTTGCATATTAGATCTACCTTTGATATATTGTAGTATGTGTGTGCATAAGTTCAAGTAACCCTCATTTTACTTAATAATGCCCCCAAACCCTAAGTATTATAATGATACAAAGAAAGTATCAGGGCATAAAATTTCCAAGGATAGATTAAACTCTAGAATTACAAGGCAACAGAGCAGGGCATCTTAGAAACAACAGTAAATTTGCATATATGGTTTGGTTTTAGGAATCCACAGTAAATCTTGAAACATACATAACTAATAAAACTTCTGAGGTGGTTAACTCAACTGATACATAATGTAATTTTTTTTTCCCCAAGAAAGATTTCTCCAAGAAAGATAGCCTTGGTTGTCCTCACACTCAGAGACATGCCTGCCTCTGCCTCCCAAGTACTGAGGTTAAAGGAAAGTGCTAGGGCTGCCTGGCTTAATTTTATAATTTTATATATAGAACCCAACTGAGCCAGGCACAGCTATTGTCAGACAAGCAGAATTCCTACCCTAGCTTGACTACTTAACAGCTTTGGGACCTTGGGCTGCTATGACATTGACCTCTCTGGACCTCAATTTTTTCATCAACAGTAAAAATATTACCTGACAGACCTTACTGTAGGAAATCAAGTACAATAATGAATGTAAGGCAATTAAAATAATGCTCAAACAATGCTACTAGTTAAGCTACTAGCTACTGCAGTTGTCTCAAGTACTCATAATTCTAGCGCCACCTAATGGATACCAAAATCTCCAAATATATATAATCCATGCATACCCCTGGTAAATTTTAAATCACATCTAGATTTCTTACATTACCTAATGCTATCCAGTTATTATATTGCAAAAATTTCTGAACACACTCAATATAGACACAAATTTTTCTCTAAATACTTTTGCCATCCATGATTGAAAGGGTAGCACCTGAAACCATGAAAGACCAACCAACGCTATTTTATTATTGCTGTTCTTAACCTTTTACAACGAGAGAACCTTCTAAATAATCCTTTCCCTCAGCCATTCTTTGTCTCTTTCTCAGCTTTGTTATGTTTCTTCATTAAAGGACAATCTAGTGAACAGAATAAACTTAATACCTCCAATAGAAATCAATCCATGTAGTAAGAAGTTAACCTCAGGCTAAGTACCACATTTAACGCTGGCTCTGCAATGTTAGTATACAATTCACTTAATTCTCTAGACCATTCAGATACCAAATACAACCTGGACAAATTGGGCCAACACTGTTTTCAGACAAGAAGATTGGATTCAGTAAGGTATATGAATTTCTCAAACCTTATACAAACATAAGAACAAAATTATAATCCTTTACAACAGATTATACAATATATAGAAGTGTAGTGGAATGAAAATGAGTACCACATTTTTTTTTAATTGCAAGAAATCTAAATTCAATTAGAGAAACACAAATAATAGTGGCTCTTAATTAATTTTTACAAATTAAGAACTATAAATTTTGTACTAAATGTCATCTAAAACCTTCTTTAGGGCAAAAGACCATTATGATCACCCTTTCATGTTCTTCAAGCTAGATTCAATATTACTTCTATCTAAGCCTTTATACTGGTTTTAGTACTAAAAGGGTAAGCTATAACATTAAATACAGCATGCTTCACTTAACAGCAGACACTCACTGATAAATATAATATGTGATTTTGTTATACAATGTGTACACACAGAAACTTAGATGATACAAGTCAGTCAATCACTGCAGTGCCCTTTTCATTTATCAAGAGGCCCAGTGAACATTAAAATGTATGAGGCTACTGTTCATGTAACATGTAACTATTTTATTACAATGAGTTTGTCTTTGTAAACAAAGTACATTCCAAACAAATAAAGTACAATAAAAAGGATAGCATAGTAAACACACAAATCAGAAACTGTGTAAATACATAAATCACCATACAAAAATTTTATTTAACTGAAAAATTAGAGCCTTAGGTACAGCAAACTGTATTTCAACCGAGGACAGTCCACAACTGCTAGCATTGCAGTCCTTCAGTATACATGCCTAACAGCACCAAACCCATTTTAAGCATACTAAGAAATAATAGATTTAAGCCCACTAAAGCAAATGTACCTTTATTAACTGCTAAATAGAATTGACCATACCTTTAAGTAAATGAAAGATAACAGATGGTAAGTTGACTAGACTCATATCTACAACATTTCCAAGTGCCCAGGAATATCTGACATCTTAGTAATGCCAACCAATTCACACATGATGAGAGTCTTTTAAGATCAAGATACACATGCCATATTTATACTAAAAACATTAATAAGAGACATAGATGTCTAACAAAATATGAAGATATAAGATAGCCAGATGAAAAACTATGAACAACTTCAACAAGAGAACATAATCTACCCATTCTTATTTATAAACCTTCAAAACAGGTCAGTTTTTCTAGGTAAACACTGGAAAAAAATGGGGTGGGGGTGTATTCTAGTACACATCTGTATTAGAAAGTTTACGAAGTGTTGGTAGTATTTCTTATGATTGAAATGCTACTAGAAAGGTGGTGGGCAAGACAGATAAACACCTAGCAGCACTTCTAAAACTTTCATGCAAGACTTCCCAATAACTTAATATTTTCTGCATCTTAAAGAGATACAGTCCATTCTATCAAACAGAGATAAGTCTTCTTGGATCATTCCAAACATTAAATACTTAAAAATATTACTGAATCTGAAGTTTTGAATGAGTTCATACTTAAATGAGTTACCATCTAAATAGTAGCTGAAATAAGCACATCTGTAGTCTTACTAGCAAAACCTGTCAAAATCAAACCACAGTATAAAAGTGAAGACACTTGCCCTAGATTAATGTTCTTTATAAAGAAAAGTGTTTGAGAAAAGTAAATGCAAAGAAATTACCTAGATTTGGGAATTTCAAGTAGGTAACATAAAAATTATTATGTGTCTTTTAATGACTGGCTAATATTAAAAATAAAGCATCTCATTAGTAAGATATATTTAAATACCAACAGACTGATTATCTCTGCAAAGCCTATTACAAATCACCTTTTATGTTATAAAGACACATATGGCAAGATTTCATCCTCAATGACATGACACAGCTAGAAATACATGTGCCTATCATTAAGTGGAAGTATTTAGATTTCTTTACCAAAACAAGACCCAAAGATCCTAATTTATTTCATTTTATTTATTTTTGCTAAATGAGAAAGCTATATGATCCCCATACTAAAAGCAGGACAACTTAAAGTCACAAGTAACCTCTAGACACATATGTATCAGTTACGTTCTAGTTTACATTGTAGGAAATAGTATCTACTCATTTCATTCATTCAACAAGTATTACCGAGCACCCAGAATGCACCAAGAACTGTGCTCAGCACTGACAATTCTTAACAAGAACAACTTAGTTCTTGCTTTCTGACTTTATAGTCTATTATTTGTTAGGAAAATAGCAAATCAGAAAACATCAAGGAAAAAATAAAACAAGAAAATGTCACTAAGTGCCAAAATAAAGCAGTAAAAATTCCAAGCATATCAATGTGTTAAATAATTTAGAGAGGAGGTAAAGAGTGTCCAAAACCATTTGAGAAAATAATTTAGGCAAGCAAAGATGTCATGGTGATAGTGATCTTGAAAGCAAGGACAGCGGTATAAGCTTAAAGTCAAGAGCTAATATAACCACTTAAGGCACCATGAAAAGATTAGTATGAACTCATATTAGGGAGTATAAAAACATGCATCATTGACTGTTGCTTTGATGTGTTACAGAAGATCTTTCAAACTTAAAGTTGTGAAATTTAGACACTAGGTCATAGATATACAATACTGGAGATTATTAAGCAAAGAAATACATTTTACTTTTTTTTTTTTTTTGATAGGAGATAAAAACAGCCTTGAAGCAAGAAAACCATCTCAAAAAGAGTTTGACTATCCAAGGCATGGGAATAGAACAACCTGGCTGTTACAGACTTGTGAGTATTAAAATAAGAAAACCAAATTCATTTCTAAGATGTAACTACTCACTAATGTATTATCAAAAAATCATCCCCCAAAACCTGAAATTACTTAGGAAAAATTTGATTTCCAAATCAATCCATAAAAGTTTGATAAAGTCAGAAAACTGAACATAAAGTGTTAACTCTGGAAAGGAGCTCAAGACTTCATTTCATTCTTTTTATAAATCAGAGAAACGTTAACACTCAAGAGCAGAGCTAGCTAATAGCACTCTGTTAGGGATAGCAAAATCAGTTGATTAAAGATAACAAAATTTAATGTTCTTGGTGATTAAAAAGCTCATACAAAAAGAAAAGAAGGAAAATGAAAAAGGAAAAGAAAATACTTTGAAGACAAAAACATGTCTTATTCGGAATGGATATGGAGAAAGACAGCTTTATACACGATCGTATTTTAACAGAAATTTCTACTGGAAAGTTTTGAATATTGTTACTATGCAAAAAAAAAAAAAAATTTTTCAGTAAATTTTAAGAAGAAAAAAAAAAGACTCTTCCAAAAACAATTATTTATATCACATACTATTTAAAGTTCATTTATTTGATTTATTTGTAAGGTCCTTTCCAACAGTATAGTCTTTTAATTTTATAACTGGCAAGTATAACTTTCCCCAAAGTTATGTGCATCAGGAGGTAATAATTTAATCTACATGATAGGTAATTGAGATAAGCCTGAAAGAAATTATGGTTAAGTTATGATTTGCTAATAGATTCAGCCTGAACTGGAGAAAATGGTACTCTAGTTTATCTTATAAATTAAGGGGAATAAAACGTGAACATATCACTTCTTGAAGTAACTAGCTGCATTTCTACTTTATAAACCGTTTTTTAACCCTAGATCATTACTGTCTAGTTTGCATACTGTTTTATAAACAAGCTTTAAAATATCTTGTCATATTCAGTAACATTTCAAAGACCATCATCCAGCTTTTTCTTTATCTTCGGCTGATCTAAGCCAGGTAACTTTAATGTGGGCAGTGCAGCAGATAACTGACAGAAGGTTGACCAGTTCCAGGATCTTGTACATATCAGACCCTCTTACCCTTGCCTTAAAAAAAGCCATAACATATGCATATAACCAATGGACATCTTGTATAATTTAAATCATCTCTGGATTACTTATGCTACCTAACATGATATACATGTTCTCTCTGTAAGTAACTATACAGTTGTTTCATGTGTTCAATGGGAATATGACAAGGCAAAAAGTTTGGTTGTGGTCTGGAAATTGTAATTTATTTTTCATGTCCTATAAACCCATGTTAGATGAAACAATGGACACAGAATCCTGCAGTTACAAAGGATCAACTATTTTTGAACTTTATATAGCCCTTGGTCCCGAAAATCTAAAACAGTTTTTAATAAACGTTTAAAAAGATGGATGGCAAAACTATACACTCACTACCCTGAGTGATACAGGCACCCAGCCTCTTCTCAATCATCTTCTCATTATAATTACTAGTAATACTCCTGAGCATATGCAAACACAAGAAATGATGCAAGAAAACAATGAGTTCATCATTAAGAGAAAGTTCACAGAGCTTTAAGAAAGATTCCTAGAGTCCTTAAGGAGGTAAGCTTTACCATAAGCTAGGCCCTTACTGTCAGGGAGGAAGGGAGCACTAGATAATGATCTGATTTTGAGAAAACAACGGCAATTTTCTTGAGACTTTCAGATCTGGTCTCCTAAGGTATTCATTATCCTCATAGAGGGAGAATGCTCAACATTTAAACAGTCAGGTGTACTTAATGGTGCATAGAACATATTGGACTAAAAAAAAAAAAAGTAGTAGAAAACCATGAAGCAAAATTCAGAATATCTGAAGTATGTAAGTAGCAAGTAAACTTATTAGGAAAGTGGTCACTGGCACAGCTAAAGAGAAGGGGCCATAAAACAAACTGTGACCAGTGTATGTCAATTACTTAAAAAAAAAAATAAATAAATCTGCACTGTACTAAAAATGACTCGCTGGCATCTCAGGTTTGCTAGTGCAACAGCACCGTTACAGCAAGGGTAAGCACGTCAACCCCTTGCCAAACTTACCTTGACTGGCCCAATGGAAACAGAAGGCCCCAGAAAAGAGAGAAGCATCTGGCAGTAGCAAATTGTTTTATTTTATCTTTCTGTGGAAAGAAACTAATTTTAAATAAGAACCAGAGCATTTAAAGAATAAATATTTTTTTAAAGCTCATTATCTAGTTAGAGCAGCTCTACCAAGAAAACAAGAAGGGTTTTGTGCTGCTTAGAGATGGGAAGATACAGAAGAAGAATCAAGAGTTGTCTCTGATCTCCTAGGGAGCTTTAAAGTATTGTTATTCTAGAGTAACAGAGCAAAAGAATCTTTATATAAGGAACTCCTGCAGGCAGAATCTTTTCAGTCTGGTGCCTTTGAATAATTTTTTTTTTTATACAAAATTAAGGGCTATATTCCAAATATAAAAGAAAACCACTTAACATTAAGCCATTCTACTCTTAAAAGTAAAAGAGAAAGAAAAATACAACAAGCTCCTGTTTCCACTGCAATTTCACCAATAATTTTAGCCTTCAATGCTTAAATCATTATCAAACTCAATAGTACTCATTAGCAAAAGGAAATATACAACTGACTTTCTAAAATATTCTGCTAACCAAAATATTTCATGACTTAACAAGATATTCAATTGGAATAACGCAGCCTGCCCACGAATCTGTGTATTATAGAACCTAGCATAGGACACAACTGTTCATGGGACTGAAGCGCTTGCCTTTCTTGAACATTTCTCTAGAAATTCTACCAGTGTTACTGAGTCATCTTAAAACCCTTTAATCCAATCACTCCTACAAAACGTCCATTTACGGTTTGTGCTAGAGATAGATGCAAGGGGCAACGCACAAGTAGGAGTGTAGAAACAATAATCATTTCAAAAATTAAGTAGGAAATGAGCCACCTATTTGGCACTGTCCAGGGAAGAATTAGTAATAGAGCAGAAAATCCCTCCGCACCCAAAACAAGAAGAAACACTCCAAGAATAAAATTCATTCTAAATGAAAACCCCAAGTGACTGCCATTTTTCTGATGCTATGCTTTACACATTCACCATGATTATCTTCTGATATATATTTACTCCTAGACCATTAATAATTATAATGCCTGAAATAAGTCACTAAGTTAAATAGATTAGATGTATACTGTCACTTTAGATAGTTTGTTTTTCAAGATAGGGTTTCTGTTTTGGAACTCACTCTGTAGACCAGGCTGGTCTTGAACTCAAGAGATCCACCTGCCACTGCCTCCCAAGTGCTGGGATCAAAGGTGTGTGCTACCATAGCTAGCTTATTAGATTTTTAAGTCTTAATTTTGTTGAGGAAGTCAGTTAAGTGTTTTATACAGTCTTACTACATTCAAAATTTGGTTACAGACATGATCAATGCAATGTTTGTCTTGTTTGAATGCATTATGTGGATATAAACTAACCTTTAAACAGCTGCAAGTACAACACTGACTTACATCTTAAAATCTTGGCACAATCAAACAAAAGAGAAGCAAGCCAAAGTAAAAACCATATTCTTACTTGTCCCATTGGAGGCCCTCCCATAGGAGGCATCATCTGCGGCATCATTCCGTGAGGTACAGGAGGCATGTTTGCTCTCTGACCCATAGGGTGCATGCCCATTGGTGCATAATGCATGCCAGGATGCCCCATCTGAAAAATAATGAAAAGTGAGAAGTGAGTAAGATACAGTAAATGTTCCTTTAAAATGTCATTTCAAAAACAACTAAAACCCATCAATTGAACTATAAGGCACACTATTAAGTCAAAGTGATTAAATTATAGGATTAGCATATACTAACGTTAATCTTAATTACACTACAGTGATCATTACAAGGAACCTAAAAATTTACAATATATGGAAAAGTTAAACCCATTAGTGGATTACAACCCCTCTCCAATGACTTAACCAACTGTTAAATGACTAGTCAGACTATGTATTGGTGACTATGTATTGAATTCCAACTTAAAAGTTATTACAGTGAACACAACCTTGTCACCTTTATACATACAATCAGCTTATACTACTTAAAATTACATCAACTTAAATGAGGTCTGGTTATAAAACAGAGTGTGGGTACCCAAGAGTACTTCCCTAAGAAACAAATGTTTTAACATTGTTAAAATATCAAAGACTGTCATTCTGTCTCAGACACTAAATGCAAATAAAAAATTCATTCGTTTTAGAGAGCTTAAAATATAGTACTTCCATTGTTCCTGGCTTGAAACTAAGTATCTGCAGCCAATTCTCCCAACCGAATCCCCCAACCTCTGCAAATCGCCACCATTACCGGAAGAAAATAAACTGCAGCAGCCGCTCCTTAGGTCCTACAGACTTAAGTGTCCCTACTATGAGACAAGCCTGGGACTTTCAGATGCACAGTCCGCCAGGGCGCCAGCACCTTCCTTCCAAGGCATCTACCTAGGCCAAGAGCACTGGCAAGTCCAAGGTCCCACATATTTCTTTGTGCGTTCCCGCCCTCCATTTCTCTCCCTTGGGACGTAGCCCACCATCTGGAGCTCTCTTCCTGGTATACTCTTCTCCTTTCGGAGAAAGCTTCCTGTTTCTCTGACTCGGTTTTTCATTGTGCCGCTTTCCCCTACCCCGCCGATCCCTTACCGAGGGCCGTCTCCTCAGGAAGCCGTCAGCAGAGACCCAAGAACTGGAGCACAGGTTTGAGCCGGACAATCTCCGCTCCCCGTCCCCGGGACCCCGCGAGGGAGGTTGGCTCTCCATTTCACTCACCATGAGGCCTCCACGCTCGGCTCCAGTCCCCGGCCTCATCGTCGGGCTCAGACTGCTCCGTCGGCGGCCACTGCCGCTACACATACCAACAAGAAGCGATCTGAGTGGCTGGCGCCCGCTGGGGCCAAAGGGTAAAGGCTGCCCTGAGCTGCGGGGCGGGATCAGCGGGGCCAATAAACTGACAGGCTTCCCTACTGTCCAATCAGAGCGCGATCCGACACGCAGCTCTGCAGCGATTCGCCCCCAGCCTCACTCGGCGTCGCCTGCATGGAGAGGGGGGAGGGGACGGAGGAAGTTTCTGCGTCGAGTGCTCGGCCGGGGAAACTCTACCAACTTCCCCCAGGAAAAGGGACACGGCGGGGACCCAGATTCCCGAGTTTGGGCCACCGCACCCCGCTGGGGGTGGGGCAGTGGCGTCTTGCCACCTTCGCCACCCCCCCGCCCTAGTTACGTTCGCCCCACAAACCTGAGGCCACCAGGGGTGGGGTGGGGGCGGGGTAAGCGGCACCCGGCGTTAGCGGCCTAGTGCGCGCGGGCGCGCGCGCGGTTGGGGTGGGGAGGGCTGGAGTACTGCGCGCGCCCGGAGCTGAGCGCTCGCCATGGTGAAGGATGGAGGCGTACACTAGCAGGAGGGAAACCGTAGAGGCGGAGATCCCTCGCCAGAGGGAGGAAGCAACTGGCGGTTAGGAAGCCGCGGAGCTGAGCGGGAAGCTGCGGTTTTGGGGATTGGGCGGTGCGTGCTAATAGAACCAGAAAGGGCCGAAGAAGTTAAGCAGCGCGCATTCGCGGACCACGGCGCGCGCTCGCTCGGCGCATCCGGAAGCGGAGCCCGGAGGTAACCCGCTCGTGCACCCCCACCGCTCTGCGCGGGATGGTTGGGTCCGCCGACGGCCGTCGCTGATTGGCTGTTGCCGGGGTGGGGCGTGGCGGTGGTGGACGCTGGACCGTTCGCGGGCCTCTCAGTCTTTCCCGCCATGTCGTTCGTGGAGAGTTGGAGGTCTATAGGCGCGCGTAGGCGCCGTCAGGTTACCCCAGGCCCTGTGACTCGGCCTGTGTATTCCGACTACACTCAGGGGGATAGCTGGGGTGAGGGCGAAGGCGACGAAGACGAGGGATGCGACCAAGTGGCCCGCGACTTGCGGGCAGAGTTTTCGGCCAGGGCGTCATCGGAGACCAAGAGGGCCCCGCTACTCCCACCGGTCGGGGACGGGTCGCCGGTCCTGCCTGATAAGCGCAACGGCATCTTCCCGGCGACTGCGGCCAAGCGAACCCAGGCTCGGCGGTGGCCCATCAAAGCCCTTTCCATTCTCTGTTCGCTGCTGTTCGCCGTCCTCCTCGCTTTCCTCCTCGCCATCGCCTACCTGATCGTTAAAGGTACTGAAGCCCAGGGCTCGAAAGGCTGTCCAGCGTAAAGTCGAGCCAGTACATCACACGCCCCCATTCACACTTTGCACCCAAAGCTTTCCCTCGAAACTTATTGTCCTTTGCGCTTCCCCCTTTTGTCTTCTCTTCCTAGAAGGACGTCCCCACTCCATAATGAGAACCATTTAGAAAAGATTTTTGGTTAAATCCACACCCGCCCTGCTTTAAATCCACACTCTTAAATGCTGTAAAGGCATTGAACACTAGAGTGGAAACATAAGTACGGCTATTTAATCAGATTTACTACCTCAGTTACCTTCCGGTAAATATCTCTACAAGAGTCAACTGCAATAAACATGAGAATAGTGTTTATTTCGGGCGTGTGGAAGACAATTTGAACAAAAGAAACTTAAGGGCATAACAGAATTTGACTTCAGTTCTTAGTCCATTCTCTAAAATACCAATGCCCTCTTCAATGAACTTCTACTCATAGGCATATAACTTTATGTTACAAAAGAAAAATAAACTAAGTGCACAACAAATCTATCACGGTTGAAGTGAAAACAAACAAAACTGTCCAAGGGCCACCTGTAGCCCATTAGGGGATGGGGGAAATAAAGCAAAACTGGAGAGATTTAATTAGTAAAGGTAACTCAAGAATAACAGTGTTAGCCCGGCAGTGGTGGCGCCGCCTTTAATCCCAGCACTTGGGAGGCAGAGGCAGGCGGATTTCTGAGTTCGAGGCCAGCCTGGTCTACAGAGTGAGTTCCAGGACAGCCAGGGCTACACAGAGAAACCCTGTCTTGAAAAAACAAACAAACAAACAAACAAAAAAAAAAACCAAAACAAAACAGAATGACAGTATTGAATCATTTTAATACAAAATACTGTTTTTATGTTTCTGTTTCTCAAGAATTGGCAAAAGTCAACACTAAGTTCAGTCTCTTTCCACTACACTTCTGGGTGCTTTTGACATTGAACAGTGTCTCCAATGCCTTTGGATATTCATGTCATGCAGGAACATTAACTACTCTTCTACCTGAACCTCTTTGTATTTACAGAATTGCATGCAGAAAACTTGAAAAATGAAGATGATATACAAACTGGGCTGTTAGGTATGAACTGATCATTTTATTCATCTGATCACTTATTTTTGTTTTCCCAGATTAGGTTTAAGTTAAAGAGGCCTTGGGATAAATATCTTATATACACCATGTATGGCTGATTCAGTAGTGTTTTTTATTTATATGTTTGTGGTAAATATTACTAATTTCCTTTCTAGGTAAACATTTAGATAATTTTCATAATTTTATAATGGATTACTAATGCATGTGTACAGTATTCAACACAACTCTGTATGACATTGGTCCACTAATTACTTAAAGTAGTTTCTAGTTACATTTTGGAAGAAGCTCCCTATACTGTTTCAGGAATTTAGAACTAGAAACTTGCTCACAAGCCAACGTAAATTTAGCCAACGTAATATAATTTTATTTAGCCAACGTAAATAATATCTGAAACAGACTTCAGAAGAATTTAATGTCCACATGTTTTTGTAAGCAGTTTGTCTTGAGATAACAATTTTAAAATAAGAATTATTTGCCATTAATGTCTAGTTGAGTCAACTAAGTTTCTGTTGTCCAGAATGTCATACATTATGTAGTTTATACTGAAGAGGGTTATTGATGGTATCTGTCTCTCTCATAGACAATTTTGAAGAGTTTAGAACTTTACCTATTTGATATATTTTACTATTAAAATTCAGGAATGGGGAAAACAGCTATTTTTACAGCAGAACAAACTCCAAGACAGAACCCTCTATGAGCCTCTAATCTCGTGGAGAATAAATACAGTCAGTATCACTTAATACAGTCAAATTCATGGGAATTAATTTTAAAGGAAGCATAGTTTGGCTTATAGGAAGTATATTTATTATAGCATTTGAATGGATAATCTTTTCCAACAGAAAAACATTCTTTAAAAAAATGTTTCAGGGTTGAGTGTATAGTTCAGTGATAGACACTTTGCTTAGCACACATATTCCAGCACCACCAAAATAAATAAACAAGCAAGCAAACGTGTTTGAGAAAAGCACTGCAAAGATGATTAAGTTACTGATGAAATTGAGGCAGTTGTGGTAATACTTGTCCTTCTGTTTCTCTGAGTTTGAATTCTCATCTGTTTGAGAATAAATGCACAGCCAGCTTTACAAAGTATGGTAAATTGATAGTAGACCTTTCAATAAACTTTTTTTTTTTTTTAAGAAACTGGATAGTTAAAAGGAGAGGCCAGTTCTAGTAAGTTTCCCTGAAATCAATGATAAATTTATAAAGATACCAAGAAAAAAATGATTCATTATCTTACCACAAGAACATGCCTAGGGAATTGTATCCTTATTCTCTTTATAATTGATACAAAAGTTTGAAATGAAGATATGAAGAAACAGCCTAGGTTTTGAACAAACTTGTTGAATTTTTAACTAGGCTATAAGAAAAATATTGTGCACTGTCTTAGTTAGGGTTTCTATTGCGAAGAGACATCATGTCCATGACAGCTTTATATAGGAAAACACTGAATTGGGGGCAGGTTTACAGTTCAGAGGTTTAGTCCATTATCATCAGGGTGGGAAGTATGGCAGCCTGCAGGTAAATATGGTACTGGAAAGGTAACTGAGAGTTCTATATCTGGATCAGCAGGTAGCTGGAACAGAGTGAGGCCCTGGCCCTGGCTATATCATCTGAGACCTCAAACCCAGTGACACATTTCCTCTAACAAGGCTACTCCCTATGAGCCTATAGGGGGCCATTTTCTTTTAAACCACTACATATACCGTTTTTCTGTGAGAATGATTTTATCATTTTCTATTATTTACTAGACATTTTAATATACTAGTCTTTTGGTGTAATTATTGCTATTAGATCTGCTACATTAATATTTCAATGAGATACATTTAAAGTTTATTATAAAACTGCCTCAATATTTTGATAGTAGGTTGATTTTATTTTCTAGAAAAATAACGAGAGCACAGTAAGTGTTCAACTATGAAAATAGTTCTCTTCTATAGACATAAAAATTTGACTCCAGATATTTTTGAATACTAATCTGGGGCTGGGATAAGTCTCAGCAAAGTGAGAATGTAGCTGCACTAACAACATTTCTCACTGTGACACGGGTGATCATCAGTCTGGTGACTTGCTTGTATTTTTTTTTTAGATGCTGTTAAATTATGATTCAGCCCAAGATTGGGTCCAAGAATATTTGCTTTTATGAATAGTTCTTAATACAGGTACTCAAAGGACCATGGGTTGAAAACTACTTTTAAATATTTGAACTAGGTGTTGTGTTCATCCCCCATCCCCCAACACACATATTTTCTTTATTTCTGAGCTCAATTTTTTTTTTTTTTTTCAAAAAATGTATTCAAGGGTGATTAAAGCCCCTGGGAAGTAAGGGCTGGAATGGTTCAGTGGTTAAGAGCTCTTGCTGCTCTTGCATAGGACCCAGATTTGGTTCCCAGCACCCACATAGTGGCTCACAACCATTCTTAACTCAGTTCCAGGGCACCCACCACTCTTTCCCTGACCTCCAAGATACTCGTTATGCACATGGCTTATAATGTGTATTCAGATAAACAATAAAGTAAAATAAGTCTGAAAAAATTCTGAAAAGGTAAATTGTAATAGATTAATAAGCAGTGTAAGCTCTAATACTTGTTAGGAAATCTAAAGTTGCTAGGGTCCTGTCCTTGGCTTGGGCATCTTTGTTTCCATGAAAAACACTCTTCATGGGAAGCCTGTTTTTTGTTGTTATTGTTTCTAGTTTTGTGTTTGTGTTTGTTTGTTTTATTCTGTTTTATTTTTGTTTTTTTAAAAAAAGGTTTGTTATGAAGCAATAGAAGATCATTTGGGAGAGTTGTTTTTGTTTTGTTTTTGGAAGAGGGTTTCTCTGTGTAGCCCTGACCTTCCCGAAATGCTCTCTATAGACCAGGCTGGCCTCAAACTCAGAGATAAGCCTGCCTGCCTCTGTCTCCCAAGTGCTGAGGTTAAAGGCGAGCATTTAGGAGAGAGAATTGATCTGGCTGACTCGTATTAGACTAGTACAGTTTTACTCAGAGGTCATCAGGCGACGTGATTGTTACTGTCTTTGGATGGTAGTGGTCTTTCAAATTAAATCCACAAACTAATAAGGGAAAACACAGTTATTTGCACTTGTGCTGGGTAACGCAAATATTTCACCAAGATATCCACTAATTTGCTACCCTCTGCTGTAGTACCACCTTTGAAAGATTGTATAACCTCATTAAAAAATAAATAGGGAATAGAGAAAACAAAAGTCAGTAGACTAGAAGGATGTAACAAAAATAACAGTTTATCAGGAGTTATTATGGATTGTTTAATATTTGTAGTAAATGTAGTAAGAATGTCAGGAAGAACAATACTTTCAAAGAACAAACTTTAGCCAGGTTTGGTAATGCATATTGGGAGGCAGAGATAGGAGAATCAGAAGTTCAAGGTTATCCTCAGCTATATAGCAGTGTGAAGGTCAACTTTGTCTATAAGACCCTTTATTTATTTATTTTTTTAATAAGACCCTTTCTTAAAAAAGTAGTTATAAGAGGAAGAAAAAGCACAATTTTAAATTGACTTAAAATTATATGTTCCACAGTATACATTTTTTAAAAGTTTAAGTTGACATACTGAGTATGCCAAAATGTTAATACTTTTAAACTATTTTATGGCCATCAGTATGTTAGTTCAAAAATTCATGAGATTGTTTGCTCTGGTATATTGAAAAAGCAGGTGCAGAGAATATAGAGTCAACAGAATTGGTCATTAGTAAGTTGCTTAAATGGGCAGTGGTGGCTCACACCTTTAATCCCAGCACTTGGGAGGCAGAGGCAGGTGGATTTCTGAGTTCAAGGCCAGCCTGGTCTACAGAGTAAGTTCCAGGATAGCCAGGGCTATACAGAGAAACCCTGTCTCGAAAAAACAAACAAAAAAAGTAAGTTGCTTAAAGTTGAGTGATACATACATATTAATTCATCATACTTCTCTCTCAACTTTTTAATGCAAAAAGTTTACAGAAATACAGTTCTAAATATTCATCTGAAAAGTAACTGAACCTTCGAACTAATTTTGAAAGATGCACTAACAATGAATTTGAGAGGAAATCTACACTCTCCTTGTCTTTGCATTAGTTGTAAACACTGAGAACAGTAAGTTTCAGTTCATGAAACAGATGAAGTTTCATCATTATATCAACTAATAAATTGAGTTCAAGAGAAGATAGATGTATATACTTAGTTCAAGGTCTGTACTTTTGAAAGCAGTTCACACTGAAAATCTGTAACATATGTCTGTGTAATGTGCTGAGTCTGCACTGTTATTTGCAACATTTTTTTTTTGTAATAGTGAAAAGGCTGAAAACTCTGTGGTGAGACTGTAACTGTGTGTACTGATAAGGAAAGCTTTCCACATAGACTACTGCTCTATGAAAGCAGTAAAGTAAGAATCTTATTTCTGAAATACACAGAGAAATGAGTACTTTGTATATTTCATTCCCAGTATCTACTAGGTTTTAGACAGATGCTAGCAAACTGAGTTAACTAGCTGTGGGGATGGCATAAATCACAGGGGAAATGAAGACTTCATTTTTATGTGCCTTCAGTTTTTTTTTTATCTTAATTAAGTACTAAGTTATATCAATTCATAAATAGTATTAAAATGTTACCTAAGGATTCATTTTGGAGTTATCATGACAAAGTTGTTGGAATTAACTTCTATACTTTTAAATTTATTTATAGATGAGTTTTGTAATTTTTAGAACTATAGGCACTATTATTAGACTACAGTTTCAGTGCAGCCTCAGCCTTATTCTTGGGACATAACTTCCCAGTCATACAGCCTTAGGTTATTTCAGATTGAATGTAAAAATAATTAAAATGTCCGTGACGAGATAGCACTGAAACTGTACCGCAGTAATCAGTGTGGACAATTTCAAGAGTACTTTTGCGTGTTTGAAAAACAGCTCTATTGCTTTTTGGCAAAATTCAGTTATATAAGTAGTAGCCAGAGAAAAATGAGATGGCTACTCACAAGAAGAATTGTAGTAAACCTGACAGGCATGCTCTGAACGCTCTGAGAAGGAGAAGCCTGGGTGGTTTAAGTGGCCAGATACTGAGTTCTAAATGTTAGTTCTTTCTTACCTTTTTTAGGCATCTAGAAGGTATCATTTCATCGCAGTTTATAATCTTGAATTTTTTCTTGATCAGCATATTTATTTTAGAGACTATATAAATTATACTTATCTTGGAGTTAACTTTTATTATTCTTACCTCTTTTTGGAGATGCTCACTTAAGGAACAAATAACACTTATTAGCCAGTACAAACATTATTAAATTGTAGCTCACAAAATTTTGTAATTTCTGCCGTGTTCTTACAAGGTAACATGAAGGTTGACTCTCGGCCTTTATGATTGCTGATCTCAGGCTGGGCTAAGATCCTAGAGCCTGGGTACTGTGCCAGAGTTTTGAAATTGAGGTGTATTCTGACAACATTTGCTGAAGTGAGTTACTGTTGAACTATCTTGCATCTGTTTTGTATGTCCTTTTAGATGTAGTACTTAAACCACAGGACCATCTGCTATTTCTGTATCCCACTTAGAGGTATCTGCAGAATGATCCTTGGGCCATCTGCCAAGATGTGCAAAACTACATTCCTATCTAGTGTATCTCTTCTGGTTGACCATGTCAAGAAGCCCAACAGTACTCTTCTGTTATATCACAGGTTCAGTGCAAACACAACACATGTGTATTCCAAGTAGGAACATTGTTCTCTTGTGTTCCACGTAAATACTTCATCTGTATCCCAAACAGATCATTATTTTTTTCTCTTCTACAAGCTTTTTGTTTACCTTTCTATCCCTGATTAAATCTGTATACTAGCTCTGTAATTTTACGAGATAAAACCAGAGAAAAAGTATTTCTTCCTCTGCTTTGCCACATACTTCTTGTGGGGTAATGAAAAAAGTGGGGTGGTGCAGGAAAAGGAGAACTATCAGGAGAAACATGTAGGTCAGTCTTTGAAAACACGTCTACATTTTCTTACTGTTTAATTACTTTGCTTATTACATCTCAACATTGTTGTGTCTGCTACTAAGCTCCACAAGATTTTACAAACAATCCAATGCACATGATTCTTACCTGTCTTGACCTGGGCTGGTTCACACCTTCTTAGGCAACCTGGTGGTCCTCCCCCCACCACCGGGAGGTCACCATATTGATACCAAATTAGTGCAGACATGTGATCCAACATAGTGCACTACAGCCTGCGATCATCCTGTCTCAGCCTCCCTAGTAGCTGGGACTATAGACATGAACCGCCTCCCCCAGCTCTTAAGCAGTTTTGGGTATCCAGGAAATTGCTAATTCTTCTGGTTTGTCTTTCCTTCTGGAACTCTGAAACATCTCATGTGAACATTTTAGTAAGAGTATATCTTGCTTATTAAGCAGTCAGAATATGATGATACATACGTTATAGTACAACTTCCCTCACTCTTCTGTTCAAAAAGGAATGTCTTACTAGAAAAATTGTTTTGGAACCTGCTTTTACTTTTACATTTTTGAGGTAGGGTTTCATATAGTTCAGACCCAGTACTTTGTACGTGCTACATATTCCCAGCTATGTTTCTTCTCTAATTTTTAAAAATTGATCATTAAATAATCACATGGGCCAGGCGTGGTGGTGTGTGCCTTTATTCCTAGCACTAGGGAAACAGACAGGTGGATGTCTTGAGTTCAGAGCCAGCCTGGTCTACATAATGAGTTCCAGGATAACCAGAGCTACATGTTAAGACCATGTTCAACCTCCTTCCCCAATTCACTTGAGTTAACATTTTAATAAATTAAAATTCTCCTGTTCACCATTTCTTCTTCCTACAGAGGACCAGTGTTAAATTTTCAATCTTCTCTAGGATCATCATCCTAAGTAAAATATATTTTAGCCATATATAGCACATGTAATTTTTTTTGTTTTTTGTTTTTGCTTGTTTTTTTGATTTTGTTTTTCGAGACAGGGTTTCTCTGTATAGCCTAGGCTGTCCTGGAAATCACGCTGTAGACCAGGCTGGCCTCTAACTCAGAAATCCGCCTGCCTCTGCCTCCCAAGTGCTGGGATTAAAGGTGTGTGCCACCACTGCCCGGCCCTATGTATCTCTGTATTAGATTAAATTTTTAAGCAGGTTTTCCTGTGTAGGTCAAGTGAAGACTGACTTCAGGTTTGTGATCTTAGTCTCCAAAGTCCTGAAGTTACCAGTCTATATCACTGTGCCATTTTGTACCTTGTTCATTGTTATGTTTTAGAATTTATTGTGTATTATGTGTGATATGAATTCAACCATGTTTCCTTTTTCTGGGTAGTATTGAAATGTTTTATGGCTTAAGGGAGTTACTAGTGATTAAATTCTATCTGCTAGGCAAGGATCTTACATTGGGCTACATTCCTAGCCTACATTAACATTATAAATTGTTTTTTATGACAAGTTCTTGCTCTGTTACAAGCTAACTTACTTGGCTTTTCTTCTAAGTGCTATATTTTGCTCCTCTGGGGTCCATGTGTTCACACTAATTGTTAAATACAAGGTCCTGTAGCATTCAGTGTCTGGTAGCAATCTGCTATTAAGTATTATTCTTAACATAAACCTTTAATTTTTTTTTCAAGAAGTACAGCCTTGATCTGAATTCTGGCATTACCTCCTTAGAGACCTTAGGGAATATAAAACTTATTTTTAAAAAAACTTATCACAATCTGTAGCTACTAATCTCTTTGCATTCTTATTTTCTTATGAAAATTTCTGTGAAGACAGTGTTTTTTGTGTTTTGTCCCCATTAGGTAACACTGTACCAAATACAAAGTAGTTCTTTAGTATATTTTATTGAGTAGATGTAATGAATTGAATTTATGAAAAACTTTTTAAAAACTTGAAGTTGGCCGGGCGGTGGTGGCACACACCTTTAATCCCAGCACTTGGGAGGCAGAGGCAGGCGGATTTCTGAGTTCGAGGCCAGCCTGGTCTACAGAGTGAGTTCCAGGACAGCCAGGACTACACAGAGAAACCCTGTCTGGAACCCCCCCCCCAAAAAAAAAAAAAAAAAAAAAACCAACTTGAAGTTAAAGTAAAACTGGGGACTGGGGAAGTGGCTCAGGAGTTAGTACATGCTGTGCTGCTTGCGCAAAGGAGTAAGGTTTGGTTCCTAAAACCCTGTGGCAGTTTGTCTCAGTTCCAGTTGATCTGAGACCCTCTGTTGACCTTTGCAAGCACCAGACACACATATGGTATACATAAATATATGTAAGTAAAACTTTCATACACATGAAATTAAAGTATTATAAGTTTTTTTTTAAGATGGAATTTTGTAATTATATTTATGTACAGAACACTTAGTGTACATTTTTTAACCCAGTTTAGTGGCGGCGAGTTCTTTAGCCTTTGCCTTTCCAGCTTGGCAATGCAAGCCACAGACTTAGGACCAGGACGTTGCCTCCCCAGTGGCGGCCGATCTCGTCATATCTGTCATTATAATTGGTCCTAATAGCTTCCACCAGCTTAGCCAGAGCACCTTTGTCTTCGAATTAACCTGTGTGAAGGCAACAGTGGTGCATGTCTTCCTGTGGACCAGGTGCCCCAACCTGGCCTTTCCCTTGATGATGCAGTGGGGCACCCCATCTTTCAACACAGAGCAGGCAGGAAACCCAGCTCAATGGTGTCTACATCATGGGCAATCACCACTAGCTGAGCCTTCTTGTTCTCCGCCAAGGTGGAGACTGTATTGACTCCTGCTCAGAGGACAGGTGGTCTCTTAGTTGCGATGTCTCCTTTGCCAGCAGCTTTCTTCTCAACACGGGCCAGTAGCCTTTGCTTCTTCTCTTGCTTTGTCTCTGGCCTGTACTTGTGGGCAAGCTTAAGCAGCTGAGTAGCTGTTTGCCTGTCCAGGGCCTGGGTGAACTGGTTAATGGCAGGAGGTACTTTGAACCGCTTATAGAAGATGGCCCTTTGCCGCTGCAGCCTGATGTAGCGGGGCCATTTAACGAAGCTGTTAGATCTCTTTTGGGCTGGATGTCCTGCCCAATGCCGAAGTTCTGGGCCTTTTCTTGAACAGAGTATTGACCACCTTTTTGGCCTCCTGTTTCTTGACAACAGTGGGGGGGCCGGGGCCACCTTCATCCCCTTGGCCTTCTCTCCTTTGGGCATCTTGCTCAGCTGGAGGAGAGAGAAAGAAAAGTATAAATTTTAAGAAATAAAACTCCTACTAAAGAGAATTAGATTAACAGCAGCAGTCCATTAACCTTTTAATATAATGAGTTGAGTAGTGTCTAAAACCCTTCAGATCAATTCATTCCTGTGTCTTGTCACTTGGTATCTTTCTTCTGCATTCCAATCCTTATCCCTCAACTTGAGTTCACTGTAATACCATAATTTTGATTTGATTCCTGTGAGGAAAACAGTTCTCAATTGACCAATTTAAGTTCCCAAGACCTTGGTAAGTTGGAAGTCAACTTTAGTTTATATACTGAGCAAGGATATTTTCATAGGAAAATTAAAAAGGAAATATTCTACAATTGGTTGATATATCAAAAGTGCTTGTTTTGGAATGAAAGAAAGCACTGGGTACAAAGCAGTAGCAAATGCCAGCTATTGTTCATGAAGTTAAATGAAAACTGTATAAGCCTTGCTAATGCAAAGAGTAAATTGTTTTCACTATTTTCGTTGTAGTTGAATGTTATAGAACCAAATTTCCTATATTTTTAGGTAGAATTTGTCTTTGTTTCCACATATAATAATTTTGTTAAAATACTTAATGATACAACCTATAACTGTGTTCTAGTAATTTCTATATTACATGGGTTAGCATTTACTAAGCTCAAATCTCTTAGGAAATTTACATCAGCATCTGGACATGAAGATCCTAGTTTAAATTATTTTAATAATTTTTCCTTCTCTTCCATAAAGGATTCTGGTCTCTGCTGATAATATCTCTAACTGCTGGATTATCCTGTTGCAGCTTTTCTTGGACAGTGACTTACTTTGATTCTTTTGAACCAGGGATGTTTCCGCCTACTCCTCTTTCACCTGCTAGGTTCAAGTAAGTGTTTTTACGTTTATTTTGTTTGTTTGAGGTGTGTGTGTGTGTGTGTGTGTGTGTGTGTTTTGCACATTTTAATGTCAGTTCTCTTAAAGACACTAAAGTTACGAGAAGTAATAAACTGGGATATGTTGAAGCTCTAGATTTCAGTATATAAGACAAAACAACACAAGACTTTTTTCAAGTGTCTGAGCCTCACCTATAGGTAATTGGAGAATGATATTTTAAGTTCCCTATCTAAATATGTAATTATTTTTTAAACATTGAAAATTATATATCAAAGAAGGGAGAAAATTTCATGAGTGTTCTTTTTAAGTGTAACAGTTTACAAAGTCAAAATACAAAGTTTGAAAAGTTTTAGTCATGCGTGTGGTCAGATTCAATAACAATTCAGTTCTCAAATTAGACTTTTTCTCAGGACTTGAACTTTATGTTTTAATTAATTTGCATATTTGGTGCCCAGTGTAGAGATCCAGACTAGAGTAGATGTGTTTTTGTAGTAGAATTTCTTTGCATTGTATTTTCTGTGTTTCAAAGAATATCAAAAACTCAGTAGACAATGGTCTAGTGCTAGAGAGACTTCTGCCTTATTTGCAAAAAGCTTCAGAGATCTCTAGTTTTCTACAAATGGAATTGGGAGGGAGGGTGAAGATGTGAAAATTAATTCAGTTAAATTTATGTGTATTATGACAGTTGTTATATTGTTATTACCTTTTAAATAAAATGTCTGTTTGAGGGCCTCTATAAAGGTGAAGCCATAATAGTGATAATTATCACTATTACTATAATACTAATACTTATAATTGTTGGCATTACTTTCATTATTAGTAAACTTGATGTATTTTCCTCCTTCAAAATATGTGCTTAAAAATTTTGGTTTTACTTGAAACAAAATGTGAAAATACATATTATATAAAAAAAAAAAAAAGTATTTACCTAAATGCATGTTTTAAATGTTTCATAAATACTCATGTAAGTTGTATGCCTATGTATCTGTGTTTGAACTGGATAGATATTTAATTCACAATTAAATATAGGAAGAGTTAACATCTAATAGTGGTATACCATACTATATAGATTCCTTGGGTAGCATTCAGTCAGAAAGCTTATTTGGCTAAGACATAACAGAGTTCAAATTTATATTGTCTTGCTTCCCATTAACACTCAGTACCTTTAATAGAGATAGTAAATTTTGTGTGATATACTTAATTTTCTATTATTTTTATTTGACATCTTCCCTGAAGTTAGTCCTTAAATTTCTAGCTGTTCAGGCAATTAGAGTATTGAAGATTAGAGAATTTTAGTGTTCTCTTAAAAATCTGTTAACTAATTATATTAAGTTTTAATAAATTAGTAGTTTGATTAAGTTGTAAGTAGAAGTAAAGAACCTCTTGTCAGATGTTTAGTAGTCATTAAATGAGTGTCACATCACATACTTGTGTACTTGGTCATTTAGTCTTAAAAAGTCTTAGAACACTTATAAAATATGCTTTAGTATACTGTGTTTGTGTTAAATTTTACAAGTAAATATAAAATACCAAATTATTTTGTTTATTCAAGACAAATTTAAGTATATACATAAACACACAAAGTGATATTCAGTTTGAAAATGCAAACATTGCCCTCTAGTGTTCATGAAAATAAAGAATTAACTTTGTAAATGTCTTAAGAATATTTTCTCTGTGTAGCCAGTAGAGTGAGTCCTTGCACAGGAAAATAGACTCTTATGAAAATGTTGAAATCTTCAGACTACTTATTTAGAAATCAGAAATATGATGTTTTAAAAAAATAACTTTATAATACATTTTGTTATCTTACTACCTAAAATAAGGTTAAAATAAGCATGTTTTTTGATTGCTTAAAAATATTTCTGATTCTTTGTTAAGGTGACAACCTTATGTAGCTCAGTTGCTGAACTGCTTGCTTAGTATGCATGTGGCCCTGGTTTCATCCCTGGTACTGTACAGTGTGTAGTTAGTTGTACATGTGTGTAATTCTTGCTAATTCAAGGCCATCCTTGGACTGCATAGCAAGTTTGAAGCCTGTCTAGGATATATGAGGCCTTGTCTCGAAAAAAGAAAAATAGGAGTGTGACATGTGTGTATGTATCCTTTAAGACAACGGAAATAACTAATCAGCAAAATTACTGCCAACATTTTCTCCATTCTTTATGTTTTTTGTGATTATTTTAGAAATGGCAGTTGGAATCACTATGTGTATACTATTTTTCATGATAGTCAATTCATGAATGTAATTGGTTTAAATAGTCTTGATAGTCTTTATAGAATAAAACATGGGTTTTAATAAAAATTTCAAGGGAAGAAAATCAAGGCTATTATCTTTTTAAATTTATTATTTTTTTTTACTTACTTTGAGTCACATTTTACTGAAACAAAATTCTCAATGAAATAAAAAGTAACATTTCTTGCTGTTTAGTAAATATGAGGTAAACCATTTAATGAAATTAGCAATATGAATGAATAACTAATTTAGATTAATACTAAAACTGAAATGCTTTTCTTGTTACTTATTTATATTTAACAAATTTTTATTACATTTTATTCATTTATTTATTATGTATGTGCTGCTGTTGCTGCATGTACATATGCCATAGCACATGTGTCAAGGTCCAGAGGACAATTGAAGGAGTTAATTCTCGCCTTCCACCGTGTGAGTTCAATCCACCATTTGGGATTGAATTCAGTTCTCCCAAGCTTAGTCATTAAAATGAGATAGCTTCATATCACATACTTTGTTTACTTGCTGAACAATCTTGCCTTCCACCAATATATCTTTTTAATTTAGCTAAGTTTATAAATGCATGGAACCATCTTCCTGTCAAAGTTCATTAAGTGCTTTTTTGAAAATGTACCTTTCTTTATTTTATTATTCCCAAAGTGCTTATGTAAAAGTAAAAACTTTCCTTTATTATACTTCTAAAATAATTTTATGGAGAACTTTGTCTTAGCTACTTGGAATTTACATTGTTAAAGAGCAAAGCAGAAGTTTAGATTTTAGGGAATTATCTATAGCTTTCCTTAGTTGTCATTAGGTTATAATTACTATAACAATCTTATATTATTTACTATTTTCCCCCACAATGTCACATGATCATCTCCAACTTACTTCCCTCATTCATTGGGTCTTAGAAATGAGTTCCAAGCAAGTAAATAACGTGCATGCACAATCATTACTTAATGTTGTAGCATCGATATAAGGCACCTAGCCACATAAAATTGCTCATACAAAGAGAACCCAAACCATTAAGTTATCTTGAGGCTTGTTCAAGTATAGGCCAGTGGCAGAACCAGATATTTTGTTAAAATATAAAACCATTTAATTACCAAAAACTCCTACCTATATTAGAAGTATTACTTGTAGACTAGTAATAAATTTAGTAGAAAATTGAAAAACTTGTTGCTAACTTAAAGAAAATGTCCATTGCTTAGGTCAAAAGTCAAATTTAACAGCTTATACTCCTTCAACTCTTGGTAGAATTATAAAACCAAAATAACCTAAGGATTTCAAAGTAAGCCATTTCTGGTTTATAGTTTATACATTTTACATTTAATACTTCATTTAAAGTTAGTTTGTATAACCTAAGCATTACATAGTGTCAAGTATTCCTACCTAGGTCTGATAGACTTCTTTACTTATTTAGCTCAAGTTCAAATCATTGTGAAGGAAATTACAAGTTATACTAAGAAATCTTTTTAAAAGTTTTCTTCCAGTGCTGAGCATTGAGTCTTGGGCCTTTTACTTGTTTAGCAAGTATTTTGCAATTGAGCTATATTTCTAGCCCTAAGGAAGTATTTTCTGTCAGAAAGATAGATTATTATTTTATTTTTGTTGTTATTTTTCGAGACAGGGTTTCTGTGTATACCCCTGGCTGTCCTGGAACTCACTCTGTAGACCAGGCTGGCCTTGAAAAAAGAAATCCACCTGCCTCTGCCTCCCAAGTGCTGGGATTAAAGGCATGTGCCACCACTGCCTGGCAGATTATTATTTTATACTGTGAATGTACATCAAAACTTACTTTCAAGAAGAAAAAAAAAGTTTGTGCTTATAATTACAAGAATAGGAGAACTCTATTATGGAATTCAAGTGTACTAGAGATTTCTAAGTTTCAAGTTTTAAGCTGATAAAAGGTTATGTGAAAAGAAGTCTATCTTTGGGTAGCAAGATGGCTCAGCAGGTAAAGATGCTTCCTGCCAAGCCTGGTGGCCTGAGATTGAAGCTCTGGAGGAGAGAATCCCTCACAGGTTGTCATCTACCTTGACTTTTATACCATGGCATATGCCTTTCCCCCCAACTAAATAAATGTAATTTTAAAATTTTACATTTTTGATATATCATGTGTTTGAATCTAAAGCTTACATTGCTGAATACTTACTAAGAATTGATTTTATAGTAAAGATTTCCTGAGTAATGCTGATGAAATGACATGCTGTGTTGTGGAGACTATTTCAGCTCTTATAAATAAATCTTTAGCCACTGTCTACAGTAATAGCTCAACTTGAATCTCACAACTAAAAATGAGTCTATTTGACAGTGGCTTAGTTGCTTTATGAAGGATTATTTAGCAATCACAAGACTAAGGCAGGAGTCCTGCCATGAGTTCAAAGCTAGTCAGGTTTACATAATAATTCTACAGGAACAGTTTAATAACCTTGACTGTCTTTGTTTACAGTATGAATATTTGTTAAAAGGAAGAGACTTCAAATGTTCCTAGGTCACTTTTTCAAGTCTGTGCTTATGTCATCCCTCAAATCTTGGAGCCATTTAGAGTTAATCAGACAAGAAAAAGAGTTGCAACTTTGACTCATAATATTTATGCCTCAGATACATCTTGAATTTATTTCCCAGAATGAGGCAAATTGGAACACATACTCTCATTTTATAGAAATCAGCATAAATTCAGTCCTATATTTTTAGAAATTTATTCCTTTTCAGTTGTATTACTGGTTGTTTTATTGCTTATTTTGGATAAGAGATTAATAGTCAAAACAAACCTTATGGTTATCAGATTAACAATTTCTAAAGCTGTGATAAGGTTAAGAAATGGTATGATATTCTCACAAACCTTTTTAAAATACAGTCTACAGCTGGCCGGTGGTGGCGCACACCTTTAATCCCAGCACTTGGCAGGCAGAGGCAGGCGGATTTCTGAGTTCGAGGCCAGCCTGGTCTACAGAGTGAGTTCCAGGATAGCCAAGACTAGCCAAGACTATACAGAGAAACCCTGTCTCAAAAAACCAAAAAAAAAAAAAAAACAAACAAAAAAAAACCCAGTCTACAGAATTAGATAGCAAATCTGTAATATTTGGTTTTGAGATATAAGCCAATGAGTATCTGCTGCTTTTCTGATATTACTGTCTTTTTTTTTTTTTTTTTGGTCTAAATAATTTGTTACTCACCTTTCTGTTCTACTGTCAACCACAGATATTTGATCATACCTTAGTCTCAGAAAGTACATTTTAGTTTATTAAACTTTGCATTATGCATGCCTCATAGGTATGAGTTAGAATCTGCAGATTGGTTGTTTCTAAAGAACAGAGTTTTAAAAATTACTTTATTAACTTACTTTGATAATCCTTTTATTAAAATGTGACACTTTTACATGCTTTACTTCCTCTGGAAAGCACCAATAGATATATAAATATATATAATAGATGCTGAGACAGTTGGATTTTCATGGGATTTTTGGGTGAATGTTGTTTAAACTATTGTTATTGAGAGCAATAGAAAAAGTAGAATATTGAATATAAGTTTCCTGGAGAATTCTAGATTTTAGGGTTGGCATACTATGTTATAGTACTTTTCAGTATACCCTTGAGGCTTTATTTTAAATGTTACCAGGATTATTCTGTAACTTCATTGCCCTTCACATTGTAGAAGAAAATACATAATGAGTAATGGAGCATTATAGGAAAATGTGGGTTTTCTTAGGCAGTAATATAAACCTTGAAGATTAAGAAAAGTGGATGATTTAGTATTTAAACCTGAAATTTCTTTTCCAAGCACACTAGATGTAACATCGATCACAATGAATTAACTCTGTCTTCTTTTGTACAACTTTTGGAAAGCTGCCTACTTGTTGAATCAGATGTGTTATTATCATGAACTAATGGAACAGAAGGCTAATTGCAGTAGGAGAAAAAAAAAACTGACAAAGAAATAGATCATAAACTTAGGTTTGATACCTGAGTGTCTTGGAGTTTCATCAACTAGGTACTGTTTGGAGCCATCGGTTGCAGTGAATATATTAACAACTATATTGGTAGCATAATGTGGCTTCTGGAAGAGCCACATTCATGTCTTATGAAATAGAGTCTATTAATCCTGCATGATGATATGTATAGATGAAATAAAATCCTTTAAGAAATTATGTTAACATTTATTTTTAGCTTCCTTGTTTTCATAACATGATCTAGCTGATTTTTTGCTTTGCACTTGATTGCTGTTGTGCTTGGTGTGCTGTTAATATGTTACTTGTGAGTTTTAAAAAGCCAGGCGTACTGAGAGTACTAAGTGAGTCTATTTGAACCACTTCTTATGTGTTCAGTAACTGTCTTACTTAGGGTTTCTATTGCTGTGAAGAGACACCATGACCATGGCAACTCTTAGAAAGAAAAGCATTTACTTGGGGCTGGTGTACAGTTTTAGAGGTTTAGTTCATTATCTTCCTGGTGTGAAGCAATGCAGCATACAGTAGACATGGTGCTGGAGAGGTAACTGAGAGTTATACATATGTATCTGTAGGCAACATAACGAAAGTGACACTGGGCCTCATTGAGGCTTCTGAAACATCAAAGCTTACTGCCAGTGATGCACTTCCTCTACCAAGGCCACACCTGCTCCAACAAGGCCACTCCTTCAATAATGTCATTCTGTATGAGTCTATGAGAACCATTTTTATTCACATTACCACAATATTTATAAATTATAAGAAACAGCTTATTATATTAGAAAGTGTTTTGAAGTCAGGGAGGTGCTTTTAAACCCAGCTTATGCTATATACTCCAGATGAATTATTGATCAACTCAGTCAGCAATAAATATAAGCTACTGGTTAAATCAACAGATGACGGCTAAGAAGATTATCCAGCAATTAAGACTGGTTGCTGCTTTTTCAAAGGATCAGGGGTCCATTCCTAGCACTAAGATCTGGTAGCTCACAACTGCCTAGAACTCTGGCCCCAGGGGATGCCATAGTCTTAAGGATAAGGCATATTTCCTTAAATTACATATTAAAAAGCATTAATTGACAATTTATGGTTCAACTATTAACATTTTCTGAATATTTGTGCTTTAACGACTAGTGGTAGAGCAGCACTAGGAGGTCTGCTAAGAGCTATAGACTAGAAGAACCAGAAAACGTAGGTTTAGAACTGTTACACATTTATTTTCACATATTTCTCTTACATATTTTAAATCATTTTTAGATTACTCAGAATACATGATAAAATATAAATGCTATATTGTTTAGGGACTGATCACATCTCCCCCCAGGCCCTGGAGTATTTTTTTTGTTTTTTTTTTTTGTTGTTTTTGTTTTTTTGAGACAGGGTTTTCTCTGTATAGCCCTGGCTGTCCTGGAACTCACTCTGTAGACCAGGCTGGCCTCGAACTCAGAAATCCGCCTGCCTCTGCCCCCCAAGTGCTGGGATTAAAGGCGTGCGCCCACCACCGCCCGGCGCCCTGGAGTATTTTAGGCTGAAGATTGGTAAAACATGGAAGGGTGATATGGGGACACGGAGTATCTATTTTAATTGAATGGTGGTATTCAGTGGTTTTGTTTGTTTGGGTTCTTTCAGGTATCTTCTTATTCTATCTGCCTGAAATAGTTATATTTCATAGTTACAATTACAAAGGATCCTAAATTAATATAATCCTGTCTTCTATTTGTCAACTACAAAATCTTTTTTTAAACACTTTATTATACAAATTTTTTTCATTGATCTTTTCCTTTCTCCTCTTGAAGCAAATTCCATTAACCTCCCCTGTTCCCTACCACCCAAGTTCATGGCACTCTTTCTAAAGAAAAACTTCAGTAAGAAAAAAAAGTACAGGGAAAACGTAAGAGTTCATTTGCATTGGCCTTTTCAAGGGTCTGTCCTGCAGTGTGGTTGTTACACCCACTGTCTTAGTTACTTTTCTACTGCTGTGATGAAACACCATGACCAAGTCTGAAATTAACTAAAATCTAAGTCAATGGGTTTACCTGTAAAATCTTTTTCTTAGAACACATGAAGTGGGAAGTACCACCTTTAATATGGGCCATATCTTTTTCTGGTAGCCTATATAAAGGAGGGAAGCTTGCTTTCTTTTTGCTTGTTTGCTCTCACTCTCCCTAGCAAATCCATTCCTTCACTAGCATTTAGAGCTTCCTTCTTTAGGATTCTAACATATACTGAGACCAGCTGAGACATACATGCTTGTGGACTCAACAACTACTGGATGTTTGAACCTGTTCTTGGCAGACAGTCATTGTTGGACTAGCTGGACCACAGTCTAAACTATTTTAAGAAATCCAGTGTGTGTGTTATAATAATGATATGCATATGTATATATTCATTCTATAAGTTCTGTTTCTCTAGAGAACCCTAACTAATACAAGAGTAAAGGAGGGTTTTTTGCTTACATATTGTGAATCATAGTCCATGGAGGGAGGCCAACACAGGACTCAACAGGAACCGGAAGCAGAAGCTGATGTAAAGGCCATGAAGGAGTGCTACTTATTATCTTGCTCCTCAGGGCTTGCTCAGCTTACCTTCTTATAGAACCCAGAACCACCAGTGTAGGGGTGGTAGCAACCACAATGGGCTGGGCCCTCCCACAACGATCACTAATTAAGAAATGTCCTACAGGCTTACATATAGCCTGATCTTATGAAGGCATTTCCATCATCTCAGGTGACTCTGTCTTGTGTCAAGTTCACATAATACTAGCCAGCACACTCAGTGACAATATTGGAGAAAACTGATTTTCCTCTTGGCAGTAGTATCAGTATATCTTAGTTAAGAGTGGTCCACCTTCCCTTCTCAGCACTAAGATTTTGTGTGGTTTGAACTTGTGCAGTTCTGTGTATGCTTTCAGTCTCTGAGTTCACATTTATCAGTCCTATTGTGTCTATATGAAAGATGCTGTTTAAGTTAGCTCTAAGTAAGAATGAGAGCAGGGAAATGCTATTAGTGGAAGACTTACTTGTAATGTAACAAATTATGTTATTGCTACACACAATGGAAACCAGTTTTTTAAAACGGGAATCAAGATCAGCACTTTGTACTAATAAAATTAAAAATATATTTTTAACCAGAAATCAGGACTTTTTTTTAGTTTGTTTTTAAGATTTGTTTATAATGTGTTTACACACACATATTATAATCCTGCAAATGTCCAGTATTTTTTAACTTATACATTAATGTATAAAACATTAGGAAAAACTAATTGTGATATCTTAAGTATTTTAGTATTTACTAGTTTTACTTTAGATCTTACTAGTTTTCTCATACCAAATTACATGTGCTTTTTTTCTTTTTTCTTGATTTTTGTTTTTCTTTTTTCTCTAGGAAACTGACTGGACATTCTTTCCACATGGGCTACAGCATGGCAATTTTGAATGGTGTTGTAGCTGCTCTCACTGTGGCATGGTGCCTCATGTAAACCCACACTAGACCATCAGTGTTGGTGAAAGTCATGATTGTTTTTCAAGTAACAGAAATGAAATTGCCTACTTAGAAGACTATGAAATGTGATTCAGATACATATTGTCATCATCATTATGGAAGACCTTATAGAGGCCATTTCTTAAATGTATAAGATGTTTACTTCATCTTTTTACTTTTGTTTGTGTAGTTTATCAGTTACAGAAGATATTTTAATGGAAATCAAACTTGGACACTTGAATACAAGACAATGCCTACCTTTCTATGCATATCCCATTTTTTACTAGCAGATACTGAGATTACTGGTTGAGGTAGAAATATTTATATACTTCATTAAGAAAACAGTACTGAGGCCAAGTGTGTTAGCAAGACCTTCAAGCCCAGCACTTTGGAGACAGAAACAGTTTCTGTGGGTTTGAGGTTAGCCTATAGTTGCACAATGAGATCATTTCAAGAAAAAGCAGAAAACAATTCCTATTCTTTGACATTTTGTAGAAGCTACATAGATCAGAAATTTTGATAATCAGTAGAATGCATATGTGCATTTATATTTTGTGGAGTATAGCTAGGGGTTTTATATATTTTTATAATACTGAATTTGTGTTTTTAAAATGATTACATTTATACCTGTATGATTGTAAATTTTATTTCTTAGCTGGTGTAAACCTGTCCTTTAGTATTTTGTCTCTTAAAAAAGCATTAAAGTACATTGACTTGAGTTTAAGATTAAGTAAATTTATTTTTTAACAAAAACATACTACAAATTCAGGGTAAATTATTTGTTGTTATAATGTTAAGAAATTTGAGACTTTTAGCCATTTCTATTTTCCACAATTGAGAGTATTTATTTTGATGTATATATTAAGGCAACAAAATGTGTACTATTTTGTTTTTAGTAAATGAAAGCCTAAAAATTTTGTATGTAGAAATGTTTGAATTTGTTTATTTTTAATCTCAAGAATTTAGTTGCCAAAGTAGAAAAGGTATTTTGATACTCTGTGTATGACATATAATTAAACTGTAATATGTATGTTGTAATATATAGTATATATTGTAATTGTCATGTCAAGGTTTTTTGTTATTTTCATATTAATTAAGCTTTAAATGTTTCTCTGTCTTGTTTGCTATTTAAATGTTTAGAGAGTCATATCAATTTTAGAAAGTTGAATGATTTACACAGCTGTTTTTCCTGGCTGTAGAAAAACGTAGATTAGGAAAACATTGTGTAATATATGTATTCTAACTGTGGCAAGTGAGTATGTGTGGTGTGTTTGTAGTCCTACTGCTGTGACTACACAAGGGTTCTAAAAATCTCGATGTTTTCTCTATATTCTTAAAAGTCATTTCCATTTCATTGGAAATGGCTAATAATGTTCCAGTTAAAGTAAGTGATGAAGAGGGACATAGATAGGGTCTTACTAAATATAAAGTGATTGTTGTTTATTGGCTTTTTCATAAAATATATTTTGACTTTATTCTTTTCACACATGCCCTACCTGCCCCAACTCTTTCTATATCGTCTCTTTTCCCACCACCCCTCCACCCCCATCCAACTTCATGTTCTATCTTTCAGGGGGAAAAGGAAATGTGTTGTTTGTTTGTTTGAATGACTGTTTTTTACTCTCAGCCATCTTACCTTCTTTCTTCTACTTTTTCCCTTAAAGGACTCTTATTACAAAGGTATGTTAAAATTGTAAAATTATGTTACCTCCTCTCTACCTGTGTAAAGCACCATCCCATTATCACCCCAATTTGAATGGCTCCTTCCAAATTCTTTGTGTGTAGTGACAAGATTAAGTTATTATAATTAGTTTTTCAGACACAAGCCTCATTTATGATATAGATACATAGGACATATAACACATTATTTCTATAGTTCAGTATTTCTTATGAACTAACAGTCTCCTTTAGAATATGTCCCTTCATTTTCCACACCATACATGGTTTCAGTATAAACCATGTATGAGGAAAGTGATGGCTTGAGGTTACTACTTTTAGACCAGGCGCTCTCCTGTCCACAGCAACTGCAGTAAAATAGAGCAATATAATTCAAATCAGCCAATTTCTTTCAGGATTCTTTTCAGTTTGATTCTAAGATCTTGACACTGGGAGACAGGATCCCAGGAAATGCTGGCAACCATGTGAACCAAACTTAGTACAAAAGGATAAAGGTGAGATGAATACTGCTAATGATATTCTCCTGATTCTTGAAAACCTAGTGACAATCTGCTATTCTTGAAACTTGGTCACAATGTTTTGATACATTTGTTTCTGCTGTTTACATAGACTTTTGTCCTTTGCACCACAAAGTCAAGGTGGAGTCACCTAACAGTTGGAATCATCCATCTCTATTAGATGTCAGGCCATGAGTGTGCCTATGGCTGATGATTAGTCTTGAAGACGTCAAAGGAGATAGTAGTTTAAAGCCAGCTACTGATTATAGTGCTTCATCAGGAATTTTGTTCCCAAATTGAGTTAGACATCTTTTAAATGCTACCACAGTTTTGTACTATCAAAAATTAATCTCTAGTTATATAAGTATTGAATCTAATATTAATGTATTAGTTTTCCAGTTTCTTTACCAGCCTAATGGAAAAAAATACTAAGCCAAGACATTTCAAACTGAAAACAGTGTAATAGTGTTTGTAAGACCTGGATAAGACACTTAATATAATTTGTAATTTCAAGTATTTTTATCAAGACTTGACTTGAAAACTAATGAACTAAGAATGAATAGCAAGACTTAGCAAAATTTCAGAGTAAACCTTTGTATACATAAACACCAGAAAGATTAGAAATGCAAAGATGTTATTATTCTGTAGGATGGGATTTTATGTGTGTATGTTTATATGTGTGTGTGTATATATTATATGTATGTGTATGTGTATATATATATATATACACATACACACAATCAAAAATACTAAAAATGAGTTCTTTGAAAAATAGAAACTCTAGTTAATTATATTTAAGGTTTTCAGTGTATTTTTACATTTCTGAACTTTCTTGACATGTTAATTCGAATCCTATATCTCAAGTAAAACCATTTGACCATGGAAAATAAGGTTTAATTGACATATCTGCCTGCCCAGGACCCAAGAAGATGTTCGAAGCTAAAGCATAAAAAACACAAGTAGTCAAGCACAGTGTGCTCACTAACCCATGGATACAAGCCTGATAACCTCAGTAGTAGACAACATAAACTGAGCTTATCTCCTGGAAAGGGAAGCGAAGGCCTTTAAAAGCATTTTTTTCAAGGTTTGGTTTTTTTTGTTGTTGTGTTTTTGTTCTTGGCTTACCCTGTCTGCTGGATACTTGTAAGCCTTCAGTTTAATGCTGTTTCTCTTGGAAGTCTTGGAACACCCCAGTCTGTCCAGAACTTGGGATGATTGGCACAACAGTGTTTTAGTCAATTTCTTTTAGATGTTCCAAGCAGTGGATTAATATGTATAGATAAATTGATAAAATGATATCACATTTTATACTTGTACTTTGGCTTGCCAATATTCTTAAACTTTTTATTCAATACCAAAAATGTGGCTATCATAGATCATCTTACTATAAAGAACTTCCTTGAGCTTCCTGGTCTTTATTTTCTTTGCTGAATTAATTCAAACAAGTTACATAAGTGTAGAGTTTATTACAGCAATAAGAGATGAGAGCAGACAGTGGACAAAGGAAACATTGCAGAGGAAAAACTTATATAGTAAAGTCAAATGGCAAGGGAATCATACTGACTTAATGCTGAGGTACGCCTTATATATTGTCTGCAGTGCAGTTTTCCTTAAGGATGTCAAAAGCTGGGAGATATCATATTTGTAACAATGACACAACTGAAAATGCTAGAAAAACAAAAATACTCCCCAAAAGAATTGGATGGCAAGAAAGACAGGGCTCAAATTGAAATAGAAAAACAACAAAAACATTACACAATATCAACAAAGGGAAGAATTGTTTGAGAAAATCAGCTACCTTGACAATCCCTTACCCAGATTAACTGAAGTGCAAGAGAAGATATAATAAAATTAGAAAAGAGAGGACATTACAACAGAACAGTGAATCACAGGGACATACTTAAAAATCTGTAATTGTAACTGGAGGGATGGCTCAGCTGTTAATAAGAACGTGTGCTTACAGAGGAGCCAGGTTTGATTCCTTGGCAGTTCATAACCATAAACAACTTCAATTCCAAGATGAACATGATACAGACCTACATGTAAGCAAAGCACACACAGAATATAAAATATTCCACCAAACTGGAAACCTAAAAGAAGTGGATGAATTTCTTTTCTTTTTTTTCCCCCGAGGCAGGTTTCTCTGTATCGTCTTGGCTGTCCTGGAACTCACTCTGTAGACCAGGCTGGCCTCGAACTCAGAAATCTGCCTGCCTCTGCCTCCCAAGTGCTGGGATTAAAAGTGTGTGCTACCACTGCCCGGCATGAATTTCTTTAACTATATGTTCAAAATCAAGATCAGATAAACAATTTAAACAGATCTATACTGCAAAGTGAAATAGAAGCAGTAACACACACCCCCAGTCAAGGGACAGATTTAGTGCAGAATTCTATTACACCTGCCAATATTACTCAAATTATTTTACAAAGTAGACACTGAAGGAATATTTCCTAATCCTTTTGATGAAGCCACTGTTACTTTTATTTCAAAACAACACAGATGCAACAACAAAAAAAGAAAATTATAAGCCGGGCCAGCTGGCTTCCAGCGTGGCCAGCTCAGCTAAACTGGTAAACAAGTCCTTTGTGCGGCCTCATGCCCCTCCCGAGCAGGCTTATGCTAATGAGGTATTGGCAGCTTAACTATCCTGAGAGAACACGTCACCCAGCCTGCCTTGGGAAGATATATAAGCAGCGCATTTCTGCTGCTGAGGGCCCTGGCCATAGGTCCCCATCCTCGTCCCGGTCCCCATCCCGTCCCTGTCCAGAAGTCAAGAGTCGTTCCTGGAATAAAGCTGACTGAAAAGGATCCGACCGTGTCTTGTCTTAATTGCTGGTCAAGGCGGACGCGACAGTTAATAGTAGTGTCAGGCCTTACCTAGAGCTGTAGAGGTGATGAGAGATCAAAGCTACCTCCTTCCAAAATACTTCCTTCCAAAATACACTTAAGGGCACTTTCCTTCTGGCCATCAGATTGGCCTGCAGTATCCATAGGGACATACAAATGCCAAGGGGAGGATTGAGTTACAGATTGTTTCTGAATTTAGGTTTGACCTTGATAAAAATTTTACATGCTGTCTGTATGCAACACAGTCAAGTTGGCTTCATCTCACAGATGCAGGGGTGGTTCAACATCAATAAACCACCACATAAACAGCCTGAAAGACAAAGAGCACATGTGATTTTTTTTTTTATTGGTTATTTTATTTATTTACATTTCCAATGTTCCCCTTCCCCGTTTCCCCTCTGCAAACTCCCTATCCCATACCCTTCCCCCCTGCCTCTGAGGGTCTTCCTCCACCCACTTACCTTCTTCTGCCTCACCTCCCTAGCATTCCCCTACACTGAGGCATAGATCCTCCACAGGACCAAGGGTCTCCCCTCCCATTGATACCAGATAAGGCCATCCTCTGCTACATATGCAGCTGGAGCCATGGATCCCACCAAGTGTACTCTTTGGTTGGTGGTTTAGTAATGGGAGCTCTGGGAGCGGGGGAGGTTGGTTGATATTGTTGTTCTTCCTATGGGGTTGCAAACCCCTTCAGCTCCTTCAGTACTTCCCCTAACTCCTCCATTGGGGTCCCTGTGCTCAGTCCGATGGTTGGCTTTGAGTATCTGCATCTGTATTGGTCAGGCTCTGGCAGAGCCTCTCGGGACAGCTATACCAGGCTCCTGTAGCAAGTGCTTCTTGGCATCAGCAATAGTGTCTGGGTTTGGTGTCTGCAGTTGGACAGGTGGATCCACAGGTGAGGCAGTCTCTCGATCTGGATGACCTTTCTTTTAGTCTCTGCTCCACTCTTTGTCCCTGCATTTCCTTTTGACAGGAGCAATTCTGGATTAATATTTTTGAGATGGGTGGGTGACCCCATTCCTCAACTGGGGGCCATGCCTAACCTCTGGATATGATCTTTACAGGTTCTATCTCCCCTTTATTGGGTATTTTGGCTAAACACATGGTGATCCTAAGTGCAAAAAATGCTTTTGACAAAATCCGACATCCCTTCATTTTAAAAGTCTTGGAGAAACGAGATAAAAGGGACGTGCCTCGACATAATATAAGTAATTTACAGCAACGCCACTGCGAACATTAATAACGCATTATCACTAAAATCAGGTACAAGACAAGGATGTCCACTCTCTCTAATCTGTTCCATAGCTAGAACCATATGAACTGCTAGAGAACGAGAGAATATAAGGAAAGGAAAAACTCAAAGTATACTTGTGGATAATATGATTTATATACATAAAATACTATAAAAATTCCATGAGGGAACTTTTATAACTCATACTTTAAGCAAAGAACAATCCAAAATTAATATACAAAATTTAGTAGCTTTCTACCTATATCTACTATCTATCTATCTATCTATCTATCTATCTATCTATCTATCTATCTAATCTATCTATCTAATCTATCTATCTATACATATACATCTGATATGCTAAGATGCAAACTATCTTCAAAATAGCCTCAAATGAAATAATATAAATTATCTTGAAATAATTCTATCCAAGCAAATAAAAGTAAATTTTAAGACATAGAAGAAATAAACTGAAGATGACACCAGAAGTTAGAAAGATCTCCAGGTTCAAGCAAGGGTCAGTAAGATTAGTATTGTGAAAATGGCCATCCCACCAAGGCAATCTACATATTCAATGCAATCCCTATCAAATTTCAATGCAAATATTCACAAACTTTGAAGAAAGCTAACTTTAATTTCATATGTAAATGAGCAAACAAAAAAATCAAGATAGCTAAAATAATCCAAAATAATAAGACTGCTGGAGGTATCACTGTCACAGATTTAAACACAGTACAAAAAAAAAAAACAAAAAACAAAAAAAACCCACACACTAGAGAAAAGATAGCATTTCCAAATAATGGTGCTGGTCAAACTGGATGACCACATGTTGAAGACTGCAAATAGATTCATAATTATATCCCCGCAATGAAAATGGATCAAGGAACTTTAACATAAGAAAGATACCCTGAATCTGATAGAAGATAAAGTTGAGAATAGACTTGAAGACATTGACATAGGAAGTGATTTTTCTCAACAGGATAGCACAAGTACTAAACAATTAAAATGAAACCCCAATGAAGCTGAAAATCTGTACACCAAAAGACGCCATCATTCAGGCAAAGGAATAGTCTATAGTATGGGAAAAGATTTTAACCAATTTTACATCTGATAGAGGGTTAGTACCTACAATATATACAATACTTAAAAAAAAAAAAGAAAAGAAAAAGAAAACTACCCAGTAGGAATTGGAGTTACAGAACTAAACAGAGCAGTTTCAAAAGAAGAAACACAAATGGCTGAGAGATGAAGAATCAACATCCTTAGTCATCAGGGAAATGCAAGCTCATATTACTTTGATATTTCATCTTTCTCCAGTAAGAACTGCCAAGACCAATAAAACAAATGACAACTCATGCTGGCAAGAATGTGAAGTAAGAGTAACACTCATTGTTGCTGGTGGAATGAAAATTGTACAGCCACTATGGAAGTCTGTACTTGTTGCTTTTATTCAACGGAAGTAATTGTTTTCTTGGAGGCTTACTTTTTTTTTTTTTTTATAATTAAACCTGTTATTTTTTTTTTTAACTCTTTTTTTTTTTTTTTTTTTTTTTTTTTGGTTTTTCGAGACAGGGTTTCTCTGTGTAGTCCTGGCTATCCTGGAACTCACTCTGTAGACCAGGCTGGCCTCGAACTCAGAAATCCACCTGCCTCTGCCTCCCAAGTGCTGGGATTAAAGGCGTGTGCCACCACCGCCTGGCTAAAGATTTTATTTTATACATGTGAGTACACTGTAGGTATCTTCAGACACACGAGAAAAGGGCATTGGATCCCATTACAGATGGTTGTGAGTCACCATGTGGTTGCTGGGAATTGAACTCAGGACTTCTAGGAAGAGCAGTCAGTGCTCTTAACCACTGAGCCATCTGAATTAGTTCACCCTTACTAGATCTTTTTGAACTCTGGCTGACTGGTTCAACTCAGCTATTTTGGCTCAAACTCCTCTCCCAGCTGACTGATTCAATTTGGCTTTTCTCAGCTTCACATTTAATTGCTCTGCTTGGCCTCAAACTAACATTGGCAATTTGTTCTAATCTGTTGATTCCTTACTCTCTGGCTTCTACTGCCTCTGTTGACCTGCATTAAACTACATGAATTCACAAACAAACTCAGTTACACTGTACTGGACTCACTGAGCTGAACTGAACTCCAAATTGAACTCAACTGAACTCCACTGCATTCCTAACTCAAGTTAACTTGCCTCTCATTCCTGTCTGTTCTCATGAGACTTGGGAGTATCCTATCTCTGATTCATTCTGTCAAATCTTTCTCTGCTTTGTTACTTTGTCTGCCCCTCAATTAGATACCATTTTCAAACATTCTTGCTTCCTTCTATAAACTAACCTTACCTACAACGTTTGGAATTAAAGGTGTGTACTAAGGGTGTGTCTGTATTCAAGCCAGAGTATCCAGGTTGTTGGATTAAAATTCCTCCACTGAAATCTGTGGTGGTTCCTCAGGAAGCTGGGAATGTACCTCAAGATCCAACTATATCGCTCTTGGCCATATACCAAAAGAACTTGACATCCTATTAGAGAGATATTTGCTCATCCATGTTCATTGCTGCTCTATTCATAGTACCCGGCAGTTAGAAACAGCCTAGGTGTCCATCAGCTGTTGAATAATGTAAATGTGATAAAATTTACAAAATGGGCCAGGTGGTAGTGGCGCACGCCTTTAATCCCAGCACTTGGGAGGCAGAGGCAGGCGGATTTCTGAGTTCAAGGCCAGCCTGGTCTACAGAGTGAGTTCCAGGACAGCCCGGGCTACACAGAGAAACCCTGTCTCGAAAAACAAAAACAAACAAAAAAAATTTACAAAATGGAATATTCAGCTATTAAGAAATGTAAAATTATAAAATTTGTAGATATGTGGATGGAGGTAGAAAATATCCTGAGTGAGGTAATCCAGATGCTAAAAGACAAATATTGTGTGCTTTCTCACATATGTGTGTATTGTTCGGGGTTATTTAGAGTAACAGAATTTATAGAATGAATCTCTATAGTAAGGAGATTTATTAAAATGACTTACAGGCTATGGTCCAACTGATGCAACAATGGCTAACTATGAATAGAAATTCCAAGAATCTAGTAAATGTTCAGTCCACAAGCTGGTCTTCAGTATACACTAAAATCCCAAAGATGTAGGCTCTATTGCCAGTGAAGGAATAGATTTGCTAATACCTCAGAGTAATAATTACCTCAGAGTAAAGGGCTGGATAAAGATTTTCTAAGCAAATGGACTCAATAAGTAAGCTGGTGTAGCCATTCTAGTATTTAACAAAACAGGATTTCAACCAAAATTAAAAGAAATAGGGAAGGACATTACAACTCATCAAAGGAAACACCCACCAAAATGATCTCCCAATTCTGAATATTTATGCCTCAAATAAAAAGGCACACTTGTAGTGGTGCATGCCTTTAATCCCAGCACTTGGGAGGCAGAGGCAGGCGAATTTCTGAGTTCAAGGCCAGCCTGGTCTACAGAGTGAGTTCCAGGACAGCCAGAGCAACACAGAGAAACCCTGTCTCGAAAAACCAAAAAAAAAAAAAAAAAAAAAAAAAAAAAGATTAAACAATCTAGACATATAACCCTAAGGAAATAGAAGCAGTCATTAAAAGTCTCCCAACAACAACAAAAACAACAGAAAACACAACAACAACAAAAGCCTAGGCCAGATGCTTTTAGTGCAAAATTACACAAGACTTTCAAAGAAATACTCCTTAAATTATTCCACAAAATAGAAACAGAAGAAGCACTGCCAAATTTCTGTTATGAGGCCACAGTCACCCTGATATTCCAAACCAAGACTCAACCAAGAAAGGGTTTCAGACCAATCTCTCTTTATGAACACTGATGCAGAAATACTCAGTAAAATATTTGAAACCAAATCCAAGGACACAGCACAAACTTTGTCCATTATGTTCAGCTGAGCCCAGACCATTCCCCGCTATGCTTGTGGTACCTGGTATAAATGAGAATCTTAATACTTAAAGATTATCCAAAGGATTTATGTTTATATATTTGGAAATGCTCAATTAACAAGATGCCCACAGCATTAGAATAGTTACCCAATATCTAACCTTAGATATAAGTTGCTACCCAGGACTGCTCTCAACCCATCAGTCTTCCTCTATGGTCGCTAGTCTCTTAACCTTCTTTCGCCTTCCCTTCCTCTCCTACTCCTCCCAACTCCTCACTCTGCCTTCCTTTCATACTACCCAATCACTGAGCTTTATTGCAAATGTAGAGGGAAAATATCTTGCTACACTTCCTGAGGAACATGTCTTTCCTGTACATTTATCCTCCTCACATTGGTTGAGGTATTCAACTGTAGCAGGGGACTTGCCTAACATTCGTTTCTTAACTTGCCAACCAGGATGTCAGTTACCCATGTATATGACTCTGACGAGTAGGATGTCAATTCCCAGGGAGGCCTTGGGAACTTAAAACCCTTTACTCAAAATGAAAGACTTATTCCAAATGGCTTCTTATATTGGTGCAGGTGTCTCTCTCATGCTGGGGTCCTTCCCAGGGGCAGCTTATAAAGGCAAAGACCATAAAAGCTCATACACAGGGAACAAGAGGGATCAGGTTGGGGGAAGACAGAGAGAGAGTATTGTGATAGACAACTGGAATGTGAATGTGGGCTTCTCTGGGATGAGCTAGAAACCTAGGACAATGGCAACTCTCAGGAATCTATGAGGGTGACTCCTAGCAGTGGGGGATGTGGAGCCTGAACTTGCCATTTACTATAACCAGGAAAGACTTCCAAAGAAGGGATAGGGATGCTAAACTAGCAGTAATACCTTCAACCTACAATTTGTCCTATCTACAAGATGTGCAGGAGTAAAGATGGAGCAGAAATTAGAGAATGACCAGCTGGTCGACCTTGAGACCCATGCCATGAGAGGAAGCCCAGCTCTGATACTGTTAATGGTATTCTGCTATATTTGTAGACAGGAACCTAGTATAACCATCATCAAAGAAGCTTCATCCAGCAACTGATGGAAACAGATGCAGAGACCTACAGCCAAACATTAGGCAGAGCTTAGGGAAGCCTGTGGAAGAGGGGGAGAAAGGATTGTAGGAGCTGGAGGGGTCAAGGACACCATAAGAAAATTTACAGAATCAACTAACCAGGGCCCATTGTAGCTCACAGAGATTGAACAGCCAACAAGAGAGCATGCATGGGACTGACCAAGGCCCTCTGCACATATGTAACAGTCGTTCACTTTGGTCTTCATGTGGGACTCCTAATAGTGGGAACAGGGGTTATCTTTGACTCTGTTGCCTGCCTTTAGGACCTTTCCCCCTACCGGGCTGTCCCTTCTATCCTCAATAAAAGAAAATGTGCCTAATCTTATTGCAACTTCATATGCTGAGGCTGGTTGATATCCATGGAGGAGGAGTGGATGGGGGCTGGGGACTGTGAAGAAAAGAGGGAGGGGAAATTGTGGTAGGGATGTAAATTAATTAATCAATTAATTTTAAAAGCTCAGAACAACAACAGAAACCACAATAAAACAGACATTGTTGAGGGATTTAAGAGATTGATCAGTACACCACCACAGTAGTTCTTTCTGACAACCTCTCTGATTCTCTGCCTATTCAAAAAAAAAAAAGGATTGATTCTGAAACATTTTTTCTGGTATTATGCTATTTAAATCATTTTCTTTGTTTATTAAGGAATTGTAAACTTGTAGAAGTGTTTTTATGGCTTATTGTTTTTATATTTTTCATTGTCATATTTTTATTATGGATGTGTTCATTTTAATTTTTTCTGTTTTAAAAATCACTTTGTTTTGCTGTGTGTGAGTCTCCATGTTGTTTCAATTTAGATTTATTGTCCCTAGTGCTAGGTAGCGGGAGTTGGCCAACTCTGCAGTGACAAATACAGGATTTATTTAGTTCTGGTGTTAACTTTGAATAGAAGATATGTGTACATCATTTGTGTCCCCAAGAGACACAGTGACACTCTGGTTCCTCATCTCAGGAAGGTCTCTTTCCACGTCTCTTTCCAGATGAGCCCATAGAGAAACTCTGCCAAATTCTACCACACAGTCCTTGAGTTCTTGGTTAGCTCCTCCAAGATGGCCAGTCTCCCTGACTATAACCTTCCTTTAATAGTAAGCACAATAACTCTCAAGTATAAACAGTGCAACCACTGTATTTACTACATTCAATGCTAAAGCCAGGACCTTCCAATTATAACCATTATTCTGTTTTGACATGCTGTCTAATTGCTATACTACAAATTATATTGAATAGCATTTAATACTTAAAGGATTGCAAAGACAAGAAATTTAAAATGCATGATTATGTATGACAACAAGAGAATTCAGGTAGAAGTTTCTAATTTAAGTACCTGGTCATAAAATCTTGCTTTCTACATAGCAGTTCTGTTTGCTTTGGCTGCCACTTTAATGCCCAGTTGGGCTTCTTGTCTGATTTATTGACCACAGTGTTTCTGATATTTCATATAAAGCACATGAGAGTTATTCAACTGTGTTCCCATTGATTTAAAAGCTAACTTCTAAACTAATAAGATTTCCATGGCCATTTCAAGTTATGTGTTCCATTGGGCAAGCAGGAACACTTGATGTTATAGAGCTAACTGGCTCAGCTCATGATCCATGAATGAGGAAGCGAGTTAATGAAATACACTGGGAGTCTTTTGGATAAAGTAAGTCAAGTGCTAAGCTGTATAGACAGTTTCAAAATATTTGTTTCATATTACTTCCCATCCTATGTTGTTTGAATTTTAACCAATTTCTCTTTGTTTGTTTTTCCTCCTCAATTTCTTTCATTATTATTTGTAGAGTTTTTGACACTGGCTGACTGCATTGTACTGTGTAGGCAACAGAACACTGTGATGGTATAGTTGTTAAGCTGGAAAGGAGTGAGCATTGCTTGAGAATATCACATGGTACTGAACCAATCACCTATGAGAACTGGCTGTTGACATGCATTCTCAACGGAACGAGAAATGGTTTTGGAAGCAAAGGTATCACAGGAAATAGTGGTTTTGCATATATTGAAAAGACAAAGGACTATACTGTAACAGGTATTTTGTTATTTGACTGTTAAACTTTTAAATTCACTTGTATCTTGGGAAAATCCTTACTTGTGAGAGATAAGGCTCCATGATCTTAGATATGAAACCAAAAATTTAACTGACATGTAAGCCACTGATGTGTAGTTGAAATAAGGTTAAACCTTGATCTCCTAAAACACAGATCATTTTGTCATAGTTAAAGCTTTCAGAATCTCTTCAAGCATTTTGAAGGCACATGGTTGTAATCCGTGGTCTCCTATACATTAGCACACCTGAACTTTTTCCATCTAACCACAACTCGGTGCCCGTTTGTTAAAGTTTCTCCACCTAACCCCGCCCCTAGCCTCAAGATTAGAAACTGTTTTTCTTCCAGACAGAGTCTCCTTCCATGTAACTTTAGTGCCACCCACTGTATGATTCTTCCAGTCTTAGAATCATGAGCGTCACAATAATGGTGAGAAAACGCACATTTCTGAATGGCTGTGTTATGAAGGGTCAGTAGTGTGCATAGCAGTTTCTTTACTGGTCAGGCCAGAGACAGACTCCTAATTTGAAGTATAACTTTACCCATAGGCTACCATTGGACTTCCATGAGGCTTCCCCTCCCTCCCCTCCCTCCCTCCCCACCCTCCGTTGCTCTGTCTCTCTTTTTCTCTTTCTTTCTTTCCTTCCTTCCTTCCTTCCTTCTTCTTCCTTCCTTCCTTCCTTCCTTCCTTCCTTCCTTCCTTTCTTTCTTTCTTTCTTTCTTTCTTTCTTTCTTTCTGTTTTGTGTTTCTCTAAATTTTCTATCAATTCTATAAAATACTCCCTTGCTATATAACAGAGTTATTTTCTATCTAAACTAGTTAAGGTTAGATTTTTAATTCCTTTTGCGAATATAAGACAGTTGTGTCATTTCCTCCTTCTTCATCTTCCCTCCACACCCTCTCATATATCTACCCTTACTTCTTTCAAATATATACTTTGCTTCTTGTCACTAATTGTATATATTGTTCCTAAATACAACATTCTTAAATATATATAATTATACATTATAATGTTATATTTTAAACACATAATTTATATTATGTATTATATTATATTAATTATTATTATATTATATAGTATAACATATAATATATATATAAATATAGTTATATATATTATATATAAAACAAATATATGCACTAAAGTTTAGTATACATATGTATACTAAAAAAGTTTCAATTTGATGTATGCATATACATGTATATACATATATGAGTATACACATTAAAAATATGTATATACACACACACATACACACTTTAAGTGAAAAATTTTCATCTGTGTTGACAATGCTCCCTCCCTCTAAGAACCAAAGACTCACAAAACCTCAACAGCAGGCATGAGAAGTTTGGTTGATCAGATTTTCAAAACATTATAGGATATTGCCCTTGGTTTTCTCCAGAGGTGGAAGGCAAGTATCTATTGCTGAACACATCCTGTACTTCACACACAAAGCTTATAGGGCCCTGGGTGGAACTGACCTGAACATTTCCTCCCTGAGGGCTAACTTGTATGATACCAGAAGGTACCGTGCAAGCTTCCAAGGGAGGGAGGCCCCAACTGTCCTTACTTGCTATGACACCTATAAACTACAGTGACCAGAACGGCATGATAACAGTAATGGTGCAGTAGTAGCACACACACACACCTTGGTGGTAACTCTCATTGGACTGAAGACCTGTTAGCCAACAGGGAAATCATGCCTGTACTGGAAACCTAGCCAACTCCCCACAACTAATGAAATCATGGGTCTTGGGAGAAGAGTGTACAAAGTTAGATTTTAATGTTTAAAAATCAAGAATGAGGGCTGGAGAGGTGGCTCAGTGGTTAAGAGCACTGACTGGTCTTCCAGAGGTCATGAGTTCAATTCCCAGCAACCACATAGTGCTCACAACCATCTGTAATGGGATCTGATGCCCTCTTCTGGTGTGTCTGAAAACAGCTACAGTGTGCTCATATACATAAAATCAAATAAGTTTAAAAAAAAATCAAGAATGAAGCATCCATCATGTTTTTCCTCTCCACTACTACTCTTTCACATTTTTGTGGTTTTTGTATTAGTGCGCACACCTGTGTGTGTACGTGTATGTACAGCTACATGTGTATAAGTGTGTACATGTGTATGAAGATCAAAATTTAATGTTGGGTGTTTTTATTGAAACATTATCCACCTTATTTTAAAGTTAATTTATTTAATGTGTGTAAATGTTTGCCTGCATATGTGTATATGTAACACATGAGTGACTGCTACCCACAGAGATCAAAAGAAGTTGTTATCTCTCCAGTAACTGGAGTTACAGATGTTTTTGAGCCACCATGGTGGTAATAGGAACTGAACCCAGGTCTTTTTGCAAGACCAACAAGTGTTTTTAAACATGTATTCCTCTCTCTAGCCCCCTCCACTTAAGTTTTTATTTTTATTATTTTTTTTTCAGATTGTATTTTAATTATAACATTTCTCTCTTCCCCTTTCTACCTTTGAACTTTCCCATATATTCCTTCCTGTTCTCCTTTAAATTTGTAGCCTCTTTTTTCATAAATTGCTATTAAACACTATAAACAGATGCATGTGTATGTGCCTACATAGATATTCCTTAGTATAACTTCCTGACTCCATACAATGTTATTTGTATGTACATTTTCTGGGCTGACCATTTGGCGTGGGACAATGAATTGGTGTGCTTTTCCCTAGGGAGGACCTCGTCCCCTGGTTACCCACAGTTCTTTGTCTAGGGTTGAGGCCTCATGGGTCCTCATTGGTTTGGCTTATTCCTTGTCCAACTCACACTTGGGTAGTCATGTTTCCACCTTAATTTTTGTGATGAAGTCTCTAAGACTGGAGCTTGCTGATTTGGCTCACTGGCTGGCCTGCAAGCCCTAGGGATCCTCTTGTCTCTCTCTCCCAAGCACTGGGATCACAAGCATGCAAAACCTTCTATGTGGTTACTGAGAATCAAACTCAGGTTCTCATGACTGAGCACCAAGCATTTCAATGACTGATGCATCTCCCCAGCACCACAAACCTAGAGAAAACTGTTTTGCTGTGACATTTTCCACCTGGACTGGACTTCCTTTCCTTCTTCTCCCTTCCTTCCTTCCCTTCCTTCCCTCCCTTCCCTTCCTCTCCTTCCTCCCTTCCCTCCCTCTCCCTTCCTTCCTTCCTCTCCTCTCCCTCCCTCCTCCTCCCTCCCTTCCTTCCCTCCCTTCTCCCTTCCTCCCTCCCTCCCCTCCCTCCCCCCTCCCTCCCTCTCCTTCCCTCCCCTTCCCTCCCCCTTCCCTCCCCTTCCCCCTTCCCTCTCCCTCCCCTCCCTCCTCTCTCCTTCCTCTCCCTTTCCCTCCCTTCCTCCTTCCCTTCCTTCCTTCTCCTTCCTTTTTCCTTCCTTCCTCCCTTTCTCCTTCCTTCCTTCTTTCTTCCTTCCTTTTCCTTCTTCCTTCCCTTCCCTTTTCCTTTCCTTTCTTTTTCCTTTTTTCCTTTCTATCACTCACATGTTTCCATTCTCTCATACTTACTTCTATCTTTATCCTTCTTTATTGCATCTGCTTACCATACTATCTTATTATGTTTTGTCTTTATTATAAATATAACAATAAAATCACATGTTATAATACTAAATGATTAGATTCTGAGTTCTTTAGTCCTTCTGTATGTATGCAAATTCTAAGAACTTAACCAATACTAAAGTATATTAAATTTGTTGTGAATTTATTATAAATTTTGTAAATTACAGTAATAATACTAATAGAAAATACATTTGAAAAAGAAATTTTTATATTTAGTGTACCATTATACAAATGGGGGCTCTAGAAGGATGTATAATATTCCTACTTTTATAATTTAATATCTGTTAATACATTCTGACAACATTTTTAATAATTATAGAAAGTAAATGTAAAGGTAGTAAAATGCATAAACAAAACTATTTTTTAGTTAGATGTACCAATAAGTGCATTGGACTACACATCAGTAGAGAGATGTAGTATATTCTATTTTTAAATTTAAAATTTGTAGAACAAGTGTCCATGATAAAACATTTTTAGTGTTTTATTTAGAATTTATACAATGATAAAAGACATAAATAATACAAAACAAAAAGTCACTTCTCTGTATAAAGAAGAATCCAACAATGTGAGAAGCTTCATCCAAAGATCAGATGAAATGATATTAAACTCTCCTAGATGTTGGGATTTAAAAAAATTATAATAATGTCCGAAAGCCATAGAAATTGGTAGAAAAAGGTATCAGATGGGTTTGACAGTAACCAAAAATCCGATAACACAGGGGAGAAAGAAAGTAAACAAGCGGGAGAAAGTCCAACATAATTACATAGAGCCACTAAAGACAAATTCGAATACAGGTACAAGCTTTGATATGAAGCCCTGGCTACTCCCCAGGACACAGAAACATTGCAAATCCATGATGAAAAGTTAGACCTATACTGAGTACAAGTTCTTGGTTTGAAGGGCCAACAGAAAGAATGGAAATATGTAACCTTGGGGATGGGAAGTGGGGGGGGATTCTCTAGAATGTACCAGAGATCTAGAAGATGAGAGACTCACAGGACTCAAAGGGAGGGATCTTAGATGACTTAAGGGGTAGAGGGAACTTGTAGAGTCCACCTCCAGCAGAAAGACAGGATATCAAATGGAAGGATGGGGTTGCCATCCCACAGTCAAAAACACTGACTCAGATTGTCTCTGTCTAAAAGAACTGCAGGGACAAAAATGGAGAAGAGACTGAGGGAAAGGAGGTCCAATGACAGGCCCAAAGTGGGATTCAGCTCAAGGGGAGGCTCCAAGGCCTGAACTTTTACTATGGTGTGCTTACAGATAGGAGCCTAGCATGGCTGCCCTCTGAGAGGCCCAACAAGCAGCTGACTTAGATAAAGACAGATACTTACATCTAACCAATGGACTGAAGTCGGGGACACTGTGGTTGAATTAAGGAAAGGCTGGAAGAAGCTGAGGAGGAAGACGACCCTGTAGGAAGACCAGCAGTCTCAACTAACCTGGATCTCTGAGACTCTCAGACATTGGGCCACTAACCAGGCAGGCAGCATACACTAACTGGTCTGAGGCCCCAGACACATATACAGCAGAGGACTGCCTGGTCTGGCCTCAGGGAGAGATGTGCCTAACCCTCTGAAAACTTGAGGACCCAGGGAGTGGTGAGGCCTGGCGGGGGTTGGAGGGTGAGGGGTGGGGACATCCTCTTGGAGACAGGGGAGAGGAGGAATGGGATGTGGAATTGTAGGAGGGCAGACTAGGACGGACCCGGGCGGTGGGGTGGGGAGCAAGAAGAAGGTGCTGCGGGGGGAAATGACTGGACTGTAAAAAAATTAAAGTAAAAAGAAAAAGAAGAAATAAAAAGAAAACTTAAGAGAAGACAGTGTGAAATCTTTAAAGAAGTGATAAAATCTTATATTAAAAAGAGTATGCATTGGATGTGGGAAGGGTATCACTACTGGTTTAAGAAATAGCAAAGAAAATGAAAAGACTTAAAATGTCTCGTGCCAGTTCCCGGCTTAAGAACAAGAAAGGTTCCTTTGCCTTAACAGGTGGGCTTAGAATTTTAAAACTTTCTCAATATGTTACAAATTTATGAGCTAGGACTTCTACCTGAAGCTATTATGTGCTAAAAGTCTACAGTATTGACGAAGGTTTGTATCACCGTGGGTTAGTGATGTTGCAGTTTTAAAGGAGCAATGCTTCAGAGAGATAATCTTAGGCAGACAGAGCTGTGGAAAGTAATGAAGATTTGTTTTATAACAGAGGATGGAACTGGACAAACTACTCTGCTCGTAACATTTCTCCCTGGCAGCCTTTTGTTTCCAACGAAACTTAATAACATGGTCTCCTTGGCATCGCTGCCAGCACAGCACTCCCTGATCCTCGGTTCCCGGAAAGCAAATTGTTTTATACTTGTTAATGTAGACATAAGTGCTGAGATGGTCCCACTGCAAACTCAAGCTGCACACACTTTTCTTCCCTTTTGAGACATCTGTAAGTACTTGGTGGCTTTGGGTGAGCCTCAAAATAATCTGACAGTCAATCCTCTGTAATATGCCAGAGAAGAAAGGAATTTCTAAAAACACTTTGAATTTAAAAACAAGATTCTGACTACTTGGAATCTTTTGTGAGTATTGGCTTTACTGATAGAATTTTAACCTCTCAAAAAAAAAAAAAAAAAATCTTAAAATCTGTCAGCAAAACTTATACTGTAAAAAATATAGGACTTTATATATTTGTATTAGATACTGAGAAAGTAATTATTGCCTCTAGGCAGGTTATTACCCATGATAATTCTTAGCATTGAATAAATCTGCCTAAGGTGAAAGTTGATATGCTGAATTTAAAACCGTAATGACAGCATCATTCTCCATTTTGCATTAAACATAGCTAATGCCTGGAATTGGATTTTACAAGATTGTATTGATATAAAATATAGAGAGAATAACATTTATTCTATATCAATTTTACATGAAATTGTACTTTCAGATTGAAAAAATTTCCATTTGTATTCAAGTTGGGAAAGACAAATTGGGAACCATTCTTTTTATCCACTAAGAAACATTTTATATAATTGATACAAGAAATTTCTATCTCCACCCCCACTATCCACCCTCTGTCTGTTCCACATCCTATACCTCCCCAACCCCTGTCTCCACGAGGCAGTCTTCACCTCCCCACTCCCCCCACCAGACCTCCCAACTCCCTGGGGCCTCCAGTCTCTTGAGGGTTACGTGGTCTTTTCTGATTGAATCAAGACCCAGCAGTCCTCTGCTGTATATGTGTCTGGGGCCTCAGACCAGCTGCCTAGTTAATGGCCCAATGTCTGAGAGATCTCAGGGGTCCAAGCTAGTTGAGACTGCTAGTCTTCCTTAGGGTTGCCCTCCTTCTCAGCTTCTTCCCCTTTTCCCTAAATCAACCACAGGGGTCAGCAGCTTCTGTCCAAATATCTGCATCTCACTCTTTCAGCTGCTTGTTGGGTCTTTTGGAGGGCAGTCATGATAGGCCCCCTTTTTGTGAGCACACTATAGCCTCAGTAATAGCGTCAGGGTCCCAATTTGAGCTTGTCCCTGGACCTCTTTTTCTTCAGGCTCTTCTCCATTTTTGTCCCTGCAGTTCTTTCAAACAGGAATAATTATGGGTCAGAATTTTTGACTGTGGGATGGCAACCCCCCCCCATCACTTGATGCCCTGTCTTTCTGCTGGAGGTGGGCTCTACAAATTCCCTCTCCACACTGTAGGGCATTTCATCTAAGGTCTCTCCCTTTGAGTTCTGAGAGTCTCTCATCTCCCAGGTCTCTAGTACATTCTGGAGGGTCCCTCCATCCCTTACCTCCAGAGGTTGCCTGTTTCCATTCTTTCTGCTGGCCCCCAGGGCTTCAGTCCTGTTCCCACCACCCAATACCTGATCATGTTCCCCTCTTCCTCTCCCTGTTCCCTTTCCCACCTAGGTCCCTCCCTTCCTCCCCCTCCCAAGTGATTGCTTTCTTCTCCTTCCCAAGTGGGATTGAGGAGTCCTCACTTAGGGCCCTTCTGCTTGTTAACCTTTTTGAGTTCTATGGATTGTATCCGGGGTATTCTGTTTTTTTTTTTTTTCCTAATATCCACTTATTAGTGAGTACATACCATGCATATCTTTTTGGGTCTGAGTTACTCACTCAGGATGATATTTTCTAGTTCCATTAATTTGCCTGCAAAACTCAGGATATCCTTGTTCTTAATAGCTGAGTAGTATTCCACTATGTAAATGAACCACATTTTCTGTATCCATTCTTCTATTGTGGGATGTCTGGGTTGTTTCCAGCTTCTGTCTATCACAAACAGGCTGCTATGAACACAGTAGAAACACATGCCCCTGTGGCATGGTGGAGAATATTTTGGATATATGCCCAAGAGTGGTATAGCTAGATCTTCAGGTAGATCTATTTCCAATTTTCTGAGGAGTCTCCAGATTGATTTCCAGAGTGGTTGTACTAGTTTGCAATCTCACCAGCAATGGAGGAGTGTTCCTCTTTCTCCACATCCTCACTTGAGTTTTTGGTCTTAGCCATTCTGATTGGTGTAAGTTGGAATCTCAGGGTCTTTTTCATTTGCATTTCCATGATCACTGAGGATTTTTAACATTTCTTTAAGTGCTTCTCAACCATTTGTGATTCCTCTGCTGTAAATTCTCTGTTTAGTTCTTTTTTTTTTTTTTTATTTTTGATTTTTTTAGACAGGGTTTCTCTGTGTACCGGCTGTCCTGGAACTCACTCTGTAGACCATGGCTGGCTCGAACTCAGAAATCGACTGCCTCTGCCTCCCAAGTGCTGGATTAAAGGCGTGCCCCACTGCCGCCTCTGTTTAGTTCTAATCCATTTTTTGATTGGGTTGTCAAAAGATTTTTTAAAGAGGTGTTTATGAGAATTAAATTTTATACTCCATGTCATGGCAAAGGACTGAAAAAAGATATGAAATGTTTTTGTAATCAAGATCATATAGTTCTATTTCATCTGTTGCTTAGAATGATTTCTTTGTATGTAATATTTATGCATATAAATATATATTCACTTAGGAAAATATTCATTAATGTTACAATATTTATTATATATTTATAAAATAAATTCATATATTCACGTTGTTGTTAAAAAAAAGAAAAACCGGCGGCGGCAGAGGGTTCCAGGAAGAGAAGTTTATTTAGGGCAGAGGGGAGAGCAGAGAGAGATGACCGGCCATGACCACGTGGAGGGGGGAGGGGAGAGGGAAAGGGAAGGGGAGACAGGAACCTGCAGGCGCAAGAGAGCAAAAGGGCAAGAGAGAGAGGAGGGGCCAGACAGCCCCTCTTATAATAGTGGGCAGGGCTACCTGGCCTGTTCCCAGGTAGCTTTGGGGAGGAGCATACCTAGCTGTTACCAGGTAACTGTGGAAGTGGAGTTTAACAGAATGCTAACACACGTAACATCTAAAAAGTGCTCTGTACACATTATTTTATCTTACAATATCCTTCCAACAGGACATGAACAGAAAAACAAAAGGAAAGTTGAAAGGTAATTACAGCAGAGTTTTTATTTTAATTGTGCTTATTCATGTAGTTGTATCTTTTAAAAATAATAACCATGTTTTAATTTCTCCAATAACTTTTAAAAAGTGACCATTCTGTGGTCACTTTTCACTTCTACCAAGTTCTTCCTGGGGCCTCAGTTGCCTTTGAAACAGTACAGTCTTACTCCAGAAGGCAGTTAGTTTTTCATCATCTTTCCTGTCTAGATAACACCCAGTGACATATTTCATATGGACAAGTATATGAACCCAGTAGTCACCTAGGGCTAAAGTAAGTTCATCCTGATTACAACCAGGTGCCAAGCATGACCATATGACCAAGGTCAGTGGCATGGAGCTAGGTCTATAGATCTATCCTAAGAAAAATTTTCTAGCCAGGTAGTGGTGGCGCATGCCTTTAATCTCAGCACTTGGGAGGCAGAGGCTGGCCTGTTCTACAGAGTGAGTTCCAGGATAGCCAGGGCTACACAGAGAAACCCTGTCTCAAAAAAAAAACCAAAAAAAAAAAAAAAAAAAGAAAAGAAAAGAAAAATTTTCTGTGCCAGGTGTGGCTATGCAAATTTTTGTTTGTTTGTTTGTTTGTTTGTTTTGTTTGAGACAGGATTTCTCTGTGTACTCCTGACTGTTGTGGAACTCATTCTGTAGACCAGGCTGGCCTCAACACAGAGATCCACCTACCTCTGCCTCCCCAGTGCTGAAATTAAAGGCATACAGCATCTGGATTGTTATGTACCCCTTAATACCAGAACTCATGAAGCAGAGGCAGAGGCAGAGGTAGGTAAGTCTTTGTGAGTTCAGGGTCAACCTGGTCTACATATTGCATTTCATGTCAGCCTGAGATTCTGTCTCGATAAACAAACAAAACCACCCAAATAAATAAATAAAAAGAAAAAATTCTGATAATTAATGAAAAGGAAAATATCTTTATTAACTGGCATTACTACTATTAAGCTAAAGGACTGCAAGAGTATTAAGATTATAGCTTAGAATATGGAGTTACTTGGTCAAATATTTGGTGGCCCAGAAGAAACAGTTCAGGAAGCCACTAATGAAATTTCAGTGTTTTGACCTCCTAGTTGCACTTCTTTGGATGTATCCTAAAGGAGTGACATAAAACAGCGTCACAAACTATGGGTCACTGCCCGGTAACAAACATAGGGGGTTGGAAAAATTCGGGGCCAAGTTTCTGAATACTTAACAACCCTGAATTAACTTAAATAAGATGTATGACAACTTAAGGAGTGTCTGGATTCTCCTTGTGTTCTATAAAACAGTTTCACAGTAGTGTCTGCTCTGAATGAAGTGTGCACATTTTGTACTGTGCATGCCTTCATGCTGTGCTGTGCTAACAACCACCCACGACCTCTTGGCTCAGATCTGAAACTATGTTGTACCTTATGAACTGCAGTGTTTTCACTGTGCACACAAAATTTCTTCCTGCTACAGAAACATTGGTTTAATTGTGGAAAACAAAGACTTAATATTTATTTTCCTAACATCATTTCTCAACAAGTAAATATCGAATTAATACATCTTTTGGGTTTTGTTGTGTTGGGATGTCTGATTTTTAACACAGCCATTTGAGTTGCTAACTTGTATTTCATTAAAGAGAAATAAAATAGTTTTGGTTTAGGATTCAGGCAACATTTCAACAATTCTGAAATGGCCATGTTTCTGTCATTTTGTACTATGCATTTAGGCAAAATAGTTTTGTTGGAATTGATCAGAATTGTAAAAGTAACTTTTATTCACTGTATGTGATTGTTGTCCAGAGGCTTACTGCTGAATAAGCTCACCCTTCCTGCCTCTTTCTGAACTCTTGCTGGGTGGCTTCAACTCAGCTGTGCCAGCTCAAAACTCCTCACCAAGCTGACTAATTCAAATTGACTTCTTTCAGCTTTTTACTGAATTGCTTTGCTTGGCCTCAAACTCATCTGGCAATTTCTTCTAATCTTCTGGCTCCTTCTTATTCTCTGGCTCATTCTGTCTTTACTTGCAACCTGTCTCTGTAAAACTGTCCCAGGAAAACTGCCTCTCCCTCCCCTCTTCTCTTTCTCTCTCTTATGCACTATTCTCTTAAATAGCCTCTCTTTCCTGTGCTGTTCTTGTGAGAGTTGGACATATCCTATCTCTGTCTCATTCTGTCAAATCTTTCTGTGATTCATCACTTTGCCCCTCAATTATATATCACTTTCAAACATCTTCTTCAAACCAACTTTACCTTCATTTTTTGGAATTAAAGGTGTGTACTAAAGGCATGTTGTATTCCAACCAGATCACACACCTAGAAGGTCTTTCGATGTGATCTCTTGCCGGAGAAGCCATGTTGATAGATTAAAATTCCTCTACACAGAACAGTAATCAACTGTGAAAAACATTGAACACTCATTCAACATACTGAAGAACCAAATATTTAGATGATCAAATTCTAATATGAAATCAAACAAACATTCATTTCATTGGTGCAAATTCACTTTCATCTTTAATACATTGTATATACACTACAGAATTCTTTTAAGATCAATTTCTTCATGATTTATTATCAGGAAAATGTTTGGTTTATACATTGATTTTTATATATCTACATAATATAGTATAAAAATTTCTCAGGCAAAAATGGTATCACAAGTGAAAAAAAGTTTTCAAAGCCCCGATAGAAAGCACACAAGATCTCTGTACTCAAAAACCTACCCTTTTAATGCACAGTTCTGGTAGGAAGTAAGGCAAGCCAAGAGATCAGTGGCATGTGCAGGCTGTGAGGGCCCATTACGCAGTGTTGTAAGAAAGAGTTATCTGGAGAGGGAACACAGGAAATAAATAGTATGCTATTAAATAAAAAGCAATCCTGGTGACTCCTGCTTATAAGTCCATCATTGGGAGGCTGAGATAGGAGGATTTAGAGTTTGAGGACAGTCTTGGCTACTTGACAATTTCAAGGCAAGCTTGAGCTACAGAGCAAGAACCTGTCTCAAAAAATTAAATTAAATGTAATATAAAAAAGTTGTAAAATAGCTGCATAGAAAGGAGTCATTAAGGCAATTTGTTAAAATAGATTTCCCTGAGCAGGTAAAAGTATATTGTCATTAAATGTTACTAATTTTTTGACATAAAATATTTGTTATAATATTATTACATTATTAATTTATTATTGATGCTTACATTTTCTAAATTTTCCATAAATGCATACTTTTACTAAATAGAAAATATGTGTTTTAAGAAAACAGGGATAATAATTTGCTGTGTAACCAATCCTGTGAGGATTACATAAAATACCAAATATAAAATTCTGAACACTTCATTTTATTTTATTTTTATTTTGCTTTTAGAAATAATTAAGAGATGGCATGGTCATCCCAGTTGCTTTCATTATTGTTATAAAACAATAACAAAAATCCTTGCATTATGCATAGAGTCAAATCTTCTGCCTAGCCCATGTTTCCAGGACTATTCACTGAACAATTATCTTAATAGCAAGTAGCAAGAAGCATGCTAGCATGACAACAGAGGATTAACAGAGACAAATTTTGTTCACTTACACAATAGAATTATTGGGTTGTCATTAAAGAGAATGAGGTAGGTCTGAAAGCTATTAAAAATGAAAATACCAGGACATGGGCTTAAGTGACAGCATGGATGTCTAATAACATATTAATTTCTGGCTTTGTCAGACAATGGTAGAATAAAATATTACCCTGCACAAAAATATCCCTGTGGATCAAAGACTTCAGTGTATATCCTGAAACACTGAAACTGAGAGGAAAAAGCATAGACATTACCCTAGAAGATACATGTATAGCAGGATACTTTCTGAATAAGACTTCATTCCCTCAGGAATTAAGGCTATCAATTGATAAATGGAACATTATAAAGCTAAAAAGCTCTGTATAACAAAGGAAAAAGAAGACGAAGCCACAGTAAGAAAGAGAGTCTTTACCAAGTGTATGTCCCAGAAAAGATTAGTAATCCTGAGTATAGAAGGAAGGAGGAAGAGGAAGAGGAGAAGGGGCATCAAGAACACAAAGATCCAATTTAAAATAAAGCTACAATTTCTAAACAAAGATTTCTCAAAAGAAGAGATAAAAATAGCTAAGAAATGTGTGGGAAAAACAAAAACAAAAACAAAAAACAAAAAACGCAGCGGAGTCCCAGGTGGCTTTCCATGCTGGTGGGTCCTACAAACAGGAAATAGTCTGGAGTTCCAAGGGCTGGAAGCTTTGGCAACGGCAGGCCCCAATGGTACGAGAAAGTCAGTGGGTTCCAAGAGTTTTATTGACATGGTGTGGTAGTTGGATCTGGATGTGCGCCCCCCAGTCTAAGCCACGGCAGGGCCTGCCTTAAATAGGGGAGGGGAAGAAGAGGACTGAGAAGGAATAATTTAATTTAGCCACACCCCCTGGCCTTTAGGTAACTCATGAATATGGAAATCTCTCAAGGCTGAAGCCTCTCTAGCCAAATGTGACTGCAAAGTGCAGATCAAATGGAGATCACGCAGTGTCAGGAGCCTGGATTCTGGGAGTACAGAGGAACAGATGGCTGTCCCTCACAGGCAATGGACACATGTTGGATCTCCGGGCTATTTCCAGCCAGCGCCTCAACCAAAACCAGCCATCCTATCACAGTCCTACAGAAATGTCTTAGAAAGTGTTCAACATCTTTAGTCATTTGGGAAATGCAAAGTAAAAGTGCTTTGAGATTTCATCAGAAAAGCTAAGATCAAAGAAAATAACTGGCAACAAATGTTGGATGTTGGGATGAAATAGAGCTGGAAGTGATCCGCCCTGAAAACTGGTTTCCGGTTGCATCCTAATATGCTATGAAAGCTGCCATGAGATAAAAGCAATTAAAAATCTTTTCCATTTGTAAAGCCCAGAAATCTCAATGATCAGAGCAGCATGTTAGCATGTTATTGCATCCTATGGATGCAATAGTGGCACTCATATCTTGGGGATAATGAACAACCACCTAATTGGATTTAAGATCTGCTGAGGTCCCATGAAGGCTGGACACGCCCACTGTGGGAGAATTCGAGGGTGAGGAGGTGGGAGTAGGGGGGATTATGGGGGAACATCCTCATAGAAGCAGGAGGAGGGGGGTGGGATAGGGGATTCCTGGGCGGGGGTGAGGGAATGGGTAAGGGGATAACATCTGAAATGTAAATAAAATATCCAATAAAAAAATTAAAAAAATAAGGAAAAGCCACAAAAAAACACACACACTGAGCTATTTTGTCATCACTGTACCAATTTTCAATTGAGTATTTTTGTATATTTTAAAAAATAAACCATCATGTCAAAAGACTCTCTATAATAGAAAAATGGTTGGCATAAGGTATGAATTAAGCCTATCCAGTATGACAAAATGCATACTTATTTTATCAAATTTTTTCTACAAGTATGATATAGATATTAATTATATTATTGCTATTGTAATATATTACTTCTTGAGTTGTTGGTACAATAAATTGGACTAAAGCAAAAAAAAAAAAAAAAAAAAAAAAAAGATCCGCCAATAGGAGGGAATTCATGCCTCAACTGTAAATGTAAATCTAGGGAATTACCAGAGGTCATGAACCTAGAGAAGAACGTACTACTACCACTTTCCTAAACCAGGACAACCTCTAACTGTATTCTATCTACATACTTATCTTTATATCTATAAGTAAGTATAGCTCTAACACTTTATCGAAGAAGCTTCTTTCAGCAACATATGGCAACTATTGCAACGATCCACAACTGGTCAAAATGCAGAGAATAAATGACTATAGAGTGGCCAGCAGGGCCATGACCTTGCTGAAGATGCATGGGGAGAATTCTTGTCCACTCCAGCTTCTGGAGGCTCCATAATTGTAACCTATGCCTCTTGACATGTTGTGTTTGTTGTGTGTCTCCTCTCTCATTCCTCTTCAATCTATTTTGTTCTTATTTACATGTGTGTATGTGTTGACTGTGAGTGGATGTCATGTTTGTATGGGTGTGTGTGGAGTGCAAAACAGGACACCAGATTCCCTGAAGCTAGAATTGCAGGCAGTTATAAGGTGCCTGACATGGTTACTGAGAACTGAACTCCAGTTCTGTGTAAGAACGATAGGTCCTCTTAACTGCTGAGCCACCTAGCCAGTCTCTCCTGTTTCTCATTGAATTTAGAGTTTAATCTAGTATGTTCTCACCTCTATTTTTTATTATATTGGCAAAAATTGCTTTTCCAAATAAGGTCACATTCTGAGGTTTCAAGGTTCCAACACAAATTTGGGTTGGTTCAACCCATTACACGTGGCAAAGATTGAGCTATCTTGCCAAACTTTTGTTTCGAATTTTGGAGACGAAGCACATATATCCCAAGTGACTGAGACCTGACATTTCAGCTGGATGTCCCTAATGTCTTTGTATGCTGCCTTGCTCTTGCTGGTGTTTGTATTCTTTATCTGTTAATAGATCTGTAAGAACTTATGAGTCTTTTCAGTATTCTTGTCCAGTACAAATTATATAGCTGTTCATTATTATTATTATTAATATTGTTAAATGGCTTTTCAAAATTTTAAAATAATGTTTTGATTGATTTTTTGAAATTTCATCCATGAATTTTGATCATATGTATTAGTTTTTTTCTTTTTTTCCCATTAATTTTATTTATTCACTTTACATCCTGATTTCTGACCCTCTCCCAGATCCTCCCTCATACAGTCACTCCCCATCACCTGCTTCCTACTTTGAGAGTCTGGCAGCCCCCATGCTTTTTATTTCTAATGAAGCCATCTTTATTTGGAATCTTTCCTATTTGAGTAGGAAAAATTTCAGATTATGAATTGTGAACATCTCCTGCTAATCCTGGCCCCTTACTTCCTAGCCATGTGACAGTCGTAAATTCATTTGAACATAAGGTTTTCAAGCTAAAATGAAATCTATTTGAGACGGGTGGTTCTTTGGAATCCCATCCAGGTTCATTCTGAGAAGCACAGGACAACACAGACTTTAAAAAAAAAAAAAAAAGATTAGGAGAAATGCATGAGAAGATAAGGGTGAAGGGACAAGTGAAAAGGAGCACTTCTTTGGGACCCCTGAGGAGGGAGGAGTGGAGAATTAGGTTAAGGAAAGCCTCAACATTTTAAAATACCTGCTGGGCCGTCCTGTGCAAAGACGAGTTCTTGAAGAGTTTTGTATAGAGCAGCTATGGTCTGTAGTAAATATACAGTATGCTATTACCTAGGAGTAGCCCAGAAAGTGTGGTCTGGGTATGAATGATCCCTGCTGGAAATCTCAAGGTTGGCTGACAGGAATCAACTGCCAGAGAACCTCACAGCGGGTTTTATTAAATGACATAGTTTTTGGACAGGTGATGGTTCTAAGGTCAAAAGTAATGATAAATACTTATTTTCAATATGAGAGAGAGAGAGAGAGAGAGAGAGAGAGAGAGAGAGAGAGAGAGAGAGAGAGAGAGAGAGAAATATTGGGTTAGGGAAAGTGAGAAGAGTGGGGAGGGATGAGGGAAAGGGGGGAAGAAGAAGGGGGGAGGAGCAGAAAAGGAGGAAGAGAAAGTGTTATTTCCTTCGGGTGAGACTAAAATCACGACCATAATTTTTGAGCCAATTTGAAGCAAGCTTTATTAAATACTGGCCAAAATGATGGACACTAGCCAGATCTATACCTGGGATTCCCGGAGAATGGCCACTAGTTTTGTTAGGTATTTATAAAGGCAAAGCCCACAAGGCTACATTCTATCGTTTTTTCCAATCAGGAGCAAGCATATATCCTGTTCTATTTCCTGCCTAAGTACATCTGTATAGTTAGGGCAACCAACCTTGTTTACAGAAGTGAAAATACATGGCTTGTTATATTGCTTGAGCAACATCCCCCAGCATTATAGGAAGTTACTGTCCTTGGCAAGTGTAGCAGCTTTACAGTTAGAGGCATTTTTATTTTATAGGTCTTTTAAGCACAGCAATTAAAACGTAAAACACAACTTTAGACTTCACAAAAGAGTAGAAGAGAGGGGAGGGGAGGAGAGGGAGAGAATAGAACTCTTTTACTTTAGTCAGACTTATCCTCAATTGGTGCCTGATAAACCCTCCAGGCTTGCTGGACAGCTATGTCATGAGTATCCATGCTTGTTCAAGTTGCTCTCTCTCACATATGGTTTACACACACACACACACACACACACACACACACACACACACACACACACGCTCTTTCTACCTGTTACTTTGAAATTTCATCTGACTCATCCCTTCTTTCCATTCTACTAGTATGCAGTCGACTCTCCAAGGTCGGGCACTGTTGTTTTACCTTCTCCTGTGTCTCTCACGCCTTGGCCATATGTTCAAAAATTTCTGGGGAGCTTCAGAGAAGTCCAATATGTAGGACATGCCCCAGGCAAGTCAAAGTCAGAATCTTTGTTAGGGGTGGGAGAACCAGACATACATATGTGTTAAAGCTCTTCAGTTGGTCGAGTGGGCAGGCACAGTTAGCACTGCTGCAGAGTCATAGCCCAAGGGAGAGAAAGATGCCCAGCACTAGCAAATCAAAACATCTCAACAGCAGTATAGCTTTTTTTTCTTTCTTTCCCAACAGAGACACAGTGTTTCTCTCGCTAAGTGGAACTCATTTTATTCAATAAAGGATCCATATAGAAATAAAATTCTCACAAAGTGCCTCCCACTGTTGGTCATATTGGAGTCCTGTTCAGAACTGAACTCTTATTATCTGTGGAATGACTATTTCCTATTCTTTTGTGAGTAAGAAAACTAACTTTTCAGGAGTAATGAAAATTTTAAACTCCTTTGAATATTTTGGGACAGAAATGATTTCTTGAACACTTGTGTGATGTGAGATGTCAATACTGTCTGAAAAGCAGAAAGTGGTCTTCAGGCAGAATTGGACAGTGTGAAACAGGATTGGTTTGTTCCACTTATGCCACTACACCCAATGTCACTATTGTTTAAAAAAAAAAGGCACACTTATTCACTGAGTTTCTTTCAGTAACTAGGTATTGTTGTAGCAGATACTGGCTTGAGGCTACTCAAAGATGAATAAAAAAAATATTTGTCTATCACTGTGGTGATGGTTAACTTGTGGACCTCTTTAAAATGTATATGACTCTGACTTCCAAATAGTAGATTAAAGCTATATTAAACTATTGAAGGGTTTGTCATTAGAATGTTCATAAGTCTTTGCAACTATTTATTTCATTTTTTAAACAATGGAAGTGGTATGAACTGTGTGCTGTATTGAAAAACTAAGTTCACACAAAATGGCAAATATAATGTGGAAACAACTGAAGCCCCAGAACCCTTTGATGTTGTGACGTTCTTGTGCAGGCAACCATAGCTGCTCTGAGGTTGCACAATGCAATCATATTTAAAACTTAATTGCTTTGTTGATGGAAATGAAATTCTATCTTAACCTGTGCTTCCTTAGTTTCTAAAGTCAATTATGTTAAACAGCTAATTGCCTTTTTTTTTTTTTCTACTAGCAAAGGAAAACTGTATTAGCCGTATTCATTTCATTGGGATACCAATCACTCATTTATTACATGATTAAAAACAATACAATCCATATTTTTAAATGTTATGGTGTTTTTTCTGTAAAAACAACAATTTTAGACCAAATTTATTCTATTTCCTTTTTTATTTCTACTTTGTTCAGCTTAACAGCTTCTTTGTTTCACTGAAAGCACTTATTTACTCTGCTTTAAAAGTATACTTAAGATTTTGCCTTTTCTACTTAATTCCTTACCTTTGTCTTGTTACTTTTCTATTGCGATGAAGAGACACCATGACCAATACAGTTTATAAAAAGAGTATTTTAGTTGGCGGCTTGAATACAGTTTGACAAGGTAAATCTATGACCATTGCATAGGAAGCATGATATTAGAAGGCAGGCATGGTGCTGGAGCAGTAACTGAGGGCTTACATCTAATCCTCCAGGGTATGGCTGTTGAAACCTCAAAAATCCAATCTCAGTGACACACCTCCTCCAACAAGGTCACTCCTCCTATTCCTGTTCCACCAACTAGTGGCTAAGCATTCAAATGAATGAGCCTATGGGAGCTATTCTCATTAAAACCACACACTATACTTGGCCTCTATGTTTGTGTGTTTCTGTACTTTTTCTATTTTCCCCCCTAGTGGGGGCTAGTGGCTTCCTTTTTATATTGAGTAATAAGGCAGTAACTACTCCAATAAAAGGAAAACTACTAAAAAGCCACTCAGAATATATGACAAGAGAAAGGAAAACATAACTCCACATAAAGACTTTTGCACAGGTATTCAATGTTATAGTAATGAACAAAACAGAGAAATAACTTAACTGTCTATCAACAGATTAATGGTTAACACCACATCGTATGTACACATAACAATATGAAGAGCTTGTGAGGCCTCACTATACAGAAAGTATTATAAGGCCACTAATGAATGCTGAGAACAGGAGGAATAATCTTCCCCAGGGGAGAGCACATCAATTGATTATCTAATATCAAATGGTCAGTGCTGAAAACGTAATACCAGTAACAGCTATACACTGTGTGTATACATATACATATACATATACATATACATATACATTATACATATATTGTAGTGTGTTGTGTATGTTGTGTGTGTGTGTGTGTGTGTGTTGTTATAAAAATATAAAACCAAGCAGGTTATATTTAGGAATATATACGTATATGCATCAATAATAATTGATGAAAAAAGAGGCCATGAAATTGAAAGAGAGCAAGGAGAGGTATTTGAGGGAGTTTGGAGGGTTTGGAGGGAGGTAAAAGAAGTGAGAAATGTCTTAAAATATAATCTCAAAAATTTTAAAAAAGGAGGAATAGCATTTGTATATACTATAGTATGCATAACCTTAAAAAAATTGGAGAGAACATGGTTGTTTAAAAACTGTATGATTACACTTATATAAAATATCCAGAATAGGCAAGTTCGGAGACATAAGAGTAGAATCATAGTTTCAAGAGAGCAAGAGAGCATGATGGTTAATAGGTACGTATTTCTGGCAGGAATGGTACAGCATGTAAATATATTAATATATGCTAAATCCATAGACCTATTTAGTTGCCCATAATTGCATGTGTGTTTGTGTGTGTTTTTGTGTGTATTTGTGTTGTGTGTGCATGTGTGTGTGCATGTGCAGTGTTGTAAATTTAAGTTAATTGCAGAATGATATGCCTGAGGTAGTTTTTAGATGATCGTAACATAAGTAATATAAATATTTTTAGAGTTCCATCAATTAGTCAAGTTCTCTTGACTGTGGATAGCCTTATTTGCTAGCATTCTAGATCCAAGTGAGAGAAGAAGAACGGTATTTTTACCATGGTTTCCTTCTGTACTGTTCTCTGACTCAGCCTAGTATCACCAGCACAAAGCTTTCTTCACTTTCTCACAGAGGGAGCTTCCAGTCTCCAATTCAGGGGAAAGCTGTAGACCTGGTGAGGGTTGTTCTGAAACAGGATCTTCAATAGTCTTTATGATCTTAGCACCACTTTCATCCCACACTCAGAATTCCTGATGTCTCAACCTTAAGGTATTTTAAGGTTGATTATATAAACTGGGTTCCCTTTCAACACTCTTCTTAAAGTCATTGGTGTTTCCAGAATGCTTTGATGGTTACTACCTGTCTGACAGTGTCTCAGTCTCCATAATTTCATTACAGTGCCTCCTGTCTCTTCTAGATAAGTCCATTAGAAAACTTAAGCAAAATCCCTTTTGCCATCACTTTTATGGTGTTTTGCAAGGTAACAAAAGTAAATGTATTTACACAATCTACTGTCTTTGCTTAGAACTCATTGATCCAATTTATAAGGATGATCTATCTAGTGTGTCTAGAATAATATCTACTTAACAATGATATTACTGAATTAATGTTATATACTGAACTTGCTTATATGCACTTTGCTTCTTAGGTAAATTTTTTTACAGTGTTTCTGCTACTGCCCATGGCTGATTTTGATATCACTGCCATATTATTACCATAATATTAGGTGGGGTAACTACTCTTTTTGTCTCTCCTTGGATTTGTTTAAAATAGATATGATGTTCCCCAGAAGATGTTATGGAACTGATTGTAAGCCCATTGTATATGCTTTACAGTATCCTTTTGCTCAGAAATCCTTTTTAATGTGCCTTTTTAAATTTAGAATTTAAATTTAGAACGTCATACATTTGTACTTTATTTACATGATTTATATTTCTCTCCTCTCTCTAGATCTTCCTAGACTTTGAATTTCTTTCAAGTTTATGACCTCTTCTCCTTTAATTGTTATTGTTACACACACACACACATATACACACACTACTACTGAACCTATTTAGTGTTGCTTTTATGTATATGTATTTAATGTACTTAGTGATGAACAGCTGGGATCCACTAACCTATGAGGAGACTGGTAATCCCTTTCTCAGCGCCATTTATTGCTTGTAGACCTAGGGATGGAACCTTGTGAAATTTCCTTTCTCCTTATTGGCATGTTGATATTGTCATTATGCAAGAGTTGTTTAGGCAATCACATGACTGATGTTTCATGGGTGAAGCATCCGATTCATGTCTAGGAGATACTATCTTGTAAGAGGAGTTTGAGTTCACTCTGGTCTGGCTCTTTCCACAGTGATTTCTGAGCTTCTGATATACAGGTTACATTATGAATGTTCCAATTGGAGATGAGCACTCTGTGGTCAACTCTCTGTATTCTGGGCAGTACTGTATCTCTGTAGTTGGCTCCACCTGCTACAAAAAAATGTAATAACACTGCTGAGTCATTGTTGAAGCCACAACATCAAAGTTTCTATTAGTCAAGAGTTGCTGGGCAAAAGTTACCAGAATTTAAGGATATAGCTGAAGACAACACATACTTTGGACACAGGACTTGAAGAAATGAAACTGGATCTGAGCTGGAAGTCTCCTTTCTGGGGACTAACTCATAATAGCCAAAGATGATATGCAAACTGCTAAGAGAGAAAATCAACCAGTACCTATGCAGCTGTAAAGCCCACAACAATGACTGTCTTGGCAAGGTATTTCCAACAGTGCAATAGTGGCACTCTTATCTTGAGACTAACCAGCAGCTGCATAGCTGGACTTAAACCTTGTACAACAGGAGGAAATTCATGCCTGCTTCTATAAACTTAGCCAATTACCCATGGCTGCACAGGCCGTGGAACCGAAAGAAGAACCTTCTAGTGCCATTTTTCTAAACTAATATAATTTCTAACTCTATGTTAAATATTTATTCTTATATCTAGAGGTAGGTGTAGCTCTAAAATCCTCACCAGGGAGGCTCTTTTTGCAACAGATGGAGACTATTATCAAGATCCACAACTGGTCAAAACACAGAGAATAAGCAACTGTGAGGTACCCAGTCCTAACGGAAGCCAACCTAACACAAGCTCTACACCTAAGGCTCTGGGAACATCAATGGAAGAAGGGGCAGAAAGATTTTGAGAGTCATAGACTCAGGACATGTGCTGTTTGATAGTGTTTCCTAGACATGACAGAGAAAATGCATCCATGAAATTTCAACAATAGGGTTGCCTGAATAAGATCAGCATAATGACAATACTTGATACACCGATGTGAACAGGGGAATTTCCACATTGTCCCACCCCTAGTGAAGAGCTACATATGGCTAATGGTTGCTGAGAGAGGGAGAATCAGTTTCTTCTAGGGACGAACTCCCACGTTGCCTGTCCAATCCCAGTGCCCAGCACTGGATGCATGTAATATGAACAAGCAAAATGAATTTAGTAGGTTATGTATACATGAGCATATACTTACACACATACATGTTTATATACATGAAGCAGTAATAATTAAAGATACCATAACTTTGGAGGTGGTATATAGGAGGAGTTGAAAGGGGAAAAGCAGAGGCAGAAGTAATGTAGGTATAGTACTTTATTATTCTCAAAAAAATAATATTAAATTAAAAACAGTAAAAAGGAGGTACATTTCATTGATTGGGCTTGCACTATAGGGAACATTTTTAAAATAATTAAATTATCTGCTTTTATAGCCAACTATACAAAATTTAACACTTAACTGCCTCTAGATATTTCATATGTGTGATTTTTTATCTTTCAACTAAATTATAAACAAGTTGAATATAAGAATCATGACTTATGCATACTTTTCAGAGTGGCAAACACCATGTTGGACAGATACCTTTAATATGTAAACATTTTGACTAATTTTAGCGTATACCTTTCCCACAAGCATAATTTCTAATACATTTATTAAGGATTCTGGTTAGTCAGGCTTTTATAATAGATGTCTTTCTGTACATTAAAGTTCTTAAAATTGTTTCTCAACTTTACATTGGGCCTCTTAAGTTTTTAATCACTTAGCCTTAATGACTAACTCAGGTTGCTCATAAGAGTAATGGCCCATTCATTTATTTAATCTGTCTCAATAATTGGTGTAGTTCATTGAACCTAATAGTTCAAATGCTGTGCTTGATCTGGCAAGCAAATGCAACTGCAGTGAGTATGACAGCCATTTGAGAGGCGGCTAGACTCCTGCAGTGCTGCAGGATAAATGGCTTTGAGGCCTGCTGGTGTCCAGGGGATCTAGAAGTTGTAAGGAAGGCCCCATCCTCTATGTGCAGTTGTGTGCAGTTCAATCAGATTTGTTTATCTCTTTCACTTTCTAAGGTTGTTTATTTGGTGTTGATTGAATAACAGCTTAAATATATATGATTTTAAAAAAGGTTTTATTAGTATATGGCAACTATGTATAATATTGGTTTATTATGCATATATGGTTTTATATATGTACTTAAATATTCTGAACATATCAAACAATAGCTCATTTAGGTAAAAAGATTCTATTTTCAATAAAAAGGCAAAAATAAAATCTCTCTTATATATCCTTTAAATGTAACACTGAAACCATGCAAGCCTGTTAATATTTTTACGTGGCTGAATAAATTCTTAAAGTATGAAAGAAAAAAAAATCTTGAAAATTACTTCTGAACTTTATAAATATGGCACATCTCCAATCATTGATTTACTTATTTGTCTAACAGATTTTTTTTATACACATGCAATAAATTGTAACTCTGGCTATCATTCCTTATCATAAAGTTTTCATTTCCCTTGTTCTCAGGAAAACAAAATGAATAAGAATAATGAAATTTGATCATGGCAAAATAGAATATGGTTACTATCTCTAATTTGACTAAGAATAAGAAAATGTTAACTGGCGAAACTGAAGTTGGACACTAAGTTTTTTAACCCATTCTTTTGGGACCTATGACAGAGCCTGTGAGATCCAGAAGGTGTTAACTACAGAATGTAACAGGGATTTACTGGAGCCAGTAAACAGCCATAACACATTCCACGTTGAGAGCCTGGGGAGACCAAGATTTGTGGTAAAGTGCATTTTTTTCTGCCTCCATGAAGCTGGAAGAGAGCTTGGTGATGGACTGATTTGCTTTCATCTTCAGGTAGTGAGAAAAGGACGGGACACCTTTGTTGGAGGCATGGTAACTAGCATCTTGCTGTATGGCCAGCACAGGACCATCTGCCTCTGTGGTCATCTTCCTTAATGTATCAGAGAAAGATTTCAGCACACACCCAAGTAAGTCCTAGTAGTAGAAAGACACAGGCATGAGGAACACCAGGGCAGTGTCCTATGACATAGTAATGCTGTGTGACACAACAATACCTTAAGATAAAATGGCTTAACAATAATTTGAACACTTAAAATCTCATGCACAGATCACCAAGCCACTTTCCAATGTAAGGAAATTTTGTTGAGTTCTGTCTGGCACTTTTAAAAAGATGCGTACAAAGGATAGTCTTTGTCCCAGGAGCAGGTAGGGAACAGACTTCAGATGGATGCTTCTAGATCTAGAACGTCACTAGATCTGAGTTCATATAAGATGAGAGAACTGGTGTCTCAGAGGTTTCATAATTTGGTAAAGTCAGAGGCAGGAGTAGAACCAGCAACTCATCCCTAATTCCGTATACCAAATGTCGCCAATGCCATGACTTAAGGTGTGAACCTTTGGTGCTCTTCAGTTCTTTTGGGTTCCTGACTTCTAGACATTAGAAGTTGTTTGTGTCATCAACCACTGCAGAAAACTTTCAATTAGTATCTTGATATGATAATTAAAAGGTTCTATTGTACTTAAAGATTAGAATTTGTGAGAATGACAGGAAAGTCAGTATCTAAAGTGCTTTCCCCCAAGTGTTCCAAAAAATATAAGGAATACGGATGCTTCACAAATTTGCTTGTCGTCCTTGAGCAAGCACCATGCTAATCTTTTTTGTATCATTCCAACTTTAATATATGTGCCACTGAAGGAAACACATGATTTCTGGGCAAGCAATTGATTATTCAGGAGTGCTGAATTGCTGGATAGTAAGGTCAGTTAAGCTCCAGTGAATCTCCTTTATTAAGCTGGAGAGTAAGTCAAAACTCATACATGGGGATAGAAGCACCAATCGTTCTGTTAAAAAAGCAAGGCTTTCTTCTATCCATGTACTAACATCTTGATTCATCCTTCCATCTGTAAATCGACTTGGTTCTCAGAGTCAATCAGTTAAATCTAACATCTGATTTGTGATAAACAACAGGGCAAAGAAAAAGGACCAAAACGTACTTTCTAGGTTTCTGCATTCTTTGTTTTTTCCCACTAGATAATTTTAGTTTCTAATACTTTATGAGCAGTTATACTTAAAATACTGTAATTGAATGACAATAGAAATTAAATGGATATAATATAAATAGATCCAAGAATTTATGTACAAAATAGATATATAACATTTATCTAAAAACAGACAACTGAAAAAAAATAACATTTGGACATTAGCATAAGGAAGTAGTTTAAACTTATATCCTGGGGGATTTTATTCGAATATAAAAAATTAAAGATAATGAAAGAGAAGAGAAAGTTTATTAATTTGAGTAATCGTGGTTTGTGAGAACTTAGCTTGACAAACAGCACAAGGAAAGTACAAAATGGAAAGGAAGTGTAATAGTAATCGCTGTAAAGCAGGACAAAATTAACATTAAGAAAATATTTATAGAGGTGACTCATCAAATGACCTAATTGTCAACAATTGAGATGAGCATAATATAAAGCAGGTTATAAGTATTCAAGAGTTTATTCTAGGGAGATAATTATGAGATATAATGGTCAGTAGCCTCCCTGGGAAGAGAGTCAGCACTTCAGCAGGATTTACTGTAGCTCATGGTGACCTGCCATGTGTGACCAGTAGAAAGAGAAGTGTGGTGTTTGCTTTAAATGTTAACTTGTCACAAATTAGAATCACCTGAGTAGGGAGCTTCACTTGTTCAACTGTCTTGACTTTCTTGATTGATATGGGTAGTCCCACCGAGCGTGTCGGGAGCATCTTCCAGTAGAAGCTCAGATTAAAAGGACATAGCAGAGAGTAAAGTACTCACTTTTTGCTTCCTTGGCCTTCCCTCTTGCCTGCTCAGCCTCTGCCTTTGCTGCCAAGTTCCGTTGATGATAGACTCTAACCTGTGAGAAATAATAATCCCTTCCTCCCTTACTTCTGCTATGGTGTTTATCACAGCGCCAGAGAAGTAAACTAGAAGAAAAAAGTCAGGAGTAAGTGGCCACCTATCCAAGACAATTAGTACAATCAGTACACGGATGATCCTTTTATCGTTGGGAGTTTAAAATACTGTCCATTTTGAGAAGATGGGAGGCATTTACTCTGACATGTACAGGTAACTAATACCATTCTGAGATCTTCCTTGTCCTACAGGTACATTTCTGAATACAAGACTCAGGGAATTGACTCTTTTCCCCTTAAGACACGTGGTTATTTTTGCTTCCATTTTTTTTTTGTCTACATTTTTATAGTCATTTAAAGACTCTTTATCTATAAAATGTTTGTTCTTTTGGATTCTCCTTTGAACAATGACAACATCTTTCTATTACCTCATTAATGAGCTAAAGATAAGGGTTTTTTTTTTTTTTTGGTTGTTTTTTTTTTTTTTTTTTTTTTGTTCTTTTTTTTTTTTTCCTTTTCAGTGTTAGGGACCAAATCCAAGGCTTTGTATATGCTGGACAAGTGCACTATCTTTGACCTACATTCTTAGTTCCAAAGAAAATCTTTACTATGAAGTAGCCTTTTTATCTGTGTCAAAGTCACAATTAGAGTGATTTCTTTTGAAGTGTGTCCTTTAACATCACTTAGGAAACAAAATTCACTCTAGATCCAATTAGTTGGAATGAGTGACCAAAACATCTATTTCAATGGCATGCTAAATCTTCCCACACTAATTAAACATATTCTTTGCTTAGTGAGCACGTTAAAGAAGTGTCTCCTCTAATTAGTTTCTTACTAATCAATCATTTTCAGTCTGATCGTCTTCTCGGTGGGGAGGAAGGGAAGCGGGGCTTTTGCCTGAGTTTGTACTGAGGATTTGGTTTGCTTTGTTGCTGCTTTTTCTATTCTTAAATGGCTGATCACATTATACGAAGCACAGAACTTCTGTTTACTCTCCTGTGAGATCACATTTTATGTAGAATTATGAAGGTTCTCTTCTTTCTTGGATAATGGGACAAATTTATGGCATGTCTTCAGTCAAGCAAGCAAATCATCAGGCAATTTCTAAGTTCTCGGAAAAATGCTACAGTGTGTTAAGACAATGAATGCATCCTTGCCTCAATGACTTTGCAGTCCGAGTGCCAAGAGGAATGAGAAGGAGAAGGCAATACAAATCACTAAAAGACTAAGTTGGTAGATTTTAAGAATGAAGTAGAAGTTCAGAGCAAAGAATATTCAGCATGGATTGGCATAGCCAGAAGAAGCTTTCCTGAAAGAGGTGGTCTGGGTGTATTTGTGCTCTGAAATGTATATGTAGAAACCTAATCTCTAATATGATGGTGTTAAGAATCGAGCTTTAGAAGAATGTTAGGCCATGAGGGCCCCCAAGCAATCATTGGTTGTATGAGCACTCTTGTAAAAGAGGCTCCCATAGAGCCTCAGTTTTCTTCCTAATATCAGCCACGTGGCTCATAGTATGTATCAGTTACCCTTTTTGTTGTTCAAAGGCAACTCGTGGAAGAAAAGGTTTATTTTGGTTTACAGTTCCAGAGAGATGAGAGTTCTTAGAGGTGTGGGGACAATGTAGTGAGTGGTTGGCACGGTGGCAGGAGCGGGAAGCTGAGGACTTACCTTCTGAATCACAAACACAAAGCAAAGTGAGCTGGGGTTTTGAACTCCCACCCTCCACACCCCCACTGACATACATCCTCTACCAAGGCTGCATCTTTCTATAACTTCTCCGAACAACACCGCGAACAGGAGAGCAAATGTTCAGACAATAGGGAGCACTTCTTATTCAAGCCTCTACATGCTAATTTTATTTTTTATAGTTGCCTGAACAAACTAAGGCAAAGAAGAATGAAAATTCGATGTCTGTGTCGGAGCTGATGACTTGCAAAAATAGGGACATTTAGCTTGGGAGACATACTTGTATTTGAGGAAACCTCCCGAATTGTTTCCAAAAATGCACATATTTATACTTTGCATTGTTTCTCATGAGAGAGTCCATAACTTTTGTCAGCTGCTTAGCTAGAATTTTGAGACAGTGTTATCAAGAGTGGTTCCTGCTAAAAGATCAAAAGATGAAAGATTAAAAAAACAACTCTCTGTATGCAGGAAGGACCATGGTATGGGGTAACAATGGTTCATGAAACTGCTCTTGGGAGAACTAACTGCTTGAGACCTTCTGAGGGTGAGATCCCTATGATCTAATGTCGCATGAGTCCCCACCTTTTTAAGATCCTAACATGCCCACACTACTGCATTGAGGACTAAGTTAATCACAGTGCCTAATTCCAGAGAGGCAGGTTAAAATCATATCCAAATCATCACAGGACATTAAAGTCAAGGTTTGCTTTAGATTATTGGAGTGGCTTCATTAGCAGTAAGATTAATCTTCTTATTCTCTTCCTCCATCGTTCTCTTTCCTAAGTCAAGTGAAATAGTGAGTGCCATGTTATGTCCCTGACTCTAATTAAATGGTCATGCATGCAGAACTAAAGCCAGAGCATAACTTCAAAATAATGAACATAGTCCAGTATAGTAAGTAAATGTTGCTTTAAAAAAAAAAAAGTTTACTCTTTGACAATTTCATACATATATACAATGTATCTTGATCATATCTACCTTCAACTTATTCCTCCTACTCCCCCATGTTCTCCTCAAATGTGTCTATCCCACCTTCATGTCCATCTCCTTTTCTTTGTTATTTTTATAAGCCAGTGAGTCCAATAGTGTGGCTTGCATGAATATGGACAACTTTATCAGCACTACACCCAGAGATAAAAGATCCTACCTTCTTATCAGCCACCAATAGCAAGAGCTCATCAGTTAGTTCTGGAGCCTTATGAGTTACTCCTCCACTCAGGCTGAAGTTGATGGCCTAGACCTTGGGCAGCTCTTATGCAGGCAAACATGGCTGCTGCAAGGCATTGAGTGCCATGGTCACACCAGATCTTCATGATACCATTTTACAACACTCCTCCCTGGGAACCATGATTTCAGGGACACAGTGTCTATCTAGCTGAAATTCTCACAAGTAAACAGTGGCAACAACTCATATGGAGAAGCGCACCCTGGGTATGGTGCCTCACTCATCTTTTCAAGTATACAGCAAGAAGGTACTTTTATCCTGAGATAGAAAGTAGAACACTGTAGTGTGAGTTCCCTCAGTTAATTAAATCCCTTTCCACAGCAGAGTTCCTTTTACTAGGGTTGTTTACCAATACTTTATAGAGAAATAGATTTATTAAATTTCTTGTACTTTTTACTATAAAACAACAAACTTACATGCTACTACAGACCATGTGCTATACAATCTAACACATATTTAGAGCCAGTATGGAGGCAGTATGAGGATAGTTTGGGCTTATAGTTTCCTATAATTCTCTCACCTTATTTTGGCATAGGAGCAATTAGGTTGAAATAAGGATGGAGGCACCTTGCTCTGTTTATGTTTGCATGGGAATTCAGAAGGCTCAGGTTTTTTCTTAATGAGAAATATTTGAGGATGGCTGTTACTTACCCATCCCCACCATATAGAGAGCTGCTACATTTGTCAGGTGATCTATTCTTTGACTAACTGAACACTAACTTTATGCTTGATCCCTGGTTATAATCCCTCCCATTCCCATCCTCATCCCACATGCTGCAGTCTTGCAGACCCAGATAATATACCTGAGCAGTCATATTAAAGGGATACAGCAAGGACAGGTAAGTTGTCTGAGTTTCTTTGCTAAGCATTTCTGTTTTAAATGAAGCCAATTGACCTTAAGTATCATTCTTGAACTTTAACACTGAATCACAGGGAGTGACATTTTTAATCTGATTTCTTACCACATAAATTTCTTACTATAAAACTGACATAGGTTACAAGAACTTAGCTTCTCTAGTTAGGCATTCATAGGTTTGAATGTCTTTGATATCGCACATTTGGAGCTGATGATATGTTGGATGGTAAAACTATGCCAGGAAGTTTGGTAAGGTAGAGCAGGTTGAGACCTGATGACTCAGTGGGCACACACCTGAGACTTAGGCAACTCCCCTCTCCCTGATAGACTCCTGGCCTGGGACACGTGCTATGCTCCTCACATAAAAGAAACCTATCCTATGGTTATGTAGGCCCAAAACAATGCTAATGAGGTACCTAGAGGTCCCAAGGCCTTAGCCAATAAACTTCTCTTCCCAGATATTTCTCCCTGCAAAAGGTATTTTGTTGCAGGAAATATTAAAAAAAATGGTAAGTTCCCGTGCTATGCCCTGCTACTCTCTGCCCCTTGGGTTGGTTGGCTATGCACTGGCGGGTAATAGCCGACCTATTTTTATCTCATGGAGATTATCTGAGTCAGAGCTCCAAAGTCTCTCCACCCAGCTCCCTAAATTCCCTCTGGCCAGTCGCTTCCATGCCAGTCCCGTGCTTCAAAACCCACACGGCCTTTGTGGTGCACATCAGGCAAACCCACACTTTGCTGCCGTACTTTTCTCTTTGGAACTCAGTCGAATCTCCGAGAGAAGAAAACACCACACAAACTTAGTTCAGAAACAATGGTAACTCAATCTCTGGGCACAACAACTAAAACCTAATCTGGTAAGCCTTATTAAATCGAAATACTCCAGAGGCAAATCCTAACGGATCCGCCATTGAAACTGGGAGACACTAGTAGCTACATTTTGTCCTCATGCTATCCCTGTCCAAAAAGACCCTCTCCCCTCTCTTTCCTCTTCCTCTTTTCCCCTATCCAACCCAGAAGTCCCTCCTACTCGCCCAGTGCTTCGCTCCTTTATTCATTAGGGGATGGTTTACAAGAAGTCACCTGAGTACCTGACTCATCCTTAGCCCCTCCCTGGAGAGCGGAATCAGCATCAAAATACAACTAACACCAGTCCCATCCAGAGTAATATGGATCGGATGTGATAGAGGGAGACCCCCAGAAAATTAGATTCCAGAGAATCACACAAAAAATTATCTTGATGATACTAAAATTTTGTTTTGAGATTTATATATTATAGAATATACATGCTGAACTGCCTGCTTGAACTCCTGATGTCTTGGACTTTCAGCTGGATCCAGTCAGGACACAGGCATCAGAGACTAACTCAATCATTGGTGTGGCCTTCTTAAGGCTAACCAACTCCCCTATTTTCCCAACCCTTCCTCACTCCCCTTCAAAAATATCTCAATGCCCATATTCAGCTTGAAGAAGTTACGAAGAGTTGTTATCCCAGTTCTCTGGGCTTTGGGGCTGGAGGTGGTTACTCTAAGGTTGCCTTTCTAGGGAATTTAGAAATGGTCATAATTGGAACAGAGAGGAAATAGCTAGAATTGATTGTGTAGCCATAGTCTCATTTGGTAGAAATCTTTACAATAGTTACTAAGTTGAAGTCATAATTTCTTATTTTAGTACAGAATTTATGTTGATACAAAAATCAAGGTTTTCATTGTTATAATTTCTTCTATTGATACAAAAAATTTAAAAGTACAGGGCTTAGATACAGTCCTTCTAAAACTGTTATTATAAATAGATCTAAGACTATTAAGCCTGTGAGTTAAGGGCCAAATAGCAAATTCATGGCTCTGAGTTTATTGTTAGAGTGTTTTCAGATATTTTAATTAGAAATAGCTGAGAGTAATTAACGGAAAACAGTCCAGATTATTTTACATAGATAGTGTTTTAAAAAATGTCAAAAATCCACAGATGTGACATTTAATGTTATTTATTCACTTGTTTTTGAGACAAATCTGCTCCTAACAGCTTCCCATTTGTGGATTCAAAGAAGCATCTGAGCATCTATACCTCCCGTGAGGCTGTACATTGTGGCTAGGTCACCACTAGGCAGAAATTGTCTTTCTCTCCTGCAGACCTGTACTGTTCTTGAAAAGATACAATTTACAGGTTTGGACAGCTTAGTTTTGCTGAGATAGAATAGGCTAGTCCTTAATAATTCCTGTTTCTCAAGGGTCTGTCAGATGATCCTGGGCCAGAAGGCTGAAAACTGATACTCCAACTTCCTGACTTACTGGGGCTGTATAGGTAGGCAGCGGTTTCTACAATTTGTCTCAGTTCTGGAAGCTATGTTAGGATTCCTATATCTTCAGATAATGTTGGCCATTTTCTTATTTCTGATGGAATTGAAAGACTACTTATAGTCTCATAGCCAACCCAGTCTATTTACATTGAGAGAACAGATTTGAGAGGATGGTTTTCAAATGGCATACATTGTAAGCCAGGACATAAGTCAGATGTAGAATTCTAAGTCTTTTAAGTTAGGATAGATGACAATGTTCTATTTTATTGACAAAAATGATGGACTGAGTGTTAGGTCTATCTTGTACTTTATAAATTACAAAATGGTAATAGTTGTGCTCAATTTATATCTGAGATAAAAGAGTCTTTTCAGTGAACAGAAAGGGGAAGTGTTGTGGATGGGCCTGGTGCTGGTTGTATTTTGTCATTAATTCTGCTCTCTCGGAGTGGCTGCGGATGAGGAATGAGGCATGTACTCAAGTGACTTCTTGTAAACCATCCTCTAATGAATAAAGGAGCCAATCACTGGTCGAGTAGGAGGGACTTCTGGGTTGGATGGGGAAGAGAGGAAACAGTAGAGAGTGAGGTCCTTTTTGGATGAGGATAGCATGAGGACAAGATGTAGCTACTAGTGTCTCCCAGTTTATATGATGAATCTGCTAGGATTCGCCTAGGAAGGATTTAAATTTATATGGCTTACAAGATTAGGATTCTAGTTGTTGTGCCTAGAGATTGAGTTACCATTGTTTTTGAACTAAGTTTGTGTAATGTTTTTCTTCACTCGGTGGCTCAACTAGGTTCCAAGAGAAAGGTATGGAGGCAAATCGTGGTTTTTGCCTGATGTGCACCCCACAAAAGACTGTGGGGTTTTGAAGCATGGGGCTGGCATAGTAGTGACCCACCAGTGAGAACTTAGTGAGCTGGGTGGAAAGATTTTGGGAGCTCTGGGCCAGAGTGCTGAGATCAGACTACTCCACTGGTGCCATGTAGCCCACCGATGCTGGACATAGCTCAGGAACTTGTCGATCTTTTTAAACATTTCCCAAAACAGTATAATCTCATGTCCACCCTGAGAAGTAGATACAGTTAGGTATGCATCCATTTTTTACCATGAATAGTCAATAGTTTCTTTCATCAAGATCCACCATGGGGAACCATGGAGAAGGCACTACAGAGCTGCAGCCTAATTCTCCCATAGAGGGCCTCTCTGAGCTTCCATCCTGCTTCCACCAAACTAAGGGCAATTACTGCTGAGACATTTGATGATCCCCTTTCCCCCAGCCCTGGGCTAGATGCTGTGCCCAGTCCTCGGCCCCAACTCTATTCTTGGCTCTTCCATAACTCCCAGTAGTGCCTGGATGTCCAAAAGTCAGAGAATCCGTTTTGCCTTCCCTCATACGTGGACCCATAATGACCATGTTAACACTCTCAAGATGGTTAACAGTATATTTATCATGGAAATGAATAGATTAGTAATTGTATTAAAAATAATATTAAGACTAAATGAAAGTAAAGGTGCATATGGAAGGCTTAGCTCAATACCCAAACCACTGACAACAATTAATCAATGCCAGTTATGATTAATCTAGTTAGAAGACCTGAATATTTTCCCTGAATAGCTATTATACTGAATAACTTACATAAGTTCTTTGTGCCAATGTTTAATCATCTGAGAAATATATTTATTGCTCGCTTTAAAAAATCTGTTGATTTATTTTCTGTGTATGGATGTTTTGCCTTCATATATGTATGTGCACTATGTTCATATAGTACCTGGAGATGACAGAAAGAGGATTTGGGATTTTCTAGAACTAGCTTTACAGGTTGTTAGATGCCATGTGGTGGCTGGCAACCAAGCCTAGGTCTCTGAAAAAGGAACAAGTGCTCGGAACCACTGACATATCTCTCTGTCTTCTTTCAACATCTTTTCACACATCTCTGTATGTTACTATTCACTGGTTATAAAAGCAATCCAGAGAAATCCACACTCCAACTGCCTTTGTGAATCTGTTCCAGGTACCACCACCACCAAACCACAGGTAAGATATGCAAAGAAGTTCCAGCCCACAAGTAGGCCCAGCACAGAGCCAGCCCTCCAGACCCCCTCCCACGCTTGGACTCCCAGGAGGTCCATCACAACCAGGCTCAACAGGCTCACACGAGGGACAGGATCCAGTCAGAGACAGCAAGGCCAGTTAATACCTGAGATAACCAGATGGAGAGAGGCAAATGCAAGAACATAACACAACAGAAACCAGTGCCACTTGGAGAAAGTCCCAGACACCAGGAATGGGAGAGACTCTCAGGACCCAATGGGGATGACATTAACTGAAATACCCAACATCAGGGAGATAGAATCTGAAGAGATCACCTCCAGTACATAGTCATGGCCCCCAGTGGAGGGATGGGGATACCAATCCATCTAAAAAAATTTTTTTAATGATTTATTTTATGTATATAAGTTCACTATTGCTCTCTTCAGACACACCAGAAGAGGGCATCAGATCCATTGCAGATGGTTGTGAATTTAACTCAGGACCTCTGGAAGAGCAGTAAGGGCTCTTAACCACTAAGCCATCTCTCTAGTCCCCATCTAAAAATTTTTAACTCAGAATTATTCCCATCTAAAGGAAATGTAGGGACAAAAATGGAGCAGAGGATGAAGGAAAGGTTATCCAGAGACCACCTCACCATGTGATCTGCAGCCTCCAACCCAGACACTATTGCTGATGCCAAGATGTGTTTGCAGACAAAAGCCTGTTATGGCTGTCCTCTGAGAGGCTCTGCCAGTACCTGACTAAGACAGAAGCAGATACTCACAGCCACCCATTGAACTGAGCCTGGGACCCCAATGGAAGAGTTAGGGGAAGGACTAAAGGAGCAGAAGGGATTTACAATCTCATAGGAAGAAAAACTATCAATTAACCAGACCCCTCAGAGCTCCCAGGGACTGAACCACCAACCAGAGTATACATGGGCAGTCCTGTACATAATAGCAGAGGACTGCCTCATCTGACATCAGTGGGAGGGGAGGCACTTGATCCTGTGAAGGCTTGATGCCCTAGTGTAGGGGGATGCTAGAGGAGTGAGGCGAGAGTGGGTGGGTGGGGGAGTACCCTCTTAGAGGCAAAGGGGAGGGGATGGGTTGGGTGGTTTGTGGAGGGGTGACTGAGAAGGAGGATAACATTTGAAATGTAAACAAGTAAAATGAACAATAATAATGATAGTAAAAGATACGCAAAGAATAAGTGCCAAAGCCTGTATTTTCTCCACCACATTATTGATCAGGAAATCTACTGTTAAAAGTAAGGAGGCTTGACACTCACACAAATGGTCCAAGGAAGAGAGGATTTGTATCTGCATTTGAACAATATTTTGGAGACATATTATTCATTTGTCTAAAGGATTATCCTCCAGGAACAGGTACAAGGAAACTGGGCATAAAGTAAGGGTGCAGGTTATCAAGTTGGAATGTCTGCTTGCAATTTGGAGGCTAAAGGTGGTTACAAGCCAAATTGGAAACTAAATGTAGAATCCTTTTGCATCCAATTCCCCCCCCCCCCCCAGAGTTCTTAGAAAGTATGAGCAGGCGCTGTAGGGATTCTGATGAAAACTAGCCTGCCTAGACTGCCAGCAGTACGGGTGAGTCTCCTGACAGTCATGCTTCAAGGGGCTGTGCACAGAATCAGCAGGAACAAATCTGCCCTGTCAGATACTCCAAATCAATTCAAGCAGGGCATGAAGGATTCTGGGCATGTGGTTTTACAGAATTGCTTTCCTTTTTAGAGGGCAGTGATCTTTCAGCTCTAAGCCAACCGATAAAAGTCTTGTAGAAAACCCCCCCATGATAGTTGAGGGTAGCCTCCGTGAATCGGAGGCTGGCTATCATTTTACTCTTGACAGAATGGGAGATGGACCATACAACCTACAGTTATGACTTAATGTCTTCTGATTGTATAGACAGAACACTACTGGAGAATAGACTGTGAACATGGATTATAACCATTGCTTATCGAGTATTTACAACTTTTTTTTTCTCAAATTTGGAGAATGAATGGGCGGGGGGGGGGGTCCATAAATAGGACTCTCTTAGGTTACTATAGTTTGGATCTAGAATGTCACCCAAAGGTCCATGCGTTAAGAGATTGTTCATAAACTTGGTGCTGTTGAGAGGAGAAGGAACCTTAAAAGGAGAACACAATAGGAAGTATTCTAGTCATTTGGGGATCTTGAAGGGGATATTGCTAACGAAGCATCCCTCACTCTTTATTGTTTTCAGCAGTTTGTTCACCATACATTTCCACTGTGATGCACTATCTCAAAGCATTGGGGTTAATCGACCACAAACAAACTTCCAAAGTCATCAGCCTAAATAAGCCTTCATGTGAGTTTGGTGATTATCTCCGTTATTTATGATAGTGATGGAAAACTAACAAACCTATCTCATTAATCTATCTGAAAATTAATTTAATATTCTTCTTGACAAGAGTATGATACAGACTTATTAATTAGTTTTAATGCACAGGCATTGTGAGCAGTTAATATTTGAAGTACCTTCCTGGGAGTGCATATTTCTAAAACGGTTAACATTTGAATGACTAATGAGATGTTCACTCCCCTAAGGCAACATTGACTTCAGTTGTCTTTTTTAATTAGCATTATGAATATGAGAAAATTTCAAGTGTTGTTCGAGGTACATAGAAAGGCCAGAAATACTCAGAGACTGCCTCTCATGGAGGAACAGTGCATAAGTACAGAGGGACTCAAGAGCTTACATTGTTGTGGAATGGCCTGTTAGGTTTGAAATGCCAAGGAATTTGAATGTGTACTTCCAATTTCCTAGAGGAAGATTTTTATTACCTGCCTCGGAACAAGAAGAGAATAGGATGTTGTTTCATCTGCTTCAGGATAATTCTTCAAGCATACTTGTAGACAGAGCTAGGATTATCTACACATATAATAAGTTGTAACTCTGTTTTCCTGCTTTCTGTGACATGGAAGTCAAGTTGAGAGGAAGGAGCTATGTAGTACTTATGGGCCTCTAATTGCAGGGGACCGTAGATATCTTTCTAACAAATCTGAGTTGACAGAGGCCAGTAAACGACACGCCATTTTTAGCCTCCTTCCCATTATGGAGAAGAGGGGATGCTTGACATTAATCGTCTGAGATTTGGAGGTATGTATAAGCCTACATAGAGGTTGGTGTTCTTTTGGAACTTCAGGATTTCTGGCATAGTAAAGTCACTGGGGTAAAAACGTTTTCTATGTATGAAGAAACTGTGTTATAATGCATCTCTTTTTGGATTTTGGGGATTGTTAAAACATCAGTTTTTTTTTTTCCCTCAGAGTATATGGACAAAGACTCCAGATGGAGAGATCCAGCATTTATGGGAAGGGCTGCCTGGAGAAGGAGTTGAGCAGTGTATTGCTAGACAGCCCAGGGGAGCCTCTTTGTTCACAACTAACATTCCAAAAGGTGTGTTGATGATCAAGGCTAGACTGGAGGTAGGTGTGTTGTGTGTGTTATGTCCTGCTGTGAATGTGGAGGTAAAAGGACTAACCCAGGCATTGATCTTACCTTCTGCCTTTGAGACAGGGCTTCTTTTTTGTCGTAGCTCTTGTGTCAGAACAGCTTTGGGGTTCTCCTCTCTCTAGGGAGCAGTAGTATCATAGATACACTCTATGCTGTCTGGTTTTACCTGGGTTCTGGCAATTCAGATCAAGTGCATATGTTTGCTAGACAAGCACTATACTCACCAAGGATCGTCACAGCTCTTAGAATGACATATATTATTCTGAGAACCCATGCTCAACGTTTAAGCAGTAAACATTCTGTCACCAGAAGTACCATCATGTCTTGGTAGAAAGAGAGCAAGATAGGGAATGCCTTTCTAAGGATCTTAGTCTGGGTAGCAAGTAAGATGGGTCAATGGGTAAAGATTTTCCTACCAAGCCTAGTGGCCTGAGTTCAATCCCCAGGACCCACAGGTAGAAGGAAAAGACTGATGACTGAAAATTCTCTGACCTTTGAGACATACACACACACACACACACACACACACACACACACACACACACACACACAAACACACACACATACGTAATAAAATATTTTTAAAATATTTTGGTATGTTTGGATTAAAACAGAATAAAATAAACTGGATAATTTGAAAGACAGGTATTTATTATTTCCGTTCTAGAGGCTAAGAGGTTCAGCGCCAGCATCTAGAGTTTACCGAAGGCGCTTTTTCTTCATGTAGACAGCTAGCTGGCTTCTGGCTGATTTCCACGTGGAGGACAGGATGAAAGAATTCTCTGGGTCTTATTTATGAAATCTGCCCTTTCCTGATTTACTCACTTCCCAAACACCATTATGTCAGGGATTAGGATTGCAACAGATGAACTTTGTGGAGATACAGACATGAAGACTAGAGCTGGGGAGTATAGGCAAGTGATGATGATCTATAGCACCTTATAATGATGCAACTGTTTCCAGTGTTCATGTCAATAACTAGGTTGTCTTTTCTCTAACCTAATGGCCATTTATATTGCTTCTCAGATTCATAGCTACCTTTACTATATTGTTTGAAATAGAAGTATATCTCTAATGTCAGCAACTTTAATATTTAATTAAAATTGTTATTAAAACGGGTGAAGCAGTATTTTAAAGTAGCACACCTTACTGAGGACAAAGATTGAATTATGACACTGTGATTTGATTCAGGGAGCTATCTCAAGACTATGGGCATCAGAATGCCTCCAGCTATGCTTCACAAGATTCCGGCTACATCACTAATTTACAACGGACAGAAAACTGTAGCATGAATAAACAAAAATGTAATAAAATCATTAAGAGAAGGAAAGGCTTATCTCGTTTGTTCAGATATAATTGTAGTTGTTGGAGCCAGGAAGGTCTTCAGCTCTGCAGTTAGAACACGTAATTTCCTTGCTTAGAACTCTTTAGGGACTGTCTATGAACTCAGATGAATGTCAAAAAAATTTAAAAGCCCCATCTGACTTCTTGTCTGCTTCATTCTCCAGCCTTATTTCAAGTGTCTGTGCCAGCTAGTCTATGTTCTCAGGTCTTCCTCCTTTGGCTCGTGCCTGTAGGATTTGAACAACTTGTTCCCTCTTTTTGAGACATCCAGACTGCTCTCTAACGTATTGCTTGTATCACCATGTAAATGCTCTTCAAGGAACGTGTCCACTTTTCCAGACCTAATGTTAGGGACCTGTCTTCATTGCACCTCATTTGAAATTATTTTATTTAATGTATGCAATTTCTTATTTAAACTAGCTTAGATCAGTGTCCTGGGGTTTGTTTCTATTGCTGTGAAGAGACACTATGAACATGGGAACTCTTATAAAGAATAGCATTTAATTGGTCCTGGATTACAGGTTCACAGGGTTAGTCCATTATTGTCATGGCAAGAACTGTGGTGGCATGTAGGCAGACATGGTGCTAGAGAAGAAGCTGAGAGTTCTACATCTTGATCCAAAGGCAGAAGAAACAACTGTGGGCCACATTGGGTATAACTTAAGCATGTAAGACCTCCACAGTGACACACCTACTCAAATAAGGTCACATCTCCTAAGAGTGCCCCTCTCTATGGACCAAGCATTCAAACACATGACCCCATGGGGGCCATTCCTATTGAAACCACCACAACCAGCATATAAAGCATGTCATTTTCTGCCCCTTCTGCATTCTGGAGGAGACAAGTCTTCTGGGCTTAGGTATATTTGAACTCAAAACTCTCAAATATCTGTCTTCTCCTAATGTTATTAGGTGAGAGGTCCTACCTAACGTTCTTCATCATTATCTAATGGCTGACAGAAAGAGCACTTAGTGTATGACTTTTGACTAACAGCTATGCTGCTAATCATCTTTGTGATTAGTTAATAATATGCACATTTCTTGCATAGATTAGAAATGTATGCATTTTATTTTCCTATTTTGCTGAATATTATACTGGCAAACTCAAGTGTATACTTTTAAGAAACTGAATTACTTGGTAGATGTTACTCAAGTGCAGGACGATACAATGACAGGTACTGGGGACAGTAAACAAAAGCAATGAATAAGATTGTGAGTTCCTTAGTTATAGTTGGTGAGAACACAAATTGGTGCAATCACCCTGAAAATCAGTGTGGAGAATTTTCAAAAAACAAAAAATAAATCTACCTAGCTATACCATTCCTTGGTACATGTCCAAAAGAACTCAATATCATAGTCCACAGATATTTGCTCAGCCATGTTCACTGCTGCCCTATTAATAATAGCTAGGAACTGGAAACAGCCTAAATGTCCTTCATCAGATGCCTGGATAATGAAAGTGTTATACATATGCACTTAAAGAAAAAGGAAATCATGAACTTTGCCAGTAAGTGGATGGATCTAGTAACAATATTGAGCAAGGTGACCCAGACTCAGAAAGACAAACCCTGCATGTTCTCACTCATCTGCATTGTCTCTTGATAATATTTCAGGCATGAAACCAGATTCACTGAATCAAAACTCTTGAGATTTTTGGCCATTGCATATTTGGTATTGTGCTAAATTTTTTCCCCCTTTGTCTGAGTTAAGGTGTTATTGCTGTGAAGAGACACCATAGCCATGCAAATTCTTATAAAGGAAATCATTCAATTTGTGTTGGCTTACAGTTCCAAAGGTTTAGCACATTATCATCATGGTGAGAAGTATGGTGGCAGACAGGCAGACATGGTGCTGGAGAAGGTGCTGAGAGTTCTACATCTTGATCGTCAGGCAGAGGGAGACATCCATGCTAGGCCTAGCTAGAGCATATAAGACCTCAAAACCTGCCTCCACAGTGACACATTTCTTCCAATAAGGCCACACCTCTGGTGGTGATTTGAGTATGCCTAGCCCAGGAAATAGCACTATTTGGAGGTGTGGCCTTGTTGGAATAGGTGTGGTCTTGTTGGAGTAGATGGCCATTGTGGGCTTGGGCTTTAGAACCCTCATCCTAGCTACCTGGAAGTTAGTCTTCTCCTGTTTGCCTTTGTAACAAAATGTAGAGCTCTCAGCTCCTCCAACACCATGCCTGCTTGGACATTGCCATGCTTCCCATTATGATGATAAGGAACTGAGCCTCTGAACCTGTAAACCAGCCCCAATTAAATGTTGTCCTTATGAGTTGCTTTGGTCATGATGTCTGTTCACAGCAGTAAAACCCCAACTAACACAGAAGTTGGTACTAGGGACTGGAGTATTGCTGTGATAGGCCTGACTGACCATGTTTTTTGTTTGGAAGACTGGATTTTGGATTCGGAAAGCAGTGGAATGCTTTAAATGCGGCTTAATGGGCTATCCTAGTTGGCATATGGAAGACATTGTTGCTATGAGTGACTTGAACTGTATAGACCTGGCTCAGGAGGTTTCAGGAGAGAGAGGAATTTCAGTATGTGATACAGAGACTGTTTTTGTGGTATTTTGGTGAATAATGTGGCTGTTTTTTTTGCCATTGTCTAAAGAGTCTGCCTGAGGCTAAGGTGAAGAGATTTAGATTAATTGCTTGGAAAAAGGAGGTCTCAAAACAACCTGGTATAAATTCTGTTATGTGGTTACTAAAGTTCACTTTCATGAAGAGTGTAATGAAAAGGAGCAAGCTGAGAAGGGAAAAATACAAAATATATGGTTTAAGTATTAAAGGGCACCAGGGAGTAGAATGGAGCTGAATCCTGTGTTCTAGGAATTACCAGATTAAGGAAGTGGGATTTTGGACTTTTACACAGCTAGGTTTAGATCCAGGCATGGTAGTATACACCTTTAATCCCAGGAGACAAAGTCAAACAGATCTCTGAGTTCAAGGGCAGCCTGGGACAAAGCAAGTTCTAGGTGAAGGAAAGCTTACATCCAGGTGGTGGTATACATCTTTAATCCTAGGACTCAGAAGACAAAGCCATACAGATCTCTGAATTCCAGGTCAATCTACAGAGAAAGTTCCAGTCTATAGCAGTCTCAACAATGTTAAAAATCTAAAGTTTAAAGTCTCTTCTGATATGCATCCAATCACTTAATTGTAATCCCCAAAGCAACCAGCTGGATAAACTCCAAACTTAGGCAAATAGAAATTTGGAAAACAGAAAGCTGGTAATAAAATAAGGGAAGCCATATTCAGCCCCAGCAAGTAGCAGAACTTGGCAGTTTTGGCCATGTGACTCTGGCTTTAGAGTCAAGAACAGAAGGCACTATTGGGACAATTGTTGCTGGTTAGCTGAGCTAGGAAATTAACAGTGATTAAGAAGAGACCAGCATCACTGAGGTGAAATCTCCTGGAAAGTATTTTCTGAGAGCACAAAGAAGCTGTGCTCCAGAAATAGCCAAGGTAGCAACCTTGTCCTTGGTAATGTGTAAGAGTCACCCAAGTGGTACTTTGAGCATGAATTGGTCATGAAGAACAGCTGAGGCTTGTCACCATGAGAGGTCATGGAAATCATTGGTGAAGGTGCAACCTTAATTGCAGTTGAACACCTGGGACTGAAGGGGCCATGCAAAGAAGTTGAGGCTTGGCAGCATAAAGGGAGCCTATGAGAGGCTATTGGCAAAGCCATGGCTGCAGTAAGAAACCCCAGCATGTTAGAGATGCCAGTACCATGAGATGACCACTGGGAACAGCAGCTACAATGCAGTGGAGTCAGATAGAGCCCAGAGTGCTACAGAGGGCAGAGCTGAAATGATGCTAGCTCGGTAGAGGAGCCTTGAAGACCTTGTGTGGATCCCAGACACTGGAACAAGAAGCTGGAAAGCTGAAGTTGCCTTGGAGACTCCAAGATATTAGAGATGTCAGAGCTGTGGGATATCTGCCAAGGAGGAAAGCTGCTAACAGGAAGTAGAACCAGCCCAGGAGAAAGAAGTTTATTGTAGTCAACAAAGATAAAAAAGGAGTTGGAGATCTGAAGACTGCTTTGACATCAGACATGAAGATGCAGAGTTTGGAGTTTGCTTAGCTGGTTTTCCATTTTGCTTTGGGGATTACTAGTTAAGTGATTGGATGAATCTCAGAAGAGACTTTGAACTTTGGACTTTTAGCATTGTTGATACTGCTATATAGACTTTGTATTTGGACCAAATGTATTTTTTATTAGGCTATGTTTAGGTATGGCCCCCATAGATTCATATGTTTGAATAAGCCTATGGAGGTGAGGGAGTGGAATGTGGTGGTTTGAGTATGCCTAGCCCAGGAAATGGCACTATTTGGAGGTGTGGCCTTGTTGGGTAGGTGTGGTCTTGTTGGAGTAGGTGTGTGCCACTGTGGCACTTTAAAATCCTCATTCTGACTGCCTGGAAGTCAGTCTTCTCATTTGCCTTTGTAACAAGATGTAGAATTCTCAGTCCTCCAACACCATGCCTGCTTGGACACTGCCATGCTTCTGGGCTATGATGATAATGGACTGAACCTCTGAACCTGTAAACCAGCCCAATTAAATATTGTCCTTTATAAGAGTTGCCTTGGTCATGGTGTCTGTCTGTTCACAGCAGTAAAACTCTAACTGATACACTTCTTAATTGTGCCACTCCGTATGGGCCAAGCATTCAAACACATTAATCTATGGGAGCCATTCCTATTCAAACCAACACACCTTCATTATATTTAACCTCTCAAATACCTTTAATGTAGTCCTAATTCTTTCTTTATGTATGATATGTGCTGAGGATAAATGTTGCATAGATACAGGTGGGGTCACAAATCAACATCTGTATAAGCTCCACATTTGCATTGTGTACATTCCAGAACTTGAGAATTATTAAAACTTAATATTAATTTATCTTTATTGATCACTTTCATATTAAAAGAACAATTGGAATTGTTATAAAGGCAAAGAAAAATCTTTTCTTGCCCTTAAGCACGCACAGAAGCTTTGAGAGTTTATCAGTAGGAGGCAGATTCACATTAAAGAGCCTCTGGGTTAGCATTTATGCTATTTTCATAATTTCTTTTTTTTACAATATAAAGGTCATTCTCTGGATCATCTAAGAACAGTAGCTATCCTTTGTTATTTCATGATATTCATTTAAGTATAATAAATAAGAACAGAGTGTAATTTTAAAATTTTGAGTATAATCAAGGTTGGCAGAAGCTAATTAAGTAGGACATAGGCAGAAAGGTTCTTAATTAGCCTTTAAAAAATTGTCACTTATCTTGTGACTTGCACTCTTAAGGAACAAAAGAGCCAGAAGAAACAGCACATCACATGTGTGCAGAAGAAGAACATAACTCAGACCATCTGGACACAAAGGCAATTGTAACACACAGGAGAGTATTAAGACAGAGTGAGTCTGACCTTGTGCTGCAGAACAGTTGTCTAACAAAATAGAGGAGAAAGTTAATATAATAATTTTTTTCTGCTATGATTAGCTATACTCATCTCAGTACATTGGGAAATAGTTTGAAGAGAGAAAAACAGGGCATGTGGTTTCCAAGAACTGAGTGATGCCACAAAATATATGGCTATATATACACTTAGATGTACATACATGTATGGATATGTGTGAATAGCTATAGGCATGTATTTAATTATACATTCCTATATTTGCGGTGTATTGCAGTTTTTAACTTTTTTGTCATTTATGACCTGGCTCCTGAGTGTCACATTCGTCACCTCTATTGACTTATGTTGTGAGAGCAAGTTGTAAACCCTTCTGACGTTCAAAGGTATGAGACATATATTCCATAACTGATATGGGAGAAGGACATTATAAAACAGCATGTGGAATGAACATTATCATACCAATTTTGCAAAATGTAACCTGTCAATATCTTTTAAGAAATATGTTCATTTTCCTAATAGGCTTATTGATAAGATTTTTTACGATGAGGTCTTAGCATCTTTTCTATATTAGTAGGATTTGATGCAATAATGTCCATTCTTTTATTATTGGTAACTTGGGTCTTCTCTTTTTCCTTAATCAGGTTAGCTATTTTTAAAAGCTTATTGATTTTTTTCAAAAACAAGCCAATGATCTCACTGATTTTCTCTAAATTTTAAATTTTACTAATTTCCAATTTTATCATTGAAAGTTTTTAGTTCCTCATTCTGAATTAAACATATTCCACGTCTTTATTACTCTCTTTGCTCTTATATAGTTATTGGACTAGAATTTTAAATAATTTATTTAGATTAATCTTAAAATATATGCATTTAAGTCACAAACATTCTAAACACTTATAAACACATCTGATATACATCTAAAGGGCTTGTTTACATGGGTGTTTTTTTCGCATATATGCCTGTATATTAGAAGACAACATTGGATGCTATGATAGATGGTTGTAATCCATCATGTGGTTGCTCACAATTGAATTCAGGATCTCTAGAAGATCAGCTAATAGTCTTAACCACAGAGCCATCTCTTAGCACCGATATATTTTAATACATTCTATTCTCACTGTTGTTTAATTAATATATTTTCTAGTTTTTTTTTATTGTGTTCTTCTTAGAGTCAAGGATTATTTAGAAGTATTTTATTTAATTTCCTAAATAATTGATGGTGTTTTGCTTTTTTTTTTTTTTTTTGAGTTGCTTCATTGCTGGCTTAAAATACATGTAACATGAAACTTACTGTTGATCATGGTTATTTGATTTTGTAAAGCTCATCCATTTTGGATAATCAATAGCAGTTTCTCAAAGTAACCTGTCTTTCTAGATTCATGCCCTCTCCTCCTCATTGAAAAATGTTTATCAATCACCTGATATTTCTAATCTTGACATATTCTATTCCTTTGTTTCCTGTTGTTCTTTCTCTGGGCTTTTGAGATTTTTCCCTTTCCACATTAGCACATCTGTCAGGAGCAGCCTTGCTTATACAGTGAAGGCCTAAAATCAGCAATAGACCTAAGTCAGCTATACATGCTTGCTAACACAAAGCCTTGTTCTTTGTGGAAAAATACTGACCCTAAAACAGATAAGCTATAAGATCTTGTAAACAGGCATCCTTGGTGGAAATTTACCAGCCTGGATAAGAACTAGTAATCATAGACCTAGTGGATAGGTAGCCTTGGTGGAAAATACCAGCTTAGATAAGAAACAAGTGAATCATAGTGACTTGTTCCCTGCTTCTTCACCCAGCCGATACCCTGTTCTGGAAGATATCTGTACTCTCCCTGAGAACACCTACGCTCCTGCATCATCCCCTTCCCCACATCCTGCCTCTATGTGTATATAACCCCTGTGTGAAAAAATTAAAAATAATAGTTTGATCAGCCTATAGACAAGCCATCATTCTTTACGTTCACCTGTTTTCCCCCATTCTCTCTTTCAGGTGATTCCCCCAGACCCTGTTCCCCACCCCGCTGGACGGGGCACACATCTGTTAGTGTTGTCATTGTTCTGGCAGTGATATTGTTAAGGTATGGTGCGTGTTGCTTCCCTTTTATTTCTTGGAGACACAATTTCACTGCAGACTTCCTGGTTCTCTGGTTCTAACAGTCTTTTCTCTCTCTTCCATGACAGTTTGTGAGCTTTCGGTGAAGGAGTTATATTGTAGATGTTTCTACTGGGGTTAGACACCCAAAGTCAGTTTTTCTCTACATTTTGAACAGTTGTAGTTTGCGTTAATGGTCTCTGTCTGTTGCAAAGAGAAAGTCCTTTCATAAAGGATAAGAGCTACACTTCTCTGGGGCTATAAGGATAATGATTTGGAATGCAGTTAGTAATTATGGTTTAGTAAAATGTCCTTAGAGTCTCCTCTAAAATGAATGACATCACAATTCCTGAGTAGTTAGCTGTTTCCAGCACTGTAATGAATGGGCTCTACATTCAATTAGCCAGCTACTGGTTACTAACAAGGTAGACATGTCACCATTGCACCTTTAGGAACATCTTGCCATGATGGTCATTCAGCCTCAGTGAATGTGAGTGGTATCTCATTGTAGTTTAGCTTGGCTTTTGCCTAGTGACAATGTGGAACATCTTTTCACCTGCTTGGGAGATATTTAATTTCTTCCTGGGAAAGATAGCCATTTAAATATTTATTCCATTTTAAAATTAGATTGACTTGTTTGTTATAGAGTTATAAGAGAAGCTGTGTCTGCAGAGACTGTGGAGAGATTGACATGTTACAAGGACAGAGACAAGTCACGTTATCTTGGACTTGCTTTAGCCTGCAAACAACTATTTCTGTGACTAGTAGATAAAATTCTATTGGAGTTTACTAAGCTATCGTACTACTAGCTTCCACAAATCCAAAAGCTAAGGAATATCATCAGATAACACCTTATGCCTACATGAAAGCTTCTCCCATTTTTCTGTAACTGCTTTTCTGATGGATCTACCATTGTATTTTAAACTTGAGTTGATCTATAACTGTCTTGTATCTGTAAAACTCTAAAACTTCATGTCTCAGTTAGGGTTACTCTTTCTGTGATGAAACAGCATAACCAAAGCAACTTGGGGAGGAAAGGGTTTCTTCAACTCACAATTCTACATAACAGTTCATTATCAAAGGAATGAGGGCAGAAACTCAAGTAGGGCAGGAACTTGGGGGCAGGAGCTGATGCAGAGGGGTGATGCTTCATTGGCTTGCTACTCATGGCTTGCTCAGCCTGCTTTCTTATAGGATCTAGAACTCCACCCACCATGGGCTGGGCTGTCCCCTATCAGTCACCTATTAAGAAAATACAAGATTGCCTGCAGCCTTATTTTATGGAGGCATTTTCTTAACTGAGGTTCCCTCCTTTTGGATGACTTCAGTTTGTATCAAGTTGGCATAAAACTAACACACTTCATGAAACTGCTTGTATGTTAGAATATGGCATTTAGGGTAACCTAAATCTGCATTCCGTTCTCTCTCAAAATGCATCCAGAATAAACTATCTTTCATTCCCTTTAAGATAAGAGCTGTGTTTTTTTTCTTGACAAGTCCTTTATATATTTTGCATTTAGGCTCTTATGAGACATACTCTTTGTAAATATTTTCTCCAATTTGGTGGTTGTGTTTCGTTTCCTATCTAATAGTATGACTGAATAAAAATATTTTAAATTTTATTGAAACTCCGTCATCTAGATTTGGTTTGTGCTTGTGGTGTCTTCTTAGGAATGAATTCATTGCCAAATTGAACTTGAATATTTTACTGCATATTTTCCTCTTAAAGAGGGTGTCTTCTCTCCATTGTATGTTCTTGACATTGCTGTTGAAAAAAATCAATTCACCATGGTTACATAGGCTTATTTATGGACGTTATTGCATTGATCTACATGTCCATAACTATGTCACTGTCGTTCTGCTTTGATTGTTGTATGTTTGTGATGTTTTAAAATCCAACAGTGTGAGTCTTCCACCTATATTGTTTTCAAGACTTGTTTCATTATTTCAGGATTGCTGGAAATTCCACATACATGTAAGGCTCTACTTTCTATTTTTACAAAAGGGGACAATAGGATTTTTCATAGAGACTGCAGGGAATTGTTGATTACCTTCAGGATTGTCATCTCAACAATATGAAGATTCCTAATCGATGAAGAGCAATGCCATTCCATTTATTTAGGACTTGTTGAAGTATAGTTCAGTGATTTTTGCAGGTATAAAATACAGTAATTTCTTGGTCAAATTCATTCAAGCAATTCTTTTCTTTTTGACATTAGTAGAAATTGAATTAAAAAGAATTTCTCATAAGTCAGTTTCTGATTATAGAGTATATGAAAAGTGGCAAGATAAATAATGAGTCTCATGTCTACAAAAATATAACACAGGAAAATGCATATGAATTTTATGATATTTGTTATTAAAAAGGAAATACTAAAGGACAAGAAACTTAATATTCACTTTAAGGATTAATAAAACAAAAGAGAAGAAAACATACTAATTGCCACAAGCAACAAATAGAAAACAAACAAATAAACAAATGGAAATCCCAGGAAGAAAAATCAGTAAGCTTAAATTTAACTGATCAACAACAAAAACAAATAGAATAATGCAAGAAGGGCTTACTGATGCTGTAAGCTTTCACAAAGCAACCAGTAAGTCAATAACTCACTCACTTGAATAATCCAATTAAGAAGACAACCTCTATATAAGAATAACAAAAAACCATATAGGATGACTAATGAGTTTGGTGGTGTAATTATTAGATTTCAGGGACTTTCAAAAAAAATTTAGCTAGCATTGTTGGTGCATGATTTTAGTCCCAGCACTAGGAATGCCTAGGCATATGGATCTCCATGAGTTTGAGGCCAACTTGGTCTAAATAATGAGTTCTAAGACAGCCTAAATGTAGAAACTTTGTCTTAAAAAATAGAAAAAATAAATGTATTATGTATTAGGGTTTTATTGCTGTGATGAAACACCATGCCAAAATCAAGTTGAGGAAGAAATGATTGACTTCCCTCTCACAGTTCATCATTGAAGGAAGTCCAGGCAGGAACTCAAGCAGGGCAGGAGTCTAGAGGCGGGAGCCGATGCAAGGGCCATGGAAGAATGCTGTTTACTGGCTTGCTCCTCATGGCTTGCTCAGTCTGTTTCTTTATAGAACCCAGGACCACCAGCCCAGAAGTGACTCTACCCACGATGGGTAGAGGCTTGCTCATTGCCTGATCTTACAAGGTTACTTTCTCAATTGAGGTTCCCTCTTCTCAGATGACGTTAGCTTGTGTGAAGTTGAGTTAAAACTAGACAGGACAGATGACTAGCAAAATAAAAGGGATCAAGGCAACACATAGTGGTGGAAAAGCTTGTAGAAGAAAACTATGTTGAAACTAAGTAGAATCTCTATGTATGGTCTTTAAAGATGATTTCAACAGCCTTGGTGATTCACTTGGAAAGGAACATTCAAGGAAGGACTTTCGTTACTCACAGATTCAGTGAGAGGAATTTCAGTAAAACACAAGAGTCACAGGGAAGCAGGAAGGGTGCAGGATTAACCAAGCAATGAGAACCAGAAAGAATGTAAGATAGAAGGTTCTCCCATTTCCCTGTACTGGCAAGGATCTTCTGGTTTCACTGCATTTCTTTATAAGGGTTTGTTTCTTTTAGGTGTAGTTCCCCCAAGGGGGGTTTCCTTGGCTACATTATAGTTGTATTTTTAATTTCTTTAGGCACTTCCATACTATTTCCCACTGCAGTTGCACCACTCTGAATTCCTACCACTGGTGTACAAGCTTTCTCTTTCACCAACCATTGATTGCTGGGGACAGCATACAATGACAAAGACTGCCTGCAGTAGGCTGGGATGGAGACATCTCAGTAGCCCACAGCAGCTCTTTGTAAAAAACAGTTGTTCCAATTTCTCCTAACCTTAGCCCTGGACAACAGCTGTATAGATTTCACTTGTGTGTGACTGTTTTTCAGTTGGCCTTGGTGTGCATAATTATTCTATTATATCTGACTTTCTTCTTTCTCCTTCTGCTCTGATGAATTCTGTGAAACTAGATGTTCCTTGATGTAATGATTTTTAAACAATTAAAAATTGAGGCATAGGGCACAACACAGCACAGTCCTAACGGTTCAGGTGCATGCTGTGTGTTCTCATCTTGGAAACAATTTAAAACTGCACAATGGTAGTTCCAGATTAACGCTTGACTTGTAGGGAAACTTTGAAGAGATTATTAGAAAATGAAATAGAGCCAACACTGGGAGTCCAAGAAAGGAAAAATCTATAGAAGTTATGAAATAAGTTTTGCATAACATTTAAGAGTGATTCCTAGATAAGAAAGTATAGAATACATAAAATCTTATACTAGTAAAACTAAGTCAAAACACTGGGACCCTTAGGGGAGTCATTGTGTGCAATGCATAGAAGTAGAAAGCTAGTGGAACTATTGAGTTAAGGGTTAATTTGATTCTTTCTGGCCACTGCTTGGCAGCTTTGCCCATGTCATTTATCATTAGAGCTTCACAGGAAAATGGAAGTAGCTGACCTCGGAGCTCTGAGCTCTGAAGTATAATAAGTTAAAAGTTAAAGTTTAAATAGTGATAAGTTTACAATTATTATTATTTTGGCTACAGGACTGGGAATAGGGAAAGCTTGAAACTTTGGGGAACAATTGTAATTCTTAATTCTTTGTGGGATGTGGTTATTCTTTTGAATTTGATTTGGCAATGATTATACAATGTTTTTTTTTTTTTTTTTTTAACTGATTTTGGAGTATCAATAAAAGACTGGGGCAAGAGAAAGGCGAGGAGGTATGTGAGGTGAATATGGTGAGAGTGAGAGAGCAAATGAGAGGGCAAATGAAAGAGCATGTAGAGAGCGAGTGAGAGAGCATGAGAAGAGCATGTGAAGAGTGAGTAAAGAGAGGATGTAAAGAGTGAGTGAGGAGAGAATGTGAGGTGTGTATGGAGAGTGTGTGTGTGAGTGAAAGGAGAGTGTATATGGTGTGTGTGAGGTGTATGTGAAAGAAAAGAAAAGCGCACAGGAGAAGAGCAGAGTGGGTGCAGCCTCAAACTGTGAGTGAATGAGCAAGAGAGAAAGAAAGCAGAGAGTGAGAGAGAAGAAAGAAACTTTAAGCCTTGAAAAATTGCCTGTCAGCTTGTACCCAAAAAGTAGTCTGTGTATATTTATTATGCACCTTACAGATATCCCTGCTTCCAGTTGAGAACTCCGATCCTGTGTCGAGGCTGGACCCTGACAATTAATATTACTGGTTTTAGATAACAGCCATTTTGTTCCAGTCTATAGGCCTCCTTTTCACTTAATTATTTCTGTTGCTACAAGGTAGCTTTTCAGTTTGATGTACTCAATTTCATTTCATTACCCATGTTTTAGAGTCCCATCATCACAAAGAACAATGCCAAGGAACCTTTCCTCCACTTCTAGTAGTTTTATGGCTTCATGCCTTATGTTTAACACTTTCAATTCAATTTTAGTTGTTTTGCATGTGGGGGAGTGTGATAGTGGTGGTGGTGGTGATGTGTGTGTGTTTCATGTACATAATACATAGATACATGAACTACTTGCATGCACTCATGGAGGCCAGAGCTACATGTTATGAGTATCATCCTTTAAGCTCTCTACCTTAATGCCTTGAGACAGGGACCCTCACTAAACCAGAAGATCACCATTTTGGCTAAGCTGGCTGACTAGCAAGCTCTTGGATCTACTTATCCATGCTTTCTAGTGTTGGGGTTACAGGGCAACCATACCTGCCTTTTATGTGGATACTGGGGACTTGAATTCAGGTCCTCATGCTTGTATAAAAATCATTCTTGTTCACAGAGATCCCACCTAGGCATCTCATTAGGTCTGTTTTTTTTTTTTAGATCATGAGAATGTGTTTAACTTTGTCAATGCTTTGCTGCAGATATTGAGACAATTGTGTCAAAGTTTTTTTTGTTCATCCTCTTAATGTTGTATATTTTATTAATTGATTCGTAAGTGTAAAGCCAACCTTGTATCCCAGGAATAAATCCTGCTTGGTGGTGATGTGTCAGAGTTTTTAATGTGTTGTTGACTTTGATAGAGTAGTAATACTTTATTGAGGAATTTTGCATCTACATTTATCAGGAATACTGACTTATATTTTTCAGTTTTCTTTTCTTTTGTCTTTGGCTGGCTTTAGAATTAGAGTGCTATATGCCTACTAAAACAAACTGAACATATTCTTTATAATTCTATTTTTTGTAAGTGTTTCAAAAGGATTGTCTAGTACTAATTCTACAAAGCCACCTGGTGCCAACATCTTGTTTGTCAAGAGATTTTTAATTACTACTTCAATCTCTTTATTTGTTATTGATCTATTCAGCCTTTCTATTTCTTCTAATTCAATTTTAGTAGATTATATGCTTCTAGCAATTTACTCATTTCCTGTGGGTTATCTAATTTGTTGGCATATAATTGTTTCTAACAGTCTCTTCTGATGTTTTTAATTTCTGAGGCATCTGTTGTACTGCCTTCACTTTTATTTCTGATTTCATTTGTTTGGGTTCTATCTACTAGTTCATCTAGCCAAAGATTTACCCACTTTGTTAATTTTATATAAAAACCCAATTGTTAATTTTGCTGATTAAAAATAATTTTACTCTACCTTTGATATATTTTTGCTCTAATCACTATATTTTCTTTCTTCTGGTAATTTTAAGTTTAGTGGATTTTTTTTTTTTTTTTTTTTGTTACCGAGGAGTAAGTTTAGTTTGCTTATTTGAGATCTTTCTTCCTTTTTTACCTTTTTTAAGGTAAGCATTTATCGCTATAAACCACCTCTTAGAATCCCTTTTTGCAATGTCCCACAGGGTTGGGTATACTGTGTTTCCATTTTTATTTCGTCTCAGGAGGTTTCATGGCATAGAGCAGCTTAAGAAATAGTGGTGCAGCTGGGATTTAATACCCTAGTAGCTTCTTGCAATTCTTATATTGTAAAGTTTGGAAGTTGTATTTTATAAGTCAAGTTTTTAAGATAAGAGAACATACTCTAGGGACTTGTAGTCTCAGCTCATGACAAACCAAACTTCTCACTTCTTCCCTCCCTCCTTGTGCTGGCTAGTTTTATGTCAACTTCTGACATAAGCTACGGTCACAGGAGAGGAGGGAATCTCAACTGAGAAATGATGTCACCTTCTTAAGATCTGGCTATTGGCAAAGTCTGTAGACTTTCTTAATTAGTGGTTGATATGGGAAGGCCAAGCTCATTATGAGTGGTTTCATTCTTGGACTTGTGGTCCTAGGTTCTGTAAGAAAGCAGTCTGAACAAGCCACGAGAAGTAAGCCAGGAAGCAGCATTCTTCCATGGCCTGTTGATTAGATCCTGCTCTCTTTGAGCTTTTGTTCTGACTTCCTTGGATAATGAACAGTGATGTGGACATGTAAGCTAAATAAACTCTTTCCTCTCCCATTTGCTTTTGGTCATAGTGTTTCATCACCACAGTAGAAACCCTAACTATGACACTCTTATAGATGGGTTCTTGCTAACAGTTCTCTATCATACACTGGTCCAGAATCTGCCAGTCAATAGCTACCCCTGCCTTTGCCACTCAGGCATATATCTGAGAGAAGGAAGAAATGGGAGCAGGGCCTTTTGTTACTGTTCATCCCAGCAGGGATCTGTTTCTGGGTACTGAAGTGTGTTTTGGTTAAGAGTCTATGTCTTGAGTTAGCAATACTCTAGTGTTTTGGTGGGATAATTAATGAAGGCCTTTTAGTTACCCTTGATCTGGATTAATTGTTGTTTGATGTACAGGCTTCAAATCATTGAGGTAAGTTTTCTACCAGATGCTTGGAACACATAAAGGGAGACTGACTGGGGAATTTGACTACCCTTTCATTTTACCCCAGGCCTTGCTGATTTGTAGCAGCAATTCAGGTTTTCTGGTATACTCATTCAAAGCTGTCTGATTCTATATTTTCCTGAGTTCCAATTATCAAGCTACAGATAAGATTTCTTTACATTTATAGTTTCTGAGTTTGAGACTTGAAGCCCAGGGTCTAATGGCTGGGACTATGAGGACAGTGGCTACAGATATAGGGAGCAAGACAACATCTGATAACTTGACTAACCCTTTTGAATTTGCTTCACTTGATCAATTCATCTCCCTTCTAGCTTTCCCAAAGCCTGAAAACTTTATAAGATTCAAAAGAGACATTAAGTATCATTAGCTGTAATGATGTAATGAGACTGTATACCAATAAGACTTTATTGCTACCCATATACTATGCTAACATGCTATAAAGCACTCTGTCCTAAATAAGAGGAATGCTATTTTGGCAGACAGAACAAAACAATTGAATGTGATACATTTTGTAAAAATGCATCTTTCACTATTATACTATTTGTTGACATTCTTATTTTCTGAATTCTATAGCACATCATTAGTGTGGATTTTGGGTAATTTTCATAATGTAATGAGAGTATGAACATGGCTAATTGATCCAGATTTATCTCCTCAGTGTCTCAAGTAAGTAGCTGTGTATCTGTTCTTTTGAAAGACACTTCCAGTGACTTGGAAGGAAAACTGAAGACTGTATGTCTCAGGACATGCTAGTGACATAAACTCTGCAGTATTCCTACAGGAGTTAATGTTAATTTATCAGCCTACCTGAAACTTAGTATAAACAAATAGTATGAGTCTAAGATAAAGAAATTACTGAGTATGTATAGTTGTCACCAACTTGCTATGTTTTTTCATTTCTACTCTGTTGAATATTCTTTTAGGTTGTTTTAGGTAATGCAGCTTTAATAAAAATAGCTTTATTAATTCTAATTTAAAATGATCTCACTGAAGAATAGATTAAAATTATAAGACACACATTTTAATGGCATCTACTAAGATACTTGATCAAAAGATCTGAGTAAATATTAATTTGCCCAATAAAAGTAAACCATACAAAATATATGAAACGGCAGTTTGTGAGGCACATCATAAGGCACAAAAGAGAAGGATTCCTGAAGGACAAAATGTAGGCCTTGAAGTTGCCTGAATTGGCTGTGCTAATTTTCCAGGCTACAGGACAGAGAGGGAGAAGCCAGGCAGAGCTGGCCAGACACGCCAAGGTGAGGAAACAGAGCTAAGAGTCCAGGAGGACCAGTACCATGAACATCCTCAGGGGTAGTTACCACATCCACTGTCAGATTACTAAGCCGTGTCAGTCTATAGGAGATGGATGCAGAAAGGAATGGTGGAAAGGATTATGCTCATCCCTCAACACACACTGGGACAGAGTACTACTGGGAATATGGTCTTTTGTATACCCTTTCCGTCTAAGATCCCTTGTCTCCTTTAAGTAAAGTCTAGACGTAGAAACCAAGCTGCTTTATATGTAGAACCAGAAGAGAATATTTCTTCTAATTCCTCTTGGACAATATTTACTTAGTTGAATTTTTATCTACAAATATTTTGCAAAATATAATTAACATTCCTTCAGTTGTATGATACAAGTAGGCAGCTTTATTTTGTAGGATTTGAGGGCACTTAGCAGATTGAAAAAAGTCACTCAGTGTAGGGAGTAGGCTGCACCCATGTCTGATTCTACCCCTGAAGAGCTTACTACTCTAGAGAGAATAAATCGCCTTCCTTACTCTAAGTTTGTTTCAAAAATGAAATAGAAAGCTATAGAGATGACTCAGCTAATAAAGTCACTGCCAAACAAGACAAAGAAATGGATTTTCATCCCTAGAACTCATGTGAACCTGGGTGTGGATGAGTGCTGGGTGGTGGTTGGGGACAGGTAGGTTGCTGAAACTCATTGGCCAATGATCTCCAGGTTTAGGGAGAGACCCTGGTTCAGAAAATATAAGGAGAGTGACTGAGAGAGGCACACACACACACACACACACACACACACACACACACACATATGTATATATATATTCATTTCATACATTAAAGGATAAAATAAAATTTATAACCATAGTGTCTTTCTTTATAGTATACAAGATTAGACTAAATTTTAACCCTTATAAAACACAGGGCTTGTCACATGGACAGTAATCACCTTGAGTCCCTTTACATATCTATATGTGAGCCAGACATACTTCAATTATATGTAGTTTGCAGGTTGGTTGGCTACAGCTTCTTTATGAGTCACCTTTTACCTGGGATGGAGAAAATTAGTAGCAATGGAAACAACCAGGATGGCAAGCCTAGCACCAGAATCTGTGTCTTAGGTAGTTAAAGTGACTCTAAATGCTTGTTTCTTCTCTCTGCTGTACTATTAGCCCCACTAAAGGGGAGAGTTTGAAGATTTTCTTAAGAATTTCTGGGTAGGCCATGTATTTATGTTGTACATATTCTCAGTAGCTCATTTACTCCAATCAGCCTCCACATTTGATTGCTCTGGATAATGATGTTCCTTTCTGCTTTGCTTCTTATAAGAAATCCCTTTTGTTGTCATGTATACAATGTACCACGTTCATACAGGGAGAAGCTGTAGATTCCCAGGATAATGCTACAGGATACGTAAACCATCTAAGACTACCTTGAAAACGACTTCTTAATCACCGTTTAGTTATAAAAATAAAAACCTATAATTTAGATCTTCATTAACACATTAAATAATAAAATGTAGCAAATAATCTAATACATTCCCTAATTTAAAGAAGTAATGCATACAAATGATGTTTCCAGATATTCACAGTAACTGTAATATACTTTAAAAAAAATAGCTGCAATTTTTGTTCTGATGATTTCTATTGTTGACAAAGTTCTATTTTTGTGGAAATCTGTGGCCTACATAGTAGAGGCACATGCTAAATAATATATCAACCATCCATGCAAGTAAAGATGTAACTTTTCCCCCCAGGCAATGTCATGAAGTGTGCATTTTGGAAGGGTGAAGTGCTTTTTCTCTGAGCAAAGTATAGAAGTGGAGGCCTTTCCTTCTGCCTGTGAATCCATGGTTAAAAACCTGGCCAGCTTTACAGAGTCTTGATAATTGCTCCACTTCCAGTGTGCTGCTAGGCATATTAAACAGGAGATGTTTGCCCAAGAGCAGCCTGTGTTGAAACAGATGCTAGATACACAGTGAGTAATTGGATATATAGGAGGTGTCAGGTGTGTCACAGGGAGTGCCTAGACCTTAGAGAATTACCTTTTCTTCTGTTTTTAATCCAAATGGCTGAAGTGTGAGAAGCCACACTATCTGATGGCTGGTCCCAGACCTCTCTTCTGCAGAGGTGTGCAGGCACAGGACTCTCAGGAAGTTTTCTGTGAGAGTCATGATTATGAAACCCAAGCTCTGACATATGTGTGGAGGTACAAGCATGAGAGTTAGTGGCATCTCTTAATTGATTTAGAGCAGGGTCTGTCAAACTATTCAAAAAGTCAGACTCAAACTAGAAAATATCCTTTACATTATTCCCCAACACTCACACCTGAATATACTTGTAATAGCCACAGACTTCACTCACGTACACATACTTAAAATGGAAACAGCGTCCCCAAATTAAATTGTGCCACGTGCAATGCCTTCCGATCTATTCTGTTTTATTCTATTGTGTTTTCATTAAAGTATGCTAAATTGATTTATGACTCACTAATGGGCTGAAACCTTCAGTTTGAAAAGCCTATGTTCTGTGGCTCAGACATAAAATGGATCACGATTCAAAAGTACAGGGATTCTCTCTCCAAAATAAAAATGACTGGTGCTATGTGGGAAAAGGGTCTGAAGAAGAATCCAGTATTTCCCTTCCCTGACCCCAGAACTCAGGCTCTCTTCTTTGTAGCCAATCTCTACTAAGCATCTAGGTGACCTTGACTTCCTGTACACAAAGAGATGGCAGTTTTCCTCCTAAAAAACCTTGAATAGGCAGGACTTGTCACTCCTCTCACTTCTCACATGTAGCAGTTCCTGAGATGTTAATGTTTATTTTGAGGCACTTGCATCTGTTTTGAAATCTCGGTGGTCTCCTGAAGTCTTTTCTTCCCACTTTGGCATGCTGCCTGCTTCAGTTTCCAGTTCCAGAAGTTTCCTACTTGCCTGGAAATGCCATGGCTTTCTATTCAGTAACTTAAGGTAAAAGCAAGGTAGATTGTATCTATTGTTTAAAGTTTTTTAACCTTTATTTTATGTGAATGAATGTGTGCTTGTATACCTTGTGTGTAGGATCTCCTGGGAGGGGAGATACACACAATTATGAGCTGCCATGTGGATGGCTGGGAATTGAACCCAAGTCCTCTGGAGGAGCAACTAGATCTCTTAAACCCCCACCAGGTTGTATCTAAATAGGAGATTTCTTGTCTCAGGGACAAAAGTAGACAATCTCACAAGATAGTAATGATAACATCAAGGGAACACTATTCCGCTCATGAATGTAAACAGATTGCTGTTGAAAGACTTCTTCACTGGGTACAAAGGCTATCTGCCCTTGAGGATTAGGAAGAGAAGCTGCTCCAAGGTTCTTATTCACAGAATACCGAATCATGGCTAACCCAATGACAGTCGTTGAAAACTACTATTGACAGCTCAAGGGATTCCGCAGAAGTAGAGGATATAGTATTTATTTATTGATTCCCTTTTCATTGTTTTTTCAAACTATGTACATAGGTATGCAGTGCCCAGGTACATGTGTGGAAGCCAGTGGACAATACTGGTAGCTGGTCTTTGTGTCTCACCGCACTTGACTCAAGGTTCTGTGAGCTCCTGTGACCCCATCACTACCTCCCATCTCTCAGTGGGAATGCTGGAATTACAGATGCGTGATCCTGTAATTATTGTGAGTTTGTTTATCTTGTTTTGGTTTGGTTTTTGAAACAGGGTTTCTCTGTGTAGCCCTGGCTGTCTTGGAATTCACTTTGTAGACCAGGCTGGCCTTGAACTCAGAGATCCTCCTGCCTCTGCCTCCCAAGTGCTGGGATTAAAGGCATGCACTACCATGCCTGGCAATTTGTGACTTTTGACTTGAGTCTCAGAGATCTGTACTTAAGTCTTAAGGCATGTGCTTTAACCCTTGACTTATTGTCTTGAGATTTTATCTTTTTGTGAGCCTCATTTGTTTGGATCCTTGGGGCTTTTTCAGACCCTCTGTCAATTTCTGGACAAGAGAATAGTCATAACCTGTCATTGAGGAATTTATCTGTAAGGCCATTAGCCACATCATCTGACTTCTGTTAAAAAGGATACTTCGCTTTTTTTAAAATTGAAATTCAGTTTTTTCATTCAATATATTCTGACCACAGCTTCTCTGTCCTCATGTATTATCTCTTTCTATTTTGCTTGTTACACATATTTTTAGGATTTCACTATTTTTTTTTTAAATTTTGTGCTTTGTTTTGAGATAGTCTTTTGCTGTGTATCTCAGGCTAGCCTTGAATCTGTGGTCTTACCTCAACCACCCAAGTGCTGTGATTACAGGTATATACCCACATGCCCAATGAAAGCTATGTGTTTTATAATGCATTTTTACATGATAAGATTCATTAATTAGGTATTAAGTTTCTTAGCTCTAGAGCATTTGGCCTAACCTTTTAGAAATTCATGCTGAATATGTGTTTCACTCATCAATATTTTGCTTCCTAGGACAGCTAACTAGACATGGGAAATGAACAGCACACCACAGCAGCCTGATACCCATGGCATTCCTAATGGTTGTTATCTTCTGGAAAGCCAATAATTAGTTGCTGTAACAATAATTATTAATTCTACATTGCTTATTTAAAGAGTCTTGAATCCAACTCAGAGTTTTAGTGAAAAAGTCATGTGAGTGCCTTTGGGGTTTATAACTTGAAGAGTGACATTGTGAATAAAAGCAAACATTTTTCCCACAGGGCGAGGTGACTGAGAAGGAAGATAAATACCAGAAGGACAATATCCCCTAGTTCACTGTGGTGAAGGGAAAACCTCGCTAAGAGTCCCTAGTCAGGCATAATAACTCAGAACTTGCAAGACCTTCTCAGGAGTTCATGTACACTGAATGACTCTTGGGCCCAGGCTAACCACACTGCTGCTGGAGTTTGTAGATTGTCTTAGAGGTTCAAGCTGCTCCTGGACTCACTGTTAGTAATAAGCTGAGCTCTAATGTTTAGGGAAGGAGGGAGCCTAGGAAAGTTGGAGTTTTAGTTGGGGTTGCAGGTTGGATTCAGATTTCTACCAGCATAACATTCTTTCAAGACACTCATGAGGGAATTTCATGTAGAAAGTATTTCTTTGAGGATTAATTATTAACTGTGGAGGAGACAAGAAGCAGGATTGATTGGGAAGAGAGAGAGAGGGAAAAGGAAGGGTCCACAAATAAAAGACAGAGTGGAATGTATTACTCATGTCATTAAACTATGACTAACGCCAGGGGGAGCTCTGGAGCAGCTTTGGTTCAAGAGAGTCGCTCAGGTTGTAATTTATGTTCCTGCCTCTATCAGTCACTGTTTTTTGGCTACCTTTGCAGATCCTTGAATGACTCTGCAGCTGGGGCAAATTCTGAAGTAGGTGACAGTGGGGCGGCATGTCACTCTTTGAAGAGATTCCGGAGACACATCTCCATGTCTATTTCAGTTAGAAAGTGACAAGTGAAAGTGAACTCAGGGTCAACTAATTCCAAGGCCGACGACTTACCTCCCTCCCTCTCTTTAGTTCTTCAGGAAATAAATATTTATTATTTTCTTATTGAAAGGTACTGTTTTAAGTATTAAGAATTCAGTATTAAGAGGATAAGGAAACCTTGTGGAAGCTCTCCTAATCCCTGCCACGGCTTTTAAGGGAGTATATTGCAATTTCATGTGGAGCGAAGAAGATGCCTCATAAATAAAGAAATGATAAGCAAATTGGATGATAATTCAGTGATGGTGTAAAGCGTACACAGGAAAGGTAGGAAGAACTGAGCATTCGTGTCTAGGAGAGAGAATTGGATCAATGGTGACCCAGTGGAAAACAGGATTGTCAGAGGACTGGGGAAGGAGAAGGCATTTAAGCAAATACTGAAGAGAGGAAGGTGTAAGTCTGTGGCTGTGTGAAGAATCATACTGAGCAGAGAAAACAGTCAGTAAAAAGGCCTGAGGAGGACTATGGCTATTGCACTCTCTCTGAGTTCCCTTCAAGTTTCTGTGCCTAGCACAGCAGCTATCACAGGCCTAGTACTGAATGCAACATTTGCAAACTACAGTCATTTGATTATCACTGTAATGATGTTTATAATATCCCCATACCATTTATACTAGTATTTAATTAGGTTTATATTTAATTAATTCCCCACTCGTCTCAAGTACATACATTTTAAAATTGAAAATACATTTTTTTCATATATTTTGACTATGATTTCCCCTCAGCTCTTCCCAGATCTTCCTCACTTACCCAAATTCATAGCCTTTCTCTCTCTCTCTCCCATTAGAATTCAAACAGACATCTAAAAAATAATAAAATGAAATAATATAAAATAAAAACAAACCAGAAGTATATGTATTTGATAATGAGTTTTGTGGTAACAAATGACTGTTGCTTTGATTTGAGTATGGTTTCGGCATCTCCAGTACTTCATGAATATAGTTTAACCCTCCACTGTGAAGTATTAAGAGGGTAGGAACTTAATATGACTATGATGTTAGACCTGGACACTTTAAAGTCGTATATGTGAGGATGATATATTGTCAATAGAAGGATTGAATCCTGATGGCTTTATGAAAGGGAGAGTGCTCAGAAGAGAAACATTCATACACATGCACTCCTGCCTATTGTTAAATTATGTCCTGTACCACATCAGGAACCAGTCACACCATGTTATACACACATGCACTTCCTGCCTATTGTTAAATTATGTCCTGTACCACATCAGGAACCAGTCACACCATGTTATACACACATGCACTTCCTGCCTATGTTAAATTATGTCCTGTACCACATCAGGAACAGTCACACCATGTTATACACACATGTACTCCCTGCCTATTGTTAAATTATGTCCTGTACCACATCAGGAACCAGTCACACCATGTTATACACACATGCCCTCCCTGTCTCTTGCTAAGTGATGTCCTATACTACCTCGGGATTCTGTCACTAGACAGGCAATTACTAGATGTAGTTTTTAACCATCTACTTCCAGAACTGTACAAGAATAATCCCTCTACTTCAAAGCTTACCAAATTTATGATATATCATTGGCCACACACACACCTATAAGCCATCAAGATAACAGTGGCTACTTATTCAGAATCTGAGGAAGTTAGCCACTATCCTTAATATTTGGCAAAGATCCAAAGGCAAGCAGAAGAGTAGCAGAGTAGAAAATCAAAAAGGTTAGGCTGTGGATATAGCTTAGTGGTAGTGTACTTGCCTGACATGTGCATGGCTCTGGGTTCAAGACCTGCCACTGAAAGCCAAAATAAAGACAAGGAAGGCTTCAGAGAATATCGGTATGGGAGAAATTGTAGGTGGGATGACTAGAAGAAGGGTATCCCATGTGGTTAGTATACTTGGCTTCCTACCATCAAGTCAAATTTGGTTCATCTTTGATCTCAAGCTGGAAGTAGGTACAAAAATGAGAGAAACTGTTAGTTATTAATAAGGTTCCAGCCACTTTGGGTTCATGGTTAACAAAAGCTGAGTGGAATGGTTGATAAAGGCAGCAGTCCGACTTCTTACAGTCTGACTGTGGATAGTAGGTTGCTTTATTTTGTATGTAATCTGAAATAGTGGCTTGGCGCCAGAGTTAGTTGCTGTTGGTTGTGTGTAGGTCAGAGGTTTTGTTTCCATATGTGGTCAGACATCGTCGATTTATATATTCAACTGCATTACTTGCTAAGCAGCTGAAAAGCAAACACATATATGTGAAACTGGAAATAAGTGTATGAAATACTAAGCATACATCTATAAGAATGTGCTAATACTTTGGGAAAACTGGAATGACAGTTATCGAATATATTTAATTTAGGCCTGAAAACGGTAGATGACTAGCATAATTTTGAGTATATTTCAGTGTGATGTGAGTGCATGAATTTCTGCTATAAGGTTTCCTTATCCCCTGGGAATATGGACAGATGGACAGGCCACATCACTAACTTACCTCTTGACAAGGATTGATCTGAGAAGATTTATTATAATTGGTACTGGTTTCCCTAAGACCATGGGAGTTTCAAAGCAATATTGAAATTTAATTGTTAATGCTTCGGAAAGTCAGAGAAATTGTCTTAAAGCCTTGCACATTTAATGTGAGGGACAATAGAGTAACGATGAAGATGAATTAACCCAGAGAAGTATGTTTTATACACGGTGTAAGTCAAAACCTGTATTTATTGGACTATAATACTCAAAATAAGGAAGACATTATAACTTTTGTTCTAGGCTATTTTGCCTGACTGTCAAACACATTCCTTGTGCATGCACACATGTGGTTATGTGTTTCATTTAATGCCATCCATTTTGCATTTATTTTCCCTAATTGACTGTGGAAACCTCAAGTGAGAATTAGCTAGAATTAGTTTTACAAATGCTTGAGCTATGACCTATTAATCCTGTGTCTGCCAAATAGCATATGCTCAATAAATGTCAACTAAATAAATCAGCAAATAAATATTCAGGGTGCTTGCACATCTACACACAACATGATGATTGTAGCGCTTGAGTCTGGAGAAAGCAGTGGCCAGCAGTTCCAGTGTCATCTTCCCATGGATAGATCCTCCTTAATGTTTGATGATCGGCAACAAGAGAGTGTGGAGGACCAGCTGTCCAGCTCCTTGGCACCTGAGCTCATAATTTAACATTATGATTTGTGAATGTTTGTCCAAAACAAACTACATTCTGTTCCCTAAGCAGGATGAATAGCATTACTCTCCACTTGTGGATGGTTGCTTTTGGAAAAACAGCAAATGAGGCATTTGAAGGAGAAGTTTGGCAAAAGCTGTCAGTATTCACTACAGACTTTCCCCTTCTTTTTTTCCTATTTAAAACTGAGAAAGACATCTCCATACTTTCTTACCTTTTCTCTGGATGATGCTGTATTGTTCATTACCTTCATTGCCATGTTAACCACATGCTTTGAGTAGTTCTCCCAAAGAATCTGAAATAGATGTAATTTAATGGATGACAATTCAGTAGGTTTTATTTAAAAAGTCTAAATTCTTACAAGTTTAAATAACAATATAAGGAGGAAAAACAAAACAAAACAAAAAAACCCAAAACAACTCCAAATGACAATCTGTATTTATTTAGGGAAATTCATATAGTATTCATACTTATTCTGTCAAGATCCCAATGTAGTAATTTTCCTCTTAAAAATTGTCAATGTAGACTTAAGGAAATATACCAGTCTTTAGTCCAGTGGTGGGTTTTACAATCTGAAACCCAATGAAAACATCATGGTGGAACCATGCTCAGGGACTGTGGACATATTACTGATGTGTTTGGAAATCTTATAGGACTTGTATCAGAAATGTCTTCTCCATCAGTGGGGCAGTGTTCTGTGGGGTTTATTAGTTGGCACTCCGCTCTAGGGTAGGTGAGAATGGCCACTCTCCATTGGTGGCTAGCAACCACGACATGACATTTTACTGAGCAGCATTACGATGATTAGAAACCAGCTTTCATAGGGTAAATGGAGACAGGCCTAATGTGATGGTTTGAATGGTAAATGTCTTGTTCATTTCAATTGTTGGCCCCAGCTGGTGGTTGTTTGGGGAGGATTAGGATGAGTGGCCTGAGGAGCCATGTTCCTAGAGAGTTGGGCTTTGGGGTTTCGATAATGTTTTAAGTTAGCTCTCTCTGTCTCCTGCTTGAAGCTTGAGGTGTGAGTTCTCAACTGCTGCCTTAGCCTCTGGCCATTGAGGCTTTGCTCTATATCATAAGTTCTGACCCCCTGCATCTGTGAGCTCAGTTAAACTCTTCCTTTTTTAAGTCACCTTGGTCATCAGTTTTATCACAGCACCTGAATAGTAGCTAATGCACCTAGCTAGTCAGCAAGTGGGTTTAATAATTAGTTCGTCATTGCAAAGATTAGTGGCATTTAGGTTGTGTGAATTGGGTGAAATCATTTAGAGATATGTGACACTGTCATAAGAGAGGATGATCACAAACTCTCAGGCCTTGTATCCTTGGGCACAATTCATAAACAGTCTCTGTCCAGGTATTGCCTCAGGGTAAGCAGAAGCCTTTCATTGGAGTATTGTCCCAGGGTCTCTGATGACCTCTCATGCAAATTGATGACAGAAGGAGCTGAGGCTTCATTACATACATAACACAGTCAGTAAAATGCTGTGCATCTGTTTATTCATTGGTTCTGAATAATTCAAACTTACAATATGACACTTTGGCTGGGCATTTACTTTCATTAAATCTGTTGGGCATTCTTATGCAACTACACTTTGCCCATTTAGACTCTTTGCCCATGTAGCCATTTCTTTATATTCCACAAAAGGCCCAAGAGTTAAAATTGACCAGAAGTCATTTCTTTAAAAAAAATATGTTTCTCTATTTATGCATAGGTTTGCTGTGTCATAATTTCCAAGTTTTATTTTTTGTATCACTCAAAGTATAGAGAAGTAGAATAGTAAGATCTATCTTCTCTCTCTCTCTCTCTCTCTCTCTCTCTCTCTTTCTCTCTCTTCCCCCCCCAATATGGAGCCTTTTTGTCAGAAGTTATTTTGTGTGATTGTGAAATCTGTTAGGTCTGAGTGTTAGGAAGCCACAGGCTGACACTCTTAAGACAGATTGAAGTTGCTGTTTATTGGTGTAATCCAGGCTTTTAAGTGATTAAATCAGTTCCCCCCTCAAGTTATCAAGGATAACCTCTTTTGTTTACATTAAGTGTAGACTTTAATCATCTTTACAAAATTTCTTCCCAGAAGCACTCAAGTCAGTCTTGGGACTGGGATCTACCCAAACTGACACTTCTAAGAAACACTTCATCCAGTTTTGGTTTTTCAGACAGGTTGGCTCTGTACCAGTCTTCTGTTCTTGCCTCCTGCACATCTATTACAAATGGTCATTGATTTTGTTCAGTCTCATGGGAGCTTTCTGATTTCGTTATTGTTTTGTTCGTTTTTGTAGAAACGATTGAAGCCATTCAAAAGAGAGTTTGGTAAATAGCTTATCTTAATGGCACTGCTTTTTTCCTTCTTAAATTCCCGTTTGAATTTGTGACGTGAGCTTCTCCAGCTCAATTCTCTGATTAAAAGGGATTATCTCTTCAAAATACTTGCTGAGAAGATAGCCCCTTCTTCTGCATCCTACACAGAGCAGTGGTAGTACTGCAGAGGGATGTGTGGGGGGACACTCATGGAATGTAGACTCAAGGGAATGAGCACCAAGCTTTGCTTTGATCCCTAGGAAGTCATTTAATCTGACTGAAATTTGACACCTGATTTGTAATGTACAGGAGGTGTTGGTATTTCCTTTTAAGAGTTAAAATGATCAGAAACAGAATTGGGAAAGCACATCATGGATTTTTAGTATAAGAATGTCATTATCAACTTCCCTTCTGCCCCGAGCCTGGGCCTTTTGGCTGGGGCAGACACTTAGCTGGTCTGTGGAAACACCTGATCCTGAGACATCCTAGAGGACCTACTGCATTCAGAGCAGAGGGTAAGACACCTTGCCCACTACCCCACACCCCAGAGTTACAACTTGGAGCCAGGGGGGTTAAGGAACCAGCAGGCACCCAAACCCCACCCCCTCCGGAATACCACTTCCCTTCTACCCTGAGCCTTGGCCTTTTGGCTGGGGCAGACACTTAGCTGGTCTGCTCCTGTGGAAACACCTGATCCTGAGACATTCTAGAGGAGCCACTGCACTCAGAGCAGAGGAGGAGCCACTGCACTCAGAGCAGAGGTCTGGTCCTTCTGGCTGGGGAAGACACCGAGCTGGACTGCTCCATGGAGACACTTTACCCTGAGCCATTCTAGAGGAGCCACTGCACTGAGAGCAGTGAACACCTAGCTGGTCTGTTCTGGTGGAGACACCTTATCCTGAACCATCCTAGAGGAGCTGCTGCACTCAGGACAGTAGGATTTCAGGATCCCTGAGGTGGCCTGAACCCCAGGAGTTCTTCCACCCAGGAGCTTAGGATCATAGGAACACAGAGACATCTGGAATCTGAGGAGTTCTGACAGAAGCAAGATAACTGGAAAGACAGAATCCAGTCAGACACAGTGAGCACAGGTAACACTAGAGTCAACCAGATGGCGAAAGGCAAGCACTTGAACACAATCAACAGAAACCAAAGTTACCTGGCATCATCAGAACCCAGTTCTCCCACCATAGCAAGCCCTGGATACCACATCACACAGGAAAAACAGGATTCAGAATTAAAATCACTTCTCATGATGATGATAGAGGATTTTAAGAAGGACATAAATACTCCCTTAAAGAAATACAGGAGAACACAGGTAAACAGGTAGAAGCCCTTAAAGAGGAAACACAAAAATCCTTTAAACAACTGCAAGAGAACACAGGTAAACAGGTAGAAGCCCTTAAAGAGGAAACACAAAAATCCCTTAAAGAATTGCAAGAAAACACAACCAAACAGGTGAAGGAATTGAACAAAACTACTATTATAGTAGCCCAGACTATTATACCCAGCAAAACTCTCAATCACTATATATGGAGAAAACCAGATATTCCAAAACAAAACCAAATTTACACAATATCTTCCCACAAATTCAGCACTTCAAATGATAATTGATAGAAAACTCCAACACAAGGAGGGAAACTACAACCTAGAAAAAGCAAGAAAGTAATCTTCCAAAAAACCCAAAAGAAGATAGCTACACAAACATAATTCCACCTCTAACAACAAAAATAATAGGAAGTAACAATCATTTTTCCTTAATATCTCTTAACATCAATGGACTCAATTCTCCAATAAAAAGACGTAGACTATCAGACTGGATACATAAACAGGACCCAGAATTTTGCTGCATACAAGAAACGCACCTCAGTGACAAAGACAGACACTACCATCAGAGTAAAAGGCTGGAAAACAATCTTCCAAGCAAATGGTCCCAAGCCATTCTAATATCAAATAAAATCAACTTTCAACCAAAAGTAATCAAAAAAGATAAGGAAGGACATTTCATACTCATCAAAGGAAAAAATCTACCAAGATGAACTCTCCATTCTGAACATCTATGCTCCAAATGCAAGGGCACCCACATACATAAAAGAAACTTTACTAAAGCTCAAAGCACACATTGCACCTCACACAGTAATAGTGGGGGATTTTAACACCCTGCTCTCTCCAATGGACAGATCATGGAAACAGAAACTAAACAAAGACAAATTGAAATTAACAGAAGTTATGAACCAAATGGATTTAACAGATATCTATAGAACATTCCATCCTAAAGCAAAAGAATATACCTTTTTCTCAGCACCTCATGATACCTTCTCCAAAATAGATCATATAATTGGTCACAAAATAGTCCTCAACAGATACAAAAAGATTGAAATAATCCCTGCATCCTATCAGATCACCATGGATTAAGGCTGGTCTTTAATAATGACAAAACAAATGGAAAACCCACATGCATGTGGAAACTGAATAATGCTCTACTCAATGATGACTTAGTCAAGGAAGAAATAAAGAAAGAAATTAAAGACTTCTTAGAATTTAACGAAAATGAGGACACATCATACCAGAACTTGTGGGACTCCATGAAAGCAGTGCTAAGAGGAAAACTCATAGCTCTAAGTGCCTACAAAAGAAATTGGAGAGAGCATACATTAACAACTTGACAGCACACCTGAAAGCTCTAGAACAAAAGAAGCAAATACACTCAAGAGGAGTAGGTTTCAGGAAATAATCAAACTCAGGGCTGAAATCAACCAAGTAGAAACAGAAAGAACTATACCAAATATCAACAAAACCAGGAGTTGGTTCTTTGAGAAAATCAACAAGATAGATAAACCCTTAGCCAGATTAACCAGAGGGCACAGAGACAGTACCCAAATTAATAAAATCAGATTTGAAAAGGGAGACATAACAACAGAAACTGAGGAAATTTGAAAAAACATCAGATCCTACTACAAAGGCCTATATTCAACAAAACTGGAAAATCTGGATGAAATGGACAATTTTCTAGACAGATACCAGGCACCAAAGTTAATTGAGGAGCAAATAAACCATCTAAACAGTCCCGTAACCCCTAAAGAAATAGCAGCAGTCATTAAAAGTCTCCCACCAAAAAAAGCCCAGGACCAGATGGTTTTAGTGCAAAATTCTATCAGAATTCAAGGAAGACCTAATACTAATTCTCTTCAAACTATTCCACAAAATAGAAACAGAAGGAACACTACCCAATTCGTTCTATGAAGCTACAATCACACTCATACCTAAACCTCACAAAGACCCAACAAAGAAAGAGAACTTCAGACCAATCTCTCTTAATGAATATTGATGCAAAAATATTCAATAAAATTCTAGCAAACCGAATCCAAGAACACATCAAAACAATCATCCATCATGATCAAGTGGGCTTTATCCCAGGAATGCATGGATGGTTCAATATTCGGAAATCCATCAATGTAATCCACTATATAAACAAACTCAAAGAAAAAAAACCACATGATCATCTCACTAGATGCTGAGAAAGCATTTGACAAAATTCAACATCCCTTCATGGTAAAAGTCTTGGAAAGATCAGGAATTCAAGGCCCATACCTAAACATAGTCAAAGCAATATAAGAAACCAGTAGCCAACATCAAAGTAAATGGACAGAAACCTGAAGCAATTCTACTAAGATCAGGGACTAGACAAGGTTGCCCACTCTCTCCCTACCTATTCAATATATACTGGAAGTCCTAGCCAGAGCAATTAGACAACAAAAAGAAGTCAAAGGAATACAAATAGGAAAGGAAGAATCAAAATATCACTATTTGCAGATGATATGATAGTATACTTAAGTGACCCCAAACACTCCACCAGAGAATCCTAAGCCTGATAAACAACTTCAGCAATGTGGCAGGTTATAAAATCAACTCAACAAATCAGTAACCTTCCTCTACGTGAAAGATAAGCAGGCTGAAAAAGAAATTAGGGAAATAACATCCTTCACAATAGTCACAAATAATATAAAATACCTCGGTGTGAATCTAGCCAATCAAGTGAAAGATCTGTATGACAAGAACTTCAAGTTTCTGAAGAAAGAAATTGAAGAAGATCTCAGGAAATGGAAAGATCTCCCATGCTCATGGATTGGCAGGATTAATACAGTAAAAATGGCCATCTTGTCAAAAGCAATCTAAGATTCAATGCAATCCCCATTAAAATACCAACTCAATTCTTTACAGAGCTAGAAAGAGAAATTCTCAAATTTATTTGGAATAACAAAAAACCCAGGATAGCGAAAACCATTCTCAACAATAAAAGAACTTCTGGAGGAATCACCATCCCTGACCTCAGCTGTACTACAGAGCAATAATGATAAAAACTGCCTGGTATTGGTACAGAGACAGGCAGGAAGATCAGTGGAATAGAGTTGAAGACCCAGAAATGAACCCACACACCTATGGTCATTTGATTTTTGACAAAGGAGCTAAAACCATCCAGTGGAACAAGGACAGCATTTTCAACAAATGGTGCTGGTTCAACTGGAGGACAGCATGCAGAAAAATGCAAATCGATTCATTCTTATCTCCTTGTATAAAACTCAAGTCCAAGTGGATAAAGGACCTTCACATAAAACCAGACACACTGAAACTAATAGAAGAGAAGGTGGGGAAGACCCTCGAATACCTAGGCACAGGGGAAAAGGTCCTTAACAGAACACCAATGGCTTACGCTCTGAGATCAAGAATTGACAAATGGGACTTCATAAAATTGCAAAGTTTCTGTAAGGCAAAGGACACTGTCAATAGGACAAAACGGCAACCAACAGATTGGGAAAAAAATCTTTTCTAATCCCACATCCGATAGAGGACTAATATCCAATATATACAAAGAACTCAAGAAATTAGACTCTAGACAACCAAATAACCCTATTAAAAAATGGGGTTGAGAGCTAAACAAAGAATTCTCAACTGAGGAAATGGGAATGGCCGAGAAGCACCTAAAGAAATGTTCAGCATCCTTGGTCATCAGGGAAATGCAAATCAAAACAACCCTGAGATTCCACCTCACACCAGTCAGAATGGCTAAGATCAAAAACTCAGGTGATAGTAGATGCTGGCGAGGATGTGGAGAAAGAGGAACACTCCTCCATTGTTGGTGGGATTGCAAGATGGTGCAACCACTATCAAAACAGTCTGGCAGTTCCTCAGAAAATTGGACATAACACTAACTGAGGACCCAGCTATACCACTCCTGGGCATATACCCCGAAGATGCTTTAACATATAACAAGGACATATGCTCCACTATGTTCATAGCAACTTTATTTATAATAGCCAGAAACTGGAAAGAACCCAGATGCCCTTCAACAGAGGAATGGGTACAAAACATGTGGCACATTTACACAATGGAATATTACTCAGCTATTAAAAACAATGAATTCGATAAATTCTTATGTAAATGGATGGAACTAGAAAATATCATCCTGAGTGAAGTAACGCAATCACAAAAGAACATACATGGTATTCACTCACTGATTATTGGATTTTAGCCCAGAAGCTTGAAATACCCAAGATTCAACTCACAGACCACATAAAGCTCATGAAGAATGATGACCAAGTTGGGGGGGGGGGGCTTCAGTCCTTCTTAGAAGGAGTAACAAAATACTCAAGGGAGCAAATATGGAGACAGAGTACAGGCCAGAAACTGAAGGAGGGGCCGTCTGCAGACCATTCTACCTGGGTATCCATCCCATGTGCTGTCACCAAAGGTAGATGTTGATGTGGATGTCAGGAAGTACATGCTGACAGGAGCCTGATATAGCTGTCTCCTTAGAGGTATGCAAGAGTCTGACATATTCAGAGGCAGATGCTCACAGCTAACCATTAAACTGATCATGGGGTTCCCAATAGTGGAGTTAGAGTGAAGAGTGAAGGAACTGAAGGGATTCGCTATACCATGAGGAAAACAATACCAACCAACCAGAGCCCCTAGGGTCTAAATCACCAGCCTGGGAGCACTTAGGGAGGGACCCATGGCTCCAGCTATATATGCAAGGGAGCTATATATAAGTGGGAGAAGAGATTCTTCGTCCCATGAAGGCTGGAAGTCGTGGGTGGGGTATTCGAGGATGGGGAGGTGAGGTACGGGGGTAGGTAGGTGGGAGTACACCATCATAGATGCAGGAGGAGGGGGAAGGGATAGGGAGTTCCTGGGAGGGAGGGGGGAAATGGGGTAAGGAGAGAACATCTGAAATGTAAATAAAATTTCCAATAATAAAAAAGAAAACAGAAAAAAAAAAAGTATGTCATTATCATTGAGCCAGCTGCTATACCTTTTGCTGAACTGCATGCTCTAGTTACGTTTTCTTCTCTATGCAGAATCCAAAAGGCCAGAATACTAAGAGGAAGGGAAACTTGATTCTAACTGAATCTCAAATACACTCATCATGTGACAAATTCAAAGTATCATATTGATAAAAATCAAAGGTTACCTATTATGCAGTTAATAATAAGTTCTCCATGACTTTATATGTTCTTTCTACCTTCTGTTGAGTTGAGGAATGAATATTTATTATATTTTTTAGTCCTTAATATTAGTCTTAAAAGCAACCTGGAAAAGTTTTACTAAAGGCCCCGTGATCATTGCAGAAGATGAGGCAGAAAGATTTTAAAAGCCAGAAACAGTGATGACGATAAATAAAAGTATCTTCTAGACACAGCAGGGCAGCTGTACATATGAGTTCACAGCAGTGAGGTAGCATGGAAAACATTCGGGCAAGCTGATTTCAATAAAATCCCAACAGAGAGATGGAGCATGGGCATGAAGTGACCCCTAGCTAAGGAGCTATTGGTCATTGATTGATAGCTAGTGGGAAAGGAAGAGTCAGCTGTCTTCAAGGACGTGGCCTTGCCTCTGGTAGGCGGGTCATGCCTCAGTGGAAGACGGCATATCTAATAGTATGTGAGTATCATCAATTGTACTTGATGTGCTAAAGAAAAAAGAAGACACAGACTTGTGTGGTAGGAAACTGGGGCTTGGGGTGGTATCTGGGAGTCGTCAGGAGATGTGGTGTATATGATCAAATACACTGTACAAAATTCTCAAAGAACTAATAAAAACATTTGTCTATATTTAGCTAAGGCTAGCTCTTTAGCAGTTATATATAAATTGTCTTTTATTCATTCAGTATTGCAAGATTTATGTTATGACATACTGTTGTATCTTAACCTTTTAAACTCTACAAATAGAAGATAGTACAATAGATCAGGCCTTTCACTTATTTGATCTTAGTCAAAAGGCCGAGAAGTAATCAAGTCTTCCAGAATTGGCAAAATTTAATTCATCTTTCATAGAACGAGAGAGTAAAGATATTTTAAATTTATGTCTTTCTTTAAATCTAATAAGTTTTACACTTCGGGTGCAAAGAAATTAGTACTTAGATTTTGACTAGTGACAAGGAGAAAAATATCGATAAGCCAGCATCAGTTTAGCAACAGGAAATATTTCATAACTCAAAATATTTCAGTGTCTAAAGAAACTTTCAAAACAAATACATTTAGTGATTTCATAAGGACTGACATACTATTAGGTTGGGGATAAATAATTCAACTGATACAGGTAAAAAATTTATCTATAAATTTTTGCTTTGATGTACTTCCCTGCTTATATTTTCTCCTCCCTGATTACCATTCCCATACAGACTACAGATAGATGTTAGGCAAGGCTCCCAACTTCCTTATCTTTGCCTCAAAGAACCACTTGCACTCAGAGCGTGCCATAACATCCTCTTCTCTATTACCTTAAGCACTCTTTCCTTTTTCTTCCTGATTTGGTTGTCATCAAATATTGTTTTCACTAGGTAAATAGCCCCAGGGACTCAGCAAAGACCCAGGGTGCAAAGGAGGAGAAAAACCATGATCCCTGTCTTTAACAAGCTATCATAGGCCATTTTCTATTGCTATAACAGAATGTCACTGATTGGACAGTTTGTAATACAGAATGAGAGTATCTGATTGGGGTGAGAGAAAGTGTATGAGAGGAAGGAGTCTAGGGTGCTAAAGGTGCTTCTGTAACCATCAACTCACATGAAAATCTCTGCTCTTTAGATAATAGCATTAGCTCACCTTGAAGGAAGAGCATGCAGAGCCTCAACATACTATAAGGATACTTCTTTCAATTCAGTTTCAATTGCTGGCTGCAGTACTGCACATCTCTGAGAACTTGTGAGATGGAGGCAGAAGCACATTCATGGAATGGTAGAGAGCTAGACAGTGAGAATTGGTAAAAGTGTGGCTTCTGTAGTGGAACAGAAGTACAAAGTTCTCCTCTGGAAACCCATGACTCCAGTATACACTGCTTGAGATGATTCTTCATTGAGGACAGGTGTTTGCTGGGAAATATGGTGTAGGAGGTCTGTGTGTGTGTGTGTTTTATGTGCATGCCTGAGATGGCAGAATAAAGGTTTCTTGGTGAAGGTAATTGCATTCACAAATAATCAAAGGGTTAAGAAACACTGTCGTTCTTGGGAAGCTTCCAGTCAGCCATACGTTCCTAGCAACTCAGCAAAGCATCGAAGGGGTAGGTTTTGTAATTTGAGGTAGAGTGCAGACATCCTAAGGACAAATGAGGGAGAAGAAAGTTTGCACTTTATCCTTGAATGGGAATGACTGAGCGATTTGAAAGAGATAGTGTCAAATTGACCAATTAATTGGCTATGAAAGCTTGATTTGAGGTGACCAAGAACAGGAGTAAAAAGGCCACTGTGACTGCTTTGGCAGTAACATAAGTACAGTATAAAGGAGAGAGGTGGACATTAATTAACAAATTCATTCACCCTCCAACAAGTTCTAGTTGAATACTGAGAATGTGTCAAGCATGTGGGATACAGAGGTGAACACATAATTGTTCCTTCATGCACACTGCCAGGATGAAACCCAGAGCATATTCTTCCCGTGCTGAGCCTCTGTGGTTGTCTTACTGGGATTAAATGTAGTGTCTATGAAGAGCCTTCAGCTCAGTCACAAACCTACCTCTGTGGTTTTCTGGCTGAGGAGCCTTGGGCAAGTTACTTAATTCATTAGTATGTCTGTAAGGGAGACAACGGTCTATATGTCATATAACAAAGCTTTCATAAAGATGAATGGACCAAGTGTATACAAGGACTCAGCAGTACTCACCACACTACTAATATTTCTTGCCTACCTGCTTAGAGTTAGGGACTATGAGGGGCCAGGCCGGGAGTGAAACAGGGAATGGAATGAAGGCTCACCATACATGACATGTGTGATTTATAACTGTTAGAGGCCAACACTAAATCAGGGCTGCATTAGAACGACCCTTCTTCTTCTTGATTGTCTCTGGATCCTGAAATAACACTCATGAAGGAAGGGTTAGGTACATCCAGTGCAGAAGATGCTGTGATTGTCTTTCAGGACTTGGGTCATCACCTCTTCCTTCCTGATTTCTCTAACTCTCCAAGTTGATGGATGACCTTTGGCTTCAGCTTATCCAGTTCTCCTTGCTTCATGAGCTGTCCTCAACACAGGAGCAGATGGAGGAGTTCAGGTCAGAGTTCAGAAAGATGTGAGCCTAGTGTTAGAAGACATAAAGTGGGAAACAAAAGGCAGAAGGAAACCAGTGGTCAGAGAGAGGAAACCAGCAGAAGAAACCATCTATTTAGAGGGAAGGGCTTTTGATGGCTTCTTTACTATTGCTTTATTTATCCAAAGCTTGTAACTGATGACTGTGAAAACCCACATTTCAGGCAGGAGGACAAGCTTGGCATTAGCCAAAGATGCACCTGAGTACAAATTGCTCTGGAGGTAAATAGTGTCCACCTAAAATTGATAGTGGCCTGGGGGCTACCTATAATCATTGTCCTTTAAATGTGTGTCTCACATTAAAGAAAGAAATTTTATATAAAACAATATCAGATCTCCCACCCGAAGATGGATAATATCTTAGATGTTTCTGAGATTGCAGTCCAGGAAGTCAGGAATGTCTGTTTCCTTGTTGCCATGACAACTTCTCCCTCTTATGATGGGAAGGAAGATAGAGGTCATGTTGGTGGGCTGTTTAAATGTTGCTCTGATCATGCTTTTTATTTCCGTGGGGGAAAGAGAAAAAGGCTGTAGGCAGGAAGAAAAAACAAGGATAGAAAATAAAATATAAGAGATAAAGGGATTCCTGTGAGTGATTTTTAAAATAGATTTTGTTATTGAAGGATTTGTATTAATTCAATTGGATTTAACATCTAATAAGCGAACTGAAGATGAAATCTCTAACACTTGAAGGTATAATGAGCGTTCAAGTACCAAATGATGCAATGGCCTCTTTTCTATTGTGGAGAGAGACTTTAAAGTAGATTGCAGGGAACAGAGAAAGAGGTTATAAAAGCCATCACTTAAGATTTAGAGCAAAAGGAAGAACAGCTTTTCTTCAAATTAATGTCACTTTCCTTTGCCATTTCTATTCTCCCTTTTTGAACTCACAGTTAGAATTGAATAAAACCTTTAGTTAATTAGGGGTTATGGCAATATGAGTCAGGTACAGTCAAAAAGTATAAGCCAAAGAAGTATGAAAGCTAAAGAATGAAATAAAGGGATATTTGTATATTTTAAATAGGCAGGGGGGGAAGAGGAAGAAGAAAGGAGAGAGAAGAGTGTGAGGGACAGGAAGGCAACTCAGGATTAGAAAAAGCCAGCGCTGTATCCTGCTACCCTATATCTAAAGGACAAAGAGAAGGTAGTGCATATGAGTTCTGGGACTGGGCAGCCTGGTGGAACTGTGACAGTGGAAAGGTAAACTGTTAGGGAGGAGACAAGATGTTGAAAATACCATCCAAATGGGGTGAGGAGAGAGGGTAGACAGACAGACAGACACACACACACACCACAGAGTGATAGCGATGCGTGTGTGCCCATGGTCGAGAGAGGACAGGAGAGAAAGAGAGAGAGAGCGAGAGACAGAGCACAGAGAGAGACGAGAGGATAGTGTATATACTATGTATATACGCTTTCCGTTTCAAAAAATTCATTTTCAATCTCTTCTTAGTGCTTCTACTGACTACCAAACTAACAAGAAGCAACCTCTGAAGGAATGGGAAACAGATGCCTGGGCCAGCCTCCTGTAGTGGAGGGCAGTGAAAGTGTATAGAGACAATAATAAACATAGGCCAAGGAATTGGAAATTTAAAACTTGAAAAGATGTGGGCCCCTGTGCGCCGGACTGGTCCTTTGCCTGGGCGGCCCGTTGCTGCGCTCTGTGGAACACAGGATCCGATCTCCTAGGGGGACCACTGCACAAGAGTGGAGGGTAAGCACTTGCCCACAGCCCAGGCCGGAGTTACGCGGCCGGTGGGGTTTAGGAACAGCAGCAAAAGCCGCCCTCCGGTATAACTTCCCGTGCCCGGCCCCGGCCCTTTGGCCTGGGGGGGCCTGTTGCGGTCTGCTCCTGTGAACAAGGACTGAGACATCCTAGGGGGACCATGCAACAAGCACAGGTCCTCAGGTGGTTCCTGGTGAAACACCTGATCTGAGACAACTGAGGACATACTGATCCGTACAGGACACTTAGCTGGTCTGCGCGGGAAACATCAACCTGAGACATCAAGAAACTATTGCATCCAGAGCGAAGGATTAGATCACAGGAACCGAGACACGGAATCCGAGAGACTGAACAAACAAGATAACTGGAAAGACGACTCAGTCAGACACAGTGCACAGTAACACTAGTCAACCAGTGGCAAAGGCAAGGAAAGACACAAGAACAGAAACCAAAGTTCCTGACTCACAGAACCAGTTCCCACATAGCAAGCCCGGATACCATCCACGGAAAACAGGACTCGATTAAATCACTTCTCATGATGATGAGGGGATTTAAGAAGACATAGTAACTCCCTAAGTAATACAGGAGAACTCAGGTAAATAAGCCTCAAAGGAAACACAAAATCTTAAGAATTGAAAGAGAACACGGTAACGGTAGAAGCCTTAAGAGGAACACAAAAATCTTTAAGAATTCAAGAAAACACAAAAAAAGTGAAGGAATTGACAAAACCATCAGGATCTAACTGAAATAGAAACATAAGAAATCTCAAGGAGACATGTGAGATAGAAAACTGGAAGAGATCAGAGTCATAGGCAGCTCACAACAGATACAGAGATAGAGAGAGATCTATGCACTGAAGAACCGGAAAACTCGACAACGTCAAAGAAAATGCAAAATGCAAAAGCTCTAACACAGAACATTAGGAAATCCAAGTGCATGAGAAGACCAACCTAAGGATATAGGTATAGATGAGAGTGAAGATTCCCACTAAAGGGCCGTAAATATCTTCACAAAATATAGAGGAAAATTTCCCACCTAAGTACAGCACCATAAAAACAAAGCTACAGAACACAAAAGACTAGACAAAAGAAATACCTCCCGTACATAATAATCAAAACACCAAAGCACAAAACAAAGAAAAAATACTAAAAGCAGTAAGGGAAAAGGAGTAACATATAAAGCAGCCATAGAATTACAGCAGACTTTCCCGAGACTTAAAAGCCGAAGTCTGTCTGATATCATCAGACCCTAGGGACACAATGCCGCCAGACTGCAACCCAGCAAACTTTTAATCACATGATGGAGAAACAGATATTCCATGACAAAACCAAATTTGCACAATTTTCCCAAACCAGCCTCAAAGATAATTGATGAAAACGCCAACAAGGAAGGAAACTACAACCTGAGAAAAGGGGTAATCGTCAACAACCTCCCCCCCCAAAAAAGTGTACACAAAATAATTCCCCTATAACAAATAAGGAGCAACAATCATTTTTCCTAATATCCTTAACATCAATGGGCTCATCTCCAATAAAAAGACGTGACTATCAGCTGTACAAACAGGACCCAGAATTTTGTTGATACAAGAAACGACTCAGTGACAAAGACAGACATTCTCGAGTAAAAGGCTGAAACAATTTTCCAAAATGGTCCAAAAACAGGGAGTAGCCATTCAATACAATAAAATCGACTTCAACCAAAGTAATCAAAAATAAGAGGAACTCAACCATAAAGGAAAATCTACCAAGATGAACTCTCATTCTGAACTTTGCTCCAAATGCAAGGCACCTCATAATAAAAGAACTTTATAAAGTCAAGCACAATGCACCCACACAATAATAGTGGGGATTTTAACACCCCGTCTCTCCAATGGACAGATGGGAACAGAACAACAAAAACACTGAATAACAGAAGTTATGGACCAAATGATTTAACAGAATCTATAAACATTCTCAAAAGTTAAGAATACACCTTTTTCTCAGCACTCATGTACTTCTCAAATAGCATAATTGCACAAACAGTCCTCAACCGATACAAAAAGATTGAATAATCCCTGCATCCTAACAGATCCCACGGATAAGGCGGTCTTATAAGACAGAACCAAGGAAAACCATCCTGTGGAACTGAACATGTCTATCAAAGATGACTTTGTAAGGAAGAAAAAGAAAGAATTAAGACTTCTAGAATTAATGAAATGAGGAACTAGCAACTTGTGGACTCTGAAAGCGTGTAAGAGAAACCATAGCCTAAAGCCTACAAAGAAATTGGAGGGAGCACACTTACAATTGACAGCACACCTGAAAGCTCTAGAACAAAAGAACAAATATACCAGAGGTAGGCGTCAGGAAATAATCAACTGGTGAATCACCAGTAGAAACAGAAAAACTAAAAATCAACAAACCAGAGTTGGTTTTTTGGAAAATCAACAAGATCGATAACCCTTTGCCAGATAACCAGAGGGCACAGAGACAGTATCCAAATAATAAAATCAGTCTGAAAAGGGAGACTAACACAGAAATGGAAATCAAAAAATTATCAGATCTACTACAAGGCCTATACAACAAACTGGAAAATCTGGATGAATGGACAATTTTTGACATAACAGGTACAAGTTAATGAGGAGCAAATAAACCATTAACGTCCAAACCCTAAGAATAGCAGCATCATAAAAGTCTCCCCACCAAAAAAGCCCAGCCAAGGTTTAGTGCAAAATTTATCAGACCTCAGGAAGCCTATACAATTCTCTCAAACATTCCACAAATAGAACGAAGGAACACTACCAATTCGTTCTATGAAGCTAATCACACAAAACTAAACTCACAAAACCACAAAAAATAGGAACTCGACCAATCTCCTTTGAATATTGATGCAAAATACCAAAAATTCAGCAAACCCAATCAAGAAACCCTCAAACAATCTTCATCATGACATGGGCTTTACCCGGATGCGGGATGGTTCATATTCGAAATCCCATGTAATCCATAAAACAACAAGAAAAAACAAGTTCTCATTAGTGCTGAGAAAGCATTTGAAAACCAACATCCTCATGGTAAAGTTTGAAAGACATAATTCAGGCCATACCTAAACTGTAAAAGAATATACAGCAAACGTAGCAACATCAACTAAATGGGAGAAACTGAGCATTCCACTAATCAGGGGACTAGCAAGGCTGCCCACTCTCTCCTACATTCAATATACTATGAAGTCCTAGCAGAGCAATTGAACAAAAGAAGTCAAAGGATACAATAGGAAGGAAGAGTCAAAAATCACTATTGCGATGAATGATAGTATACTTAAGTGACCCCAAAAACCACCAGAGAATCCAAACTGATAACGCTTCACAAGGTGGCGTTATAAATCAACTCGAACAAATCGTGCCTTCCTCTACTGAAAGATAAACAGGCTGAAAAAGAATTGGAAATGACCCCTTCCAAGTACAATAATATAAAACTCGGGGGAATCTAACCAGCAAGGAAGTCTGTATGACAAGATTCAAGCTTGAAGAAGAAATGAGAGATTCAGGAATGGAAAGATCTCCATGTATGGATGCAGGATTATATAGTAAAATGCCATCTTGCCAAAGCAATCTAAGATTCATGCAATCCCTTAAAACCCAAATCATTCTTACAGAACTTGAAGAGAAATTCTGAAATTTATTTGGAAAAAAAACCAGGTAGCGAAACCATCTCAACAAAAAGAACTCTGGAGGAATCGCACCTGACATCAAGCTGTACTACAAAGCATAGTGATAAAAAAGCCTGGTATTGTAAGTGGCAGGAAGATCAGTGGAATAGGTTGAAGACCGAATAACCCACAGAACTATGGTCATTTATCTTACAAAGGACTAAACTATCAGTGGAACAGGACAGCATTTTAACAATGGTGCGGGTTTAATAGGCAAATGCAGAGAATGCAAATCGATCCTTTCCTGTCTCTCTAAAAGCTCAGTCAAGTGGATAAAGGACCTTCCATAAACAGTACACTGAAATAATGAGAGAATGGGGAGACCTCGATACTAGCACAGGGAAATTCTGAATAGAACCCATTGGCCTATGCTCTAGATCAAGAATTACAAATGGGACCATAAATTTTAAAGTTCTGTAAGCAAAGACACGTCATAGGACAAACGCAACAAAGATGGAAAGACTTTCCAATCCCACATCCGATAGGATTATCCAATATATACAAGAACTCAGAATTGATCAGACAACAAAACCCTATTAAATGGAGTAGGAGCTAAACAAGAATTCTCAATGAGGAAAACGAATGGCGAGAAGCCAAAGAAATGTTCAGCATCCTTGGTCTCGGGAAATGCAAATCAAAACACCGAGATCACTTCACACATCAGAATGCTAAAATAAAAAACTCAAGTGATAGAGTGGGCAGATTGGGGAAAAGGAACCCCATTGTTGGTGGGTTCAAATGTGCAACCACTTGGAAACATCGGCGCCCAAAATTGATATACTCGAGGGCCCGCTTACAAATCTGGTATATATCCGAAGAGCCTAACACAACAGGAATAGCTCCTATGTTTATAGCGCTTTATTTTAATAGCCAGAAAGTGAAGAACCCAGATGCCTTCAAGGGGGATGATCAAAAATGGAATTTATACAATGAAATTATCAGCTATAAAACAATGATTGAAATTCATATAAAAGGATGGAACTAGAAAATCATCTGATTGAAGTAACCCCTCAAAAAGAACATACTGGTATAATACTGAATTATTTGGGTTTAGGCCCAGAACCTGAAATAAAGTTCTCACAGACCTTAATATAGGATCATGAAAGAATGATGACCAAATAGGGGAGCCTTAAGTTTAAGAAGGAGAACAAATTACTCAACAATATGGAGACACGTGAGGACAAAACTAAGGAACGTCTACAGACTTTCCACTAGAATCAAACCTATCAGTCACCAAAGGTTAGAGGTTGAGTGGAGGCAGATGTCAAGCACAGGGTGAATAGCTGTCTCCTTAAGGTCCTGCAAGAGCATGACATACTCTGGGAATTCACATCCAAATGAGGTGGAGTTCCATGGAAGAAGAAGACTGAAGGCTGAGGATTGAGAGGTTCGGCCCATGGGAAAAAACAATAACAAAGAGCCCCAGGATCCAACACCAGCCTGGAGTGCATAGGGGGGAATAATGGCTCAGCTATATAGGCAAGGACTTTACAAGTAAAAGAATTCCTTTTCCCAACTCTTTGGGGGGGGGGTACTGAGGGTGGGAGCATACAGGGGACGGTGGGTAGGGGGTACACAAACCATGGGCGGATAGGGGGGAAGGGATAGTGAGATGGAGGGAGGGGGAAAGGGGAAGAAGAACATGAAATGTAAAAAATAAAATTTTCAAAAAAAAAAAAAAAAAGAAAAGTGTGGACTTATTATTTCGAAAAAGCATACCATGTCAAGTATGTCCAGGGCCCTGTTCCTGGAGTGTGTAGTCTGTGGCAACAAATATACCTTTCCCATTAGAGCAACTCTTTTTCATGCAGAATGGGATTTCCATCATAATACCTTTGGAGAACTAACAAAATCTTTCCTGAAAACTAAGCATGTACATTCTATGTCAGTTAAAAAAAAATCAATCAGAAGTGATCAAAGTTGAGCTGTAAAATCCTCAAACAAAATTATTATATCAAAGCCAGCTGGGCTCAAAGTTTATACAACTAAATAAACTTCTATACAGTTAGAATAGGTATGGAGCATCACAATAAATATTATACTTTCCGTATCAAGTATAATTATTCATTTTTATATAAATTACTGTAAAATTCTGATGTGATAATGTTTTTATTTATTTGTAAGTTTAAAAAGATAAGCTTTATAAAATATAACTCACCCCTCAAACTACAAAATCCTCAAAACAAAGAACATTCCCCTAACTCCTAGCAAGATGCTGATTTAGAACCCCAGAATGTTAGAGTCGGAACTTGGCACAGGATGCCTGACTGTCATGTTTACCCAGTCAGTTGTTGAAATAACTATTTGGGAATTGCTACCTTTCTGAGGTACCCTCAGACTGTTAGCAAGAAGTTCGTTATGTTAAACAATGTGCCTTCTGCAGATCCCTACACTGGGCTGTGTTTTGTTGTCTAGGGTCAAACACAAGGATTGACACCTTTGCTTTTTGATATTCCTTCAAATGTTGAAAGGTGGAAGTCATGTGTCCCTGACTGTGACCCTTTTCATGCTAAACCTCTCCAAGTTCTTCAGAGATTTCTTCTCTTTTTTACTTTACTTTTACATATTTTTTTTTTTGTAGTTTGAATAAGAATGGCCCCGTAGAGTCATAGATTTGAATGCTTGATCATCAGGGAGTGGCACTATTAGGAGGTGTGGCCTCGTTGGAGTAGACGTGGCTTTGTTGGAGGAAGCAGAGGTTTCTGATGCTCTAGCCAGGCTCAGTGTCAATCTTTCTTCCTTCTGCCTGCTGATCCAGATGTAGAACTCTCAGCTGCTTCTCCAGCACCATGTCTGCCTACATGCCACAATACTTCCTGCCATGAAGATAATGGACTAAAACTCTTAACTGTAAACCAGCTCCAATTAAATGTTTTCCTTTATATGCATTGCTTATAAAGGTCATGTTACCTCTTCACAGAAATAAAACCCTAAGATAGTCCTCAAGGTTGGGTACCCCAGCAATCCACAAAATTTCCCAAAGAGCCACTGCTTCTGGTTCCCGATGAAGGCTTGGGGTGGCTGGTTTTAATATAAGAATAGGAATAATAAGCAACAAGAAGCAGGCTAATTTAACCATGAGGCAATAGGGAAAGTCCGTGTAGTAAAAGGCAAGACGATCTTTCTTCTATTACTTCCTTTGGTCTGCACTGTTACCAGAAGGTGCACCCACAATCAGGGTGGGTCTTCTCACATCAATCAAAGCAACCAAGTTATTTCTTCAGGTGAGGCTTCCTGCTCTGGCAATTCTAATTTGTGGTCAGTTGACATTAAAACCCAAACTAATACCATTATAAAATATTTGCCAAGAGTTGCTGAATTCCGTCACTTTTCTTTTTAAAACACAACTACCTCTGTAGAGCTGTAAACTCGAAAATGTGCACTACCCACTATGCGAGAGGTTAAAAATACATGACTAGTTATATTTAAAGTAACAAAAACCAACCAACCAACCAACCAAACCCCAAATCACTAGGACCAGAGCTACAACTCACTGGCAGGGCATTTGCCTAGCTGTGTGAGGTCCTAAGATCAGTCATCAGACAAGGAAAAAGGAAGTAAATAAAAATAATACCATTAAAGTTTAGTGTCTCAGCTAAACAAAATTTACCTGCTCCCACTGGCTACCGTCTGGGCAGGGCGAACTTGCAGTACTGTCATCATCACTGACAATACTTGTGCAGCATCTTACTCTAGATTAGATTGTGATGGTGTTGGTCTGAACTCAGCATTGGTACTGTTAGCATCTAGCTCCCTCTCTCTTTCATCTAGGCTCTTATATTTCAAGCAATTCAGTCTTGGTTCACTTTCTCTTTTGGCAGTCAAACCACACAACTGGTTCATGGAGAATCTGTGAGCAATTAAACTTCACAGGAAATTTAATATTTTTCTCCAGACACTTTCATATCTTGTAAATGTAAGACAGTATTGAGGGCTTACAACTTTCTCTGTCAAGACACAGCCATTGCACATGTCAGGCTTCAAAGACCATGTAGTCTTTGTTTTAACTCCTCAGTGTAGCTGTTGTAGTGTGGAAAGCAGCTGTGGGCACTGTGGTAATGGGCGGGGTGACTGTTTTGTTAACAGAATAATGTGTAGGGAGTATCTCCTCATGCCTGGTATCCTATTTTGTTCAGGATTCTATAACAAAACTGGGTAACTTGGTGTGATCAGAGAATTCTTCTCTTCTACCTCCTCCTCTTCCTTCTCTTCCTCCCCCTCACTTTCCCTTTTCTCCCTCCTCCCCCATCCCTCCTCCTTCTTTCCTTCTTCTATTTTTGAGACAGGGTCTTACTCTGTAGCTTTGACTGTCCTGGGACTTACTATGTGGACAAGGCTGGCCTTGAACTCACAGAGATGAGTCTGCCTCTGTCTTTGTATTTTTGTTTTTTTTTTAATGCCGCTACACCCAGCTGATTCTTCTTACAGGAAAGTCTTTCAAGTGAATTTGATGAGATGGGGTAGGGTCTGGCTACTTCCTGTAATGTTCATGACAATCATTCTATTGTCTCAGTGAAAAGTTCTTTATGTTCCTCCACCCTCTGTCCTCAAGCTGGTCTTGACTTCTCTTTGTAACTGAACACGATTTTGGGCTTCTGAACCTCTTGCTTTCACATCTTGATTGCTAAGTTTGTGTGGTGCTGGTGATATAATCCAAGGCTTCATGCATATTAGGCAAGTACTCTTCTAGTTGAACTACTTCCACAACGTTCTTTAACAGACAAGTAATTAAAAGTCAGGAAAAATCTTGATCACAATAAGTAGCATCTGGGGAAATCTTAAGAGACAGCAGATAAACTTAGATGGTAAAAAAAGCTTTTTATCAGGGGCAAGGAAACAAACACATACCAGCAAGCTCACATAGAGAAAGATCCTTTGCAGAGTAGAGGGGATCTTGGGAAGACAAAATCATTCATTCCTTGACAGAAGGGGATTTTTTTTTTTTTTAGAACTTTTGAAGGGCATTCTTCCATAAATTTAGGATTGATCACTTTGAACAAAGACAGGGAAGCTGATAGTCTAATAGCTCTGGCATAAATGTGCCCTACTCTGGTCTTGAACTTGTCCACAGGCAAGAGGGCCCTACTGATGGGAGAAAAGTCCATAGAACTTTATTTTAAGTGGTCATGCTTTTGTTTCAGGTCAGGAGTATGAAGGAGAAGCTGCCTGTTTTGGAAATTCATCATTTTAATTATCTAGATATGACCTCTCTCCCTATCTGTCTGTATGTCAGGGGATCTGTCTAATTTCTTGTCCCTCAAAAGGATATATGTCTTTCTTCCTTCATATATTCCCATCATTAGTCCCAGGATATTTTCATAAAGTCTTTAATAGTTACAAGACAAGTATATTTCTTCTTGTAGCTTCTTCCATGTTGAACAAATATACTTGTTCTGGTAAATCTCCTAGACACACATTCACTTCTGATTTACTTGTCTTTTCAGCAACATTTGATACTCCTTCCTTCCTTCTTCCTTCCTTCCTTCCTTCCTTCCTTCCTTCCTTCCTTCCTTCCTTCCTTCCTTCCTTCCTTCCTTCCTTCCTTCCTTCCTTTCCTCCTTCCTGCTCTGTTGCCTTCTTCAAATTACTTATTTAATTATTTAAATGTGCATTAGTACTTTTGTTTACATGTATGACTGTGGTTGTTATATAAGGTTGTTGGTTTCCCTGGAACTGGAGTTACAAACAGTTGTGAACTGCCATGTGGATGCTGGGAACTGAATCTAGATCCTCTGGAAGAGCAGCCAGTGCTCTTAACTACTGAGCCACTGCTCCAGCCTCCCTTTGGTTGTCTTATATGAACACACAGCTCAATAACTGAACAGAAATACATTAAGCTTTCCCAGTTAGACCTACTGTTTTCTTGTTCCGTCCTCTTTGAGTAGATTTCCAAGCTAGACATCTGCATGTCATCTGCTTCCTCCTTTGACAGCCCTACCAATTACTAAGTCCTGGAAATGTCTAAACATGTTGGCATTCACTTTCAAATCCACCCACTTTTCACTAGATTCTGCCACTTGCATGCTTGCCTGTATTTCTGGAACTGTCTTATAATTGCCTGTCCAGAAAGTAATTATCACAGTGCAACCTGAATAGTCTTCCACCAACCATGTTATTCTTTTGCATAAGATTCATCAGTAGTTTCATGATACTCCTATATTTTGATGTAAATTTCCTCAGTTCATCAACAAGGCCTTTTACAACATGTATCTCTCAAAGCTTGGCATATCACTGAGTGTTCTTTGTCACGGACTGTGGCTCAGCTGACCCAATCACACTAAAATATTTTATTTTGATTAGCAATGTAATAACTGTATATATCAGTAAGGTTTAGTGAGAAAGTTCAACATATGTGTGCAGAATATGCTGATCAAATCCAGTACTTATCCATGACCCTTTTATACCCTCTAGGAATCAGTATTTTATATTTAAGTTAAATATCCATATAAGGCAGAATGTGTGATACTGTCTTGCTTATTTTACCCATGATAGTATCTTTCACTGCCATTCATTTGTTGCAAAGGACAGAACTTCGGTGTTCTTTATGGCTATATTGTATCTCGTTGTGTGTATATGCCACGCTTTTTTTTTTTTTAGCCCATTTGTGTATTGATCATTACTAGCATTGGAATCCCTGCTCATGCTCTTTCTTCAATGGGAAACACTTTCTCCTTAGTTCATTTGGGTTAGAGCTCTGAGCTTCGACTTTGCCTCACTACACAGTTCTCTGTGACTTCTGTAAGCTTTGTTAGTTCCCCAGACTGTGTTAGAAGCGTCCCATCTACACTCATGACATTCTAGACCCAGTACTAGAGTAACTTTTATACTCTAGTACTGGGTCTAGAATGTTGCAATTTTATGTTGCAATTGCCAGTTCTGTCTTATCAACTCCATTTGGTAAGCTGTATGAAGGCAGAGTATTTTTTTTCTTCTTCCAATTTTATATCCATAATTTTTCTTTTACTGTGCTTTGGGGCTGGGAAGCATATAATTGATGTACTATCAACTTTATAGTTCTAGAGCAACAGATGCAGGGATAGCTGAGTTCCACTCTGAGATGCTGTTGTGAATCTTAAAGAACCCTCTCGTCTAGGACACATTTACCTTTGACCTGATGTACACATTATGGTAGCCAACCCCAGATGGAGTAGAAAATGGAGCAGAACCTGGAGAGGTACATATTCCACATCCTTACATTAATGAAGAAGATAGTGGGATGACTCAGAACCTAGCCACGGTGGAAATTGTATTAAGCTAGACCAAACTCAGGCCATCTGAGAAGCAATAATGCTCTCTGCACCATATACACAGACATCCAGGAGCCTGTGTTTGGTGCTGCCCAAGAACAGTTTAGCAACAATTCCTTCTAGATGATGATGAATGAGCTTCTCTATAGAAGAGTATCTAGCTACAGAAGCAGCTCTGTCTGCAGCTGCCCATTTTCCTGATAATCATTTAGAACCTGGAATCACTTTCAGCTCTTAACCATTTTTGTAAAGTCTCCTGTTGGATTAAGAACAGAAGGCCTTGAAAACCAAGACTCCCATCTGGTATCTAGCTTTGGCTCCTGTTGGACATTCAGGATCCCAGATCTTTCCAGAGGGTGCAGTGCCAGGTCTTCATTAGAGGCTCCTACTTTCTGAAAGCCATGCTAGCTAATCTTCTCTGATGAGGTGTCCAATGCCTAGCAATAGTTTGTATAGATGGTTCAGTTTTTAACTGGAAAATCACGGGTGTCATAAAGTGGAGTCTTTACCAGCAACCACACTTTAATAGCAAGCTCAATTCCAAACGCTTCATAAGTGGTGAGACACATATAGGTTCTGACTTCTGTAGGAGATTGGGGAACTCCTGGGTATTGGATTTCAGAATATCCTAGTCCATGGCTCCAGTTTCTTTGTCAATCTTTACTTGTAATAGCATGCTATCCCTTTACCTCCCCCGCCCTTGTCCTTTTTTAAGTAGCTGGTGATGTTTGAGGTACGGACCCACCCTATAGGTAAGATTTTTTTCATTCTTATATATTTTATAAAATCAGAATCTTTACTGATAGTCCTCCTTGCACAGAGCTATTTAAGTCTTTTTACAGTTCTGTTTATTAGCACCACTTTCTTATACCACATGATCTTTTGTAGTCTACAAATCTGTAAGTGATTATAGATTACAGAAATGTAATGCAGAATTAGAGAACGAACAAACACCTTTCAGTGGCTTCTGGGGCAGTGTGTTCCATCTGCTTCCTCAGAAGTTAATATTATTGTGTACTATTGGAAAGCACCTCATTCCTTCTCTTCTTCTACCTCTCTTCACTCCCAACCCAAGCCACATTAGGCTTCCACACTCTAGGGAAGGACAAATGAGCCAGGCTGTGGTTTTCCTTCCAAGTTCCTGTTCCATTCACTAGAGCCAGCACTTTCTCATGCTCTTTGGGGACTTCCATGGTGAGTGGGAGGCATCTGCTCTCTGTGCCTGAAGGAGAAGAAGAGAAAAAGCCTTCTGGATAGGGATCAAGAAGCCATGCCAGTTCAAAAGATGCTGGTGCCATGTTGGATGAGGTGACTTGTGGAAGAAGGGACTGGAGAAGACAAGCTGAGCCAAAGGCTTGGGGAGTGGAACTGTGATCCCACTTGGAGAGTGGAATGGGAACACTGATTTCATGGAGACGATGCAGAGGAGAGTTAAAGAGTTAGAAGTGGTAATGAAATGTGAAAGACTCCATGAAACTAAAGCATCATGACAAGGTAACACTGGCTCCATTTCTTCCAACACACACACACACACACACACACACACACACACACACACACACACTCTTCCATAAACTGAGAATGTGTGTATGTCTTCCTCCCCCCAGACATAGGTATGGGTAATGTAGACTTTTCTCAAAAGACAGGAAGGATGTATGGATCTATCTTAGTTGTATGGGTGGTGGTGTTTGCATATGTGTATGTGTAAGCACATACATCTGGGCTTGGTGGAGATATACCCATTGTAGCTTTCTAATTCAGAGCTCTCTCCATTCAGAAAGAAATGACTAAAAGGAACAGTTTGATGTGAGGAATATATCTGTCCATAGAATCATGTCCCTCTAGCTCTAGATCAGTGGTTTTCATCCTTTGAGTCATGACCCTTCTGAGGTCTACACCCTTTCACAGGGTTGCCTAAGACCATCAAAAACACAGATATTTACATTATGAGCATAACAGTAGCAGATTACAGTTATGAAGTAGCAACAACAATAATTTTGTGTTGCATGAGGAATGTATTAAATGGTCACAGCATAGGAAGGTTGAGAACCACTGTACTAGGTGATAGTTAACCAAGGATAGTGTGGGACCTGTGCTGAAACTGTCAGAGCTGTGACCCTTTATTACCCTATGACTCCTGATGTCTCTTGAGGAAGAGTAAAAGAGTCTCTCCTTTCAGAACCTCTGTCCTGTCAGTGTTCTATGGTTTCTCTTCAGACCATACAGGCCCACCATCACCTCATTCTCTGCTTCCTTCTTCTCCTCTTTCCTTTTCTTCATCTTCCTTCTCATCCTTCTTCCTTTCACCTCTCTCTTTCAAGGTGTCTTGCTGTTTAATATTTGGATTGGACATTGTTTCCATGACAGAGGACAACATGTTCAGTTCTCATTGTGCTACTTGACTAAGCTGCCTGAAGACCTGTGAGTAAACATGCAGAGGCAAGAGAAAGAGAAGGTTGTTTCAAGTGGTAATGGTTCTCAGGCAGCACAGGTTGGAAGTACAGCTTTCCTCATTTCCTGTAAAGACCACACTCACCTTTGTAAATATTACCTTAGTTACAAGAAGCAACTTCCAGCTTTGTCATGATAGTCATATGACCTTTACGGTTTACTAAGAATATGACCCCTGTTGACTTCTTGACAGCTTAGCTTTTCAGTCTATAATGGGGTAATGACAGGGATATTTTTAGGTTTTGATTCAACAAAGAACAACAAGCAGTTATTCCAGTGATTAGAATATTGTAAGTATTCAGCAAATATCACTCATATTAGTATTGTCCTTGCAAAGCACAGACAGATTAGAAACAGACTGAATTCAAACCCTAAGTTCAGTTCTTCTATCCATGGGGTCTTAGGTGCATTGATTTACCTCTGTTTCAGTTTATATATCTTTATTCTTAGAAAAGATTTATTTTTATTTATATATATGCACATGTATTTATGTAAATGTGTGTCACATGTAAGCAGGCTCTTTCAGGGGCTAGAAGAGGGCGTCTGATCCAGAGCTGAACTTACAGGCAGTTGTGAGACACCTGACCTGAAGTGTTGGGAACTGAACTTGGATCCTCTGGAAGAGCAGTACACTCTCTTAACCATTGAGCCATCTCTCCAAGCGCCTTTATGCAGTTTTAAAATGGGGAACTAATTGGATATAGCTTCAGGGATTGTGGTGGGGATAAGTGAATAATTCAAAGTGCTTAGAACATTGCCCAGCTCTTGGTTAATACAGTAGAAATAAGATCATTAGCATTGTCTTGCACTAGAAGGAGATTGCCCTTACCTCAAGGGGAGAAAGAAGCTTAATTTTCATCCTTAGCTTCTCTCCAAAGGGCAAATAAGATAATAGAAGCTGACAGTGTCTTTCTAGATGAGAAGTAAGTGTGGATCCTCTTCTATAGTAAAGAATACTGTATTGAATAATTTAAAATTGCTGAGAATAGATCTTTAAATTTTCTGTTCTTTTTTCTTTTCTTTTCTTTTTTTTTTTTTTTTTGGTTTTTCAGACAGGGTTTCTCTGTGTAGCCCTGGCTGTCCTGGAACTCACTCTGTAGACCAGGTTGGCGATCTTAAATTTTCTTATAGCATGCACAAAGGCTGCAATTTTGTGAGGTGATGAATATGTGAATTAGCTTGATAGTGAGAATTATTTTACAGTGTGTGATTATATTAAAAGATCAATCATCATAGACCTTAGCATTATATATATATAACTCTTTCTAGTCAATTATGTATTAATAATAACTGAGTAAGCATAAGCACACAAACCCAGTGTTACTCTTTTTAGACACTGGGTCCATTTTGTACTTTGGAGTAGAAGATAATGAACATCCAAATATTTGCATGAGCACATTAAATATGGATTTGAGAATCAACTCTTACTATAGGAATTATCTGGTGTTATGCTGCTGTGGCCTGTAAAGTTATGATCTTATTTGAGAACAACTACTAAAAGTAAGTTTAGTTGCTGTGAATAACTTTTAATGACTTGTGTGATCAAAGCTGCTAGGAGGCTTTAAATATGTGATTTTCAAATCTATAATAAAGCTTTCTCTTGTGAATCTCATCAACTCTATCCCTTTTTTTTTTTTTAAGCCTTCCAGTGCGTGAAGAAACAGACACAACTCAGCCTTGGTCCTTTATTTTAATTCTCAGAGAAACAGAATCTCATGTGAGTTTTGGGTTTTCATGAAATGAGACTTCCCAGAGCCAAAGAACATAATTGAGAGGTTATTTAATATACAAATGAACAAATAGCAGATGGGAATCCTATAACTCTCAGAATTCTATAAGTAGGGAATTGCTTATTCTGTAGTTAGAAGCTGCATGCTTTATAACTGATAAAACACAGAACAAATAAAGAGGAGGCCTGAAAAAGCCTGAAGTTTACAGGTGAAGGTGAGCATAGGAACGAGGAGGCACAACCTGCAGGAAGCTGAAGAAACCAGGAGCCCTAACTTAGCCTGGAGGAAAAATACTCTAGCAGAAAGAAATACGATTTAAGCAAGGTTAAGCTTGTGTATAACATGGTAGCCATATTTTGATCTTTTTGTATTAACAGAACCTCTTATTCCCTCCCCCCCACCCCAATATCTTCTTCCTATCCTCTGAGATAAATTTCTGTGGTTTTGTTGCATTTCTCAAATCTAAAGAACATACGTCATAAGTTGGTTTGGACTTAGTTTTCAATCATGCTTGCATAGCATAGAGCTATAGAAGATATTTGTGTTTCTCCATCCAGGAGGGGTGGGGCAGAACAGATAGATAGTCTTTCCCTCCAATGAAAGGGGCAGGCATTATATTGACCTGATGGCTCACAGTCCATCTTTAGAGGTAGGTTCTCAGGGCTTCTGCTATGTTCCACTGTGCTATGTTCAAGTGTGACCTGGCACCCAGTTCACATCCTTTTGAGGTAACTGGCTTCCCTGAACTGACACATGAGAATGACTTTGGTTGGGCTATTCCATGAGTAATAAAGTCTGGGAGCTTGTATCTTCCATCAGCACTTGTAAAACAGTAGCAGGTTAATAGTAAAGGATGGGGGCTTGTATCTTCCATCAGCACTTGTAAAACAGTAGCAGGTTACTGTAAATAAGGTAAACTCTCAGGCCCTTCCTGTCAAAAGTAACAATGTATTTCTTTAACTGCACGATATACTGCTGTATTTTTCTACTCACTTTTATGAACATTTTTTTTTTTTTGTTAAAAGTTTACAATATTACTTTTCTATAGGGAGATACAAGGACAATTACTTTCCTTTGGCATCTTAATCATTGGAAATTTGACTTTTAAAAATTTTGTTACTGGGATATGTAACATTTGATTCAAATACAAATTACTCCTGGTTTTAGTCTGTGTGTTAGTCAGGGTTTCTATTCCTGTACAAACATCATGACTAAGAAACAAGTTGGGGAGGAAAGGGTTTATTCAGCTTGCACTTCCACATTGCTGTTCATCACCAAAGGAAGTCAGAACTAGAACTCAAGCAGGTCAGGAAGCAGGAGCTGATGCAGAGGCCATGGAGGGATGTTACTTACTGGCTTGCTTCCCCTGGCTTGCTCAGCTTGCTTTCTTATAGAACCCAGGACTACCAGCCCAAGATGGCACCACCCACATGGCCCTCCACCCTTGATCACTAATTGAGAAAATGTTTACAGCTGGATCTCATGGAGGCATTTCCTCAAGGGAGGCTCCTTTCTTTGTGATAATTTCAGCTTGTGTCACGTTGACCCACAAAACCAGCCAGTACAGCCTGCTATAGGCTTGTATCCTAAGAACAGAATAATTATATTTTATAAGGTTACCACCAAACATATGTATATAATAAAGTGTGAACATATATGTGTTATAGTGACTGTAGGTAGTATTTTATGGAACATATTCTAAGAGGATAGAAATACCAGTAAAGCTTATTCCTGTTTCACCCAAACTGGTAGTAGAAAGAATTTCCCACAGCTAGATTTTGGTGCTGTACATTTAGAAATTATATTTTCCCATTATCTTATGCTTCAGTACAGGTACTAAGGAAGCCTTCACAGTGAGACTTTAGCTATGGTCCTGACACGGGCATTGCAAAGGGGAACCAGAACAAGGAAGAAGACTGAATCTTTGATGTCATTTTTATCAAACTTGGTACACTGACATGATTCTGAGCCCTAGACATGGATCACATGAATTTAAACCACTGATCTAGACAAATCATTGATTCAGTTTCCCATAGCTAGATCTCACAGTCATGGTCTCCAGGTCTACTCTATCTGATGAGATCTGTGGTGACAAACAAGCCAGAGAGAAGACAACAGTTTTTAAAAATTAATCTTTTATTGGATATTTTATTTACATTTCAGACATTATCCCCTTTCCCCATTTCTCCACCACCCAGAAACCTCCTATCCCATCCCCTCCTCCTGCTTCTATGAGGATTTGCCCCACTCACTCACCCACTTCCACCTCCCTGACCTCAATTTCCCCACACTGGAGCATCCAGCCTTCACAGGACCAAGGACTTCTCCCACGTATGCCCGACATGGCCATCAACTTTAACTGAACATTGCAAGTTTTCCCTTTCAACGTTGACAGGACATGTGTTCTGGAGACTTATTTTCTGGCTCCTTTCAGAGTTTACAGAGGGAGGCCAAAAAGAGGGCATCAGATTTCCTGGAGCTGGAGTTCCAGGTAATTTTGAGCCACAGAATATAGGTACTAGAAACCGAACTCAGGTCTTCTGAAAGAAGAACAAGTTCTCTTAACTGCTGAACCATCTCTCCAGCTCCTAAATAAGTTTTTATGCACATCTTCCAGGAAGGTTTTAAGACTTATCCTTTTACCACCAATTTTGCATTTTTATACTGTATCAGTGTATAACGGTCACCATCTATATCTTTATCATCTTCGTACCTACGACATCTCCTTCTGCGTTTATAAAGCCAAAGCTTTGTTATCTTTGAAAACAAAATTTGGGATTTCTGTATAGCAAACCTGAAAGCTGTTACCTTCCTGTCTTACTCTCCCAAATAGCTCCAATGTTTTATAATCGTATGCACACCATCATTTAAAAATATCAAATAGACTGTGAAGCTTAAGATTTTCCTTTCCAGCATCAGATTTATTGTATCCGATTTTTTTTTTAAATGTTCAAGAAAGGGCACATGTTACTACCCAGCTTTCTTATTACTTGTGTCAAATACAACATTAACATGCAGGACTTGTTTTTTTATTTTTTATTTTTTTTTTTAATGTAATCCTAAATATTTAATCTACATTTCCATTTTCCTGTTGTAAAGTTTGATCTGGGTGTCCTACTAGAAAGTTAAACTTCAATCTATACAAAACTATACACATGCATTATTTTTCTCAAACCAGCGTCTGCTCCTGACTGTCTGATGCATGTGGTGAGGTGTGTGTGTTGTGTGTAGGCTGTGTGTGTGCATTGTGGTGTATGTGTGTGTATGTGTGTGTGAAAGAGAGAGAGAGACAGAGAGAGAGTGAGACAGAGATTGAAAGAGATATATGTAAGCATATGAGAGTGTGTGTATATGGGTTTATGAGTCTTGTGAGTCTTTGGGTGTGTAGGAATGCAGGTGTGTGGGTGTATAGGAGTGTGGGGGTGTGAGATGTGGCTTGTAGGGTGTGTGAATGTGTTAGTATGTGGGATGTGTGGGTGTGTGAGTGTAGGTATGTGATGTGTTTAAGTCTGGGGTGTGTGGGTGTGTGAATGTGTAAAAGTGTGGTATATGGGTGTGTGTGTGAGTGTGGGTATGTGGGTTGTGTGGTGTGTGTGAAATGTGTGGGTCTGTGTGCTCTGCACCATTGTTTCTGTGGACCATTCTCTTGAGCATTTCCTTCTTATCGAGCCCCAGTGATTTGGTTATTTGTAATATTGTAGAAATTCTTTCTATAGTGTCCAGAGTTTTTGTCACTTCCCCTAAATTTTTGCTTGAAATGTTTGGCTCTGACAGTGTGAGCTGCACTGATGTAAGAATTGCTTCAGGTTGTTATTCTGCTTCATTCTGCATTCTATATTTCCACTACCACATGCTAGTTTTCATTTGTATAACACTTTCTGCTTTGTTATGACAGGAGAGGCTCCTCAAGTGTGAAGGCATGCTGCTTCCCTTTCTTCCCATTCTAGAACATTCTCCATCTTGGCATCTCTTTTTAAGTTTCAAGTTCTCTTTTCAAGTAAATCAATGGTGCTTCTTCCTGTTGAGTTTTGCTCATATATACATATGTGCAGGGCTGATTGGAATTGGGGAACCTATGTCGGAGTCTGACACAGATAGAGATTCTCCTTCTCACAGCACACATTGAGGTCCTGTAGCTCTTCATTTGAGTGTGAGACCACGTAGAATTCCTCAGTCTACATTTGCATATCAACTGTTAAATGTCATTATGTTGGCCTTGTTCATGAAACCACACTGTTGAATGTTCATGAGTACATTCTTCCTATCATGTATAGAATGATGCTATTTAACAGCAGACATCCTGGTCCTCTTTCTATTTCATCTTCTATGAATTTCCCTGGGCCTTTGTTGTGAGGGTTGCGTTGCACATTTATCAGCTGAAGGTGAACACCCCATACTCATTTAGTCTCTGTATTTTGATGGCTTGTGGATCTCTGTAATAGTCTCTACCTTTTGAAGAATGAAGCTTCTTTGATGAGGTATGTTAGCTACATGTATCAGGGGGTATAAGGATGTATCTTTAGAAAATAGAAATCACATTGGTTTAGGGAACTGGTATGAGTAGATTCTCTTTTTGGGTCTCTGACCTCTCTAGCCACCTATAGTTGATGACATTTGCAGAAGCAGGTATGGATTCTCTCTTGTTGAGCAAGTCTCATGTTCAAGGTATGGGCATTTGGGATATTAAGTATTGGGATTTTAACCAATGATCTGTGGACTTTCATATAGAGGATTGAACCCAGGGTCTTGTGCATGTGAAGCTGGCATGTATCACTGAGCTACATCCTCAGCTGGGCCCAGTCATCTGTTTCTAGAAGGGAAATTGTGAAAATAGAAATTGGTTTAAATGGCTTAGGGACTTTTATTTATTCAGTGTGTATTTATTGGATAGAAGCTCTGAGAGGTGACTTGGGACATGAGAAAGCACAATATAGTAAATCTTTTTAAGAAAGAGGCGGTGAGGAGGTAAGACAGGGATTGGATGAAATGAAGCTAGAAAGTTACTTTGTCTAAAAGATGAATTTTTTTTCACTAGCATATATGATGAGTCCAAGAAAGATACTGTAAAAGGTAGGGAGATTGGACAGCATCATGTGACAGAAACGGAAACTAGTGACTCTGATATGATGAGTAAAACAAGCCAAAGGTGACATGCTGGTTTCTAATCCTGGAGAAGATGAAGGGCTTTGGGTAGGACAAATTCAGTTCCTGAGAATATAATCTTACTTTTTATTTATTAAAATATTTTTCATATATATACTTTTTTCATATTTTTCCACTCCCCAACTTCTCCAGATACCTTCCTCCCAATCCACTGAACTTCATATTATTCCTGAAAAATTTATAGCAGAAAATACTTTCTGCATCTCTATAGTGGAAGTTTCATAAGGTTCAGGGGATGATGGCGCTTACACATTTCAGAAAATGTTTTGCAAACTCTTGGTGAGGTTGTGTTTGTACTTTCAGAAACAAAGACAGATTTCTTTGAGACTACCACTAGGTGGAGAAGACACGTCAGATACCTGAGGAGCCATCTCATTATCTAAGACAGTGGTTCTTAACCATCCTAATGCTTTGATCCTTGACTCTTAATACCTTAATACCACAACCTCAAGTTGTGATGACCCCAACCATAAAGTGATTTTCATTCTACTTCAAAACTATAATTTTGCTACCGTTATAATCACAATGTAAATATCTGATATGCAGGGTATCTGATGTGACCTTAGAGAGGGTCACAACCCACAGGTTGAGAAACACTGACCTAAGAGAACGGTTTTGCACACTATCTTTTTTTTTTTTTTTAATGCAAAGGAAACCTTGCACATGAAAGAACAGTTAGATTATAAGCAGCCCTTAGCTAGGGTGAAATAAGTTCATAAGGAAAATGATAACACAGATCATTGTATATATGACAGATCAGGAGAAATAACGTATTTTGTTAAGAAGTTTATTAGAGAAAGGTATTGCATGCTTAGTCTGAAATGAGTGTGAGAAATATATGGACATTTTTATGTTAATTTCAAGGGATATTTTATTTACCCTTCCATAAAATTTTTATTTCTCCTGACCATGTGCATTTTATATTTTTGACTAATGGACTTTTCAAACATAAGCTTCATAATCAAATTGGTTCAAGAATAAATTGCTGGAAGTGGAACTTTCTTACTCTCTGTGATGGCTAATGAAGATGGATGGCAGAAAGAGGGACTGTGCTTTGTGGAGGAGGTGCCCTCATCTCTCTCATCTCACTCCCTACTGTGTTGGCTAAAGGCAAATTTGTTGCAAGGAAAAAAATAGAATCATCTAATTGCTTAATTCCTGCTGAAAGCCACTGGCAGCCAGCCTATTCAAACACACTGGCTTTTGTTTGGAGAAGCTACTCTAAAGCTTGTACATGCACATCCAACCCAAGTCTTGATGTTTTTTCTCCAGTGAGCATTTACTGTTACAAAATATGTTAATATTTGATTGGAAAAAAGAATTCTTTGGATTTCATTGATGTGCAGAATAATTAACTGAACATTTCTCATTGTTTTAATTATGGGAAACAAAGACAGCGTTTGAACTTGAGGATTGGCTAACAGTGTACATATGGACCACTGGTAGATTGGAGAAAGGCCTTTGTTTCAAGGCAGTCATAAAGTCAATAAAGTGGTCAAATATATGATGCAACAGGAACTCATATGCTGCTGGTAAATTTACACAAGGGAAAGTGTTTACAGGATAGTCTGTCATTGGATACATTCCTATGTAGTGATTTTTTTTTATTTCATTCCCATTTATTAGCCAACAGAAATGATTTGCATGTGAATGCTCATATGGGTGTTAAATGCAGAGTCAGAAAAAGGAGTGAACCACAGATCCCTAAATAGCAAAGGTGAATCTTAAAAACAGGGCAGAAAAGAAAAAGACAGACACAAAAATGTACACTATGCCTAAATGGTTCTACTTTGTGTATGTAGTATATGTTTGTATCTTCAAGTGTGTGTGTATCCCATAGAGGCCAGTGGTTGATACTGGGTGTCTTTTCTGAATTTTTTCCCCACATCATCATCATTATTTCAAAAAAGACTCTATCTAGAAATGTTGCTCTTGCCAGGCAGTGGTGTCACACGCCTTTAATCCCAGCACTTGGGAGGCAAAGGCAGGCAGATTTCTGAGTTTGAGGCCAGCCTGGTCTACAGAGTGAGTTCCAGGAGAGCCAGGCTACACAGAGAAACCCTGTCTTGAAAAACCAAAAAAAAAAAAAAAAAAAAAAAAAGAAAAAAGAAATAAAAAAAGAAATGTTTCTCTAGAAGTGATGGGAGATTGAGTGATCTCTATGACCTACCCTTACTAAGGATCTATTGATATCTGGAAGATGTGGTCACTGGCAAATTTTTCATGCTCCATTGGATAGCCCCACATCCTTGCACACATGGACAGTACTAACGACTTATTGGGTTACAACACAGAAGACAGGAAACTTTTTTTCTTAATATTATTATTTTTCTTTTTTATTGTATATTTTTATTTACTTTTCAGATGCTATCCCTTTCCCCATTTCCCCTCCTTAGAAACCCCCTATCCCATCCTCCCTCCTCCTTTTTGCTTTTATACCATTTTAAGCACATGTAAGTATTAAGGTCAGTTCTAGATTGAGGAAGTAGCAATATATACAATAGATGCAAATAGTCAAGGAACAAGCAAGAAAATAAACACAAATAGTCAAAGAACAAGCAAGGCAATAAACACAATTCTGTGAACCCCATGATCACTGTTTCTAAGGGCTTATCAGGATGATCAAATATCTGAGCCTACTTCTCTGTCCTAGCCCAAAGTAATTTTCATGTCTGAAGTCTACTTCTATGTTCTAGCCTAAAATTTAGATTCCTGCCTGAAATTACTTCCTTGTTCTAGCCTAAGATTTAGATTCCTGCCTGAATATTCTTGTTCTAGCCTAATGTCAGATTCCTGCCTGAGGCCCCTTCCTTGTCCTTGGCCAATGTCATATTCCTGCCAAGCAGCCCATTTCCTTGTCCTTGGCTTATATCAGATTCTTGCCATGCAGCCCCAAAAGCTCTTCACCTCTCCTCCTTTTTTGTTTCATAAACAAGACTGAGTCTGTCTTAGGTCATTCTGCCAAAAATGCCTTCCTTACCCATCGTGGAATATGCATTATCAAAAGCAATGCACTTATGTCTTGGGTTGGTAAGGCTCTGTACAGAATCTTACCCATCCTTGGCTTGCCAACCTGTTAATTTAATAACTCTGTCTGGGGTCCATTTTCAGTTTCAAGACATGTACTTTGGCTTCCAACATGTTGATGTTGTTAAAGACAAGCTTTAACATGATGGGCAGAAATAAAAGTATTCCCAGGACAAGAAGAGCTAGCATGATCAAGCTATATATGCCATTCTTGAAACTTGACCAAAATAGAAACACTGACCTCCAGCCAAGGGTAATTTTATCAGCAGTATCTACCGCATCAATGCTCAGCAGTGCAGCATTCTTTAAATTCATAAGCTCACTATGTAAAGTTAAAACATCCAGAGATGTGTTAGAATTATGTCAAATACACTGCAAATGTCTTTAAATATTTTCCTAATTATAATGACTACCAATTTTCTACAGAGAAAGGAAAGGCTTGCCTTCTTCGAACTTTCCACATTTCAAGGTAGATGAGACCAAGCGACAAACCCATATTATGGTGAGTAATTGATTTTCAGCTAAGAAATAACTACTGTAACAATTGAATATTTATTGGATTTAAAGTAGTTATTAAAAATACATCTGGTTCACAGTGCCACAGAGGCCTTGATAACATTCTGTAAACAATCTTTCTAAATTTTTTATATCTGTAAATCATAGTCACAGGCCTTTGACCTTGGCCACAACTATGACCCTTGGTTTGGTGTCTTGGAACCAGTGGTTATATTAAATCTTTTCTGAGGCTTTCCTACAGGTCCTTATACATGCTCTGCTAACAACTAGGTTTTGCCTTCTTAGAGTTTGATTCATGAATTTTGGAAACTCCTAAGGAAATATGGACACTTTATAAGTATAAGAGAATCAGAATGCCTGTGTTTTTTTTTAGAGTAGGGCCCAATTTGGACAATGGTGGTCCATTATTATTTCAATAGATTTTTTTAAAGCTTCTGTGAGCAGGCTCTCCCTTTCAGACTTTGTGAAAGGAATTGGAGTTTTGAAGTAGCAAAGCAATGAACAACAGGAAGAATTTGGGTACAAGCAAGAGCCACAGAGAACACTGACACTTCATGGTTCTGAGAGTATGGAAAACACACGACTTAATGTGTATAAAAGGTAAAGCTTAAGTAATTTAATATTTTAGATCACATATTTCTGAAGTTAGTTCAGAGTTTAATTCCTTGAGAAGCAGAGAGCATGTGCTCCAGCATTGCTAGAAGGAGACTTTTCCTTTTCCACTCTGTTGGATTTTAATTTTTTAATCACAAAATCTTGCAAATATATATAAGATATTTATATATATATATGATATTATATATATTTATATATGTATTTATATATAAATTTATATATTTATTATATATATTTATATATGTATTTATATATAAATTTATATATATTTATATGATATTTAAGATGATAGAGTTGAATTAACACAGGGAGTCTAGGGTCTGCTCTTTTCTAGTTTGGAAGTTCTTGAGAAGTTAATGATTGCTGTAAGCTCTAGCTCCTCCAAAGTGGGAGTTTAGTGTACACTCTGTGCTCATTAAAATGCTGGCATCTAAGGAGATCAAGATAGCACCTACACAGAGTAGAGCAAATCCTGGCAGCTCTATAATTGTTACCTACTACTAGCATCAAATAAGAATGTTAACAGAATAGTAACAACCACGTATTAGCTTATATTTATGCAGCTAATCTGGTAAATACCTCTCTATGTGGATCTGCTTGCCAGTGCATGGAAGTATCAAGCTCTCTTCTTTGTTTTCCTCTTTAGCTTGTTAACTGCACTTATCCTCCATGCAGAATCGAACCAATTTATGTGGTAGTTTTAGAAGTGAGGTAAATAGGATGAGATTCATTAGTGCTGGACTGATTTGTGCCTAGCAACCCCATGGGGATTTTCTTGACAGCTAAGCCGCCTAGTTCCCATGGTACCAGTTAATAGGAAAATGCTTCGTCTGTAGTGAGTTATTTGTTATCCTAGTGAGAGCATTCAGTTTCCTAATTTTTAAATTTTTGTTTGCAGCTGCATTAAGCTCAGAGTTTTCCAATGTTTTTCTTTAGAGGTAGCGCTTACATACTAATTGAAAAAGGAAAGGAAGGCTGTTCCTGAGTGTGATGCAACGATCAGGGCAATAACTTTATAGCCCCATTAAAATTTGACAGCTTCATAGATGTCGAGACGGTGGGTAGGAAACCCCTGTTGATTTCACACGACATGTCATGTACCTGAATATTTGGATATTAGTAAAATAGAAACACTTTTCTGCTTCAAATTGGGCATGATAATCATTGACTCAAATTGTTCAGTTTGTGTTGGATGCATGATCATCGGCAGTAACCACACAACTACGACCAGTGCCTCTACCTACCATTGTGGTGGCAGTGACATGAGACTAATACATTTAAAAATTTAAGGCATGCATTCAGAGTAGATGGTGCTTTTTATACTAAAACACCTACTGGTCTGATTTGAATTTTTATAGCTTAAACAGTAGTTTTAGAATGGAAAAGCAATCCAAATGTGAATTCCAACTGTAGTTTTGATTGTTCACACACAGTGTAGTGTTAACGCTCTTCCCTAAAGAACTATTCTTAATCAATGGATCTTGGGTTAAGAAAAGGGCAAACAAACAAACACCACCAGCATCTTTGTGATAATCATAGTGAAATTTTTATTTTCAATTATCTAGTGTCAATCAAGGATGCCCACATATCAGCTCCAAAAGTGACGGTTAGGAGTTCTGTTATTGCTTTCAAAGTCAGTACTTCCCCATGAAGACAGTGTGATCAAACTGAGCTTTGTAGGCTTCCAGAGTTCCAACTCTGTAAATCATGTTTACATGGTACTTACAAAATAAAATACTCAGGCTAATAAGACAAAAACAGCTAAAGAAGGTCTTAAAAAGACAGAGAACAAACAAACTTGGAAACTATGGTAAGTTTGTGTGCCTGTATTACTGAACAACAATGTATACAAAACAATAAAAAGATGAGAGTCTCAGCTGGCTAACTTTTATTTTAAGTGGCTAGAAAAAAGACTGCTAATTTGTCAACTAGTTTTTTTTTTTTTTTTAATGACGTCATGCCTCTTAGATGGCAGGACTCATTCTAAACACTGGTCTAAGCATTCTAATCAATGGTCTACATGGGATAGGAGATATGACTGATTGATTCTTCCTCCTATTTTTAAAAAAGTACTTATGAGAATAGTGAAAATAACCTGCTAGAGAAAGCAGTATTAGCTTCGAGGCTGAGCATGTAGGTGGTTAAGATGTGTCTGTACTGGCAGACCTCTGCTCCATGTCTATCATTCTCCTATTAGCACCCTGGTCTGTAGCTGACCCACCTCTAGTTCACAGACAGATGCAAGTTAATCCTTCATGAGTGGACAAATCACTACCAAAGTCAAATGTTAGGAAAGAATTAAAGAGAAGAAGGAGAGATGTTGTAATCTGCATCTGAAGTATCCCTCACTGACTTGTGTTTTGAATGCTTAGTCTATAGATGGTAACTGTATTTTGGGAGACTCTGCTGATCTGAGTGATGTCCTGCGCTGTCACCTGAGGTCATGAGACATCTAGGTGCAGGCTGCTGCTGGGGGCTATGTTTGGGTCCTTGGTTCTTCTTCGGAAGTTTTAGAGGTAAGGTTTTGCAGGAGGGAAGTTACTAAGTGAGAATGATTGGCGGTTATATGACCCTTGGCCACTGTTATTCATTCTATGTGCCACAGTGTAAACAACTGTCCCCTCACACATGTCACTGCCACTAGAATGTTCTGCTCAAGTGCATAGAACCTTGTAATTATGGACCAAGACTTTGAAACTACAAACCAAAATAAATATTGCCTTTCTTACCTCATTTCTGCTTGTATTTTGGCTACAACATACACATAATTTTATTTTGATCATAGCATGGCACTGATAACTAATTCAGGGTAGTGTTGTTTTAGAAAAAGTACCCAGGCAGCATTTCCCTGAAGGAAAATTTGGGCTGAAATTTTAATTATAAAATATAAAATATCTGTACAGGTCCTAAGATGTGAATGGACTTGGTATTTGTTAGGTATGGATTTTTAAAGAACCAGATAAGAGGAAGCTCAGCAGAACCTAAGGTCATTTACACCATGACACAACTAAGAGACTAACTCCTAATTTTTTTCTTCCTTCACTGTCTTTGAGGCTAGAGAAACAACAGGCTGTACCATCATGACATGTACACTTCCGATTTGTCCTATAAAGGGATTCATTTATAATTGCAGTTGATTTTGTTAGAACATGAAATTTATGCTTCTAGAAAGCATTCTCTTTTAAAAAATATATGTACTAAAAATAATGTCTCAGGAGAAAACAGAAGTTGGGAAGGCTACTCAAAACCTGTATAATTCTGTAGCCAGAGCATTAACAAAAACAGTAATGGTGTCTGCAGACACAGCCAGCTGGCGACTGCCTCATGGGATATTAAAAACTCACAAGCAAAATAGAAAGAAAATGCTCATTTGCCTGTGTGGGCACAGCATTACTGTGATCAGAACTCTGACCAAAGGCAAGAGAGAATTTTCATGGCTGGAGTTCACTTTATAGGAAAAGAAGCCCTTGAGTTCAGATAATGTGAAATAACAGAGGGCAAGGATCCTGCCTGTGACGGGACCAAAGTGAGATGCTCTCCCTTTCTGAAGTGCTTCCCCCCCCCCCCGCCCCCAACATCCTTCGCCTGGAACAAATGTGATCACAGAACACAACTCTGAATTCACAACTTCCCACCTTCAGATGGAATCTCTCATCCTATTTCTTATGAACAAAAATGGCAGTAGACTGGCTCACCTGCCTTTAGGATTGGTCTCCATAAACTTACTGTTAGAATCCAATCCATTTCCATTCAGTTAGGATTTGTTGTCTCTGTTTTGACACTCCCATCATGCTTAAGAGTTATTTTAGCCTGTTAAAACTTCTATTATCATCAACCTGAGGCAGCTGGGAGAAGAACCCAAGTATCTGCCTCAGATGCAATTACGACATGGGAATGTGTGATGGAGATGTGGGATGGTGGAATACAGGGTAGAGAGACGGAAGAGAAAGCAAAGCAGAGGGATTCACACACTGTGGAGATCCAACAGCAGAGAGGAACAGACAGATGTGAGGAGGCCATAGTGAGGGCCAGGGATGTCACCAAGAGCCATGTCTGGGTCTTTGATTCTCTTGCAGCTGGGGTCTGTGTCAATGTTTGTTACCCAAGTTACCACTGAAATGATGGAAGGGACCAATGATGGAAGGGGATGTCTCAGCAGGCCCATGCTGAGGCATCTCTTCCCCCTAAGAGACCAGCCACACAACGGTATAGCATAGAAAAGAGTTTATTCAGGGCATAGGGAAGTGAGCCAGGAGGGTAGTAGAGGCAGAGAGAGAGAGAGAGAGAGAGAGAGAGAGAGAGATGGAGGCCAGCCATGACCACGTGGAGAGAGGGTGAAGGAAGGAGGGAGGGGGCAGGGAGAAGCTACAGGCAAGAGATCAAGATAGCAAGAGAGAGGGGAGGGGGCAAACAGCCCCTTTTATAGTAGGCAGGCCTACCTGGTTGTTGCCAGGTAACTGTGGGGAGGAGCATACCTGGCTGTTGCCAGATAGCTGTAGAGTTGGAGTTTAGACAGAATACTAACAACCACCAAATGCATAGCAGATATCTGAGGTCTGGGCTGGTACCAGAGACCATGTGGATATCTGAGGGCCATGCTGCTGCAGGGGTACATGCTGAGCTGAGTAATGACCTGTGTTGCCACCTAAGGTCATGGGGACATCCAGCCCAGGCTGCTGCTGGGCGGCTATGTCTGAATTCTTGGTCCTATGGCAGCAGGAGTCTGCATTGATGTCTCAGACCCATGTAACTACCAAGGCCATGCAGATGTCCCTGGTCTTGACTGCCACTTGGAGGCACTGTGCTGAACTGGCCCCACCTCCCACTTGGTCAGCACAGTGAGCCTTCTGGAAGACATGAGCATGGGAGAGCTGACCCCACTCATAGTCTGCTGTGGAGTGGCACTGGTAAGGAGAGATACTCTCCTCCCCTTACCCCTTGTCAACTGCAGCTGGCAGATGAGTTGGCCCTGAAGTCTTTAGAGCTGCCCTCACTATCTACAGCACTGGGGAGAGTGACCCTGCAGCTCCCTCTCCTATGCAGCATAGTAGAGCTGGCCCTGGTGGTGATGGTGGAGGTGAGCAGGCTCCAAGGACACAAGTTCAGGATTGCTAATCCTGTCCCTTGCAGTCTGTGTCATTGGGTGAGCTAGACAAGGTAGACCTGGAGACTACCCTGGTAATATGAATGCAGGAGGGCTACCTACTTGCTCAGATCCAGGACTTTGAATTGGCTCAGACCAACATCTATCCTCTCTATGATCTGCTGGAGTGCATGAAGGAGCCCGTCCTGCAGTTCCAAGGCTGCAGGATCTCTATAACATAGGGCAACAACAGAATATCTGAGAGGAGTCTCTATGAGGATCCATTGTAAATAGTATAGTAGAAGCCAGAGGTCTTGAAACAGACTAATGACTCATTGCAATAAACATTTACAAGTAAAGATGTGTGGAAAAGTGTATACTGTGTTGTCACTGTGACACACTACAGCTTCCATGACAAGATTTTTTTCCCTTTTTATTCTATTTTATTTTCTTTTGTGGGAGAGGTTGCCAGGGCAGAGGACAGATACAAAGGATGGAGAGATGAGTGGGATTGGGTTCATGATTTGAAATTTAAAGAATCAGTACAGAGGTAAAGACCAATCTCTGATAACAGAGTATTGTAGACTTGTGGTTTATTTTCCATTTTTTAATGAGTGGGTAAAGCAAACTGAACCCTGAAATCTGCATAGGAGATTCACTGTCCATGCTTTTAAAACCCTGGTCAATGTTAAATATAATTCTGGACTAAAGAGGTTGTATGACTAAAGAGGCATTCTTAAATAGTTCCCGAGTTCTCAGGAATGCAAGAAGTCATTCTCATGGGAGATAGATGACTCTAGAAGCCAGAAAATCCATGGCCTCAGATTGGAACTCCCAGACCCTGCATTAACTGCCATCTATCTAAAATCTGGGGATCTGACAGCAGAGTTTCCTGACTTGGACCTCCTGTTGTCTAGTAGTGACTCTTGTTATTAGTAATCTAGTGTATTCCAGTCTCAACAATGGTTTCTCTCAGTCAGATGACTTCTGAGATGGGAGAATTAAAAAATGGCCATTATTACTGCTGAGTGGTCATTCCACAGGAGGCGCTGACCCACTAATCTCCACGTGAACTTGAGGCCTCGAGGAGTATGGGCTTGTCTTTTGGGAGGGCCTGAGAGGCTCTTTTCACAGAGTTACTTAGCTCACCATTTAGGCAAAGATTCTGGTCCCCTCTTGTCCCCAGAGAGCTGGAGCTGTTGCCTCTGATGAGCTGCTCTTTCGTTCCTTTCTTTCCCCCACTTTCGATGAAAATAGATTTTTCTCTCACAGAATATATCCTGATTATGGTTTCCCTTCCCTTTATTCCTCTCAGTTCCTTCCCACCTTCCATATGGATCTACCCCTGCTTTGTTTCTCATTAGAAAACAAACAGGCTTCTAAGGAATAATAATAAAATAAGGTAAAACAAAAACCTGTCATATCAGAATAAAACCCAATCAAAACAAAACAATCAAAGAAAAAAAAACTGAAGGAAAAGAAATCAAGAAAAGGCACAAGAAACAAATACTGACACAGATACCCACTCATTTGCACACTCAGAAACACCATCAAAACACTAGAAGCCATAGTATATATGCAAAGGACCTGTAGGGTAAAAACAGAGACTAAGCATATACACACACACACTAATTATTGGACTTAAAAAAAATATTGTCAGGGGCAGCCCTGCTTATACACTGAAGGCCTAAAAACAGTCATAGCCCTAAAAATCAGCAATAGACCTGACATACATACATGCTAACACCAAGTCTTGGGTCTCTGTGGAAAAACACTGGAACAGAAGGCTATAAGCTATTGTAAACAAGCAACTTTAGTGGAAAATTGCCTGGCTAAATACTTATAGACCTTGTAGATAGGTAACCTTGGTGGATAATACCAACTTAGATAAGGACAAGTAAATCATAGTCAGAATCACAGTGACATGTTCCCTGAACCTTCACCCAGCTGATACTCTGTTCTGGAAGATATCTGTACTCCCCTTGAACACCCACTCTCCTGCATCATCCCCTTCACCACATCCTGTCTTTTTTGTGTATATAACCCTTGTGTGAAAAAGTAAAAATTACTGTTTCATCAGCCTATAGACAAGCCGTGGTTCTTTGTATCTTTGCCTGGCTCCTCCCCCCCCCCCCAATCTCCCTGCTCTCTTTCAGGTGACCTCCCCAGACCCCTGTTTAATGCCCTGCTGGACAGGACAAGCTGGCACTGCTACCATTCATAAGGACCTAATCATGTCTTAAAGGTCTTATTCTACAATGCTATCACAAAGTGGGGTAGACTAAGATATGTGGATTCTGAAGGGAAAACATCACACCACAGCAGATGGGAAGAATTATTCTAAAATTTATTTTTTATTATGTAAATTGTGTATTTTCTGAAAGAAGTCTTTATAAGCTAACTAGTCAAAACAACTGCAATATACTTCACTTTGAAATATATAAAAGAAAAAATTTAAATATAAAACTTTATTATGAATGTCTATGAAAAGTGAATAACAATCATATCGTTTATCTGTTCTTTTAAGTAAGAACCTATGTTTGAACACATGAACAGTTCCAATAATAGCTTCTAAGTTTTCTTTGATGCAATATTTATGGTGTGTCCTTAAAAAAATAGTCATTCTTTCTGTTACTAATAAACCTTAAGCAAACTGGCCTTCATATTCAAGTAATTCTAGGATAAAGTGTTTCACAGAACGAGACAGAAGTATCTTCTATTAGATAGATTTGAAAGTGTTTTGAAGTTTAATGTTTCTTATGAATCTCTAAGACATATGCTATGCACTGTTTACCAAAATTGTTCATAAATTCTTTGTAAGACAGTTCTTCTATGATCTAGAGATATATTTGAGAAAAATCTAATTTAGTTTTTAAGATTGGGAATAAATAAAGTACATTATTTCCTCTCTGTGCTTTCCTCTTTAACATAAGAACAAGCAGAAATAAAGTTCTGGGTTGACATCTAACTTCAGAATGTGTAATTTGTGATATGAGCATAAAATACTGATATCAGCTACTTACCACTTTAAAACCATTGTGAAAACTACTGAGGCTGAAGAGTTCTTCATACAAATTTAGAGTGTGATGTTTTATGCCAGAACAGAAATGATATTTGTCAATTTTGTATTTAATATTGTAACTGAAAATTGAATTTGACATTGAATATACCATTTTATTATTTTCAGGTCCATTAACATATATTCATGCCAAAATTTCCTTCACTTTTTTTTTTTTTTTTTTTGCTTGTCTCAGCTTCATGTGGAAATGGCTCAATGAATGATAAAAATACTTTTGCCAACGTGTCACATTTTATACAGGTTCCATGCCATATCATACAAGATTATTTTGAATCTCAACCTAAGTATGAAATAACCCATTTTGAAAGACTGAAGATTGAACTTACTGTAAATTAAAATTTAACCAATTTGTTTTTATCTCTTTAGATGTTGCTTTACTGTTACCTCTTTGAAAACACATCACACAAAGTTAGTAGCAACTTAGAAGAGCATATGAGGTTAACATATTGATGTGGTCAAAATAACCCTCCAAAATTCTTTAGCTTTTCCAAATTATAATATCCATGATTTTCTACTATATACTTGTGCAATAATTCTTATATTTCTTGGTCTATGTAGCTCTGACAAACCTGGCATTTGTTATGTAGACCGGGCTAATCTTGAACTCATAGAAATTTGCCTGTCTCTGTCTCCATAGTGGTGGGATTAAAACTGTGTGTTATCATGCTTAGCATGTATGCAGCTATTTAAAATTTAAGCACATAAGCATCTCTCTCTCTCTCTGTCTCTCTCTCTGTATGTATGTGTGTGTATGTGTGTATGTATATGTAGAGGCCAGAAGTTGAGTGTTAGGTGTCTTCCTTGATTACTCTCCATCTCATCTTTTGAGACAAATTCTCTTAGTAGATCTGAAACTCAACAATCAGCTAGATGACTAGTCAGCAAGCTCTAACTCTGATTGGCTGCTTGTCTCTGCTGTTCCTCTCTTCACCTCACTAGGGCGACAGACTTGCATGAAAGCACACACTCAACTACTTATGGGGGTGCAGGTATTTGCATCTAGGTCCTCATGCTAGGGTGGCATTTTACCTAGGAACATATCTCCCTAGGCCCCAGGGCAAAGCCTTTTAAAAAACGAAAACTCAACTCCTCAGCTGCTTCATCCAGAATCCATTTGTTCTTACTATCCATACATGTCTGGGAGATACTACATGAGCTTACATAGAATCTATAAACATGTTCATCAACACAATCACATGGAACAGTACTGAACTATCTAAATAGTAATTTAGAAAGATGAAAACCCTTCTTTCTCTCTATAAAGTGATCGCTGAAGATGAACTAACTAAAGTGATAATATAAAATCTTCTTTAAGACACACAGACTAGAAACTAGATACATGGTGGATGCCAATGCTTTTTGTTGAATGAACACATCTGTGCTTCAAACTTTGTGGAACAAGGAGTAATAGGCTTTCATTATGTTTGCACTAACATTAATTGGAGAATCAATAAATTACTTTTAGGTTTATAGCAATAATGAATGGAAAGTGTAGATAATTATTTCTCACACTCTACTTCTGTGTAAGTGTCTATTCTTAAGCTTCCCCACTCTCAGCATCCTACACAGAAGTGATATGCCTGTTATAGTTCATGACTCTATATTAATACACCATTACCTAGAGCTTATGGTTTACAGTAGGGCTCATTTCTAGATTTGTGTAAAATAGATTTGTAAAAATATATATGTATAAATCACAGTGCTAACAGAATTGCTTCGCCACCCCTAAGATCCTCTATGTTCTGCCTATAATCTTTTCATCCTTGTAAACCTCTAGTAACTGCTGATCTTTTAATTGCTATGATTCTATCATTGTGAAGATGTTGTATGATTGGAGCCATACAGGAATGTACCCTCTGAGCTTGGCTTCACTCACTGATTAATGTGCCTCCAAGTTTCCTCCATAGCCTTTCATTGCTTGAGAGCTTATTTTAGTGTTGAACAATCTGAATGTACTAGAGTTGATCTGCTCATTTACTGAAGTATAGCTGAATTGCTTCCAAATTTGACAAGTAAAAATAAAGCTGATATAAACAACTGATATTTGGGTCTTTGTGTGGACATGCATTTTAAATTGGTTTGGGTAAACACTAAGAAGCACAATCACTGGATTGTATGGAAACAGTGTATTTAGTTTTCATAAGAATCTGCCACATTGGCTTCTGAATTTGTTCCTTTTCCTGTTGCTGTGATAAAACACTCCAGCAAAGGCATCTTAAGGGAGAAAGGGATTATTCTAGTTCACAATTCAATTCTGTCCATTGTGGCAAGGAAGTAGTGGGGACTTGAGGCAGTTGGTCACATGGCATCTACAGTCAGGAAGCAGAGAGTGATGAATGCTTGCTGCTTTTGGTCCCATCTTCCACTGATGCAGTCCAGCATTCTGGCCAAGGGAGGGTGCCTCCCAGTGTATGTGTGGGTCTTCTCACCTTGTAATGATCCTGTTGACAACCAACAGTCACCCTTACTGCTTCCACAGAGGCTGTACTAGTTAGCATTCTGTCACTGAACAAGGGGTCCTGTTGCTCCACAATCTCCTCAGAATTTCACACTGTTAGTTGTTTTTTAGATTTGGGCCAATATAATAAGTACATAGTAGCATCTCAATGCTAGTTAAAATTTTAATTTCTTACTTGCATATGATATTAAACATCTTGTCATATGCTTACTTGTAATTTATATTTTTTATAAAAAGCTCTATTCATTTAATTCATGTGTATATGGGTTTTCCTGCATGAGTTTATGGGCACCATATGTGTGCAGGAGCCCAAGGAGGCCAGAAGAGGGCATTGGTTTCTCCAGAACTAGATTAGAGTAGACAGCCTTTCTCAACTTGCTTCTATGTTGCTAGTGGTTTTAAACCAAAAATATGCATTAGATTTTGTAATAGCCTTTTCACATCTGTTGACATGGTTATGTGACTTTTTCTCTTTAACTTGTTATGGGATAGATTGATTTTCAAATGTTAAAACAGTCTTGATACCTGGGATAAATTAAACTTGATTTTGATGTATACTTTTATATGTTTTTGTAGTTAACTTGCCAATATTTTTAGGGCATTTTACATCTTATGAGATATACTGGTCTTTAGTTTTCTTATAATGTTATATAATGTTATTATGGTAAGTTTAGAAAGTATTTCTTTTGTTCATGTCTTCTAAAATATTGTAGAATATGGGTACAGTTTATTCCCTGTATATTTGACAAAATTCATCAATACTTCTGCCTTAGTGTTTCATTGCTGAAAAGAGACACCATGACCATGGCAGCTCTTATAAAGAAAAACATTTAATTGGGACTGGCTTAAAGCTTTAGAGGTTTAGTCCATTATTATCCTGCCAGGGAACATGGTGGTATACAGGCAGACCTGGTGCTTGGGAAGGAGCTGAGAGTTCTAAATCTTTTGATCTATAGGCAGCAGAAGGAGACTGTATGGCACACTGGGTGTAACTTGAACATAGTAGACCTCAAAGCCCACCTCATGTGACACACTTCCTCTACCAAGGCCAATCTTCCGCAATAAGGCCACATCTCCTAATAGTGTCCCTCCATATGGGCCAAGAAATTAAGTACATGAGTCTATGGGGACCATTTCTATTCAAACCATCAAAGAACCTAATGGACATATTGCTTCCTATTTTTAAAGTTTGTTAACTATTGATTCCATTTCCTTAATAGATATAGTCCTATTTAGATCATTTATTTCTTTTGAAGTAAGATTTATCCGACTGCCTTTTGAAGAATTAATTCATTTTTACCCATATTATCAAATTCATGGGTATGATGTCTTTCATAATATTCAAGTTTTGGGGGGATTTTGATGCTATTAAACATATGGTGATGCCCACATAGTATTCTCGCTAGTACCTGTGCCATTTTATGTTTTCTTACACAGCTTCACTAACTATCACATGTTAAAATTTTCAAGGAGCTATATTTCTGCACATTGAGTTTCTGTTTTAGTTTGTTAACATCTTAATCAGTGTCTGCTACATTTTACCATTTATTTTCTTCTGCTTACTTTGGATTTTGTTTGATCCTTTTATAGATTCATAAAGTAGATGCTTGGATTAGTGATATGAAGTCATTTTTTGCTTCTTTTTGGTTTTATATATGCGCTTCTTTACTTTTATATATTTGCTTCTGTATTTTTCTCTCTAAGCACATTATTACTGTATCATGCCTATATTAAACTATATTCTTGTTTTCATTCCACAATACTTAAAATTTCCCTTGAGATGTGTTCCCTGACTCATTTTGGAGATTTTCCATCTATTTTTCTGTTACTAATTTTTACTTCAATTTCACTATATTTTGAACTTACATTGTATATTTTCTCTTCATCAATGTGCAGGTGTGATTTATGATGCCATGTGTTAGTCAGCTTGCTGAAAGTACTATGTGAGCTTCAGAAGAGTGTCTATCCAGCTGTTGCTGCCTGTAGTAGTCTACATATCTGGCTTTAGCAGCTCTCCTCAGCCATTGACGGGGATTCCAAACCCCTTTCTTGTATTCTTGACTCTGAAGACAGAACCATGCAGGCAAAGCTTCCATGTTCTGCTACTTTCAGGGACTGGAACTTGGCCCCTCATTCAAATACATTTGGACCAGCTTTCTGTTCTTGAAGATTTCCTTAGCTACTTAAGCTTTAAAAAAACCTTCTTTTCACAGTTTGGAAGCTTTGCTGTGTGGAGCCTTGCCATGAGGTTATTATTCCCTTTATTCTATTTAGCATCACTTGAGAAAAACTTTTTATCTACTTGATCATTGGACTTAGCTCTATTACAATTCTTGGTGCTGCTTTTCCTCCTCAAACTGTACTGAAGTGAAAACTTAAGGGCTCTTTGGAAAGTCAGTTTCATTGAATGGTGTTTTGCTGGGGCAAACATGTGAAGGAACATTTCACTGAAGTGGACACAGGTGAAAGGCTAAGGCAGACTTGTGAAGAAATATTTTGATGAAGTCACAGGAGAGAGGATGTTCTGCTAAAGCAAGCATGTGAAAGGACACGTGATGAAGGATTCTTTGTTAACACCACACATGTATTAGTGCCTTACATTGTGTAGTTGAGCTCCATTTGTTGGGACTCCATAGAAAGAAATGCACCAAAAAACTTCTAGTGTGTGCTACAGTTATTAGCCTTTTCCTCAGACTCAGGCTAATTGGCAGAGTGATGTCAGCAGAGACAGATGCATGTGCTGAGGCAAGACCCGTGGAGGACACACAATGTTTGGAAAGAGTATAAAAAGGACTTGATGGACAGTGATGGAGGCTGAACTTGGCTTGCTTGAGGCTAGCTGTACAATGGTTGTGAGTCTCGCATCTTCTCTGGTCTTCACTTCCTGAGGAGGAACAGCCGAGAACTTCTACTGGTGTCCCTCCTGGTCAATCCTCCTGACTCGAACTGAGGCCCTAGGCCTGGGTGTCTCTGCTAGGTAGTTTGCTATCCCAACTCTATAGAATTGGACTGCTGGTGTATCTGTGAAGTGCTTGTGAGTGGATCAAGCTGCTGCTGCTAACCTATGAACGGAACTGCCTATTTCCAGACAACACAGACAGGAGTTGCTCCAAAGAACCTTTCTAAACAGGTCTACTTCCTAGTATTCTTTCTTTCCCACTACCTCTGGTGGGTGGTGGGCCACAAGGGAGGTTAAAGCATTTAAGAACCCTCATTAAAAATAGGTTTTGAAAAAAAAATAAAATTTAAACTCTACATTTTGTATTTCTCTTTGTTTGGGTGTTTTGTGGATAGCCATGGCCTTGTATTTTGATGCTAATTCCCCTTTCCTGGGAGCGGTAAAGGAAGTGTGAATCAGTACACAGGTGACTTCTATTGAACCTTCTGCCCACCTTAATTTGTAAAATAAGGGCTAGAGCCAGTGATTGGGCAGAGAAGGGAGGTGGAGAAATAAAGGTTGGTGGGAAAAAGAGAGAGAGGGGAGAGAGGATGACTGAGGAGGAAGACAATGGAGGAGGAAGATGACAGAGGAGCAGGAGGTGAAAGGACAAGCGCATGATTTGGAAAACCAGCAAGCTATAAGGGTCTCATAGCTGGGGAATAGAGTAGCGTAGTGGTGAATCCGCCCAATCTAGGCATGCAGCTTATATTCATAATTACTGAGTTGTGTTTTCTTTAACTGGTCATATTTGGGTTGGAGATTTACTGCAACATGGGTGGCTCTTTTCATTATAGATCTGAATGAGAGTGATTGCTAATAATCACAAGGACAGAGTCAATAAGAGGCTGTCTTGAAATTGCCTCTGCCAATGTCATTAATCTAGAACTCTTCAGTTTAGTCTCAGGAGAATTTTTAGGACAAGGGTAATCAAAGTCACATTCTTTGCTAAAATACCACAAGAATGATCTCTAGGCCACTTACTTAAATTCTTCCCCTGGAATTCTTGACTGGGACTCCACAATTCAAATTGCACTCGTACTCTCCATGCTTCTACTAGGATGACCCATAAAGCCCCACTTAAAACATCTAAAGGCTTTTCCAGTCCAAAGTCACAAAATTTTCACATTTCTCCAAAAAGCAGTATGGTCAGTCTGTCACAGAAAAAAATTGGTACCAACTTTTATTCTTATCACTGTTCTATTGGTGTGAAGAGACACCATGATCAATGGCAAATCTTATCAAAGAAGGTTTTTAACTGGGGCTTGCTCACAGTCTCCCTTGTTTGTATGATGGTTTGATTGAGAATAACCTCCATAGGCTCATAGATTTGAAAGCTTGGTCACCAGAGAGTGGTACTATTGCAAAGAATTGTGAGATCTGGCCTTGTTCAAGGAGTGTGTTACTGGAGTGAGCTTTGAGATTTCAAAAGCTCATTCCAAACCCAGGGCCTCTTTCTTTCTGTTGCCTGTGAATCCAGATGTAGAACTCTCAGCTACTTTCCCAGCACCGTGTCTGCCTGTGTGCTGCCATGTTTCCTGCTTGCTGACAATGTTCTATACTTCTAAAACTATATGGAAACCCCAGTGGAATGCTTTCTGTTATAAGAGTTACCATGGTCATAGTGTGTCTTCACAGCAATATAACACTGACTAAGACATCTGTCAGGTGTACTCCTTACTTACCTCTTATGGATTGCCTTAATTTGCAATGTGCATTTATAACTAATCCAAGCTCATGTTCAATAATACTGCATTGCTTCACAAATAGATAATGGCAAAGGAATTGTTTTCTCTTTCCTGTCCCTTGAAATGTTGTCATTCACTTACACACACACACACACACACACACACACACACACACAAATTATCTTTATTATTTTGAACCTATGTTTTTCTGTAGATCAATTAAGAATAAGAAAATCAAACATTTTTATTTTACCCCCAATTTCTTCTTCTTTGATCTCTTTCACTTTTTGTTTGCTTGTGTGATTACACTTGACTTTCTGACACATTTTACATCCCTAATGTTTTTAAAATTTTTTTTCATGATGGGTTTATTGATAGCAGTCACCCAAGTTTTGCATACTAAAAGAGGATTTTCTTTCTCACTTTCTCGAGGGATGATGCCACCACCAGAATCCTAAGTTGCTTTCTACCTCAGTGTTTAAATTACCCACTGAATTTTATTCTTGCTTACCTGGTTTCTTAGTGGGATGTAATGCTTACCTTTGTTGCTTTGTAGATAGTATTCCCCCAGCCTGTTTTCTTTCAGGACTTTGATTTTCTGTACTTTGATAATGATAGGCCTAGGTGTAATTTTCCGTCATTTCCTCATTCTGTGTTCTGGATTCATGTTCCCATGTCAGACATTAATTTTAGAAAGCTCACAGTTATTACTGTTTCAAAATGCTTCTTCTGTTCTGTATGTTCTAATCATCTGACAGCTCCTCATTTACATTGTAATATCGCACACATCAATTTGGATGTGGTAATAACATGTTTCTCATTTAATTGACTAATATCAAAAAAATCATTTTTTTCTTAAGCTACTTTAACCTAGTAATAATCTCCTGAGTATAAAAAAATAAATCCACATGCGGTAGAGAACTTCTTTGACCTTATATGTGTGTAAACAGAAGTATTTAGGCAATAATATGACAATACATTTAGGAACAAAAATAGAAGATTGACTCTTGGTACCTATGACCTCCTCTGTGATGGACCTTTGATTAGGTCCATAGTACAAGTGCATGAATGCTTGGGTCTTAGATCCAAACAGAAATCATCTCATTACTCCTATAGCATTAATAGCACTATTGTCACTTCCAGATCCTTACAGATATTGGAAATTAAGTAAATCTAAATAGCAAAAGTTATAATTCGTGTATGAGGGACAACATGTAACATATGACTTCTGAACCTTCATTACTTCACACTGTATATTATCTATTTCCTAAAAACTTTGTATTTACAAATTCTTTATACAAGCAGAGTAAATTTCCATTGTGTATAAGTCATGTTAAGTTATTTTGTCATCAGTTAATGAATATCCAGGGTAATTCTATTTCTTAGCTATTGTGACTGTAGCAACAATGAATTGGATGTGGAAGTGACTCTGTAGGAGATGAATTTTTTTTTAAAAACATTCTTTTTTTCCCCAAAAAATCCCCCTTTAAAAAAAAACCCCCCTTTTGGGGGAAAATTTAATTATTTTTTTATAAAAAAAGGCTCCTATTTTTCCCATTTAATCCAAAAAATTTTGTTAAAATTTATTGGTTTTTTTTTCCCTGCATGGGGGGGGGGGTTTTTTTTTTTTTTTTTTTTTTTTTATGGGCACCCCAAAAATTTTTGGTTTTTTTTTGCAGGGGGGCCCTTTTCCCAAGGGGCCAGAAGAGGGCATTGGGTTTCCCAGAACTAGATTAGATAGACACCTTTTCCACTTCTTCTTGTTGCTAGTGGTTTTAAACCAAAAATATGCATTAGATTTGTAATAGCCTTTCACTTGTTGACATTTTATGTGACTTTTTCCTTTAACTTGTTAGGGATAATTGATTTAAAAATGTTAAAACGTTTGATACCTGGGATAAATTAAACTTGATTTGAGTATACTTTTATATTTTTTTTGTTAACTTGCCTATTTTTGGGGGCTTTTTAAAATTTATAATTACGGGCCCTTTAGTTTTTTAAATTTATATAATTTTATTAGGAAATTTTTGAAAGTTTTTTCTTTTGTTCATGTTTTCTAAAATTGTAGAATGGGGTACAGTTTTTTCCCTGTATATTTGACAAAATTCTAAATATTCTCCCTTAGTTTTTTATTGTGAAAAAAACACCATGACCATGGCAGCTCTTAAAAAAAAACTTTTAATTGGGGACTGGTTTAAAGCTTTAGAGGTTTAGTCCTTTATTACCCTGCCAGGGACATGGGGTATCAGGCAGCCCTTGCTTGGAAGGAGCTGAATTTTCAAAATTTTTTTGACTATAGGCAGCAAAGGGAGACTGTATGGCAAACTGGGTGTAACTTGAACATAGTAGCCCTCAAGCCCACCTCAGGGGTGACACACTTCCTCTACCAAGCCAATTTTCCCAAAAAAGGGGCCACATCCCCAAAATAGTGTCCCCCCATATCCGAAATTAAGTACAGGGTCTAGGGGACCATTTCTATTCAAACCACAAAAAACCTAAGGACATTTGTTTCCCTTTTTTTAAAAAGTTTGTTACCTATTAAAACCATTTCCTAAAGATAAGTCCATTTAATCATTTATTTCTTTTAAGTAATTTTTACCCCACTCCCTTTTTGAAAAATTTAATTCTTTTTTCCCCATTTTATAAAATTCAGGGTAGATGTCTTCAAAATATTCAATTTTTGGGGGGGTTTTTGATGCATTAAAACATATGGTGATGCCCACATGTATTCTCGGCTAGTACCTGTGCCTTTTTAAAAGTTTCTTACAAGCTTCCAACTATCCATGAAAATTTTCAAGGACTATTTTCTGCACATTGATTTTTGTTTTAGTTTTTAAAACTTTTAAATCGTGTTTTCTACTTTTTAAACCATTTTTTTTTTTTTCCTTTTTTTTGGGATTTTGTTTGATCCTTTTTAATTAAAAAGTAAGCTTGGATTAGTGTAGAATCTTTTTTGCTTTTTTTTTGGTTTTAATATGGCTTCTTTCTTTTTTTTTTTGCTTCTGTTTTTTTCTCTCAAGCCTTTTTTACTGTATATCCTATATTAAACTATATTCTTTTTTTCTTCCAAAATACTTAAAATTTCCCTTGAGATGTGTTCCCTACTCATGGAGTTTTTCCCATCTATTTTCTGTTACAAATTTTTTACTTCAATTCACTATTTTTGAATTAAAATTTTGTATATTTTTCTTCATAAATGTGAGGGTGATTTATGAGCAGTGTTAGTCATTTCTAAAAGTACTATGGAGCTTCAGAAGGTGCTATCCATGTTGGCTGTAGTAGCACATATTGGCTTTACAGCTCTCCTACCATTAGGGGATTCCAAAAACCCCTTTTTGTATTCTTGACTTAAAGACAGAACCAGCAGGCAAAGCTTCCAGTTCTGCTTTTTCAGGGCGGGAAAATTTGGCCCCCTCTTCAAATCATTTGGACCAGTTTTTCTGTTCTTGAAGTTTTTCCTTTGCTATTAAGTTTTTTAAAAAACCTTTTTTTTACTTTTGGAAGCTTTGCTGGGGGGAGCCTTGCCATGAGGTTATTATTCCCTTTATTCTTTTACATCCTTGAGAAAAACTTTTATCTACTTACTTTGGACTTAGCTCTATTACAATTCTTGGTGGTTTTTCCCCTCAAACTGTACAAAGAAAAAACTTAAGGGCTTTTTGGAAAGTCAGTTTCATTGAATGGTGTTTTCGGGGGCAAACAGTAAAGGGAACATTTCACTGAAGTGGACCAGGTGAAAGGCTAAGGCAATTGTGAAAAAATTTTTTGATGAAGTCACAGGAGAGGAGTTTGCTAAAGCAAGCATGGGAAAGGACACGGATAAAGGGATTCTTTTTTAAAACACCACCATGTATAGGGCCCTTAATTGGTGTTGAGCTCCATTTTTTGGGGACTCCATGAAAAAATGCACCAAAAAACTTTAGTGTGGCTACAGTTTTTGCCTTTTCCTCAGCCCAGAATTGGCAGAGTGAGTAGCAGAGAAAATGCAGTGCTGAGGAAAGCCCCTTGGGGGAAAACCACAAGTTTGGAAAGAGTAAAAAAGGACTTGATGGACGGGAGGAGGCTGAATTTGGGCTTGTTTTGGGGGCTATGTACAATGGTTGTAGTCTGCATTTCTCTGGTCTTCATTTCCCTGAGGAGGAACAGCCGAGAACTTTACGGTGCCCTCCGGGTCAATCCCCTGACTCAACTGGGGCCCTAGCCTGGGTGCCTTGCTAGGTGTTTTGTATCCCAACCTATAAAATTTGGACTGCGGGTGTATCGTGAAGTTTTTGTGATTGGTAAAGCTCTGCTGCTAACCTATGAAGGGAACTGCCTTTTCCGACACCCAGACAGGAGTTGCCCCCAAAGAACCTTTCTAAAAGGTCTACTTCCTATATTTTTTTTTTCCCCACTACCTCGGGTGGGGGGGCCACAAGGGGGGTTAAAGCATTTAAACCCCTTTAAAAATAGGTTTTTAAAAAAAAAAAATAAAATTTTAAAAACCACATTTTGTTTTTCCTTTTGTTTGGGTGTTTGTGGAAGCCATGGCCTTATTTGATGAAATTCCCCCTTTCCTGGGAGGGAAAGGGAAGTGTGAATCAGTCACAGGTGACTTCTTTGAACCTTTGCCCCCTTTTAATTTGTAAAATAAGGGCTGAGCCATGATTGGGCAAGAAGGGGGGGTGGAGAAAAAGGTGGTGGAAGAAAGAAAAGGGGGAGGGGAAGAGAAATGACTGAGGGGGAAGACAAGGAGGGGGAAAGATACAGGGAGCAGGGGGGGAAAGGACAAGCGCATATTTTGGAAAAAACCAGCAGCTAAAAGGGTCTCAAAGCTGGGAATAGAGTGGTAGGGGAATCCCCCCTCTAGCTGCAGCAAATTTTCAAAATTTACGATTGTTTTTTCTTTAAGGGTCATTTTTGGGTTTGGAGATTTACTGCAACATGGGTGGGCCCTTTTCATTTAGTCTAAATGAAGTGATTCCCTAAAAAACCAGGACAGAGTAATAAGGGCTGTCTTGAAATTGCTCTCCCCAATGTCTTTAAAATTAGAACTTTTTTATTTAGTTCAGGAAATTTTTGGGAAAAGGGGTAACAAAGCCATTCTTTGCTAAAATACCACAAAAGTCCTAGGCCACTTATTTAAAATTTTTCCCCCTTTGGAATTTCTTGACTGGGCTCCAAAATTCAAATTGCACTCGTACTCTCCATGCTTCTACTAGGATGACCCATAAACCCCATTTTAAAATCTAAAGGTTTTCCCAGTCCAAAGTACAAAATTTTCACATTTTTTCTCCAAAAAAGTAGGTCGTCTGACAAAAAAACTTGGTACCAACTTTTATTTTTATTCACTGTTATTGGTGTGAAGAGACCCCTTTATAAAGCAAATCTTATCAAAAAAGGGTTTTTTTTAAAATGGGGCTTGCTCACAGTCTCCCTTGTTTGTATAGGGTTTGTTTGGAAAAAAACCTCCTAGCTCAAAATTTTAAAAAGTTGGCACCAAGATGGACTATTGCAAAGAATTGTGAGACGGGCCTTGTTAAAGGGGTGTTACGGGGATGAGCTTTGAGATTTCAAAAGCTCTTTCCCAAAACCCCCAGGCCCTTTTCTTTCTGTTGCCTGTAATCCAGATGTAAAACTCTCGCTATTTTCCCAGCACCGTGTCTGCCTGTGTGCTCCCATGTTCCCCCCTCTTGCTGAAAAATGTTCTATATTTCTAAAACTATAGGGAAAACCCCCAGGGAATGCTTTCTGTTTAAGATTACCAGGGTATAGTGTGTTTTCACACAATATAACACTGACAAGACTCTGCAGGTGTACCCCTTACTTACTCTTTTGGATTGCCTTAAATTTTCAATGTGCATTTATACTAATCCCCAAACCATGTTCAATAAAACTGCTTGCTTCACAAATAAAAAATGGCAAAGGGAAATTTTTTTCTCTTTCCTGTCCCTTTAAATGTTGTCTTCCAACACCACACCACACACAAACCCCAAAAAAACCAAAATTTTAAAACTTTTTTTTTTAATATTTTTTTTAACAAAATTTTTAAAAAAAGAAATCCATTTTTTTTTCCCCAATTTTTTCCCTTCTTTTACCTTTTTCCCCTTTTTTTTTTTTTTTCATGATTTTGAACATTTTTCCCCAAGTTTTTTTAAAAATTTTTTTCATATGGTTTTTTATGCACACCCAAGTTTTCTACAAAAAAAAATTTTTTTCCCCATTTTTTAAAGTACCGGGCCAAAAAAGTTGCTTTTTTACCTGTGTTTAAATTCCCACGAAATTTTTTTCTTTTTTACCTGGGTTTTTGGGGGGGGTTAAAATGTTTCCTTTGGTTTTTAATTTTTCCCATCCTTTTTCTTTTGGATTTATTTTCCCTTTCTTTATTGAAGGGCCCCCTTAATTTTCCTCTTTTTCATTTGGTTTTTATCTTTTTCCCCGCAGCATTAATTTAAAAACCCATTTTAATGTTTTAAACTTCTTGTTGTAGTTTTTAACATTTTAAGCCTTAAAATGTAACCAACCCGAAAACTTTTTCTTTAATTTTTTGATTTTGTTAACAAATTATTTGGCATTTTTTTGACAACATTAAAAATAAAAAAATTTTCTTATTTTTTTTTTGGGCCTTGTTTAGGGCCCCCCAAATTCAAATTCCCCCCCCCAAAACCCATTTGAAACTTTAATTTTGGGGATTGCCCTTGTTTTTCAACCCTACGATTTTAATTATTTAAAAAGTCATTAATCTGTAGAAAAAAAATTTTTTTTTTTGACTTTTAACCCATAAAAACCCGTATAAAATCGTAAAACTTTTTTTACCTTATATGGGTAAAAAATTTTAAAAAAATTTGAAAAAATTTGCAAAAATAAAAATTATCGGGGATTACCCCCCCTTTTATGGGCCTTTTATTGGTTGTAAAAAGCTGAAGTGGGTTTAGTCCCAAAAAAAATTTTTTTCCCCCTGCATTTTTACCTATTGACTTCCAGCCCTTCGAAAATTGAAATTGTAAATTAAAAAAAAAAAGTTTTAATTTTTATAGGGCCTGTAACTTGCTTTAAATTCAAAAATCAAAATGTTTTTTTATTTCCCCAAAATTTTTATTACTTTTTAAAAGAGATAAATTTTTAATTTGGATTTCCCGTTTTAAAATTTTTAAGTTTTAAAATTGGGGGTTTTTATTTTACATGTCCCGTTTTAATTGGGTTTAATGTCTGAAGGATTTAAGGGGGGAATGATGATGGGTATCCAATGGGCATTTTTTTTTTGTAAAATCCATTTTTTCGTAATTTTAAAACCTTTGTTTATCCCAAGGGCTAACTGTTTTTTCCCCTAGGTGGAAAACCCGTTCTCCCAACCCTCCTTGGTTGGGGAAACAAAAATTTCTGTAAATGGTGAAACCCCCAAAATAATTTTTTTTTTTTAATTTTTTTCAAAATAAAAAAAAATTAAAAACATTCCGTAAAAAAAAAAACAAAAAAGCTGGGTCGTTCTTATCAAAAATCATAGGTTTAAACGCTCTTTTTGAGTTAGTTTAAAAAAACAGCCCCCAAAAAAAACAAAGAAATATAAATTAAAATAAAAAAATTTAAAAAAAAATTAAAAAAATGTCCCCTTCCTCGAATAAATAAAAATTCTTGAGTAGGAAAGAAATTGGGAAAAAAAATAATTTTCATGTCCAAAATTTTTTTTTGAAACCTACTCCTTACAAACCCCCCTGTTTTGGGTAGCCCCCAAATTTTTTGGGACCGCTGAAAAACCCCCAAACCAGGGCAGGGAGGCCATTTTAGCCCATAGGGAACTGGGGGGAAAAATTGGGTCCTTTTGACATCTCTAAGCCCGGGAATTCTTTATTTTTTGATCTTTCCCTTTAATTTTTACTCCCTTTGGGCCCAAAATTTCCCCCTAATCTTTTTAAGATTTTGGTCCTTTTTTTTTTTTTTTTTGTCGATATCTTCCCCTTAGAGGAATTGCCCCTTTTTTCCCCCCGGGGTTTTTTCCGGGGCTCTTTGAACTTTATACCGTTTAAAAGGGAAAAAAAATACTTTGGGCTTTCCTTTTCTTTATTCTGAGGGTTTTTCTTGCATTTTGGGGGTTTTTTGGGGTAAAACCCAAAGTGAGGGAACCTTTTCTTTTGGATTGGGGCACTACCAGGAAATTTTTAGTACCTTTGTCCCTTTTTCCCTTTTTTTTTCATTCTCCCTTTTAAAGTAAATTTCTTTCCCTTTTTTAAAACATTTTTTTCCCTTTTTTGGTTTAAAAAAAGGCCCAAAACTGGGGGCTGGGCCTGTTGCCTTTGAATTTTTTGGGGAATAATATTTTTATTTATAAACCCCGAAATTTTTTTGGGGACCAAAAGTTTTTTATAGGGTTTTTACCGTTCAATCCCCAAAAATGGGGAGGTTTTTTCTAAATTGAAAACCGGGCCCCGGGGTTTTATCAGCCAAACATTTTTATTTAAACCAGGGGGTTTTTCATTTGAAATTTTTTGGGGGGGGGAGCTGGCCCTTTTTTTGTTTTAATACAGTTTCCCCGAAATTTTTTTGTTTTAAAATTCACCCCCAAAAGGTTTTATGGGCTGGATCTATTTTTCGTTTTTTTGTATACCTTTAAAGCCCCCTTCTTAAGGTTTGAAAATTTTTTAGCTGTTTTCCCCCGGGCCTGTGACCTATCCCCTTTTTTTAAAGAACTTTCCCCGAAGGTTTTTTTCCCCGTCTAAAAATAGCCATTGGGCTGTTAGGAACTTTCCCCGGCCCCCTATGTAAAAAGGTTTCCCATTTTTCCTTCATTTTTTTTTATGTAACTGGTTTTATGGGGTTTTGTCCCCTGGTTGAATTTGAAAAAGGGTAAATTCTTTCTTTTTACAAATTGGGAAACCCCCGGAAACCCCCCTTTTGGGGAAATCTGCTTTTTATGGTGTTGAGTCCCTTTTTTAAAATAAATGAATGGGTTTGGGGTTCTTTTGGGCCACTATTAAGACCCAAAAAGGGCCCAAAACAGCCTTTTTTTAAAATTTTGCGGGGAAGCTTTAAATCTAGGGGAATTCCCCCGAAGCTTTTTTTTTTAGTTAGTTTTCGCTTCCTTTTTTTGTTTCCAATGATTTTTTTTTAATTTTTCCCTTTATTCAAAGAATTTATGGGAATTTTGATAGGGGGGCAAAAACTGAGATTCTTTGGCTGCCATTTTTTTAAATTTTTTCCCAAAGAGCATGGGGGCTTTTCCTCTTTTTGAATCCCTTCATTTTTTTTCGGGTTTTTAAGTTTTGTTAAAGTTTCAATTGTTTTTTTTAACAAAAGATTTTATACTATTTTTTTAAATTTAATGGGTTGTTTCCAAAAATTTCTTTTAAAACCCTTTTTTTTTTTAAGGGGAAACATTTGGGGAGAAAAAAATCCCACCCTTTTTTAAATTTTTACCAATTTTAAAAATTCCGGGGAAATTTTTTGGGGGCCCTTGTATCTAGAACATCCAGGAAATCCAAGACACAATGAGAAGACCGAACCTAAGGATAATAGGTATAGATGAGAGTGAAGATTCTCAATTTAAAGGGCCAGTAAATATTTTCAAGAAAATTATAGAAGAAAACTTCCCTAACCTAAAGAACGAGAAGCCCATGAACATACAAGAAGCCTACAGAATGCCAAATAGACTAGACCAGAAAATAAATACCTCCCATCACATAATAATCGAAAACACCAAATGCACAAAACAAAGAAAGAATATTAAAAGTAGTAAAGGAAAAAGACCAAGTAACATATAAAGCCAGACCTATCAGAATTACACCAGACTTCTCACCAGATACTATAAAAGCCAGAAGATCCTGGACAGATGTCATACAGACCCTAAGAGAACATAAATGCCAGCCCCAGCTACTATACCCAGCAAAACTCTCAATTACTGTAGACGGAGAAACCAAGATATTCCACGATAAAACCAAATTTACACAATATCTTTCCACAAACCCAGCATTACAAAGGATATTAGCAGGAAACCCCAATACAAGGAGGGAAATTATACCCTAGAAAGAGCAAGAAAGTAAACCTCTTCCAACAAATCCAAAAGAAGATAGCCACACAAAGATAATTCCACCTCTAATAATAAAAATAACAGAAAACAACAATCACTGTTCCTTAATATCTCTTAACATCAATGAACTCAATTCCCCAATAAAAAGACATAGGCTAATGAACTGGATATGTAAACAGGACCCAGCATTTTGCTGCATACAGGAAACGCACCTCAGTGACAAAGACAGACACTACCTTAGAGTAAAAGGCTGGAAAGACAAGTTTTCAAGCAAATGATCCTAAGAAACAAGCTGGAGTAGCCAGTCTAAAACCTCCAGCCTGAGAACACAAAGGGAGGGAGTCCTGGCTCCACCTGTATAGGTAGTTGAGGGTGGTCTTGCAGGCATCAGTGGAAGTGAGGGCCTTGGTGCCTGATAGTTTGGATTCCCTAGTGTTGGGGAATTTGAGAACAGGGAGGCGGGAATGGGAGGATGGTGGGTGCACACCCTCATAGAAACTCTCAGAATTATATGGATTAGATATGATAGAGAAGGCCACCAGAAGACTGATTCCAGAATTAAACAAAAAATGTCTTGATACTAAAATTTGTTTTGAGAATTGTATATTGCAGAATACACAGCCTTGGTGTATCTACTCATCAAGCAAGCTGAACAGACCTGCTTGAACCTCTGATGTCCTGGAATCTCAGCTAAATGCAGTGAAAACACAGACGTCAGAGGCTTATCAATTTACTCTTTCCCTATCCCTCTTCTAATATCTCAGTGCCCATAATCAGCTTGAAGAAGTTAATGAAGAGTCAGCACCCCTATTCTCTGGGTTTGGGGACTGAGGTGGTTAATATTGGGCTGTCTTTCTAGGGAAAAGTAGTGGTTTTGTTGGAACAGGGAGGAGTAGCTAGGATTTATTGCATAGCCATAACCTATTGGTAGAAATCTGTATAATTGTTATTAAGCTGAAGTTATAATTTCTTAAATGGTACAAAATTTACTTTGATTTCAAATTTAAGGTTTTCATTGGTAGAGTTTCTTACTGTTATAAAAGTGAGATTAATATTGTTACTCTCATAGGCATTGTGCCTATATAACACATTTAGAAATACAAGGCTTAGACCAGTCCTTCTTTAACTTTTTAAACTGATTTGAATGGTTAGCCTGTGAGTTAAGGCCTATAGGAATTCATGTCTCTGAGTTATTGTTAGGGTGTTTTCTATATTTTATTTAGAAATAGCTGAGAGGAGTTAACAGACAACAGTCCAGATTGCCTTACATGGATAGTTGGTTTTCAAAAGTCAGAAGTCCACAGAATTGATGTTACAAAATTTCTGTATTAATGGTTCATTTGATTAGAGACCTGTCTGCTCGTGACAGCTTCCTGTCTTGGATTCTAAGAAGAAATTGAGCATCTTTGGAGTTACTCCAGTTGTGGTGAGACAGCCACTAGGCAAAAATGCCTCTTTTCATTCAGACAAATTACTGTCCAAAAAGGACACACTTGCGAATAGTCCACTGATTATATCTGCCAAGACAGAGTAATCAGCCCTTAATAATTCTGCATCACTAGGTCTGTCAGATGATCCTGGGCCAGAAGGCTGAAGATTGGATGCTCCAACATTTTGTAGTATAGGGACTGCCCAGGTGTTCAGCAGTCTCTATAAATTGGCTAAGTTTTAGAAGCTATGCTTTGTGCTTCCCATAATTTCAATTAATTCAGTCATTCTGATTTCTGATGGGGTTGAAGACTTATAGTCTCATAGCCAATCCTGGCTATTTACTTTGATAGAAAAGACTTGAGAGGATGGTTTTCAGCTGACAGTCATTCTAAAGCCAAGAAAAAAGCCAGGTTCAGAACTAAGTCTTTTAGTTAGGAGAGATGACAGAGGTTCTGGTTAGTTAAAAAAAATGATGGACTGGGTATTAGGTCTATCATGTACCTTACTGATACAAATTGGTATAGTTTGCTCTAATTGTATTTTGAGAAAAAAAGTTTTATCTTAACAGGAAGGGTGATAAGTAGGAGGGGCTAAGGTGGGAGGAGTAAGGAGAGGAAGAGGAGGAGCTAGGAGATGAGAGAGAGAGAGAGAGAGAGAAGAGAAGGAGGAGGGGGAGGGGAACATGGAGGTGGATGTTCGCGTGTCTCTGCCAGTCAAAGATAGTTGATATATCTAGGTTGGGTATTGGGTTACACTTCTGATTGTATGAGCATATTGTCATTGAGCATTACCAAACTTATAAACCCTTTGATTAACATTTAAAAAAATAAAATATTGATTCAGGAAAAAAAAGATTTTGAGCCATTAGAAATTTGCTGCAGTTACATATATCTAATGTATTCATGTTTAAAACCAAAATTTTAGAAGAACTATTAATATTTTGATATTACAATATTTGTAAATATGGCATAATTAAATTTTGCATTCTTTAATTAAAAAACAAATAAACAAAAAACAAACCAAAAAAGTCTTCTTTTCTTTTCTTTTTCTTTCTTTTCTTTCTTTCTTTCTTTCTTCTTTCTTTCTTTCTTTCTTTCTTTCTTTCTCTCTCTCTTTGAAGGTCTTAACTATCTTTTATTGTGTACAAAGACTAGCAAGCTAAGTTTCACTTGGAAGACACTCTTGAATAATACATTCAAGGTCACTTAGTCCAACTTAATGAAGGCTATATCCTTAGCATACTAATTGAAACACTGGCTGCACATATTTAGCCCGGATTTCTGGATTAACTCGTGGCACTTAAAGCAGAAAAGGCAAGAGCATGAACCCTGGTCAAACTTCTGTTGTTGATGGAGCTGGCCCATCTTGCTTTCAAATGTCCAATAATGAAAAAGGCTATCATATAATTTCTTTTTAATTTTAGGATTGTTGAGAAGTTTACACATGAGCACCAAATGTAAATCATTTTTCAATTTTCCTTTTCTAGAAACTGGTAGTTTGTCCTAGATCTTTGAAGTTATCAGGTTTACAGGGTGTGTCTTTTCTGAGGAAAAGTGCTAAAAAGCAGGGTATATTATTCTTCATATACCCTTCTTACTGCTGTGGCAACTGTAGGGGATGTTTCAGTTTTGTTTCCTGTTGCAGTGATAAAAAAAAAAAATACCTGGACACAAGCAACTAAGATAAGAAAGGGATTATTTTAGGTACAAGTCCAGGTTACAATTGATCATTGCAGGGAAGTCAAGGCAGCAGAAACCTGACACAGCTGGGCACACCCACAATTCTGAACAGAGAGAGTAAGTACAGTCATGTTTATCAGTGCTAGGATCTCTTTCTCTTTTTACAAATAGTTTTTAATTGCTTTTAGAACTTTATATTCTTTTCCCTTTCTCAACTTTTCTCAGATCTACCCAGCTTCATTTTCATTCTTTTTCTTAAATACAATATAAAGCAAAACACATAAGTATCTTTCTCTTACACACACACACACACACACACACACACACACACACACACCCATGGAGTCTAATTTTTGTTGGACAACCACTTATGAGCATGTGGCTTTTCCTGGGCAGTGGTTGATAAACTCATTGTTACTTCTTTGAAGAGAATATATTTTTCCTTCCACAGTATCTATCAATTGTGAATAGCTCTTTGGGTAGGGTGGGACCTTGGATCCACTTCCTCTCTTTCATTCTGGGATTTTGCTTGGTTTGATCTTGTGCAGGTCTTGTGCATGCTGCCAACAGACCTTACAATATTTCTTCCACATCTACATAGATCCCCAAAGATGGATGTGATAAAGACATCTCACCTAAGAGAGCATATAGACTCTCTCACTCTCTGAATATAATACAGCTGTGGGTCTCCATGTTACATAACATTTATGAAAGAAGAAACTTTTCTGGTGAAGATCGAGTGATCGATCTATGTGTATAGCAATTTATCAATAGGAATTATTTTATTTCAGTGTTCATTTGGTAGATTATTATTAGTAGGTTTCCTCTAGGCCCATTGCCTATCTAGTCATAGGTTCTTGGCTACTTTAGCAGTGTCTAGTGTGGGTTGTGTCTCATGGAGTGGTCCTTAAATTCAATCCAAGAATGGCCAGTTACTCCTATAATATTCATGCTACTATTGTACAAGTGTACATATCTTGCAGACAGGTAATTATTGGAATCTGTAAGCTTCATAGCTAGGTGATTACTTTTTCCTTTGGTAGCATGTATAAATCCTATGGCATTCACTTCCATTTGAGTAGCAGTTAGATTTCTTTATGTTCTGTGCCATAAGTATGTGCTGCCTTCAGCAATAGGATCTTACTATCTAGTTGTAGAAGTAAGCAATGACATTGACAAGAACCTAATTCCAGGAAAGAGCACTGCTCACATATAGTCTAGATCTTCTTACATCAATTGTAATCAGGACAATTTTCATAGGCATGCCATGGCCAACCTGATCTAGACAGTCCCTTGTTGAGACTCTTTTTCTAAATGATTCTAAATTTTATCAAGTGGACAATTAAAACTAACAATCACAGAGAGTTTATGTAACCTAGGCCTTTGACTGGTCATGATGAGCAGAAGCCCCTGCTCACCTGTACTATACACGGGCCCTATTGCTGACACTTTCAGCAATGGAATGTGATCTGATAGTTGTAAGCTGAAATAAACACTTTCTTTCCTAAGTTGTTTTGGTCATGCTGTTTTATCACAGAAATACAGATCTTAACTAAGACACTTAACCAATTTTCTATGCTGAATTCTCTTTGCTTTTTTTTTTTTCAAATATGTGGTGTGTGTATGTGGCACAAGTGTACACTTGCACAAATGTGTGTATGTGTGCAGCTGTGCATATGTATATGTATACATGTATGTGGAGACAGTAAGTGATACTTGTTCTTTTCAACCACTCCCGACTTTATGTATTGAGGCAGAGTCTCTCAGTTGAACCCAGAGCTCAACTATTACACTATCCATAACTGGCCAGCATTGTCTTAGTATTCCCTATCACATTTCAAGTGTTGAGATTGCATGTGGCTAGTTATAGCTGTCTGGCATTTATGAGAGTGCGGTACCACAGTACATTACCTGTTGAATCATCTCTTCAGTTCCTTTTTTTTTTTTCTTTTTTTTTTTTTTTCGAGACAGGGTTTCTCTGTGTAGCCCGGCTGTCCTAGAACTCTCTGTAGACCAGGCTGGCCTCGAACTCAGAAATCCGCCTGCCTCTGCCTCCCAAGTGCTGGGATTAAAGGCGTGCGCCACCACCGCCCGGCTCTTCAGTTCCTTTCTACCCTCCTGAATTTATTCTGACTGATATCTGAAATGATATAGTGATTTTAAATTTTATTAGAGTGTAAGAACCATGAATTTATCCTCTGATTTCAGGTTCTTGAAAATAGTCTCTTTCTAACCATATAGTCTTTCCTTCCTAGTCAATCTTTAGCTCCTTCTCACAAATAGTCCTTAGTAGCCTTGAATCTAGGTTTGGATCCTTTTGTGTATACTTTTTTACTATATCTGAATATATGATCAACTATAAAAATAATATATTTTAGCTATAGTTGTTTTCACTTTATATAAAGATGTGGCATACAATATTTGAGATTTATTCTTTAACTCAATTATTATATTGTTAAGATTTACCTACAGGAATTGCTTATTCTATTAGTTTTTTATTTGTTTGTAATGTTCCACTGAGTGAATAGGTTAAAGTACATAATTTGAGTAAATTAGAAATAGAAAAAATTTTTTGCTTATTTTTCTCTCCATTTTCAAACTCTAGTCTTCATACATTTTCAACATCAGGTAATGAAGAGGAATAACAAATCCTAGGATTTGTATTATTTGAAAGCCAAGGCTTTATATTTAAAAGGAGTTCTATAGGATACAGTTGTTGGGAATAAATTTGCTATAAAGCAGGCAGTGGCTCAAAAGTGAGTGCCCATTCCACTGAGCATTTGCTTGTGGTAAATAAGCAGGGCCTGGCTTAGAAGTCTTTAAATAAAATGAGGTTTTGAGTTTATACAATGTAACTTTTAAATCTAATTAAAAATGAATCCACAGGTGCAAAGAGAGTCAACACCAAAAGCAAGATTACATGGACTAGATAATTAGAGTGTCAGAATTTTCAAAGTTGTCTCTATGAATCAACATTCTGCTTAAAAAAGCCTTTTAAATGAAGTGTGAAGGCAAGGCATTTTCCATGGACTGGAAACAGCGAGACACCTAGAAGTTGATGAACTACAAAAATAAAAATTATCATTAATTAATATTAACAACACATAGAAAAATAACAAATGAACTGAAAGATAGCTATTGCCAGAATAATTCTAAGAGCTTTTCAGTTTGTCTGAAGGTTTCTGTAGTAAAGCATTTTTGCCTAGGATCAGCCAGTGAATTTCAGAATGGTGAATGAAAACTAGCTGTGACTTGGGGAAGTGTTTGCCAGGGCTTGCTTCCCAGATTGATGCCATTAAAACTTGTCAGCCTTTAGTAGGTCAGGTCCAGTGGGAGGTCTTTAGGTTATTGGGAGCATGTCCTTGAAAGGGTAATGGAGCTTTAGTTCCTTCAGTACTTTTCAATTTCTGGACATGAAGTAAATAACTTTGCCCCTCTGTTAACTACAACCATGGTGTAATGCCTTACCATAGGGCAAAGCATTTAAGTCAAGAGATGGGTTAAGATAGAAGGTTGGCAAGCTGAAGCTAGTGAGGCTGTATAGACAGGTCAGGGCCAGTTTGAGCTTTATAGTGAGACCCTGTTTCAAGTAGCCAAGGTTTGGATATACTTGAGGGTAAAGGGCTTGCCTGAGCAAAGACCTGAGCTCAAGCCTTATCATATGCCAGCTGTGGTGGTTTGAATATGCTTGGCTCAGGGAATGACAGTATTAGGAGGTGTGGCCATGTTGGAGGAAGTGCATCACTATGGGAGTAGTCTTTGAAGCTCTGACCAGTGTAGAAGAGCCAGTCTTCTGCCTAGTGGCCTTCAGATGATGATATAGAACTCTCAGTTTCTCCTGTACCATGACTGTCTGGATGCTGCCATGCTACCACCTTGATGATAATGGACTGAACCTCTGAACCTGTAAACCAGCTCCAATTAAATGTTGTCCTTATGGGAATATTCGCTCTCTTCTATACCTATTATCCTTAGATTTGGCCTTCTCATTGTGTCCTGGATTTCCTGGATGTTTTGGGTTATGAGCCTTTTGCATTTTGCATTTTCTTTGATGATTGTATCAATGTTTTCCATGGTATCTTTGCACATGAGATTCTCCCTTCTCTCTCTTGTTCTGTTGGTAAAGCTTGCATCCATGACTCCTGATCTCTTTCCTAGGTTTTCTATCTCCAAGGTAGTCTCCCTTTGAGATTTATTTATTGTTTCTACTTCCATTTTTAGATCTGGATGGTTTTGTTCAATTCCTTCACCTGTTTGGTTGTGTTCTCTTGTAATTCTTTAAGGGATTTTTGTGTTTCCTCTTTAAGGGCTTTACCTGTTTACCTGTGTTCTCCTGTATTTCTTTAAGGGAGTTATTTATGTCCTTCTTAAAGTCATCTATGATCACCATGAGGAGTGATTTTAAATCTGAATCTTGCCTTTCCGTGGTGATGGGGTATCCAGGACTTACTATGGTGGGAGAATTGGGTTCTAATGATTTCAAGTAACCTTGGTTTCTGTTTCTTACATTCTTACATTTGCCTTTCTCCATCTGGTTATCTCTAATGCTACCTGCCCTCACTGTCTCTGACTGGAGCCTGTCTCTCTTGTTATCTTGGTTGTGTCAGAGCTCCTCAGAGTACAGCTGTCTTTGTGATCTAGTGATCCTGAGTGTCAGAGCTCCTGAGAGTCAGGCTGCCTCTGGGATCCTGTAATCCTATGATCCTGGGTGTGTTAGAGCTAGGAGTCCAACTTCCTCTATGATCCTGAATGTGTTAGATCTCCTGGGAGTCCAGCTTCCTCTAGGTATTGTGAGATTGGTTTTAGAGGTAGCACCAAAGATCTTCTCAGTGCAGTGGCTCAGAATGGAAAGAATCTGTGCCAATGTGTCAGGGTATGGTGTCTTCACGGGAGCAGACCAGCTAGAAGTCAGCTGCTCTGGGTGCAGTGGATCCTCAACTCCTCTGAGTGAAGCAGATCCTCTAGGATGGGTCTGTCTTCCTGGGAGCAGACCAGCTATGAGTCTGCCCCAGTGAGAAGGGCCAGGCTGAGGAGGTGGAAGGGGAGTGGTATTCAGGAAGGCTGGATTTTTGGTGGGTGGTGTGTCTGTAGTACGCTGCTGGTGTCTCAGCTGCAGATTTGGGACTTCGGTTTGTTGGAGAGGGTTCTTTCCAACTGTTCTGATTGCAGCAGATCTTCTGGGATGGGTCTGAATATGGTGTCTTCTAGGGTGCAGACCAGCTATGAGTCTTATGCTACACTTTCTTGTCCCTAAAAGCTTGTAGTCATATCGTAATGCAAAATGCATTCAGTCCAACTTTAAAAATTCCTGTAGTATTTCAGTTTTCAGACTGTTAAAAGTCCAAAGTTGCTTCTGAGATTCATGGTAATGTCTTAACTGTAATGTCCTCTAAAAAATAAAATAAAAAAAAAGCAGATCATATAATTCCAATATAAAATGGTACAGGATGTTTATTACCATTCCAAAAGAGAGAAAAAGAACATAATGAGGAAGTACTGGACCAAAGAGTAAGACAAACAGTAGGGAAAACTCCAAATTCTACAACTCAGTGTTTGATGTTAAAGTGCTCCTCAGGTCTTCAATCCCTTTCAGCTTTTCTGACTGCATCATGTATCTTTCTATTGGACTGATTGCACACTAGGTTTACATCTCTCCTTGAAAATTATTCCACAGTTCTGGAATATCCATCATTTGGGGACCTCCAACACATTTCAGACTTTACCTTCACAGCTTCACACAACAGCCTCTCTTGGCCCCTGAGCTCCTCAGCAGATTTCCTTAACCACAGAGGAAAATTACATAACACTTTTCCTGTATCCTTGATTCTAAAGCCATAACCACGTGGCTGAAGATGCCAAATTCATCTGCTTGTTTGTGCTGACACATAGTCCCTTTTATGACTTGGATTTGCATAAGCTTTGACTTGATCATTTCTAGGCTGAAGAAATCTATCTGGTGTATTTATTTAACAGGTTGAAGGACTAGCCAGGTAGTGTCTTCCCCTGATGGTACCATTCATTCCCTTTATTCCGTTTTGAATTAGACCTTTCTTTAAATTTTTTATCTCCTTGAGCACAGAACTTGGCTCTAACTTTACATTTTCTGGTGTTGTTTTTCCTCCTCAGAATGTACATTTTAAAGTTTCTTTTTTCCTTGCTTTTTTATCTAATTGTAGATCTACATAAGAGTGACTACTAATAAGCATGTGACACAGATGATACAAGGCTGTGGTAAAATCTCCTCTGCCAATTCTATTAATTCAAAGTTTCAATTTAGCCTCCGGAAGAATTTTAGGTCAAGGGCAAAAAGCAATCACATTCTTTCCAAAGTCTCATAAGAATGGCCTTTAGGCCACTTATTAATATTCTCCTCTGAAACTTCTTGATCTGGTTCTACATCATCTAAATTGCCTTTGGCACCGGTCTTCCATGGACCTACTAGAAAGACTCATTAAGCCCAGCATTCATTCATTGTTCTAGTCCAAAATTCCAAAGTCTGTATCTCTCCAAGCAATAGCATACTCAAGCCTGTCACAGCAATACCCCAGTCCCTAGTAATAACTCTGTCTTGGTTACAGTTCTGTTGCTGCGAGGAGACGTCATGACCAAGGATCTCTTCTATATAAAGGAAGCATTTAATTGTTGACTGGCTTACAGTTTCAGAGGCTTCATCCATTATTATCACGTCGGGAAACAGACAGGTAGGGCTCTGGAGCAGTAGTAGAGAGTTTTACATTCTTACTCCACACAGACAGCAGGCTGGGTTAGGGAGAGAGACACTGGACCTGATGTGGGTTTCTGAAACTTCAAAGCCTACTCTCAGTGACACACCATCTCCAACAAGGACATACCTCCTAGAACATGGCCACACCTCCTAATCAACTAGAAACTGAGCCTGCAAATAATCCCTATGTGAGGCATTATTGAAACCATGAGAGTATATTTAAAACTGTTGTTTTTGCCTCAGATGGGATTTATAAAATTGGTATTTGAAATTTTAATTCTTTTGAAATAACGTCATTTTCAAAGCTACTATCTATAAATGTTCCTAATACACTCCATTAAGAAACAATTAAAATTACTAATCTTTCAAAAATACGTTTTCAGGATTTCTATTGTTCCTTATTACAATGTTAGCCTCTTCCCCTACTAGATGGACAAATGGAATTGAAATTGTTTGTGACAGGGAGTTTTCTTTAAGCCTTCTGTCAAATTGAAATTTCCTCTTCAGATTGAATATTGTTCTCCAGCCATAAATTGAACACTCAACAATACCAACATCCACCTGAGCAACTGTCCTGGATGAAGCTGACTGTCAGGAACCTTGATGGTAGCTGACAGCTCTAGGGACAGGGAGAAGGACCATGAAATGGCTGCTGCCCTTGAGGAGAGCATTCAGTCTGCAACCACATGGACAAGGTGTTCTCTTAACTTTAAAGACAAATGCAGGCTTAGTCAGAATATAAGGGATTTTGTATTTTAGAAATTGCTATTTTTTTCTCCTTTGTTTTCTGAAGTAAATAACAAGTAAGCTTTAAAAAAGTGGCTGTGCCTATTTAAAGCCAAAGTAATAGCTGGCTCTGCTTTCAAGGCCCCTTCTATTAAGTTTCCATGCTACTGCTCAAAGGAAGTTGCTATGTCTTAAGACAGAAGTGGACAACAGTGCTTCATGAGAGGAATGTAATCGTCTTTCTTAAAACCTATTTCCTTTGGTCACATCTTCATCTGGAAGGGATTCTGTTCTGCTCCTTGAGTTTTTCTTTGAGATCTAGCATAGAATCCATCATCTTAAAGAAGCCATACTGACTTTTCATACTTAGCCTCTGTGTCCCCACCCATTACTTCTACCAGCAACCACATAAGCACAATGACAGAATGATGGTGGCAGTTAATCATGAAACACAGGCAAAAAGGCTTCCATTTGAGAAAAGACAGAAATAAGGTTTCAGAGAACTAGAGAAACTGCTCAGTCACATAATTATTTGAATAATCTCACTCTTCTTAACATTTACATCACAAGATTGCATTATATATTAACTCCTGACTATTATTGCTCCTCTGTAATTTTATACAACCTTTATGTAATCTGTTATTATTCCCATCTATGTTTGGTCAAAGACTCCACAGGGCCTCCATGGAATTTTCCTTGGTGAAACTCTGTTTGTTCTTTTAGTGAAACTTAAGAGTGAACCTAGGGCTTCATGCATGTGAAGCAAATGTCCTACCACTGAAATGTATCTACAGCCCTTATTATTTTTGTTGTTGTTTGTTGTAGGGATAGAATCTCACTAAGTTACTCAGGCACACGGTAAGCTACCTGTGCCCAGGCAGGCCAAGAGCTTCTGATAGTTCTTCCCTAGGCTCACAAGTAGCCAGGAAAACAGGCCTTTGTAATCAGACAAGGCTTTAAAAGAGCATGTTGATGCATGAATAGTAATTGTTGAGTTATAAAATCCTCCAAGATGTAATATTCACTCCCATTCAATTCAAATACATAGTAATAGTAAGATATTTTCTCATGTAAGAAATGCTATAGATAAAATTTTAAAACATGATTCAAGTCTGAACACTTATGAGGAAGAATTAAAATCGATTAGACTTCTGGTAGTTATGAGGAATACTTCTGGGGACCTATAGAGTTTTTTAAATTCATAAACTATCATTTTCTTAAGATTCTCATTTTCTCTTTTTATTAAAAATTATTTATCCTACTTCTTGCTATTATAACAATACTATTTCCCCTTCCCTTTCCTTCTTCCAAAACTTTCTCTATACTACTCTTGGCTCTCTTTCAATTCGTGACATTTATTTTTTTTATTAATTGTTGTCACATACAAGTATGCATACATATATATTTCTAAATACTTATATAACTTGCTTGGTATGTATAATGTTATTTCTATGTACATTTTCTAAGACTGGATAATGTAATTGTCTGTAGCTCTTTGTATAGGGTTGAAGTCTCCTGTACTTTCCCCAATCCACTGTAGCCTGTCTTTTCTTTTGTCATTCTTGTTCCAGTCACATGTAGTTGATCATGTTTTTTTTTTTTTTTAGAGCTGAAATTTTTCATTTTATTTTTGTGCAGTACAAATTTCTCACCCCCCCCCCAAATCCCTTCCATTAATGATTGAAGCTTTAGAAGACACAGGACTTTCTAAATAAGTGTATTGTTGAGTGAGTAGATGGATTCTTTCTTGAATCTGTTTTCAAAGACTTACCCAACCAAAGACAGAGGTAAGAGTGAGAAATGAAGCTTCCGTTCTTTTAACAAACTGAGCAGAGCTGGTTGGGACTGTTCATCCCCAGAACAGGTTGAGCATGCTAATGTCAGTTGAGAGAGACAGGAGAGCTTTGCCCCCTCAGAATCAGAGAATTCAGCTTAGATACACAAAATGTGCCTGGAGCTGTCTGTGGCAACCATTACTTACTTCCTAATTGACTTATATTCTTCTTAGTTGGAAAACTGATTAGATTTTACCTAAATATTTCAATAATCTAACACTGTGAACCTGACTTAAGTTACCTTTGAAATGAGCGCCTATGGCTATAGGAGCACATAACATATGGAACTGACAGATTTGCTTTAGGACATGACTTAAGGAAATACGAGATTAAACTCTGCCATCAACAGTTTTTAAGTCTCCCTAGTTGTGTGTATGTTGCAACTTTCTTTTGCTTACTACATTTTTATTCATTTATTATTATTATTTTTTATTTCTTGAGATTATAATTATATTATGTTCCCTTTCTTTTTTTTTAAAGCCATCCCAGTACCTCTACCCTTGCTCTCTTTCAAATTTTTGGCTTATTTTCTTTTAATTATTACATATGTGTGTGTATATATGTTTTTATACATATATACACACAAATATGTATATATTTATATGTATAATATAAGTTGTATACACACAATGTACATACATATTTGTGTATATATATAGCCGAGTTCATAAACACAACTGCTGTGGCTGTATATTATATGTATGTTTCCAAGGCCATTTGGCACTGGATAACCAAATGGTGTGCTCTTCCCTGGGAGGACTGTTTCCCCTGCTCCTAGCATTCTGAAGTTGCTTGGAGTTCTTTTTTTTTTTCCTTTTTTAATTTTATTTTTTTGCTTATTCGCTTTATAACCCGTCCCAGTCACCCCCTCCCACAATCCTTCCCCATCTCTTCTTTTCTGAGTACCCCCTCCTCCTGTATCCCCCACCCTGCCACTTTAAGTAGTTGATCATGTTGATGAGAGTATATGTGTGTACATTTTGACACTTCTAGGAGCCGCAGCCTCCCAGCAAACTCCCTGTTGCTCTGGCTCTTGAAATCTTTCTGGTGTCCTCTTCCCTGAAATGAGGTTCTCTGAGCCTCAGTTGCAGGAATTATTTTGTAGATGTTTTCAATTGGACTAGACTCCATAACTCTACATCTTGACTGGTTGTGGCTGTCTGTAATGGTCTTGATCTGTTGCATGGTTCTCTTCCAAGATCTATGACTTCATTGGCCCTGGGTAGCTGCCTAGAGTTCCAGTACCTGGAATGATTTCCCTCTTGTTGAGTGGGACTTAAGTCTAATTAACGTGTTTGTTGGTTATTAACAAGGTATAAAGGACACTACTGCACCATTGGGGTAATTGTGCAACACTTGTCATTGTTGTGGTTCACAGGCATTATAACTGGGTAGGACTGTTCATTGATTTGGTCCTTTGGAAGCTTGTATACTACCTTATGGTATTACTAGAACTAGTCATCAGAGTGGAGGCTTTTAGGTCAGTTCCAGTCCAGGGATCTTTGGGCCCTGTGCTTAAAGTGCCTTGTGTCTTCAACAATAGGAATTTATTTTCTTTTTCAGGGGTTGTGGGTAATAAAGGGCAAAATCAATAGCCCATAACATTTTGGGAGACTCTTGAACAGCCATGGCCAGCAACTCAAAATAGGCCTTCTCATGCAAGGTGTTTGGGGCTTCTGTTAGATGGTATTTGGCTCTCACAAGGAGCATGTTTCCAGGTTAAATAAGTTCATTTAAACTATATACATGCATTTGTTTGCAGATATATATGTATTATAGTGCCTTTATATGGTTAATAGTATACTTCCTTAAGACTTTATGAAGTATCCTTGTTACTTTACCCTTATCTCTTTTTCTATATTTATTGCCATCTTTCTCACTCATTAGTAGCCCCTGTTTTTCCCATTTTTGTGATCAAATCACTTGCACCCTCTCTATTTCTTTCACTTTGTCTGCCCTGAAATGGTCCTGTTTTCTTACTTGGTTTTTGCAGTTACTCTAGGGTATTGACTCACATCTGAAGATTTGGAGCTATGAGCCTCAGATGAGAGAGAAGATGGATTGTTTGTCTTTCTATTATAGGTTACCTTGCTCAATATGATCTTTTCTAGTTTCATTCATTTACTTTCATTCTTATTGCAGCCGAAGAATATGGAATAGTATATATGTAACACATTTTAATTTTCCATTTGTCAAATGAAGGGCATTTAAGCTGTTTCTATTTCCTTTCTATTGTGAATACAGCAGCAATGAACATGGCTAAGCAAGTATCTGTGGAGTAAGATGTTGAGTCTTTCAGACAAATGCCATTGAGTAGTTTGGCTGGGTCATATGGTAAATGTTTTTTTAAAAGATTTTTGAGAATTCTCTACACTTATTTCCATAGTGGCTTGACAAGTTGGCAATCCTACAAACAGTGAATGAAGGTGCTTTTTTCCTTACCACCTCCAGCATTTGTTGTTCATTGTTCTGTTTATCTTTGTCAGTTTAATTGAGGTAATCTCAAAATTATTTTGATTTTCATTTTCCTAATTGTTACGGAGGTTCATTATATTTGGAGATATTTCTTAAGCCATTTTTTTCTTTAGTAGAGAACTCTCTTTTTATGTCACAGGCCAATTTTTTGAACTGATACCTTTTGTTTTCTTTTCTTCTTTTCTTTCTTTTGTGACTAATTTTTTCTTTTGGTTCTTTATATAAATTCCATGTCAGATTCCATGGCAGATTCTCTTTCAGCTGATTTTTTTCTTTAGCTGTGTAGAAGATTTTTAGTTTTATGAAGTCTTACTTATTAATTGCTAGACTTAATTCTTGGGCAAATGGAGTCCCATTCAGAAAGTCTTTTACCACACCTATATCACACCCATATGTCCATGAGGATGCACTGTCTTTCCATTTTCTAGTGTCTATCTTGAGTTTCAGAGGTTTAACTTTATTCTGTGGTGCTCACTCACTTCCGTGGTTAGATTTATTTCTTGGCGTTCTACTTTTTTGGGCTGATGTGAATGGTAGTATGTTCATGACTCCCTTTCCTTTCTTTGCTGTGGTGTATATAATCTATTGATTTATGCAGGTTGCTTTTGTATTGTATTGCATTGCCAGATTTGCTTATTGTTTGTAGAAGTTTTCTGGTACAAATTTTGGGAGCTCTAACATATAATTTATCACCTGTAAATAGGGATAGTTTGACTTTTTCTGTCCCTATTTGTATCCCCTTAATTCCCTTCTCTTGCCTTGTTGCTTCAGCTAGTGCTCTGGTACAACATTAAAAAGCAGTGAACATAGTGAACACCCCTTTCTTGTTATTGACTTCAATGGGATTGCTGCAATATAGTCTCCATTTAGGATAATACAGTCTGTGCTTCTCATATATAGCCTTTATTGTCTTGAGATCTGTTCCCTCTAGGACTTTTAGAATGAAAGCTTGCTAGATTTTTAAATGAGATCCTTTCTGCATCTATTGAGAGGATCATGCAGTTGTTTTTTTTTTAAACTTTAAGTTCATTTATGTGATTTATTACATTTATTAACTTACATATGAGGAAGTAGGTGTACTATTTATCATGTTATTATTTCCTAAGATATTTAAGGCCATAAAATTTGTCTTAAAATGTATATTCCCACCTAATTTCAATTTTTTTTATAAAAGGGAATATATATGTCTGAAAATTGTTATTAGCCTCAAAGTAGATTTTGATTTTTTTCTATAACTGAATTATTAGCTCTAAACAATGCAGTATTTGTACTGATAAAGTGCTAAATGTGGTAAGAGAATGTGCTGCACAATTCTGATAACCTGAGCTCAGAACCTGCAGTAGAAGGAAAGAAAATCCGCTTCTGAAAGTTCTCTCACCCATATATGGTGTGGTGTGGTATGGTGTGTGTGCCCATACTCATAAATACAACACACACAGACACACATACACAGATACTCTCTCTCTCTCTCTCTCTCTCTCTTACACACACAAACACAATTAAAATAAAAAATTAACATAAGTATTCTGAATTATTCGGTGCTTGTACTGACCCCAGGATCAAAAAAAAAAAAAATCAATTTAGAGAATGCAGATGATAACACCAAAGTTCAATCATTGGCATCAAGACATCCCAGGCATCCTAGAGCATATTTACAATGAAGTCATAAATTCAAGATTTCTTTTTTCTTTCCTTTTCCTGATCTTCTGAGGCTGAACTGTTTCTTCTTGTACTTTTCATCACCAGCAGTTTATCTGCAGTGCCTAATGGCTATAACTTATGCTGCAGACCTTGTTTGCACTACTTGGTTTTATTTTGAAGAGATGCCCTTTTTCAGTGTGGCATAGTCAGGATTTATATGATTATGCGAGGAGCGCTTGTTAGCAGGAACCGAGTGCCGAGACAAAGCCTGTGTTCTCATATCACTTTCTGTTCTGAATGCTGTTTGCTGGGGGGTAGCAGTTATCAAAGGAAGCACAAGCTGCTGTTGCTGGCAAGTCTGAGGGGTCTGAGGCCTTTTCAGAGCACATGCTGATAGACATGGGATGCACAGTTGCCAGTGGGTTTAATCCTGGCTTGCTGCCAACCCAGCGCTTGGGAAACTCATAATAGAAAATGACAGGTGTGTTAAAGCATAAGGCAAGGGTGACTTTGGACAGAGGCCACGAAGAGCCAGTTACCTTGGGCACTCTTCTCTTCTCTTTTACCTCAACACATGATTTTCCTCACAAAACCCCATAAGGTTTTTGTCCTTGCCATTTATTTTTTTAGGGGATGCATTTACATCTCTGCTTCGTATTTAACATGAGTCATGTGCAGTGACATCTGGTGGCTGTATTCTGATAGGTCCAAGCGGGAGACAATATACCCACAGTTTCTCATTTAATTATAAGGGAAAGAGCAGATCAGCCCCTTGTCACATGCTTTGGGATTCTGGCATTTTCAGCATCTGGCACCGCATGTGGTGCAGTTAGGTTCATATGGTTATGTGGCAGCAGGAGTTTGCCCGAGGCAGAGAGAAATTGAAAACAAGATTGCAGGCAGAATCAGACTAGCAGCACATCACTTTTAGAAACACTGAAATATTGAACAGAGTCTTGACACAGGCAGCAGATTGACTGCACACAGTCTCTTCTTACACTGGCTGGTAAGGCAGCAGTGAAAGAGAGAATGAAGAAGGAGACATATTATGTGCCCTGGAAAGAAGGGAATGATTAGCAGAGACTACAGGTATATTTAGTTCTACTGTTGTGTTTGGAAGTGCAGGTTGCTTTTTATTAGAGCTCTGGCCACCCATTTAAAGCTTACAACATCTATGTTCAATCCTGGGGCCACAAAAACATTTTTTTTTGTTTAGTGAACAGGTATACAAAAACATTGTCTGTAGCTGGAGGAATCATACAACCAACACACGTTTGATTATTTTGTCTGTTCTTAGAAAAACATCCAATTCCATCTCAAAGGGAATATATGGAAAAGAGAGTAATTTTTAAAGGGTGTGCTTCAAATTCCATTAGAGCCAAATGGAGCCAAGTTTCTTTCCTTCCTTCTTCCTTCCTTCCTTCCCTTCCTTTTCCTTTTCCTTTTCCTTCCTTCCTTTCCTTCCTTCCTTTCCTTTCCTTTCCCCTTTCTTTTCTTCCTTTCCTTTCCTTCTTTCTTTGGTAAGGAAATGGCCAAGAGGGTGGAGCCTCCTGATAACGTTGCACTCCCTCTAGATTTTTTCACTACCTTTGAAGCAGAGAAACCCAATAGGAAAACAAATGACTTTATCTTTATTCCTTAGACTCAATATCACCCTGTTCTCTCTGTTCTCATATATTATACATAGTCATAGCAATCTACTATTAAGTTTAGCAATGAAACACAGTGAGATTGTATGTCTGCATAAGAAAAAATTTAAGATGCAGCACAATAACTTTTCAAGTGACAAAGGGTTAAAAATGGATACAGCTTTTTGGGTTACATCTTTCAAAGTATAAAGCAAGAGTTTTCATGAAATACTGTTATACCACTCTGTTGTTCTCTGGAGCTTTAAAGTAAGTTTTCAGATTTAATTTTGTGAAGCATAAAAATGTATGTAGTGGATTATTCCTGTAAGCCCCACACTTGGGAGGTTTAGGCATGAATATCATGAGTTTCATACAAGCCTAAGCTACACAGTTTATTATAGTTCATCCTAGATTTAGATGGAAATGCTATCTCAAAACAATAAATGAGGCTGGCCCAACACACACATTAATCTCCAGTAAATCCAGCTTCAGGGAACTCAATGTCCCCTCTGGCCTCTGAGGGCACCAGCATTCATGTCCACACAGACACATGTATATACATGTAATTAAAAATAAAACAAACAAACAAAGATTAAAATGAGAACAAAGAAAATCCATGTCTTTTGAACCCAGGTTCTTAGAATTTGTGGTATTTTATATTTTATTTAAATAGAGACCATAATACATAGTGACTTCTTTTCTTTAAAGGCAAAAAATATGTAAAAGTAGCAATAAAAACCCACAGGTACAATAATGTTTATTCTTCTTTGAAACTGTTTTTATCTTATGCAGAATGCTTTATTATACAGGGCAATAGTTTATAGCCATATAGCTTGCAGTCTAATATATCCATTTCAGCAGTCTTCTGTGACATAAATAAAGACATGCAGACATGAGAAAAGAGTAGGGAAACTCACATTTCCTAAACACTGCATTAATCAAGACTCTTTTGGTTGTGGCCAACATATTTCAACTTTTATGCATATCTCTCTGTGATATGCACATATAGACTACATGCATATCTGTATATAAGCATTTAAGCATACATATACATATTTATATGTAATGTATATATTTCTGGGAAATTTTATCTGCCTATAAATAAATAAATTTATTGAGCTATTCAGAAAATTAAAGTGAGAAAACTAAGCTTAAACCTGCTGAAAGGAGATGCATAGCTGATATTGATGTCTTCAGGAGCCTGAATCATCTGCTTGATTTCTTATGTTTCCTTTTCTCTGAGTCAGCTTCATTCATAGTTAGGAATGTGAAACTGGGCCTCACTCTATCCACAAATGTACATTATCCTTGCAGCTAGAATCTCTTTCCTGAAGCCTCAGACGAATCTTGATTGACTTGACTTGTGTCACATCATCTTTATTACTACATATAAGCCCGTCTCATGGTTAGGTCTTATTTCAGGACCATGGACAACACTGACGCTGTCTCAGACATGGTGCTGATTCTAAATAGAATCTATTTGCCAGTGCTGGTCTGTCTATCTATCTATCTATCTATCTATCTATCTATCTATCTATCTATCTGTCTGTCTTCATATGGGCCTTTGGTCTATTATTTATGCTTAGTATCATTGTAGCAGGCCTGACACTGAGTTTTAGGCAAAGCCCATTCTAACATTTGTGCCCTGATCCTTAGCAGTGGAATCTTGCTTTTGCTCTGCTGCCTTAGGTTGAGGAAGGGCTGTGTTGACAGTCAGTTAACTTTCTGAGTAGCAGAGTTCCATCTGATGAGCCTGTGCATACTGGCATAAGGCAAAGAGTCATGTGCTCTGTCTGGCACTGTAAATGACCATGACAGTCCTGTACTCAGTGCAGCCAAGACTGTGTTCCTTTTACTTCTAAGCACAAGGTGTCTTTTTTAAATGCTCAGTGTTGAAAGAGTAGCAAAAGGAAGCTGTCTTTTCTGTCATCTTCACTGTGTCTTTTGTTATTATTATAATTATAGGAGGTGTCATAGTCTCTCACTCATTCCATAGCTCCATGGAAATAGCTGTTCAAATTGGCATTTCTGTGGAGATCACTGTATGCTTTTCTTCATATTTCTCTACCCTGCAAAGCCTCATCATCACAAGGCAAATGTCAATAAAAACAAAGAAATACATAATGCAATCAGAAAGTATGCAATATATCAAAATTTACTTTTGAAAGTATTTGTGTTTGTGAGTGTGGACATGAGTGTGGACATGAGCATGCCATGAGCCATGTGTGGAGGTCAGAGGAGAACTTTGTTAAGGTAAGGAATCTTTTGTTTCTGCCACCGTGTTTAGTGATTCAGGCTAGTTGACCCATAGACTTTCCAGTTGATTGATGTAGTTTGATCTGTTGCTATGTATTGTAATGGTAAATACTTGCCCTGGTTTCTTGCAGGGACCAGGCAGTTCTCATATGACCCAATGATGCTATATAACCTTGTTCCCCAAGTTGTCAAGATCCATGAATAAAGATACTGGCCAGAAGAAAGATAGGTAGAGTTTCATTTCCTGAGCTTGAGATCACACCACAAGGGGAAGAGGAGAGAGAGAAGGTGGAGAGAGGAGAAGACAGCATAGGGTAGGCGAGTCATGGAAATATGGCCATGAGGGCTGACCAATTGGAGTTAAGAGCTGCCCAGATGGAACATGGCAAGCTATATCAGGGTTATTGATGGGGAAGTAGATTTTAATAGCTTAGAGAGTAGATATTTGCCCAGATCTAGTGCATTAAATGCTTATTATAAACATAAAAGTTGTGTGTCTTTTATTTGAGAGCTGAATGACCAAAGGTTGTGTAGAAACCCCTTATTGAGATTAAATATTTAATACAACAGTGACTCTCCTGACTCTGTTTCTTATTTCACTGTAGGAGTGCTAGAATTTTGTATGTATGATACCACATCTGATTTATGTTTTCTGATAATTCTATATTGTTTTGTTTCACATATGGGTTTCAGGTATTCAATTCAGATCATCAGCCTTATGTTTCAAGAACCTATACCATCAAGTCATCTCTCTGGTCCCAAACTGAGTTCTATATTATAAAAACATGTACAAGTAGATAGAAGTTATATGAAAATATATTTAATACTACTAGTCATCAGGAATGTAAAGTACCATTTCATGACAGGAAGAATAACTACTATCAAAAAGAGTAAACATAAAGAGTGCCACTAATGATATTGAGCAATATGAATCTGGCAAACTGCTGGTCAGAATAAAAAAAAAAAAGGCTATCACTTAAGAGTTGGGGTGGGGCATGGAAGTGGTTGGAGGAGGGGAACCTTGGGAGTAGTTGAAGGGAGAAAAGAGGGGACAGTGATATAATTCTATTTCAATTAAAAACATTTAAAAGGAAAGAAAATTAGTAGAACCATGTGGAAATCAGTATAGATATTTCTTAGAAAATCAGAAATAGATCTACAATATGATTCAACATTTCTGCTACTGATGATTATTCAGAAGAAATGAAACCGGTAAGTCAAAGAAGACCACTGTGTTCTCATGTCTATCACCTCCTATTTATAAAAGTCAATAAATGGAAACAACTTAAGAGTCCATCAATGAGAAATAGACAATGAAAATGATTTACATACAGAGGGCAGAACACTACTTGTCCTAAAAGAATAGAATCCTGACATTTATGATAGCATGAACATCTCTGGAGATCATTATGATAAGAGAGAGAAATAGGTACATAAAAACAAGTACCCAGTGATCTCACTCATGGGAAAAATTAAGAAGGTGATCTCCAAATCAAGACTACCATGCCTTTCCATTCAGAACAGCCATCATCAAATAAAGATGTGTAAAAACAGAAATCTTATACGTCGATAATGAGACTAGAAATTGGTGAAGCTACTAATGGAATCCAGTGTGGATTTTTCTCAAAAAGAAGAAAGAATACCACTAAAAATAGAACTTCCATATGGTTTAGCTATACCACTCCTGGATATATAACCTAAGAAAGCTAATAAGAAGCTCACAGAGATATTTGCATATCTGTGTTTATATATTCAGAAAACTAAGATATGAAACAAATCTAGATGCCATCAATAGGTGAAGGGATAAAGAAAATATGTTGCTTATGTATAATAAAATTTTATTCAGTTATAAAGAAGAATGGAATCTCATTTTTCAGAAAAATATGGATGGAAATGAGGGGAAGTTAGTCAAACTCAGGAAGATCGATGTCACATGTTTTCCCTTATATGTGGAATCTAAAAAACAGATATGCATCCAGAAGGGGATTATTATGGAAGAAGAACAGGATCAGCAAGATAAACCAAGTGAGGGATGAGTGTGATCAAAGTATGCTATATGGATGCATATAATATAAAATTAACCCATCATTGTAGAATTAACATGTGTCAACAATAAATTGATTTCATAGGAGCATAAAGTAGAATGGGGTTGGCAGGGAAGAGCAGTTTTGATAGAGTTGGGCTTGCAACAAAGCTGTCAATGGATTTTAAGCTAGATTTATACAGGAAAAGAAGTTTTCATGTGTTATTGTACAGTCAGAGAATGATGAAATGATGATATAATGTACTTAATATTTCAAAAGTCTAGAAGAAATGATTGTGGATAAACATAAATGTTTTGAGGAAATAAACATATTCAAATTTATGTAAACATTAAACAGAATGTGTATGTATTGAACACACACACACACACACACACACACACACAACAATATGTAACTACTGAGTCCATTTAACTTTGATCATATGTGAATATGACCAGGCTGATGACTGGGTTTGGATGACCTATGTGGGAGTTCCTCCCTGGAGGTAGCTGGCACTTATTATCTTAATAGCCATTGATCTCCTGTAGCTGATCATCTAGGAATGAGACCACATGGAATTTTTCTTTTCTGAATTTGACACTTTTTCAACCATCCCTTAAGCCTAAGGCTAAGGGCATTTGATAAGGGAGGGTAGAAAACTGTAAGACCAGAAGCCCAGAGTACCAGTTGATAGAGTATGTCCCCTAGACATGAAAGGAAAAATACACCCATAATCTTGTGACAATATGGTTCTCTGAGCAAGACCAGTGAAATGACAACACAACCTGGCTATCTAATCTACTCCTACTCTTAGTGTCAAAACTGAGGTGTCCAGAATAATTTCCCATGCATAAGAATCCATAAAAGGCTGAAATAGCCACAGTATCCTCAAATGAAGTTATAGATATCTGAAAAATCTATTTCCATTTTATGTACCGAAATCTGTGATATTTTTAAACTAAAATTTGCTGTATTTATGTAGGCTACTGAGAGGTAAAAGGCTGAACTGGGGAAACAGTTTTCATAGCTTCCAATGGCCCAACAAGGTTTATATTGAACCTTAATTACATGTGGCTCAAAGCTGCTTTAGACTAAGACCTATCATGAGCCAGATTTGAATAGCACAAAGTATAGCAAAAATGCCATTTATATTACAGATAGTAAGAAATAGCAGGTAGTTGTGGTAACATTTGCCTGGGTATGGAGGAACAGTTAAGAAATTAGGGTTATTTTTTTAGCTACTGTGAGCACTGAAGGTAGATGTTCTTAGCTATCCACATAGTTTCCCCCAGTTCTTGCCAACTCTACTACATTTTGCTCAGAGATGTCTGAGCTGTATTGAAGCCAATTTTCTCTTTATCTTGGGCAAAAAAGAAGTAGGTTATGTCCTTCACGGTATATCTTTTCACATGGGCATAAACCATATTTATTCCCTTGTGTGTCTCACTAGTGAGCAGTCTGTACATGTACTTCTGCAGGATTTGGGAGGTCATTCTGATTTTGTTCATTTGTGTAAAGAGCATCTCTGTGTCTCTAAACCAAGAAAGGTTGGTTTGCTTAATACTGTGGTACTGAAAAGCAGCTGGCGCAGCAACCTTGGATGCTCTACAGGCTCTGGGATTTGTACTCAGACAGATAATAAACCCTTAACTTTGATCAATATTCCTTCAAAAAACATTGTTGTGTTTTTCCTTTATAATAAAGAAGTGAGTTGCTATGCTTTATGAGGCAGAGCTGACAACGTCCTCTGAAATTAAAGTCGCTTCCTCTTGGTTTGTCATTTTCTCAAAAAGCTTGAAGAAAGGTACCAATTATTTCTGACTGGTAGAAAGAGGATTTTGAACCTCTTACTATTAACATGTTTTTGGTCATTTATCAGCTTATCTGAATGGGTTACTAACACTCGTCATTAATTAACAAAACTCTGAAGATGGAGAGAAAAAGACTCACCTAAGGTCAGCCAAATATAACCTTACAGTAGCATGGAAACCCATGCTCTTTAAAAGATAGAATCCGGAAAACTTTATGCAGACTTTCAAACGTTGTTGGGTTCTCTCATCTAGCCCTCCTGTATTCTGCTGTGAGCATGTTCTAGATTGGATGGTAGACCAAATCAGAGACAGTTCTGAAACACATTTATTATGTTCCTGGTTCTACACACACTTAATAGCTTACGTTATGATCTGTTGACTTGATTGGCATAACATATTATTTCTTTTACTGATGATTACCACCTTCTTTAGTCTCTGTCACCATCAGTTGTCAGAGAGCATGTTGGTAAGTTTTGACATACCAATCTTATAAGAAAATACCATCATTCTGTCATCATTATCCCTAAGATACATGTGTGTGTGTGCATATGTACAGCTGCTTGTTTGGGTCTGTGAGACAATGTATTCACTTTCAAATGGAATCTAAAGAGCCAAATGCAAGTTTACTAATGTATGCACTTCTTGGGTTAAGTGTTTGGTTAGATTTTATAACAGAAGATAAATTTTCTTTCTGTTAAATAGAAAAATTCCATGGGAGATTATAATGAGGCTCCCTCCTCAACTCGTTATCCCATTATGGCTCTGAAGCTGGATTCCTCTTCTTAGAGTTGTTCTTTATGAGAGCAAACTGATACTGAGTTTAATTGGCTCCATCCTTGTTCATAGCCATGTTTCGTTTTTGATGATGAGCTGTCTGATATCTATAAAGGCCAATTTAAATGTGCAGTGATGAAAAATATAGAGGAAGTTTTGCTAACATTTGTTTTCACATCTGAGGGATAAAAATATTGATATTTAAAAAACTCAATTCAGAAACCATGTACACGTGGGGCTTTTGCCTATTTTATGGGTCATTCATAAATGATCTGTCTGGCTGATAGAGGGCTGTGGAGCAGGGTTGTATGTCTTCTACACAGGAAATGTGGAGAAATCTTGGTGTACTACTCAATATGATAAAGGTTTCCTTTTCAAAAATGCTTTTTCTGCCAGAGGTGTGCACTGGACATGTGTGAGGACAACAAAGCATTGGTCAAAGTCAGGGAGCAGGACTCCATCTTTTCCTTTAATATTTGGATGCCAGACATCTAGGTTTGCCTAATTTCTGTTGGTTGCCTGGTATGGTTGTTCCCTGAGAGGCTGTGCCAGAGTCTGACCACTACAGATGTGGTTGCTCTCAGCCAACCATCAGATGAGCATGAAGACCCCAATGGTGGAGTTAGGGGAAGGATTGAAGGAGCTAAAGGGGTTTGCAACCCCATAGGAAGAACAACAATATCAATCCAATCAGAACCTCTAGGGCTCTCAGGGACTAAACCACAAACTGAAGAGTACACTTGGAGGGACCCATGGCTCTAGCTGCTTATGTAGTAGAGGACTGCCTTATCTGGCATCAAGGGAGGGGAAGCCCTTGGTCCTGTCTAGGCACCATGTCCCAGTGTAGGAGAATGCTAGGGTGGGTGAGGCAGGAGTGTGTGGGTAGGTGGGAGAGCACCATCATAGAGGTAGGGGGAGGGTGATGGGTTAGGAGGTTTTCTGAGGGGAAACTAGGAAGAGGAATAACGCTTGAAATGGAAATAAATAAAATAACCAATAAAAATATGAAAAAAAGAAGGGGTTTTTAAAGGTAGTTTGGGAATTCTTACTCAGCAATGATTCCAATATGTTTTGGCATATTTCTTCATGTGCTCAATGTCTCATTATTAATTCTTCATAGAAGTTTATGAATTCTGATCTGGGTGATAATATTAGATATGAACTATAGTAATTATTGCTATGTTCCTTTTAACAGTGTGGCTGAGAACATTCTACCCATGGTCTCCAGACATAATTGGATTTCTTTTTGGTGTATTTTTTTATTAAGGTCGCTTTGTGTAACACAACAAATTGTCCTTTCCTCTTTTAATTGACTCCTATAAAGCTGGATTTGTTCCTATCTATTAAAAGGCTTATTGGAATGCATTTCTGTGTGAACACATTCAGTTTCCATCTTACTTGTATTTATCAATCACCTTGTAACTCTACAAACTTATTTACAGTTTTGTAATGCCAACTTGAATATGACCTGAACATTTACTTAAATTAATTTGGAATAAAGGTGACCATAGACAGTCAAAGTCTAAAACTACTTCAATCTATAATATGCATTAGTAATTACCCTTTGTTTTTGAGTCTCATTTATAAGAGATGACTCAGAGTAGCACTGGAACTTCTGTCAAGGTTTTCAACAGGTGAGGGGACAGATATGGAAACAGGGTGGAGATTCTTCACAAATCTTCCCTTTGGCTTTTTTATCAACACCCTAGGAAAAGCAAATTGTATTAATTTCTGTGAAGACAAAAGTTGAAGCTTAGAAAGCAGTTAAATAGAAAGAGAAAAAAAGAATTATTAAGTGGCACAGAAATGTTGTAAAATTATTTTGATAGGAAAAAAGAAAAAGAAAACAACTCAAATTATATGTAAGTTTCAACGTCTGAAGGAAAGATCAAGATAACCATTTAGTAATTGCAATTGATAATTTCCAGCTAATTATTTTTTATGTATGAAAGTTCCTTGGATCGACATTTTTGTTGTGTAATACACAGGTAAATGCAAAAGCGTAAAAAATATATCAGAATCTCTTTTTTCTAAGCTTCTCTGTTAAATACACATCATTAGTTAGCAGTTCATGACATCATCTATGGAAGTTCAGTGGAGTAGATGCAAGGAATGGAGAAAACTGAAATGCAGTAGAGGAACAGAAGGAAAAGGAGAGAGGGAAGGAGGAGTACAAAATACGTAGACCACATAAAGTAGGATGATGGTGTTGAAAAGAAGTAGCCGCCCTAAGGGAGAAAACCAAGTGGGGGAAGGGAAGGGAAGGGGAGGGGCAGAGAGAGAAGCTGCAGGCAAGGAGTAAATGTGATCACAGAACACAACTCTGAATTCACAACTTCCCACCTTCAGATGGAATCTCTCATCCTATTTCTTATGAACAAAACTGGCAGTAGACTGGGTCACCTGCCTTTAGGATTGGTCTCCATAAACATACTGTTAGAATCCAATCCATTTCCATTCAGTTAGGATTTGTTGTCTCTGTTTTGACACTCCCATCATGCTTAAGAGTTATTTTAGCCTGTTAAAACTTCTATTATCATCAACCTGAGGCAGCTGGGAGAAAGACACCCAAGTATCTGCCTCAGATGCAATTACGACATGGGAATGTGTGATGGAGATGTGGGATGGTGGAATACAGGGTAGAGAGACAGAAGAGAAAGCAAAGCCGAGGGATTCACACACTGTGGAGATCCAACAGCAGAGAGGAACAGACAGATGTGAGGAGGCCATAGTGAGGGCCAGGGATGTCACCAAGAGGAATGTCTGGGTCTTTGATTCTCCTGCAGCTGGGGTCTGTGTCAATGTTTGTTACCCAAGTTACCACTGAAATGATGGAAGGGACCAATGATGGAAGGGATGTCTCAACAGGTCCATGCTGAGGCATCTCTTCCCCCTAAGAGACCAGCCACACAACGGTATAGCATAGAATAGAGTTTATTCAGGGCATAGGGAAGTGAGCCAGGAAGGTAGTAGAGGCAGAGAGAGAGAGAGAGAGAGAGAGAGAGAGAGAGAGAGAGAGAAGAGGTGGAGGCCGGCCATGACCATGTGGAGAGGGGGAAGGGAAGGGGGAGGGGCAGGAGAGAAGCTGCAGGCAAGGAGTCAAGAGAGCAAGAGAGAGGGGAGGGGCAACAGCCCCTTTTATAGTAGGCAGGCCTACCTGGCTATTGCCAGGTAACTGTGGGGAGGAGCATACCTGGGTGTTGCCAGATAACTGTGGAGGTGGAGTTTAGACAGAATACTAACATTGGTGACACAGCAGTGGAAAGAATTAGAGTAAAATAAATGAACCAGAACACAGTAAATGAATCCAAGCCTGGGCTCTTAACAACATTGCACCTCTGTGTCTCTCAAGGTGTTTTCTATACCTTTTGTTTCCTCATCTGTAAAGGGAAATATAGAACTGCCAACTTCAAATGTTGAATGCGACAACATGGTTAGCCATTTAACCATGAGAGCATGTCTGGTGTGATATTAATTTTTTTTTGCATTTAGAGGAATTAGGAAAGGATGCTGCCTCTTCGTTCTCTCCTTAAATCCTGAGGAAAGACTCTAATTTTTTCAAATGTTTGACTTGGAGTTTCCACTATGGTTAATAATTTTAGGCATTCAAAACAGGAAGACAGTTTTATTCTTACAGCCAAAAATGGTACATAGCATGAGGCAAGGAGCATACTAAATATCCTGAGGTAATTGTCACGCCATGCACACATGTATTAAACTATCACATCATTCCTCAGAAATATGTAGAATTACATATTATAATATGTATAGTTAACAACTTTTATTTAAAACTGGTCTAATTTTAAATAAAGTAATTCATTATTTTTTTCTATGTAATCAGTGAGATGTTAGAACTAATGATTTGAGTATAATCAAACATTTATTTTAGAATGCCAATGTCTCTCATGGCCTAGAGCATGGATTATGAAACGTGACCTGTGAGTTCAGCCGAAAGTGTTCAATATGTATAAATCAAAGTTCTATTGGAAGATGGGTGTGGTAGCACCTGCCTATGAAAAGGTAGAGGCCAGAAGATGATCAGTTCAAGTTCATTGTCTACTATTTGGTGAGTCTGAGGTCTCATTAGATTGCATGAGACTCTGGAACATGCAAGCAAGTGAACATCAAATGTGATTTATGGAATGTGGTCATATACATTCATGTTCATGGTGTCTGTACAAAAGGACAGGCTGAGTCATTGCTTCAGAGTTGGAACTGCAACACAAAGAGTAGGCATTTCCTCCTTTAGAGAAAAACTGTCAAGTTCTGGCTATAATTATTGTATCTGAATCTTCCCCAGACTGAAGCTTTTATGTAAATCATCTTGATTTTGTCACATCTGCTTGTTATTTTTGAATATTTTCTTTTAAAATTAAAGTTATATTATTTAAGCACTTCATATTTCTATAACTGAAAAAGGTAAGTAAAATGCAAAAGAAATAAAAGGTATGTGTGGAAGTGAATATATTAAAACAAATGAACTTGATGTTATTCTAGCTAAATTCTATTCCTGTCAGTTTGAGATTTGTTCTCTCGGTAATAATGGAGATTTTTCATAGTTAGAGTGATGATAAGGACATTTTGGTCAGCAAATTGAATTTTTAATCTTGCTTTAATAAGAAGGATTAAGTGAAAAATTGAAAACCAAAGCTCTGAAATTCTTGCTAGACATGATTCATATGAAAGGATTCTGCATGCCCCTATGAAGCCACGTACCACCAAAGATTTTGTGGTCTGCATCTGGGGGCATGGTGTACATTCAGAAGCACTGCCTTGTTGGGGGATGGGAAGGCCAGTGGATACTGAATTGTACTCAGAACATATTGCTTTCTGGGTTCTCATATAAAGCTGCCTATGTTTATGAACTTTGCTTCATGGCAAATTTTGTACAGTTTCTGCCATTTTCTTCTCGTTTAGATAGGACAGCTAAGGCAGAAGGACACTGGTATTGGCTCAAAGTGCACAGCTAACAAGTGTCCCTTTGAGGCAATGACTGAAGGTGAGATGTGGCTGTCATGGTCTTCTAGAAAATGAGCTCAGTTGTGCATTTCAATTCTGTATCATGATAATTCCCTGGAAATTTGAGAGGACTCCACTACAAACTGTTATTTGAACAGGAAACTTTTGTGTATTGTTTATCTTTCTAGTTGTGCAACATCTCCTTTCTAATTAAGGTGTTATGAATGGACACAGATAGATACACTTCATAATAAGATTTTATGCCATGCTAGTGAAATATTTTTTAAATGTTAAAATGCCCAATTATTCTGGATGCAGTTGTGAATGACTTTAAGCCCAGCATTTGGGAGGCAGAGGCAGATTGATTACTATGAGTTTTCTATGAGACCAGCCTGGTTTACATAGTGAGTGCTAGTCCAGCTAGAGTTACATAGGACTTTGTCTCAAACAAAATTAAAATGAAGTGAAATAAAACAAAACATCCAGCTCTATAATGATATAATAATACTTAATACATTTAAATCCTATTTAATGCTTTAGAAGTTAGTGGTAGAAATTAGGTAGAGTTGTTTGGTACGTCAACTTATAGAAATCTTTAAAGCACCATAATGAAGTTAATTTTCTTAAATCTCAAGTTCAACTTTGGGGTAGTAATAATAATGGTATTAACAATATGAATATTTTAAATAAAGGAACTGCTGGAGATATTACTATCCCAACCTCAAATTTCACTGTAGATATATAATGATGAAAACCAGCACAGTATTGACATAAAAACAGACACACTAAAAAATGAAATTAAAGACTCAGACATAAGTCCACACATGTGTAGATACCTAACTTTTGATAAAGAAGCCAGAAATACACATTAGAAAAAAGAGTGCATCTTCAACAAATGGTACTGACAAGATTAGATTCTGCATGTAGAAGAATATGAATAAATTCATACTTATCACCCTGTATAAAACTCAAGTCGAAATGGATCATAGGCATCAACATAAAAGCAGACAGACACATTGAAGCTGGCAGAAGATACAGTGGGAAATAGCCTTGAACTTCTTGGTTCTTCCTGAACAGAACAACACCAATTATACAGGCACTAAGACTGACAATTAATAAATGGGACATCATGAAACTGAAAAGCTTCTTATAGCAAAAGACACCATCATTCAAACTGAACAGCAGTCTACAGAATGGAAAAAGACTTACTAACAACACATGTGATAGAGGGCTAATATCTAAAACATATAGAGAACTCCTCCAATATCTGGAAACAAAGAAACCAAATGACTCAACTAAAAATGGGGTACAGATTTAAGCAAAATATCCTCAAAAGAAGAAACACAAATGTCTGAGAAACATTTAAAAATTCAACATCCTTAGTTACCAGGGAAATGCAAATCAAAACTATTTTGAGATTTCATCTTATACCAGTCAGAATTATCAAGATGAATATAACAAATGACAGCTCATACTGGCACAGTTGTAGGGTTAGGGAACACTCATCTATTGCTGGTGGGAGTATAAATTTTTACAGCAACTATGAAAATTATTGTGGTGTTTCTCCAGAAGCTGGGAATAGATCCACCTCAGATCTCAGTAAACCATTCTTGAGTATATACCCAAAGGACTCTTATCCTATTACAGAGACACTTACTCAACTATATTCATTGCTTCTTGATTCATAAGAGGTAGCAATTGGGAATAACTTAGATGAATGACTAAAGAAAATGTGATACATTTATACAATGGAATAATACCCACCTGCTAAAAATAAAACCATGAAATTTGCAGGTAATGAATGAGGCTAAAAAAATTCATAACGAATGAAATATGAGGTAATGTCTGTCTTTGTCACTGAGGTGCGTTTCTTGTATGCAACAAAATTCTGGTCCTGTTATGTATCAGTCTGATAGTCTATATCTTTTTATTGGAGAATTGGGTCCATTGATGTTAAGGGATATTAAGGAAAAATGATTGTTGCTTCCTGTTATTTTTGTTATTAGAGGTGGAATTATGTTTGTGTAGCTACCTTTTTTTTGGGGGGTTGTTGAAAGATTATTTCCGTGCTTTTTCTAGGTTGTAGTTTCCTTCCTTGTGTTGGCGTTTTCCATCAATTTCCTGGGTTTGTGGGAAGATATTGTGCAAATTTGGTTTTGTCATGGAATATCTTGGTTTCTCCATCTATAGTGATTGAGAGTTTTGCTGGGTATAGCAGTCTGGGCTGGCATTTGTGTTCCCTTAGGGTCTGTATGATATCAGACCAGGATCTTCTGGCTTTTATAGTCTCTGGTGAAAAGTCTGGTGTAATTCTTATAGGTCTGCCTTTATATGTTACTTGACATTTTTCCCTTACTGCTTTTAGTATTTTTTCTTTGTTTTGTGCATTTGGTGTTTTGATTATTATGTGACAGGAGGTATTTCTTTTCTGGTCTAGTCTGTTTGGTGTTCTGTAGGCTTCTTGTATGTTTATGGGTATCTCGTTCTTTAGGTTGGGGAAATTTTCCTCTATAATTTTGTTGATATAAATCAGACTCAAAAGATAAATAGAGTATATATTTGCTTATATATGGTTGTTAGTTTTTAAGTCTTCAATAAGCAGGTTGCAATCCATTAACTGCAGATGTTAGTTATAGTATAGGGGGAATAACAGGAGGGAAGGATCCTTTAGGAAGGGGGAAATAGACTAGAGAGCTACGGCTAGATAAGGAGGGAGGGACTGGAATGGGAGGAGGTAGAGGGAAGAAAGTGGTAAGGGAGGGGATATGGGAAGGACAACTAAATCTAATGGCCCTTTGAAGGGTTGTATGAAAACTACTACAGTAAAAGCTTCTAAAAATATGCATGTATATGAAGGAAATCTAAATGCAATTAGACAATGCCCCATCTAGAAATGTTTTGTCACCGAATAAAACTTCCAATAGAGGTAATGGCTTACATCTAATTGAGTTATTGGCCAAAAGGGCACCGTTGAAACCCCCAAATATCATAGGCTATTGACAAGGCTGTTGATCGCTGTCTACACATTGATGATAAGGCCTCATTCTTGAAAACAAGACCTACATAACTCATTAAACATAAGAAGTCAAGTTTATGCCTATCTCAAGTCTTCACTCTGGTGAAATGTTTGTTGTACTAGAAGGTACTTTGCATATTATCAGAGGAGAAATGTGAAACTACCTCAGCTACAAATCCTTAAATCTACAATGATGACTTGCCTGCAAGACACACTGCTGCATTAATGACACAAAAGCTGTGGCAGTAACCTGCCTCTGTCTGGTTGGATTGAAGGCTCACTCCATGAAATGGAACACATCCTGACAATACTCAGTGGTGTAGAACTGAGACAAAATAGGCTAAGAATCTAAGGACAAACCAAATGAAATTATTTTGCTAAAGGAATGGAGCAATAAAGTGACTTTTAATGACAGTCTGCTGTCATTTCTTGCTTAGCCATAATCAGAGAAGCTTGGCCTACAGTAGATGGAAGCGAATACAGAAACCCACAACTGCACAATGTGCAGAGCGAGAGACCTTAGAACACTCAGTCCTAAACAGATGTCTCCATCAAATTTCTTTCCTCAAGGCTCAAGGAACTCTGAGAAAGAGGACACAGATTCTCTAAGAACCAGAAGGGATGAAAGACACCAAGCACCTGTGATCTAGCCATAACAGGTTCAGTGCACATGTGAAGTCACAGAGACAGTGGCAGCTGCACAGCCCTACATGGGTCTAAGCCAGATGGAGTAACAGTGCTCACCTCTGGGTGAGCAGCCTCACCCAGAGGACCCAACCCTCACCCAGAAGCTAACTCCAACTGATAATCACATGCAAAGGAAAACTTAGTTATTTTCAATGGCGTTTCACTAGGTATACAAAACCACACTTAAGGGCAGGCCTTATGCCCAGCAGTAGATGGCCAACACAAAACAAACTCAATTTATGGAATCTTTTATCTCATAATGCTTTGGGCATTCTTTCTTTTGTTTTCTATTTTCTTTATACTTTACATATCTTTTGCTTATATATTATGTTTTCTGGTATTATGTTTTTATGAGAATTCTGTGTGTGTGCAAATAAGTGTGTTTCTGCGTCTATAAGTTTTCTTATGCTTCTTCTTTGGCCTTTTATCTATTTGTTTGTTTTAGTTTTACCTTATTTTAGTTTATCATCTTTATTATCATCATTTTTATTCTTACTTAGATGCCTGTTTATTTTTTTTTCCTGTTTTCTAATGAGAGAGAAAGAAAGGGTATGATTTAGATGGGGACATTATGAGAGGATTTGGGGGTGGTGACACTATAATCAGAATATAATGTATAAAAAATAAACCTATCTCCAATAAAAAGAAAAATAATAAAACCTGCCTAATAAGTCCAGCCTAAATGTCTTAGTAGTAAATATTTCTAAAACTAAGCCATCCAAAAGTTGGCTGTATATTGTACAAACAAGTTGGAAATCCTTAGTCAAGGGTTAAAATTCATTAAAAAATACTTTAATATTTCTGTAAAATTTGTGTAACTTTTCCTTTAAGATTTGTGTTTGAAACTTTGGAAATATATTAGAAATGAGTAAAATGTCCTAAAAACCATAATAAAAAGCAGTATAGATATTCTGGAAATAAACAGTAGACAGAATAATCATTGAAGTATTGGAGACTTCTGACAGTCTTTGCCTGGATGGTATGAGAAGCCAAAATACTGAAGGTGTGGCATATGAAACAAAGGAGGCAAACCCTATAGCTTGTAAGAACTTTCACTTCACTTATGGAGTTTGTACTTCCAATGGTAACAATCTTGGAAAAGACTGTGGCAATCAAAGACAGAAACATCAGGCTGCCTTCAATTCTTCTTGATCTTGGAATGATTTTAGATAGCTTAGGCTAGCTTTCTTGTCATTAAGCAGAAATAGAGAACTATTCTGCCAGAATTATTAAATAAGACAAGCATATCTACCTTTTACTCCTTCCATATGTAACAGAATAAGAAAGACCAAACCACTGTGGCAGAATCACTGATAGGGCTACCTGTGACTTTCATGTGGCAATTCTCTTTGTGTTATGAAAGCAGTATTAGATTTTTTTTAACCAATCACAGTAGATGATTTATATACCAACTGCAGTGCAAGTCTTCATTCACACACAAACACCAAATCTTTGTCAGCAACAGACAAAGGATTCCAACCACTAGACTTCTTCAATTCCTCTTTGGTCTCTGAATGGTTTTAGATAGCATATGCTATGTTTCACATCATTAAGCAAAAATAAAGAGGGTTATTCTGCAGAATTATTAAAATAGATTTTGACATTTACCTATATTTAGATCTTAAGTGTCCCTCAAATGTCCCCATAATAAAAGCATGTACAACAGCCCATGGTACCATTGAAATGTGCTGGGACCTTTAGGAGTCAAAGCCCAAGGGAGGTTGAGAGAGAGAGAGAGAGAGAGAGAGGAGAGAGAGAGAGAGAGAGAGAGAAGAGAGAGAGAGAGAGAGAGAAGTTAGTTTTTGAGACAGGGTTTCTTTGTGTAGCCTTGGGTACCCTGGAAATAGCTCAGCAGACCACAGGCCTTGACCTCACAGAGATCTGCCTGCCTCTGCCTCCTGGGGGATCAAAGGCATGCACCACCACAGCCTGGTTCCAGGGGAGGTCTTTAGGTCATGAAGATCTTGCTCTTCCAGGATAGTGGGACTCTTACCTCTTCCTCTTTTTCTTTTGAATATTACTGCTGTGAGATGAATGGTTTTGTTTACTAGGTACTACTACTATAAGTGACAGTTTTATCATAAAACCATGCAATGAGGCCATTTGATCATGAACTGACACCTCCTAAATTGTGAGCTAAAATGATCTCTTCTCTGTAAGTTGATTTATCTCTAATATTTCTGTGGTAAGAGAAAGCTGCTATAGCCCATGGCATTGAGTATGTTATATGTCTTATGCTTTGCTTCCATTATTCATAAAATGGAGATAAGAGTGCATCATTCAGAGGAGTAGAGAAATTTACATTTTAATTTCATAGGTTTATAGCACTGCTAGACACATACATGCACCCTCTATGTATTGTTACATAAAACATTTGACATCTCTGAAAAATATCAACAAGAAAATCATTTTAACACTTCTGGGACCTTATGGTTCTAACATTTTGCCTCAGATCTTCCATACATGGTCTTTTGAATAATAAGAAGGGCTGAATTTGCCTCTGCTGTCTTTGGTGCTTGGTCTTCATGAATGCATGTAATGTTACCTTGTTGTCAAGGTAACAAGATTCAAGGTGGTTTTGTAAGATGATAACAGAATGATTTAAAGAGATAATTTCTTTAGAAAGAATTGTGTTAATAACAGACTTTAATGAAGCAAATGTATCCAAATCTTATGAAAAACAAGAATCAATTGTTCTGTAATTTAGTTGCATTATGAAAAGGAGAACATGCTTTCTAAAAAGTGCCTGGCATTTTTGTAATCCTACAATTGTGGGGGCCAAACTTCTAAAAGTAAAGATATGTGTAATTCGTAAATTTTATTCTCTTTGAAAAATGCATAAATAATGGTGAGTTTCACTTACTTGTGATAGGTAGGTAGTATGTGTAGAGATTGGTAGAATGATTCCTAGCAGTAGAGAGAGTCTGTGAGTACAGCCACTTTTACCTAGCTACTCCATGCCAAACCAAAGTTAACAATACTAATAGAACAAATAGGAAATTCTAACTTGGGAACATAGAACCTCATTTATATGTCACCTAGTTTAAATTATTCACAATTGTTACTATTTTCTTTATCCGTTAGTTGCAATTATGTTTATTCTTCTTATAAGAAGCCAAGAAGAGGGTTTGAGAAAAATATATAAGGTGTTTACAGGCTTACTATTATGTTTTGATCTAACTAAATATATTTTAAGTTAATATGACATTTGAAAAAAAGTGAAAAATGTTGGGTTATCTTCATTATGAGTTTTTTAGCACAACCAGCACCAACTTCATGCTGAGAACCACTTCCCCAGGGTGGATTCCAGCCTTTCTCTTTCCTTATATCACTTGCTCCAGATTCAAAGTCCAGGGCAAAGCCTGGGGCTGAGCTCTGACCTGGTTTCATATAAGTGTCTGAGAACTTGATTCCCACCAAGCCCTATACCACGGATCACCTAATAAGGAAATGATAAATACTGGATAGATACAAAAACAAACAAACAACAAACAAAGAAACAAACAACTCCCACAACATCATGAATACCTTTAAGATCAGCAGAGATCCTCTAGAAAACAATAAAGTGATAAAAACAGTCTGTACATACATGCTGGGTGTGTAAACAGGAAGTAGTAAACACAACAACTATTGGCTATGAGTGTCCTCCTTGATGTCCTTGAAGTTCATCTCTATGCCATCCATGGTGATTTTTGATTTTTATCATCTAGTGGAAGGAAGGGAAGGAGGAAATTACTTTCCTTTCTTTATTTCAACTCACTCCAAAGTACTGTCTTTTCTCCTGAGTTTGGTTCTTACACTAAGTAGGCATGGGAATATAGCTTGCAGTCTACCTAAATAGTTCTCTCAAGTAGCTCAGCAGAGATATGTCTTGTAATCAAAACTGCTAAATATTAGAATTAAATATGTGATATGTACAGTTTCCTGTGCCTCCAGTTAGGGTTTTAAGTCTAAATTTACAAACAAAGAAAATATTCTCAATAACTTTCAGCTGGTATTACTGAAGAAATCAGATGAATTGTGGCTGTTTGAATATGAATGTCTCTCCCATAGGCTTATATATTTGAATACTTGGTGGCCAGTTTTTGGAACTATTTGGAAGGATTGGGAAGTATGGCCTTGTTGGAGGAGGTGTGTCATTGGATTCAGGCTCTGAGGTTTCTAAAGACTCATGCCATTTGCAGTGTGCTATCTGGCACCTACTTGTGGAATCAAGATGTGAGCTTTCAGTTGTTCATTTGTTCTGCCATCATGGGTTCTAATCCTCTGAAACTGCAAGCAAACCAATCACATTTTTCATAAGCTGCCTTGGCCATGGTATTTGATCATAATAATAAACTAACTAAGATAGAAATTGCCACTACAGGGTGGGCTATTTGTGTGACAGCCCTGACATGCTGTTTTTTGAGAAATGTGGAAGATTTTGGACTAGGAAAGAAGTTGAATGTTGTAAGTAAAGCTTAATCTTAGCAGGAGCTTGGGAAAAAAACAGTACTAAGAGAATGAGTATTATGGAGGCCCAGTTCAAAGATTTTGGTGATGAACAATATTAGTAACTGGGAAAGAGATCATTCTTATGTCTTGGCAAAGAACATGGCTGCCCTCTACAGTGAAAAGGAGCAAGTGGGGGCAAAAAGAACTTCAAATATATAATTTTAAAGAGAAAAAGAATACCAGGAAATTCAACATTGGAGCCAAGGCTTATAATAAAAAAGATGACAAGGTTAAAGAGATATGAAATAGAATTAAAGGACAGGTGACCTCAAGGCAAGATCCTACCCCACTAGTCTTCCAAAAATTTCTTTTCTTAGAAAAGAAAAGACATGAGGAATTTTCTGCTCCTAAAAAGCAACAACAAATCAAAGCTGCTGCAAATGTGATTCAAAGATGCCAGTGTTCCCTCCAAGATGATTGTCAAAATTGATAATGCTTTCTACCTTGTTCTGGGTTTAGAATCAAGAAAGATAACATGAGTAAAGGTATCGTGGAATCTTCCTTTATGAAGGGGCTTTTGTGCCAAGTATGTGCCACGGGAGTGCCTGCATGAAGGCCTTTATGTTAGGCTATGAAAGTAAAGCCTGGATGTCTGTTGTAAAACAGTCTCTCATAGAAATGGCTACAGAAACAGACTGGAATAACTCCAATATCGATGGACATGTTAATGTGAAAATAAGATAACTGTCCATTATGGAGTATAATAAGAAACCAATTTAGAAATAAATTTTCTAAAAATATGAAAATTAATAAAACTGCCTGTAAGCAATGGAAAGTGTACTCCCTCAGAATCTACAGTGTAAACATTTATGCTTGATTATTGTTTTACTAAAAACATATCAACAAACCCAACAACATAATAAATATAAAACTACACTAAACACTGAAAACTATCTATCTATCTATCTATCTATCTATCTATCTATCTATCATCTATTACTTATCTAATCAATCTATCTATTATCTATCTCTATCTATTCATCTATATATCACCTATTTATCATTGCCACCTATCTCTACCTCCTTTCTATATATTATCTCTGTCTATTGCTATATTCATATTTAAGAAGATAATAGTATTTATTATATAAGAGTAATTTTTTTTAAATTTATTTTTATTAATCATTTATTCTCATTTCATTTTAAATGATATCCTCCTTCCTGTATCCCCTCCTTCACATTTAGTGCCCCCATCCTATGCCCCTCTTCCCCTCCCTTTTGCCTCTATAGGTGTTCTTCACCTTACCACCCACTTTCTCCTCAAGCCCCCTACACTGAGCTTAAGCTCCCTCCCCCTCCATTGATGTATTTATGGCTCCTCTGGTATTTTGGATCGGGGTCCTAGCTCCCTATATGTATTCTTTGGTTGGTGGTTTAGTCCCTTGAGCTCTGGATGGTCCAGCTGGTTGATATTGTTCCTCTTTTTGGGTTGAAATCCCCTTCGGCTCCTTCAGTCTTTCCCTAGACCTTCCAGTTGGAGTTCTCAGGCTCAGTACAATGGTTGGCTGTGCATTTCGTATCTGTATTGGTCAGATGCTGGTAGAACCTCTCAGGGGAACGCTTATATCAGGTCCTGCCAGTAAGTGCTTCTTGGCAATCAGCAATTAATGTGGGGGTTTGGTGTCTGCAGACGGATGGATCCTTTTCTTAATTAAAATTTCTAAAACCAAAGAAAGGCTATTTAGCCGGAAAGAGAAAAGAGTAGACTAAACAGGTCACAGAAAAGTAAAATACATATAAAGTAATATACAGATGAAATTGCTGATATAGAAACTCAAACAAATAAAAGTTAAGTACTATAATCACATTAAACTTTTCAAGCTATTCTATGAGAAGCCTCTTTAATCTTCCACCGTGAGTGGTCAGCAAAACTGGTATGGGAAAATCCAAAGAACGCATGAGGAGAAAACAGCCCTTGAAGTGTAAAAAATTAGCTTACTTGAAGTCAACATTTAGCTGCTTAGAAGAACTTAGTTTTAAGTTTTTATTTTCTCTGTTCCAGTATTTGTAACACTCCTAGTAGCTCCACAGGACTGGAAATTTTGGCTTTTCCCTCTAGTCCTTTCATTTTGTTTCCTATTGAATTTAGAATACCTTGTCATCTCCACAGTAGACTTACTGAATCATTATTTTATGATTATTTTAATGAAGAAGTTAGGGAAGGACTGAAGGAAGAAGGGGTTTCCAACCCCGTAGGAGAAACAATCAATATCAACTAACAAGACCCCTTAGAGCTTCTTCTTTTTTTTTTTTTATTTTTTTTTTTAAATTGGAAAATTGTTTTTATTTTTTTATTGGAGATTTTTTATTGGAAATTTTTTTTTTACATTTCAGATGTTCTCTCCTTACCCCATTTCCCCCTCCCTCCCAGGAACTCACTATCCCTTCCCCCCTCCTACTGCCCTCCACGTTGGTGTACCCCCAGCCACCCCTCCCCTGTACCTCACCTCCCCACCCTCGAGTATCCCCCCCCCCCCGCCATGACCTTCATGGGACCAAGGATCTCTTCCCCACTTATATATAGCTCCCTTGCATATATAGCTGGAGCCATGGGTCCCTCCCTAAGCGCTCCCAGGCTGGTGATTTAGACCCTGGGGGCTCTGGTTGGTTGGGATTGTTGCTTTCCTCATGGTGTCGCGAATCCTCTCAACTCCTTCAGCCTTCACTCTATCTTCTCTCTGCTGGGAACTCCATGCTCAGTTTAATGGTTAGCTGTGAGCATCTGCCTCTGAGTATGTCAGACTCTTGCAGACCTCTAAGGAGACAGCTATATCAGGCTCCTGTCAGCATGTACATCCTGACATCCACATCAACCTCTACCTTTGGTGACTGCACATAGGATGGATTTCCAGGTGGAATGGTCTGTAGACAGTCCCTCCTTCAGTTTCTGTCCTGCACTATGTCTCCATATTTGCACCCTTGAGTATTTTGTTACTCCTTCTAAGAAGGACTGAAGGCTCCCCTATTTGGTCATCATTCTTCATGAGCTTTATGTGGTCTGTGAGTTGAATCTTGGGTATTTCAGGCTTCTGGGCTAAAATCCAATAATCAGTGAGTGAATACCATGTATGTTCTTTTGTGATTGGGTTACTTCACTCAGGATGATATTTTCTAGTTCCATCCATTTATATTAAGAATTTATCAAATTCATTGTTTTTAATAGCTGAGTAATATTCCATTGTATAAATATACCACATTTTTGTATCCATTCCTCTGTTGAAGGGGCATCTGGGTTCTTTCCAGTTTCTGGCTATTATAAATAAAGCTGCTATGAACATAGTGGAGCACATGTTCTTGTTATGTGTTAGAGCATCTTCTGATATATACCCAGGAGTGGTATAGCTGGGTCCTTCAGTTAGTGATATGTCCAATTTTCTGAGGAACCGCCAGACTGTTTTCCATAGTGTTGTACCATCTTGCAATCCCACCAACAATGGAGGAGTGTTCCTCTTTCTCCACATCCTCGCCAGCATCTGCTATCACCTGAGTTTTTTATTTTAGCCATTCTGACTGGTGTGAAGTGGAATCTCAGGGTTGTTTTGATTTGCATTTCCCTGATGACCAAGGATGCTGAACATTTCTTTAGGTGCTTCTCGGCCATTCGCATTTCCTCAGTTGAGAATTCTTTGTTTAGCTCCTTACCTCCATTTTTAATAGGGTTATTTGGTTGCCTAGAGTCTAATTTCTTGAGTTCTTTGTATATATTGGATATTAGTCCTCTATCGGATGTGGGATTGGTAAAGATCTTTTCCCAATCTGTTGGTTGCCATTTTGTCCTATTGACAGTGTCCTTTGCCTTACAGAAACTTTGCAATTTTATGAGGTCCCATTTGTCAATTCTTGATCTTAGAGCATAGGCCATTGGTGTTCTGTTCAGGAACTTTCCCCCTGTGCCTAGGTATTCGAGGGTCTTCCCCACTTTCTCTTCTATTAGTTTCAGTGTGTCTAGGTTTTATGTGAAGGTCCTTTATCCACTTGGACTTGAGCTTTGTACAAGGAGATAGGAATGGATCGATTTGCATTTTTCTGCATGCTGTCCTCCAGTTGAACCAGCACCATTTGTTGAAAATGCTGTCCTTGTTCCACTGGATGGTTTTAGCTCCTTTGTCAAAGATTAAATGACCATAGTTTGTGGGTTCATTTCTGGGTCTTCAACTCTATTCCACTGATCTTCCTGCCTGTCTCTGTACCAATACCTGGCCTTTTTTTATCACTATTGCTCTGTAGTAAAGCTTGAGGTCAGGGATGGCGATTCCTCCAGAAGTTCTTTTATTGTTGAGAATGGTTTTCGCTATCCTGGGTTTTTTGTTGTTCCAAATAAATTTCAGAATTTCTCTTTCAAGTTCTGTAAAGAATTGAGTTGGTATTTTAATGGGGATTGCATTGAATCTGTAGATTCTTTTGGCAAGATGGCCATTTTTACTATATTAATCCTGCCAATCCATGAGCATGGGAGATCTTTCCATTTCCTGAGATCTTCTTCAATTTCTTTCTTCAGAGACTTGAAGTTCTTCTCATACAGATCTTTCACTTGCTTGGTTAGATTCACCCCGAGGTATTTTATATTATGTGTGACTATTGTGAAGGGTGTCATTTCCCTAATTTCTTTTTCAGCCTGTTTATCTTTCATGTAGAGGAAGGCTACTGATTTGTTCGAGTTGATTTTATAACCTGCCACCTTGCTGAAGTTGTTTATCAGGTTTAGGAGTTCTCTGGTGGAGTTTTTGGGGTCACTTAAGTATACTATCATATCATCTGCAAATAGTGATATTTTGACTTCTTCCTTTCCTATTTGTATTCTTTGATTTCTTTTTGTTGTCTAATTGCTCTGGATAGGACTTCCAGTACTATACTGAATAGGTAGGGAGAGAGTGGGCAGCCTTGCCTAGTCCCTGATTTTAGTGGGAATGCTTCAAGTTTCTCTCCATTTAGTTTGATGTTAGCTACTGGTTTGCTGTATATTGCTTTTACTATGTTTAGGTGTGGTCCTTGAATTCCTGTTCTTTCCAAGACTTTTACCATGAAGAGATGTTGAATTTTGTCAAATGCTTTCTCAGCATCTAATGAGATGATCATGTGGTTTTTTTCTTTGAATTTGTTTATATAGTGGATTACATTGATGGATTTCCAAATATTGAACCATCCCTGCATTCCTGGGATAAAGCCCACTTGATCATGATGGATGATTGTTTTGATGTGTTCTTGGATTCGGTTTGCTAGAATTTTATTGAGTATTTTTGCATCGATATTCATGAGGGAGACTGGTCTGAAGTTCTCTTTCTTTGTTGGGTCTTTGTGAGGTTTAGGTATGAGTGCGATTGTAGCTTCATAGAACGAATTGGGTAGTGTTCCTTCCGTTTCTATTTTGTGGAATAGTTTGAAGAGAATTGGTATTAGGTCTTCCTTGAAGGTCTGATAGAATTCTGCACTAAAACCATCTGGTCCTGGGCTTTTTTTGGTGGGGAGACTTTTAATGACTGCTGCTATTTCTTTAGGGGTTATGGGACTGTTTAGATGGTTTATTTGCTCCTCATTTAACTTTGGTACCTGGTATCTGTCTAGAAAATTGTCCATTTCATCCAGATTTTCCAGTTTTGTTGAGTATAGGCCTTTGTAGTAGGATCTGATGATTTTTTGAATTTCCTCAGTTTCTGTTGTTATGTCTCCCTTTTCAGATCTGATTTTATTAATTTGGGTACTGTCTCTGTGCCCTCTGGTTAATCTGGCTAAGGGTTTATCTATCTTGTTGATTTTCTCAAAGAACCAACTCCTGGTTTTGTTGATATTTTGTATAGTTCTTTCTGTTTCTACTTGGTTGATTTCAGCCCTGAGTTTGATTATTTCCTGACGCCTACTCCTCTTGGGTGTATTTCCTTCTTTTTGTTCTAGAGCTTTCAGGTGTGCTGTCAAGTTGTTAATGTGTGCTCTCTCCAATTTCTTTTTGTAGGCACTTAGAGCTATGAGTTTTCCTCTTAGCACTGCTTTCATGGAGTCCCACAAGTTCTGGTATGATGTTTCCTCATTTTCATTAAATTCTAGAAAGTCTTTAATTTCTTTCTTTATTTCTTCCTTGACTAAGTCATCATTGAGTAGAGCATTGTTCAGTTTCCACATGGATGTGGGTTTTCCCTTGTTTCTGTCATTATTAAAGACCAGCCTTAGTCCGTGGTGATCTGATAGGATGCAGGGAATTATTTCAATCTTTTTGTATCTGTTGAGGACTGTTTTGTGACCAATTATATGGTCTATTTTGGAGAAGGTACCATGAGGTGCTGAGAAAAAGGTATATTCTTTTACTTTAGGATGAAATGTTCTATAGATATCTGTTAAATCCATTTGGTCCATAACTTCTGTTAATTTCATTGTGTCTTTGTTTAGTTTCTGTTTCCATGATCTGTCCATTGGAGAGAGCGGGGTGTTAAAATCCCCCACTATTATTGTGTGAGGTGCAATGTGTGCTTTGAGCTTTAGTAAAGTTTCTTTTATGTATGTAGGTGCCCTTGCATTTGGAGCATCAATGTTCAGAATTGAGAGTTCATCTTGGCAGATTTTTCCTTTAATGAGTATGAAGTGTCCTTCCTTATCTTTTTTGATTACTTTTGGTTGAAAGTCGATTCTATTTGATATTAGAATGGCTACTCCAGCTTGTTTCTTGGGACCATTTGCTTGGAAAATTGTTTTCCAGCCTTTTACTCTGAGGTAATGTCTGTCTTTGTCACTGAGGTGCGTTTCTTGTATGCAACAAAATTCTGGGTCCTGTTTATGTATCCAGTCTGATAGTCTATGTCTTTTTATTGGAGAATTGAGTCCATTGATGTTAAGGGATATTAAGGAAAAATGATTGTTGCTTCCTGTTATTTTTGTTATTAGAGGTGGAATTATGTTTGTGTAGCTTCCTTTTTTTGGGGGGTTGTTGGAAGATTACTTCCATGCTTCTTCTCGGTTGTAGTTTCCTTCCTTGTGTTGGCGTTTTCCATCAATTATCCTTTGAAGTGCTGGGTTTGTGGGAAGATATTGTGCAAATTTGGTTTTGTCATGGAATATCTTGGTTTTTCCATCTATAGTGATTGAGAGTTTTGCTGGGTACAGCAGTCTGGGCTGGCATTTGTGTTCCCTTAGGGTCTGTATGATATCAGACCAGGATCTTCTGGCTTTTATAGTCTCTGGTGAAAAGTCTGGTGTAATTCTTATAGGTCTGCCTTTATATGTTACTTGAAATTTTTCCCTTACTGCTTTAAGTATTTTTTCTTTGTTTTGTGCATTTGGTGTTTTGATTATTATGTGACGGGAGATATTTCTTTTCTGGTCTAGTCTGTTTGGTGTTCTGTAGGCTTCTTGTATGTTTATGTGTGTCTCGTTCTTTAGGTTGGGGAAATTTTCCTCTATAATTTTGTTGAAGATATTTTCTGGCCCTTTAGATTGGTAATCTTCACTCTCATCTATACCTATTATCCTTAGGTTTGGTCTCCTGATTGCATCTTGGATTTCCTGGATGTTCTGTGTTAGGAGCTTTTTGCATTTTGCATTTTCTTTGACTGTTGTGTCGAGGTTTTCCATGGTATCTTCTGTGCATGAGATTCTCTCTTCTATCTCTTGTATTCTGTTGGTGATGCTTGCATCTATGACTCCTGATCTCTTTCCTATGTTTTCTATCTCCAGAGTAGTCTCCCTTTGAGATTTCTTTATTGTTTCTATTTCCAGTTTTAGATCCTGGATGGTTTTGTTCAATTCCTTCACCTGTTTGGTTGTGTTCTCTTTCAATTCTTTCAAGGATTTTTGTGTTTCCTCTTTGAGGGCTTCTACCTGTTTACCTGTGTTCTCCTGTATTTCTTTAAGGGAGTTACTTATGTCCTTCTTAAAATCCTCCATCATCATCATGAGAAGTGATTTTAATTCTGAGTCCTGTTTTTCCTGTGTGATGGAGTATCCAGGGCTTGCTATGGTGGGAGAACTGGGTTCTGATGATGTCAGATAACTTTGGTTTCTGTTGCTTGTGTCCTTCGCTTGCCTTTCGCCATCTGGTTGACTCTAGTGTTACCTGTGCTCACTGTGTCTGACTGGAGTCTGTCTTTCCAGTTATCTTGCTTGTGTCAGATCTCCTCGGATTCCAGATGTTCCTGTGATCCTAAGCTCCCTCTGCTCTGGATGCAGTAGGTCTTTTAGGATGTCTCCGGATCAGATGTTTCCACAGGCTCAGGCCCGCTAAGTGTCCTCTGCTCCTCTGCTCTGGGTACAGTGGGTCCCTCTAGGATGTCTCAGGATCCGGTGTTTCCACAGGAGCAGACCAGCTGCTGGTCCGCCCCAGGCCAAAGGACCAGGGTCCCGGCGCAGCGGAAGTTATATTCTGGAGGGGCGGGCTTTGGGTGCCTGCTAGTTCCTTAAGCCCCACCTGGCTCCCAGTTGCAATTCTGGGGTTTGGGTAGTGGGCAAGGTGTCTTACCCTCTGCTCTAGGTGCAGTGGGTCCCTCTAGGATGTCTCAGGATCCGTGTTTCCACAGGAGCAGACCAGCTGCTGGTCTGCCCAGGCCAAAAGGCCCCCTTAGAGCTTCTATGGACTAAACCACCAACCAAAGAGTATACATGGCTGGTCAATGGTCCCAGCTGCATATGTAGCAGAGGATGCCCTTGTCAGGCAACAGTGGAAGAGGAGGACCTTGGTCCTGTGAAGACTCGATGTCCCAGTATAGAGGAATGATAGGAGGTAGAGTGGGTGGGTGGGGGAGCACCCTCATATAAGTAGGGGGAGGGGGTATGGGATAGATATGGGGAGGGGGATGGAATAATGGGTTTGTGGAGGAGAAACTGGGAAAGGGGATGACATTTGAAATGTAAATAAATAAAATATCCAATAAAATACAAAAGGACTTCATGCAATGTACTTTGATCATATTCACATCTTTCTACATCTCCTTCTTGATCTACTTCTCCTTTGCTACCCACCTTACTTTATGTCCTCTTTTTTTTTTAATCTAATTGAGTCAAATTTGAAGTGTCCTTGGACTTGTGGCTTTCTGCTAGCATGTGTTTGATCTAGCAGGAGATGCACTCTTAAGAAAACTGAGCATCCATGTCCTGCAGCTATCAATTGCCAATAGCTCCTCAGCTAGGCGTGAGTCTTTGTGCCCACCTTCATCCTCCATGCTGAGACTTCATCTGGCTTGAGTGTTCATGTTTTCATGATTGTGAGCTCATATGTGCATCTGCCCCACTATGTTAAAAAAAACAAAACATTATTTTCTTGTAGTCATCCACTACTTCTGGCTTACAATCTTTCTGACCCTCCTCTGCAATGATTCCTGAGCTCTGAGAGGAAGAGACATGATACAGGCATATCTCTTAGGGTTGAGCATTCTTCAGGCTCTTATTCCTGGCACCTTGACCAATATCACAAATGTTTTTATAATAGTTTCATCTCCTGTAAATCTGCATCTGTTTTGTTCTCATGGGCACTAGGCTCATCTGCTTTCAAATTCACTTCCAGAATTCCATCTCTTCACAGCTGTTTAACAGACTAACCTTTCACAAACAGATGAAATCATTCTTCTTTCTGTAAAAGTCCTTCCTCTTTCCTTTAGTCAGTGTACCTGAGTCTTCATTCTGAATGCTTAACCACATTTAATTGTACTGTTTAAACCATTGCAGGACTGAAATTATTAAATAGTATACCTTATCCTAAAGGGACACAGAGGTCCCGAAGGTCAGTAATCATTTTTAAAGCTTCTAGTCCCATGTTCAGAAGGACTAACACATTGAGTTGATTGTTGTGCCTAGGTATGATTGAAACTTTACTTAAGTAAATATTATTGGTATATGAAAACTGACATTCCGCTAGGCCAGTGACTTTGTCTTTTTATCCAGGCTGCTTTAAATAGTAGCATTTGAACATCCTACTTAGGAGAAATCAGTGCAAAGTTATGACCAGTAAGTTTTTCTACATTTCACTATGTGCCATTATAATCAGATGAGTGTTCTCACAACCAATCAATTTAATAAGTACATTATGAAACAGGACATAAAGACTCTGAAAAGAGAGAGAAGTTCCAGTTCAAGAGGTTCAGGGAGAGAAGGAGCCAAGATTCCCTGTGAAAATCAACAAATAAGATTATGTTCTATTCAGTAGCTTTCTGATGCAATCAGATTTTAGAAACCCTTCATTTTCTTCAAAATTTTGTATCTCCTTTAAAGAAAGCAGGTCTGGAACAGTAGGATTTTGAAAAGACAGTTGGGAAAGAGCCATGAAATTTGCTGTTGTAGTATTTAAAGGGGGGATACAAGATATTTTATTTCCTTAAGAACTGAACAGTTTACTATTCCCAGACCCCTAACATCCAATCTATTTACAAGTTCTTTTACCATATAGCTCACAGGCATTATCAAGTTATGCTTTCATTTCTATTCTCCTCGCCATCATGTGCTAAACTTCATCACCTGTTAAGTTTATTTCTGGCAGGAATTTCTTTCTCCTTCAAATTATCTGTCAGGTTATATACTGAATCATTAAGGAAATGCAAAACTGTGTTAAAATTTCCCACTTCTCTCTGATCTTGACTACGTTTTTATAAACATGTCTCTCTAGTGTGTGGCTATAGTCTAGCCATACAGAAATTCTTGTTTTTTGACACAGTGAAGAATTTTTCCTTTCATTTCCCTTGAAATCCAAGTCCCATTACTTTGAGTGTCCCATCTTTTATCATTTATTTAAATCATTTTTATTATGCAAGAACCAGCACCTACTTCAAGTATTTCAAAGGAACCATGGCACCTCCTTGAATGCATGTAAATTGCTCTTGTTTCCCCTTTAGTAAGTTTGTTTACAACACACATTACTTGTTTGTCATAATCCCATTCTCCTTAATCAGAAGCATCTATTTCTCTATTCATTTTTGTTTATCCTGTGGTGTGTAGCACAAAGAATATGGTAGTTCTGTTATTGACAGAAGGATTATCACCAAGAATGACAGATCTTTTCTGAATTGCTATTAAGGTTGCTTTTGCCCCATTTTAAAAATCATTAATCACGTGACCTGTTGTGAACAGAACTTCTACAATATATTAACACTGGCTCCTTTTATTAGACTTAGCAAATTTTCTTTCAGTCTATCAATCCATTCAATCTATTAAGGTCATGTGTTCTTAATATTATCAACTATTTTCAAGTTGTGACATTCAAGGCATTTATAATTTTGAGACAATGACTAATGTTAAATGTTAAAATCATTGGTTTCCACTTAGTAGGTTTCTCATCAGTATATTACAATCGTGGAATATTTTATGTTATTTTCATCATTAGTATTTCATATTAAATTAATAAAAATGTATTTTATAATGCATTCATGCAATATAGTTTTCATTAATTGATTTAATAATTTATTTAGCAAATTACTTTAAAATCATTTGAAGTAGCTCTCTTACATTCAATGAATTACTTCTTTGGGTAGAACCTAAAAATCTTTCACAATTCTGAATTCTTTTAAACTTATTAAAATGTTTTCATACTGTTTAGTTACTAGTGCTGTGATAAACCACCAACTTGGGGAGGAAGAGATTTATTTTGCTTATACTTCTCTTTCACAATTCATCACTGATGGAAGTCAGGCAAAAACTCAAGCATGGAAGGAACCTGGAGACAGGAGCTGATGCAGAGGCCAAAGAGGCATTCTGCTTACTGACTTGCTGCCCATGTCTTGTTTAGCCTGTTTTCTTATAGAACCCAGAAGGAGCATCCCACGAATACCACCACCCACAATGGGCTGGGCTCTCCCACCTCAATCATTAAGAAAATTATCTACAGGCTTGCCCACAGCATGATTGTATGGAAGCATTTTGTCATTGTTCCCTGCTATCAAAAGACTAGCCGTGTCAAGATGACAGAAAAACGGGGCAGGGCTTACAAAATATATTTTGATTATGTTTTCTCTCCTCCAACTCCTTCTAGATTCTCCACACTTACATACTCATTCAAATTCATGTTCTTTGTCTCTCTTTCTCTAAAAACAAAAACAAAACAAAAAATAAAAAATTAAACAAACAAAAATCATACCAAAACAAAATACAAAGTTCACAACCCCCTCCACAAACCAACCAACCAATCAACCAACCAACTAACTAACTAACCAAGCAAAGACATGGGTCATTTTTGTGTTCACCAAATATTCCTGGGCACAATTCCCTTCTTAATACCTAAATAATTTATATTTATTTATCAATATATATCTATATATATCTTTTATTTCATATACCATCAATTTCTAAATTAATATCCACTTATTTAATGAATGCATTTAAATATGACAAAGAAGGTATATTCATGTCCATCCAAACTAGGAGTGAGATATTCCTATCTCACTCAGTATTTTCCCAATCAGATCTTCCTAAATGTCCACTGCCTCTCCAGTGTCACCTGACTTGCATGTGCTATGGTGAAGTCAGAATGAAAATATATACAGGCCTTAAAAGATTCTAGTCAAAAGTATTTATTTTTTAAAAACTTACAAGAACAAATTGCAATAGACATGTGTTCCTGTTGCTCTTAGGGCCTTGGAAGTAGCTGTGTAAGTAGGTTGAAGCTGCATCTCCTTAACCTCAAGGTAACAGTCCTGGTCTCAGGATGGCCATGACTCTGTGTGATCTGGGTGTCTCTCAGCTGGTGTTCTGTAATTGTAGTTTCTTCCGGAAAATAAACAAAGTGTTTTAGGAAATCTCTAGACAGGGTTGAAGATTAACATTGTGGCCAGTGATTGTGCCTTAACAAGAGTTGTGCCAGTCATGTGACCACATTGGTTGGACAGGATGAAGGTTGTGTTGGCTGATTTTGTTGTCAAGTTTACTGGGCCTGCAACCAATACAAACCCTGTTGGGTGTTCCTATGAAGGATTTTTTTTTTTTGATCAAATTATTTGAAGCCGGAAAAACTACCCTACATAGCTAGAGGCAGTCCAGACAAAAGGAAACTTACTCTGTGTCTGATTGCTCTTGCTCTCATTGGCAAGTTCATCTATCTGGTTTCTGTGTCATTCCTTCAACAATATTTGAAGTATCTTCTTTGGAATTTCAATATAAACTCAAGACAATCAGTTCTCTAGGAATCCTCTAGGAGTCAGTGCCAGACTGGGACTGCTGAGACATCTAGCCTTGTAGATTAAGCAATTACCAGATTCTCAGCCTCTTTCTTGTGAGACAGCTGTTGTTTCAACCGGATGATATAGTGTAAACCAAGCAAATACATACATACATACATATATACATAATACACACACACATACATAATATACACATATACACAATACATATATATATATATATATGTGTATGTACATATTTGTGTGTATATATATGATATATATATATACTTTTTATATTCTCTGATACTATTCTACTTCATTAAAGAAACATGACTAATATAGTACTGTTCAAAGGGACAAAGGCTTTCATAAGAATGTCAAACGTGTTAAATATTAGGTTTTGATTTCCTGAGAAATACTTAGCTGTCTGTTTGCTTGGAAAAGGCAGTTGAGGTGAAGTTGGCAATATAAATAGGAGAGTAAAACAAACTGTGTTCATTGCACCATTTTTAAAATTACTTATATGACAGTATTTTGAGGTATGCCTACAGAATGAAAAAAGGGGTATATACATGTATATGGAATGTAGTAGATAAAAAATATAAAAAGAAAGAAATGATGGAAGAAAAATAGAAGTAAATAGAAGAATTAAATTCTACATACTATTTTATCCTATAGTCTATTCAAAGTACTTTCTAACTTCTAAAGGAGGAAATATAAATACATATGTTCTCTGTGTTTGTATTTATGTCTTGCACATGTTATGAATATATATAGGAAACATGGGGCTAGGAATACATTAATTCTTGTGTGCATGTAAGCAACAGATGTCTTCTCTTGTCATCTTAAAATTTAAATTTCTTAGACAATACCTTGTGTTTTTAAAATGCCTGCTTAGTTTCAAGGCTGGAAATCCATCCTTTACTTGGTTTTATGTGAACTATGGATGCTTATGATATGACATAGAAAGAATGATGGTTAGATGTAGAAATGTCAGGGAGACAAAAATATACACATCAAACAAGTCCAGTATTTTGATAAAGCTAAATTAAAAAAAATATTCTGTAGGGAATACTGGCACACACCTTTAATTCCCAAATTCAGGAGTCAGAGGCAGGTAAATGTCTGGGTTAGATGCTAGCCTGGTCTATATAGCAAGTTCCAGGCCTGTCAAGGCTCCAACCATAGACCCTGCCTCAAGAAGAAATACATAAATAAAAATTGTAAAATTAAATGTAATTTTTCTACTGAGACTATATCCAGGACTGTGCAAGTGCTAAAGAAGCACTTGGCTACCAACCCAGCTCCAGCACCCCCCCTCCTCCCTATCTTCTCTATTTCCTAGTTTTTGGCATGGTCTAAAAAATTAGCTCAGGTGTCCTTAAATTTTCAGTCCCTTATCTCACTTGTCTGCGTAGAGGAAGGAATGTGTTCCAGGCAGCGGACTGAACATCTGTGAAGCCAGTTGTCAAGAGAAGAACAAGTTTGAGGTTAGCCTGAACAACAGCGCTATCCTGTTTAAAAGGGGAAAGAAGGAGTGAAATAAAACAGATATAATTGAATGATGCAGTGATTACTGATTGTATTTGACTATGGAGTTTGGAAAAGAATTTTTGTAATTATAAAATTGGGAGGAAAATTAAAAATTTTGAAACATAAAACCAGAGAAACAACTGAGCCAACCTCATAAACTGTGTGCTGGATTTATGGTTTAAGCACTCAGAGGGCTCTGGCACTGAGCATTTCCAAAACAAAGTAATATATCTTAACATCCTTAGAGGGGTACATACAAAGAACAAAAATAACTGCAAACACAGTTTTGCACATTTTGTTTGATTGTATTTAAGTAAATTTATTGTCATTGTTATTTTGAAATTATTTAATACAGATAGGAGATGTTCTTCATGTCATCAGTAGTCAACATTTTCCAGGAGAAAACAAATATAAAGGAAAATAAATAACTGAAAAATGTAGTTGCACACTTGGATAGAAAATACCAGCATATTCTCATGATCCATCCTCAGTTAAAAATATTTAGATTCATGTGCATTAGACTGAAAACTACTGAGGCTACTGAAGGTCTAGAAAGACCATGTTCATTGAGAAAAGTTGGATATTTGGTGAATTAACTGTTTCCAGATACGAATTTAAAAATATATGGGAGCCAGTTTTACGGCTCAGTGGTTAAAATGATTGCTGTGTAGCCCTGACAACCTAGGCTTGATCACAGGAACGTACTGTAGAAGGAGAGAGCTGACTATGAGAGGTGTCCTCTAATCCACACATTCATGCTGTGGAATGAATATGACACACCACACACACACACACACACACATACACACACACATACACGCACACACACGTGCACACACACACATACACACACATACACACACACATACACACACACACACACATACACACACACACACACATACACACACACACACATACACATACACACATACACGCACACACACACACCGCATCAAGCACACAAATAAAATTACAAACATATGTATGAGAATAAACCTGGAAAATTTTATTCAAGACTGAAATGATCTTTTCTGAAGCAAGTATTAATTGGATTAGGGCTAATGTAATGTAGTCTAACCTTAACGGCTCTTTTACATAAACTAAAGAATTTTACTATCAAAAGGAATAAAACTTCAATGGATTGACACACATTGAAATTCACAAATACAGTGTTATAACAAAGCCCTGTTTTTAAGAGGTGCTAGGAATAAAGGAATCATTGTGACAATCAGAAAATGTCGTGCGCTTCCTATGAACACATTCAAAAGTGATTTTTTTTTTATTACATCTTTCATTTTGTCATTCTGGGAACATGTTTAGGGGCTTGTGCAAGCTAGAAAAGCACCCTGTGACTGAATTATACTCATATCTTTAAAATTACTCTCTACAGAAAAATTTTACCTAATAAATGCAGAAAAGATAATTTCACATTTTATACACAGAGACATCATACATAATACATACATTACATACATACATACAAGTACAGACTCCCTCTCTCTCTCCTCTCTCTCTCTCTCTCTCTCTCTCTCTCTCTCTCTCTCTCTCTCACACACACACACACACACACACACACACACACACACACACACACTATTTAAATCTAAGATGCATGTATGGGAGAAAACACACATTTGTCTTTCCAAGTCCTGCTCACTTGTTTACATACCATACCATAATGATTTTTAGTACCATCTACTCTTCTGACAATGTAATGATTTAATTTTTCTTTATGTCTGAATAAAATTCTATTGTGTATGTGTCACTTTTCCCTCTATCCATTCTTCTACTGATGGACATGTAGGCTAGGCTGGTTGATCTGAATATTTTCTCTTCCATTCCTTTTTCACCATTTATGCACTAAATTTTCATTCAGTTCTTTACATTGTAAAAAGTAGCTATCTAAGATAATGACAGAATAGAGACACTTCTTGAAGGCATTCTTAATTTGTCATAATTTGACAGGGAAGATAGGAGATGAGTATAAATGGCAATAACATGATGTTGAATGAGAGAGGATTTAAGGGGGTGCAGAGACAGACTAAGGAGTGCTACCCTTCAGAAAGAATAATGTATTCAGATTTGGAATCTTCTTGGAGGAGGTTGTATTGGAACCGGGTTAGGACAGATGTACAGTTTTCATTCTACACAGCCAAGTGTATCCTAGGGGGACATTTTTTTTTTTTAAAGCTCAGCCATAGTTGCAATTCGCAAAAGATGTTATGAATTCTCTTCTGGAGTCCTGCTCTCAAAGTGGTAATTAATTCAGGTTCTAGGGTCTGTAAGAAAAAACAAAATTCCCTATGATACCAATTTTCCTCTGAACTTTGCACCTCCTTTCTCTTCTGTATGCAACATTTATCCTGAATGTCCTTGTAGGAACCTTAGGAATTAGGTAGTGGGTTTTGAGGAGCTGTTTCCTAGCTGAGTCTTCTGATTTGGCATTTCAGTGTGTTGCAGGAATCATTTTGCTATAAATGCTTCCCAGATTAGAAGGGCAGAGAGTCAGCAGTTTGGCCAACTATAGGGGGCCATGTGCCTTCAGCAGGGACAACTCAGCAGAGACTCTCTTGTGGCTGTGCTCTTATTCCTTTCCCCGAGCCTGGAGCCTGGGGGCAGCAGCCTCTCTCTCTCTCTTCCTTTGCCAGTCTCTTGTCTTGAAGGTGGGGGAGGGAGGGCAATCATATTCAATATCTGTAGTGTTTAGAAATTGCCTTTTTTCATGTAAAAGAATCCTAATGATAGAACTAAAAAATGATCTGAGCTAAATGGGATTTTTATTCCCTTTTTAAATAGAGATCTGAATACACAATGAGGAAGCGAAGTAAATACTGTCATTCAACTTAAACGAAATCAACATAACTTGAAAATAATTTTCTTATACATCAAAGTTTTTAAAGTTACAGTTGAAGCATAAAAAGATTATTCAAAGGAATGAAATTCATGGTACCGAGCTACCTATGAAAATAATCTCTTAATGAGATTTGGGATGATGACAGAGTTCCTAAATGATGTGTTGAAGGCAAAAAAATAGACTTGGTGAGCACCTGAATGCAGTAATTTTCAGAAAAAGAGCTATTAGATAATCCTACCTATTCTTTGGGGTAAAGTAATTTTTGTCATTAAAGACTAGTCTTCTTTGAATGTGTGCACTGATTGACACAAAGCCCCTGAAATCAAACTCTATTCACACAAACACAACAGCGCTCATTAGTCACATCAAACTGGTAATTTTTGTAATGAGTTTACTGTATGTGTGTTTGACAGTCAGAATAGTGTTTCCCAATGTCACAGGGCACTACTTTCAGAACATTTTCTCATTTCTTCCATGGCCTGTGTTCTTAATTCTTATATTCATATATTGTACTTTTATCTCTTAAATCTTAAGCTCATACAATGGTCATACTGATGTATTCACAATTCAGTGATGACTGAATTGAAATGATACCAAATATTGAAGGAATCCATGCACTTAAAATACAACAGTTTGGGGAAAGTTTTGTACCTATTTGGTGTAATGTCAGTGCTTTTCTATAATAATTAATGTAGTGACCACAGAGTGAGAATGCAGTCATGTTGCTAAGGAGTCCAGGACACTTGTGTTCAAGTATAGCTTCTTATGTGTTTTTAATTGGGTTTCAGTAATTGAGTTTATATTTTCCCCCACACCATGTGTCCCTGTGAGGATTGTGTCACCCTCAGCACCTGTCTATACAGTGATAAGATGACCACCCATGACTCCATGCTCACATGACCCATTGTCTATGAATAAAATGAAGAAAGAACATTTTAATCCACAGCTCTCCCAATATTCTCTGAGCATATTCCAGTTTGTATGGTACAGTTGGAATCAAGGCCAACATAGGGAAGCAACTGACTATGTCCTAGGCATACCTGTGAGATACAGATTACTATGGTTTGGGATTAGGGACTTCTAAATAAAGCCACTAAAAGTCAATTAGATAATAAGTTATATATTGAGTCTGTTTTCTTTGACAAATTATTTTTTGAGCAAAGTTTAATTCATCTTTGTCATGATACTTTATGAGACATTGATTGTGTTTTTTAACCTTTATTGTCCACTTCTGTTACTAGAGAGAGAACTAGAGAGGTGGCAAGGGACAGCAAAGAGGAGAGATACCTGACTCTAATCTGCTTTTGCTTTGTTGGTAATGTTAATTATGACATCGAAAGCCAGGCATGGTGGTGTAGGCCTGTAGCTATAGCAGTCAGAAGGCTGAGACAGGGTGATTGTGAGTTTCAGGGCAGCTTGAACTATACACCAAGTTTCAACCTAACTTAGACAACGCCATGAGACCTTGTTTCAGAAACAAAATAACAGTGTTAGTAAAACAGATTGCAGTTCTATGAATTTTGTCAGCATACATGGAGTCAATTACAAGAAAGCCTCACCATGAGTAGACAAATCCAGTTGACTGGTTAATACTCTAGTGTTAGGATCATAAAGTTCTCGCAGGGAACAAGTTGGAATCAGCTACCACCAAAATGTGAATTCTTTGTCTTTCTATAATATATTGAATTTTAGATGGCCATCTATGATAGGTTATTAAATAATTTATATGAAATGGACAAAGTATTTGTGTGCATTTGATATTGGAAGGTGGATATGTGTGTGTGTATGTACATGCATGTGTACATATGTGCACACACACATGCATGTACATGGTCACACACAAGCATGTGGAAAGGTGAGAGATCAACACTGGGTGTTGTTTCTCAGGATAAACATTTTGTTTTTTGAGACTGTCTCTTACTGAGATCTGGATTTTGCTAATTAGGCTAGGCTGGCTGCCTCCTGAGTTTCAGGGATCTGGTTGTCACTGCCATTCCAGCATGGAGATTACAAGCACAAGCCACTGTGTCTAATTATTTTTACATGGATGCCATGGATTGAATTCAAGTCCTGCTGCTTGTGCAGGACGTAGTTTCCCATGCCCCTGACTATTTCTTCAGACATAACAAAGTATTATCAAGATTTTTTTCACAAGGTCAAAAAGAAATTGTAATGACAAGCTTTTGGACACTTACATACACTAGGGTGTCAGGCTTTAGGAAATATATAACAAATACACAGCTATGAACACAGAGGATATACATTATATATACAGTATTGAATGTGTAAAAAATTAACATAAAGAGAATGTCACTATGGGTCAAAATATTAAGAATTAATTATTGCTTTTACTATATTCTAACCTTTTGGCTTTAGTTAAATTTAACTTTCTAACCCTTAGCTTCTTTAGCAATATAACAGATTAACAGTGACCCCTCTGAAATAGATAGTCAAAATAGCATTGTGTGTTCAACAATAGTAGAAAATTATAAAAGATGAAGCAATAGATTCACTATTCAAAAGAGATAAGCACAATTTTCTCAATATTCCCAGTGTTCTTTCTCAACTGCTTGAAATGAAAGAAAGAACTTGGAGTTCGCTCCCCTGCAAGGACATTTTTTCCCCCTGAAGTGTGTTTCAGAAGCATTGGGAAATATCTCTTTGTTACTGGTTATGCAGTAGTAATAATGGGGTGTATAGAGTCCCTGTCAACAGTTAAATTTTTGTATTGTGGGAGCCTTGTATTAGGCAACTGAGTTACTGCAGCATTCAGTCACAGACTGAAACACAGGCTGTCTTTGTCTGTCTGTCTGTTTGTCTGTCGGTTTGTGTGTGGATGTGTGTATGTGTTCCATTCTAATCAAGAAATTACATCTCAGATATCCTGCTTTTAAAATGTAGACATTTTGAATATCCAATTACACTGTGATTAAATTAAAAAAATCCCAATGTCAATATTGTGATATGTGGTGCTCTGGGGTTTCAGAGCTTTCAAAATTATGTTCCTGTGCCTTTCAGGCAGACTTTATGCTGTGTTCCGAGGCAGCACATTGTGTGTCTCATGGATCTTCTTGTTGGATGTGCAGTGATTAATGAGAACAATAATCAATTAAGAACTCATTTATTACACTCCATTAAACCAGTGATCTATTGACACTCACAAGATATGAACATAGAATATAATTTAATGATTAGAATAGGATAGTACTTTGGATTTAAGAAATGATGTTAACTCACTGGAGAAACTGGCAAAAAAATGATTACTTTTGTGCCACACAAGAGAGCTTGCTAGCTACATATGGACTTCAACTAAAGGAGAGATATAAATTTTAAACAGTAGAATGTTATCAGCTTGTTAAAGGGTGCTATATTCTAAGAAACTTCTTTGAAACACTGCAGAAATGAAGGGAAAACCCATGAAAGAATATGACGGTAGAACACCATGACCACATTCATTCAATTAGTGTTTATAATGCACTTACCACATACCCAGTGCTGGGTGCTAAATGAGAAAGTTTCAAAATAAATTCTGAACAGATTTAAGTAAGCAAAACAACAACCAATAACTAATTTATCTTTAAGTTCTGAAGGACTCCCCACTTTTAAATGATTAGAACAAAACACATTTATTTGTTAAATCACATCTGGCCCTCAGCTCAGCTTTAAGGAATCTATACTATGCTTCTATTTCATAGATAGGAAAATGAGATTTGGGGTGACTTTTATGGAGAAGTGTCAAGGTTGGGGAAATGACATAGCTATGTGTGGGAGTCCAGAAATTGGATGTCCCTCTGAGGGAGTGCTTAGAAACTTAGGAAAAGTATAAATCTTCCCTGCAAGTTCACATATCTGTTGATACAGGTAAGTGCCATTCTGAGACCCCACCAGAGAAGTTTCTCTGAGCAGCAGAGAGTGCTTACCTAAAAAAACAAGCTGAATAAAGTTCAGTAAACAGCTGTCTGTGAAGTGTTCAACCATAAATGGACATCCTCATCATCCTGCACCCCCGAATCTCAGGGAGCCCCTTGGAAGAGGCAGGTGGAAATATTGTAAGAGATAGAGGTTTAGAGAACTAGAGCAAAACAGTGTCTTTTGCAGGTGGCAGGACACTGCACTCACGAACTCACAGTAGCTGTGGTTGCTTGCATAAAAATCTGAATAAGATGAAGCCAGTCAACAGTATGGAAGGGAGAGCAGCTCACTGGATTCCACCCTCTAGCTGAGCAGTTATGGACAGTTGACTGCTTCAGGGAGGGAGAGTCAGCTTTCTTTAAGAGTCTGGCACTGGGCAGGTTGGCAGTGCTCCAGTGGATGGCCCCATTCATACTCAAGAGAATATGGGCAGCACAAATAGGACTTGATGAGTCATCAAAATTGGGAGCAGAAGGAAGGATGAAGGGTAAGTAGAGAGGTGAATTGACCAAAATACATCACACACATATATGAAATTCTCAATATACACATGTGTGAAATTCTCAATATAGACATGTATACATGAATTAAAATGTTATAAAAGTAGTATATTTAAAAGAAAGAAATGTATGAGAGTCTTTTTATAAATTCATGAGATACTTCAGGCCCTCATCATTGTGACAGATGACTGTAGTAGCAGCCATCAAGGCTATTAGATTGTCTACAGTGCACAGGCATTCCCATGCAATCAAGACTTGTCCTGTGACTCCCATAAATTCTGATTGTCTAAGCAGGCATTCATGTGTCATAAAATTCCCTGTACCTAATTGAATCTAGCTGCCAAACCATTTCTCCATATGTAAGCACACTTCATTTTGTATGGCTTTATATATACTGCATTTTCATGACTGCAACTGCTGAGTAAATCAAGGGAAGATTACACCTAAGCTCATCACCTTACAAAGAATTGCTCATTATTTTGAAGAATTATACCTCTGAAGGAAACGCCAGTGAGTTGATACCAGCATGGGACTTATTTTATGAAAATCTCAGCTGCGGTGACTTCCTATTTCCAGGTATGTGTCACCTGCTTTCATCATACCTTCTAAGTAGTGTCCAAGGAGTTCCATGTTGAAATGTATATTTAATTACAAATTGCCTTCAGCTTGTTGTTCTTGGAAAATATAGTTGTGTTGATATTATACCTTTGTATAGTGCTGTTTCTATGTCTACTTTCAGAAATATTTCTGGAGAGATGGTTCAACAAGTAAAAACAGCTGCTACTCTTGCAGAGGACCTAGATTCAGTTCCAGGTACCTGCATGGTGGTTTTCAAACCTCTCTATCTCCACTTCCAGGGAATCTACTGATCACCTCAGGGATATTCCTGCTATGTATGTGCACGTGCATACATACATACATACATACATACATACATACATACATACACACATACACATACACACACAGACATAGACACACACTATCACCACTTTCACCAATAACAACAACAACAACGTCAACAACAGCTATTATGTGAAAGAACAATAAACTATGAATTTGAGCAGTGGAGGGACAGTGGATAAACTGAAAAGGGTAGAGGGGCATGTTGCAAATATTTCATATATGAAATTCTCAAAAAAGGAAATACAGTAAAATAATAATAATACATGTCTTCATGCAATTAAATGAACATGTTTGTCTCTTTTGATGCTATTATACAATGTCCTTATGTATTTTTGAATGTTAGATAGCATTTGTGTACACGGGTTACTGATTTACCTCATACTCTATAGTTTGCTTTTCATTTTAATTCCTTTGTTGAGCAGATAATGTTCACTTGGATGTATCCCCAGTAATTTATTTTCATGTTGATTCCATTTTGTTTCTGAATCAAATTTATTGAATCACTACTAATTTTAATGTCAAAGATCTGTTTTTTCTTTTACTTTGTATGCTAAGTAAAATGTGGATTTCCTCCTTTTATTGAAAAGAAGAAAATATAGTAAAGATTTTATATCTGTGGATATAATACCATTTAAAATTATAGCATGTAATCTGAAGTTCTATGTTTAGGTGGATTATCTTATCTATTAATTTCATTTAATTTACAAAAATAGGGCATTGGAACTACTGAAGGGGTGCTGGAGAGATGACCCAACATTTGAAGGCACTTGCTGCTCTTGCAGATGACTGGAGTACAGTTCTCAATAGTCATAAAGCCGCTAACAACCATCTGAAACTCAAGAGGATCTGATAACCTCCTTTATCCTCCCTGAGTACTGCAAACATGTGATACATACCACACATGCAGGAAAAGCTCTCATACACATAAAATAAAGATAAATAAATCTTAAAGAGCACCACTGGTGGCAATGATGATTGGTCTCCTGGGGTTGTGGGGAAACCTAATTTGAAGTCTTACATATTGACAAGGGGCAGACTTTACAGCAGTGTTTCTAGGATACTTGGTGGGGGCCTTTGTGGGCATAAACAGGTTTGCTGTGGTGATTAAATGACAGGGCTTGGGACAGTGCTCATGAAGGAAGCACCTCCTAGGATCCCTGCTATGTTGATTAATAGCAAGAATGATGCACGGATTTGAGGGACATATGTCTAAAGGTTTTGTAAGATGGATGATGTTTATACATTTTATCATGTTCAGGAAGCTTTATCTTACTCCTATCACTTACTTGACAGTAAGTTTTTGTATGTTTCCAAGTATTTAATATTTATTTAGTTGTAATACACTTTACTCACACAGAGCAGCGTTTTGCTTTGTCACTTCCATGCATACCATGACCATATGTACTTTAACCATCTCATCTTTCCAATGTCCTCCCCATCCTCCTTTCCCTCCTTTTGTCATAGTTTCCCTAGTTGTTGTTGCTCTAGATCCTGCATATGAAAAAATATGACATTTATCTTTCAGAGTCTGGTTAACTAGCCTAATGTAATGTAATCTTTTTTTTTTAATTTTTTTTATTATTTAGTTATTTAAATCACATCGTAAGTTACTTATTTACACAGAGGTTATAACAAAAAGGCAGGATGTGGGGAAGGGAATGGCACCAGAGCATAGGTGTTCAGGGGGAGTACAGATACCTTTCAGAACAGGGTATCAGCTGATATCCTATCTATCTACCTGGGTTATCTATCTGGGTTCCCTGAGGGACAAGCCTGACTACATAGGGGTTATGTCAAAAGTATCCCCTCTCCAGGAAAAAGACATTGGGATCGGTATGGCCCTCATGTCTCACTGGACAATGACAGGAGGACCAGAGCCATTACAAGGTCCCCTTCAATTATTGGAGGTCAGGCCTCTATCCCCACCTTCGCAAGATTAGAATCGCCAAGGCCCTTCTATACTTAGAGAGGAGATGTCAGGAGCAGCCCTGCATATACACTAAAGGCCTAAAATCAGCCATAGGCCTAAAATCAGCAATAGGCCTGACATACATGCATGCTAACACAAAGTCTTGGGTCTCTGTGGGAAAACACTGAAACAGAAGGCTATAAGCTATTGTAAACAGGCAGCTTCTGTGGAAATTTACCAGACCGAGTAGTCATAGGTCTTATAAATAGGCAGCTTCAGTGGACAGTACCAACTTAGATAAGGACAAGTGAATCATAGGCAGAGCCATAGTGACCTGTCCCTGAACCTACACTCAGCTGATACCCTGTTCTGAAAGGTATCTGTACTCCCCTGAACACCTATGATCTGGTGCCATTCCATTCCCCACATCCTGCCTTTTTGTGTTTATTACCTCTGTGTAAATAAGTAATGTAATCTTAATGTAATCCATTCCATCTAATTTGCTAAAAATTAATACATTTTCATTCTTTTTATGGATGAATTACACTCTATTGCATATCATGTATCTATCTATCTATCTATCTATCTATCTATCTATCTATCTATCTATCATCTACCTATTTATCATCTATCTATCTATCATCTACCTATCTATCATCTGTCTTTCTAGCATCTTCTTACAACTCATGTGATAAGAGCTTGATTCCAGCCCATGGTGCTACTGGGAGAAGACTGCAATAGAGGAAGACCTGGTGAACGAAAGTTAGGTCACTGAATGTGCTTTTAAATGGGTATTGTGATTCCCAGCTCCTTCTTTCTTTTTGCTTCCCAGTTGCCATGTTGCATCTGACTTTAATTACTAAACTATAATAGTTCCAAACTAGTGGAACTTACTGACTATGAAGTGGGATTGCTAAGACAAAGAGCCAAATAAATACTTCCTTAAGAAAATGGTTTTTTAAACCAGAGTTCTAATAAATGATTGTATTGTAGACAGATCTTTGATATTGTGAGGCACAGGCTTTACTTGAACTCCCCGTGTATTCCATCTTCATTTTGAATTCATGATCCTCTTGAATCTGCCTCTCAATCTCTGGGATTATAAGCCTGTGCCCAGTGCTAATAAATGCTGTTTCAAAATGGAAAAAAAAAAAAAAAACTCCAGATATTTTCTCAACAGTGAGGGAATGCTAAGTAGTACATCTGCTTACCCCAATAGATAACTGGTTTGATTCAGTATTTTTGCTATTGTGAACAGTGCTATAGTCATATAGAAGTTCAGGAACCCCTTTATGTGTAGGTTCAATTTTCTTTGTGTGTCTAAAAGTGGGATAGCTGGATCACAGCAGGTGCCCTTTTCATTCTTTAAGGTTCTTTTAAAACTCTCCAGATTGTACTCTGAACTAACTTATTAATTTACATTCTAACCAGCTGTGTATGCCCATTCCCTTTTCCTTTGTATCCACAGTGGCACTTGTTATTTTTTGGGTTTGATGGTAGGCATTCTGAATGGACGAGATGACAGCTCATCATGGTTTTCATGTGCATCTCTCTGATAGCCAGTGACTCAGTACCACGGTCCCTTATAGTTAGAGGACATCATCAACATGGAAGGCTACTGCTGGGGTGACACAAGTTTTATAATAAACATTTTTTAGAGAAGAAATGCTTTCTAAGGTAACAATGAAAATGCAGTACAATAAATTCAAATCAGCTATCAATAAGTGATGGCAAAATTTTCAGCTCCATTATAACCTCATAGGACCACGATCACATATGTGGTCTATTGTTGACTTATGCTGGACATAGCTGTATTTACTTTCTCATATAACCTCATAGGACCACGACCACATATGTGGGCTATTGTTGACTTATGCTGGACATAGCTGTATTTACTTTCTCATAGTGTTGGGGCTGGAAGTTCAGGATGAGCGTGTCAGCACAGCAGCCTTTGGGTGGTATTTCTTTTCCTGCCTCCTAGTCAGTTGCCATTTTACTTGGTACCAATATGACATTGTCTTCATTAGGATGCTGAGGGTTGGTTATGGGGAAGGAAAGAGGAAAAGAGGGAGTTCTCTTGTTTACTTTTTAAAGAATATTAATCATATTGTTTCATGGTTCCATCTTTATGGTATTGTTGAATCTTAATTATCTTCATGGCTTCATTACTGACTTTATGTGCAAGCACAGTCACATGGGTGCTGTAGATACAACTTGAGAATTTAGGGGCTGCAGAGTTTAGTTCACTGTACTTGCAGAATCAAGTAAGTGACCTTGTACTTATGAACCAAGTAAATGAACACAAATATTTGATAATGAAATTAAGTTTTCTTGATATTAATTAAGAAATTCAGAATTGATGCCATTAACAAATAATTTGAACAGTTTCTTTTTTAAAATAAAATGATTTATTTATTTATTGATTGATTGTATACTGTAGCTGTTTTCAAAACACCAGAAGGGGCATCAGATCCCTTGTGAGCCACCTTGTGGTTGCTGGGAATTGAACTAGGATTTCTGGAAGAACAGTCAGTGCTCTTAATTCCTGAGCCATCTCTTCACCCCCCTGAACATTTTCTTAATATATATTATATGGTAATATTTATTTATGAAATCTGCTCAGTTTATATAAGACATGATTCCTTCTTGATGAGTGGGTCTTAAGTCCAGTTAGAGAGATGTTGGTTACCATGTTATGCTGGTTGTTGTCGTTCTTAGGTGTCATAGCTGTGTAGGAATACTGATTGTTTCTCTCCTTTGGAAGCTTGCATTCCACCTTGTGGCAACCATAAATGCTCATCCTCAGTGAGGAGGCTTTTAGGTCAGATCGAGTTAGGTGTTAAAGCTGGTAGAACTACTGAAAACATATACATACAAGGAATATTTTGCAGAAGAATCAGATGTATTTATATTTGTTATAGTGGTTTGAATGACAAGGACCCTTATAGGCTCAGATATGGGAATGCTTGGTTCCTAGTTAGTGGAACTGCTTTGGGAAGGATTAGGAAAAATGGCTTTGTTGGAGAAGGTATATCACTGAGAGTGGGCTTTGAGGTTTAAAAAGCCCATTCCATTCCCAGTGAGTCTCTCTTTTTGCCTCCAGTTTATAAGTGAGATATACTCTCTCAGCTACTTCTCTAGTGCCACGCCCGACTGCCAGCTGCCATGTTTCTAATCATGGTGATTGTGGACTCATCCCCTGAAGCTGTAATCAAGCCCCCAATTAAATTTATGAGTTGTTTTCATCATAATGTCTCTTCACAGCAATAGAAGAGCAACAAAGACACACACACACACACCGAAACACACACACTCACTCACACACAGAGAGTAACAACAATTAAAAAAGAGGCCATGAATTTGAAAGAAAGTTAGGGCTACATGGGAGGGTTTGGTAAGGAGAAAGAGGAAGGGGGAAAGTAATGTAATTATAATTTCAAAAAATTAAAACTAATAAAAATAAGGTTGATAATTCTTGTGAGAAGAGATCCGAAACACCTCAGCTTCCGTCAAAGGTCTAGTACTGTTGCACTAAAACTAATTTTTAACACTAAGTTTGGCTGCACCACAAACATTCAAACAACTTAAGCTTAATGTGTAATTAGGGAAGGAAAAGCTAACTTTGAAAGCCCTAAAGTATTCCTAAATTTTATTGGTGCCCAAAGAAGCTTATTTCTATTCATGACACCCCATTGCTGCTTTAGGTTGCTTTACTCTGCTTTTCTAATTATAATCAATTATGAATGGGTACTTAGAGATTAGTTCTCAACCTGTGGGTCACTGAGCCTTTCACAGAGTTTGCATATCAGATATTCTGCATGTCAGCTATCGACATTATGATTCATAAAAGTAGCAAAATTGCAGTCATAAAATAGCAACAAAAATAGTTTTATGGTGGGGGGTTTTCATCATAATAGGAGAAACAGTATTGAAAGTTGCAGCATTAGGAAGGTTGAGAACCTGCTATAATGGGAAAAAAATCTAATCAAAGTTCTTTAGTTAAAGATGATGGAAAAAAAAAAAAAAGAATTCTTTATTGAATTTTGGGTTGTCATCTAGACCAATTAGGAATTTTGTGGCTGATACATAGTAAGACTGATTTAGATTTTATGCAAAAGCAGTCTGGTGCTACAGTCTTGAATTACTAAGCGTGCTCTGTGCTTCTAGGACACAGGATTTTGTCATTTCACTTGAAGTCACTGCATCAAACCAAGGCATTATAAAGGAGCTCTTTCTGAAAAGTCTTATGATTTTTTTTCCCTCTTTACTGTGAAAATCAAATATGTGATTCTGGGTCAAACTATGAATAACTTCCTTAGGGAATTAAAAACCACTTGTGGGGAACAATTTCTTCGATGGATTTTCGTTATTTTTCTGCAAATGCAGTTACATTTAAGACCTGTTTTGAGATTGTTTTGTTCTTTTTTCCCATTACTTAATTTATTTTTTCACTTAAAATCCTATCTCAGTTCCTCTCCTCCCAATACCCCCTCATTCAGCTGCTCCCTTACCTTCCCCTCTCCCTCTCTGAGAAGAGAAGAGGGAGGCTCCCCTCTGGGTACCAACCCACCCTGGCACATAAAGCCACTGCAGGAGGCAATCCTCTTCCACTCAGGAAAGGTGACACATTAGGGGAACAGGATACACAGGCAGGCAACAGAGTCAGGGACAGCTGCTGCTCTAGTTGTTGGGGGACCCGCATGAAGACCAAGCTGCACATCTGCTATGTATGTTCATTGTTCTTTATTCAGCATTCTTGTGTTAGACTCAGGAGGGATTCAGATGTGTCAGAGAGCATATTGGGAGTTCAGGAATGCTTCTGTCTCTCACCTTCCCTTCCTGTTTCCTCCCCATTCTCCCTCCTTCCCTTCCTTCTTATTCTTGGTAGTTGTCAATCCTCTATCTTCTGAGGCTCTGTGTAAGACGTGAGTTGTAAGGTGGGGCCTTTAGCAGAAGATTCCCCAAGGCTGGGTAGACAATTCTGCCCAGCGTTCCAACAAATGCCTCTTCCTGTCTCTGCTTCTCTTGAAGCTAAAACTTGGTTTTGATTTGTGCATACATGTGGGTGTGTGTGTACGTGTGTGTGCATGCATGCATGTGCATGTGTGTGTGTGTGTGTGTGTGTTATTAACAACCACAACTTACACCTCTCACGTTCTTCATCAGTTTCTCAGGCTCCTGTTTGTACATTTCCTTGGCGTTCAGAAACCACTTCTGACACTGTACTTTTCAATTACAAAATAGAGATCTAGATAAACTCAGTTTAGCTTCTCGCAGGAAGCCAGCTTAGAGACCATTGGGCACCCAGGGGTGGTGTGCCCACCCACTTCCCAATTAGCTTTGTCTTACTTCCCAATTAGCTTTGTCCCAAGTGGGACAAGAGATAGAAATCACACCACCTGCCTTTCTCTGTGAGGAAGCCACGGAGAATTTCTTCAGCAGGACCTGTATGTAGGGCTGTTTCCTTGGAAGGCATGAGAGGCAAAATGATTGATGTGCATGGTGTGGCAGTAAGCTGCAGGCCCTAATGATTTGTCAGGAGCTGAGCCATCACTCTGTGTGTCTAGGGAGGCTGTGTCTCAGGAGATACCCAAGCGGCATTAGCAACCCCCCAAGAGCTTCGCTGTTGGAATGTGATGCCCAATGGGAAAGGAAAGCTTTTTTGTATCTTGTAACATTAAGTGATTAGCAGGGGAAGGCATTCCTGCGTCGTGACTTTATCTATTTTGGGAAACTGCATGGGAATATTGATCAATTTTTACCATAGGAACAGAGACCAGTGTTGCAGCGCTTCCCATTCTCCTTGGCAACCACATGCCATGATTCTCTTTCTCAGCGGGCATTTGAAGACAGATCTACAATAATTAAATGTAGATTAAAATGTGACAAGACTTAATAAAAACCTTTATGCTTCCAAGGAAACTGTAATTAATGAAGCTTAAATTTCAGACAAAAGAAAAAAAAAAAACAAGGAAACTATGAACTATTATTATTTTTTTTTCTCATCAGTTATCTGTAAGCCATGGATTTACTCACGACTTTGAAAGTGAAAAGCGATCTTTTAGCTCAGTGGAAATTCTGGTGTGTTTGAGCATGGGCTAAATAATAAAGAGTATTTGCATAAAAGTTCTGCTATACCCATATGAGCCTGCAGCTCATTCTTTCTCAATTTCTGAGGCTTGGAATTATACAGATGAGATCCCGGGATGAGTTGGTGCTTTTGCTTCTGGGAGCAGAGTTTCAGAATTACTCATGATAAAGGTCCATGACTGTAGTAAAACTCTGGCTTACCAGACTTTTTTTTTTTAATATTTAAAAATATCATGCATACTCACTAATAGGTGGATATTAGCCAAAAAAAAAAAAATTAAAAAAAACTACAGAATACCCAGGATACAATCCACAGAACCCAAAAAGGTTAACAAGTTGAAGGGCCCAAGTGAGGATGCCTTAATCACACTTGGGAGGGATAAGGAAGCAACACAGGATGGGGGAGGAACCTGGGTGGGAAAGGGGACAGGGAGGGAAGAGGGGAACATGATCAGGTATTGGGTGGGTAACAGGACTGAAGCCCTGAGGGCCAGCAGAAAGAATGGAAACAGGCAACATTGGGAGGTAGGAGGTTGAGGGGACCCTCCAGAATGTACCAGAGACCTTGGAGGTGAGAGACTCTCAGGACTCAAAGGGAGGGACCTTAGATAAAATGTACTTCATCGGGAGAGGGAACTTGTAGAACCTACCTCCAGCAGAAAGACAGGGCATCAAGTGAGGGATGGGGTTGCCATCCTAGAGTCAAAAACTCTGACTCATAATTGTTTCTGTCTAAAAGAAATGCAGGGACAAAAATGGAGACGAGCCTGAGGAAAAGGAGGTCCAGTGACAGGCCCAAAGTAGGATCCAGCTCAAGGGGAGGCCACAAGGCCTGACACTATTACTGAGGCTATGGAGTGCTCACAAAAAGGGAGCTATCATGTCTACCCTCTGAAAGATCCAACACGCAGCTGAAATAGTCAGATGCAGATATTTGCACCCAACCAATGGACAGAAGCTGCTGACCCCTGTGGCTGAATTAAGAAAAGCTGGAAAGAGCTGAGGAGGAGGGCAACCCTGTAGGAAGTCCAGCAGTCTTAACTAACTGATCTCTGAGATCTCTCAGACACTGGACCACCAACAAGGTAGCATACACCAGCTGATGTCAGGCCCCAACACATATAGCAGAGGACTGCCGGGTCTGGACTCAGAAAAAAAGCACTTAACCCTCAAGAGACTGGAGGCCCCAGGGAGTGGGGAAGTCTGATGGGGTGGGGGATGGGGTGTAGGGATATCATCATGGACATGGGGTCAGAGGGAGGGAGGAGGAGGTATGGCATGTCGAACAGTCAAAGGATGAACTGGGAAGGGGTAAAATCTGCACTGTAAAAAAAGATTAAATAAAATTAAAAAAATCAGCATGTGTTGGAAATGATTCATTTCTTAAATTTCTTGTGGAAATCACTGGATATGAAATATTCTTAAGTGTATTTTATTTTGGGGATATTTTTTAAAACAATTATGATTTCCCATAAATCAGAAGGAAAACCTGTCTTAAACCAGTAATAAACCCAAACCCTCTTTATTATTCATGAAATGTAAATCATATTTACCAAACATAAATCAGTAATAAAACATAAGGCTAATTTTCTATTAGCAATGGTATTGTAAGTCATGTTATATATTATATAGTTTTAAAACTTTACCTGGACAGTATTGTGATATATTTAATATTCTTTAATTTTCTTCTTTCATTCAATATTACTTCTCTAGATAAATGTGTTGGTATAATTCATTAACTTTTTGTTTTTATATAATATTTAATTATTATATACCACAATTTACCTGATTTTTAGATTGCTTTCAGTGTTTGGCTACTATAAATGTGTATGTGTTGTGTGTGTGTGTGTGTGTGTGTGTGTGTATGTATGTGTGTGCAAACATTTTAAAATGCCAGATGCTGGTAAACTTGACTCAAAAGTCATAGTAATAACTTATACCCCACTGTATTATAATTTTATATTTATGAAAAATTTAAACTCAATTTAAGCTTCAAATGTTGAATCAAGCAATTACATTTGGTTTTTTTTTTTATCACTGCCAGTCAGAACATAGAATGTTTTATTATTTGTTAACTGTCTGCTGTCTTGGACATTTGAACTGAAGTTGCACAAAACTGTGTTAAATATTCTATAAGACTGCTTGACAGATTAGAACATAATGACTGTGAAGGTTGGAATGTTGCAGATCCCAAGACAAAAATTTCTGGGCTGACCTTTAATCTTTGTAACTGTCAGGTGAAACCTTTGGGGGTGTTTTAAAACAACAGAATGCTGGTTTAAAACAACCTGAAAGCTGAGAATATAGTCATATAATGTCTGAAAACTTTAGCTGAGGTACCCCAACTCTCTTATAATTCACCTACCTGATGTTTCTACAATAGTATCTGAAAGTGCTTTGATTTATGACTTTCCTTTGTTCAAGAATCATAAAAACTTTATGGAAGTGTCTTCATATTGGAAGGTGGCAGTCAGGGCAACCTGGATCCCAGTTCCTAGGCTGTGGTCCCTCACGCTTGGCTCAGGAATACAGTATCTCTTGTTTCTTTGAGACAGAGTATGTTTTGTATCAGCAGCTCTCCACAATTAATGATCACATTAATTGTGTTTTATTTTTGATTGAAGTATAGGAAATCTACTTTGGGTGCCAGATGTGGGTCCCTGTGGCTGGATCGCAGAGAAGGGCCCCAAAAGACACGTGGAGTCAGAGTTTCCAAGGCTTTATTGTTCATGGTGAATGTAGATGATCTGGGTGCACCCTCCCCGCCCCCCCCTTAAGCCAGGGGGGAGGTGGCTTAAATAGGGAGTGGGAAGAGAGGAGGGTCACTTAATTACCTTACGCTCTTTGGCTTTTAGGTAACTCATTAATATGGAAATCTCTTGAGGCTGAAGCCTGAGTCCGCCCTCTCTCTGTGTCAGGTGACACCCCTTTGGGGGGGCTGCATAGCCAAACATGACTGCAAGGCACAGGTTAAATGGAGGTCTAGACCGGGTGTAGGAGCCTGGATTCTGGGGCCATGGCTGAACATTGCCGTTTCCCCATTGGAGTCGGGGTTCAAGGCCTATGCCCAGCCAAGAACCAAGCTATCATTTCAAGGCCCGACACTTTTATTCTTTTAATTGTTTTTGGTGTTCACATACATAATATCTATTCCTAGACTTTCTCGAATTTAAAATGAAAAGGTAAGTTTTCTTTTTGGACACAATGTTTACTTAATTCTAAATTCTCAAATGCATTCATCTTTAAGTAGAGTTTCTGCTTATGCATTTTGTTTAGGAAACTTTTTTCAAATTGCATTCATAAAAAGATCTCCTGTACTTATTTCTGAGTATTTTATAGTTTTCTCTTGACTTCCAGATTTTATTCCATTTGGCATCTTCTTAAACACACAGGTCTGTAGCTGATACTTTCTTTTATTGATATGGAGAGTATATTTTCGCAGTGTCATTTATTGTATTCACCACTTGTTTCTCTACAGCAGATATTTCAGAGTATAGATGGGGCTGTGTTAAGCTCTGCTGTTGTTTGTATGTTTTCCCTGAACAGGAATCTAAGCCAAGCATTTCCTTTGTTTGAGCTTTGTAGTAAGTCTTCCTGTCTTGTAGAAGTGAGCACTTTGTGTTCACAAATATTTTGGCTGTTATTGGACACCTATCTTTCCACTTAATTCTTAGTGTCTACTTGTTAAGTGTCCTTCACAACTGTTTTGACATTGGAGAAAATATATTTATTTATTTATTTTTTATTTATTTATTTATTTCACGAAATTTTAAAATTGTCGTCATCATAGGTTGTTTTTGTTTTTTGTTGAATTTGGTATCAGGAACTTTGTAATTTTATAACTAATTAAATTTGCAACTTTTAAATGTCACAATTTATTCCTTTTGGTAATTTTCTTATTATTGCCTCCTCCAGAGCAAGGATTCATAAACTTTCTCCACTTGTCACTCTTTTGTCTGAGAAATTTTTGCATAACCCCAGGCATATAAATAAAATAAGTATGCAGATTAGATAACTGCTAATAATGAGTCATCACATCTATTTTACTTTAAAATAATTATTTGCTACACATAATGCTTTGCAATTTATTAAAGGGAAAAGCAAATTTACATATCATGGGCCAAAAGTAGGTGATAACCCTTAGTATACTCCTTCTCTTAGCAGCTCACTTTCTCTAGTGATACCCCAATCCCTTACAACTCCAGACACTCCCATAGCACTGTGTATAGGTTACTCTTCTGTTTCTGTGCTAAAATACTGTTATGGTTTATACATGCTCCGCCCTGAGAGTGGCACCATTAGAAGGCGTGGCCCTGTTGGAGTAGGTGAGTCACTGTGGGTGTGGGTAGTGGCTGCCTAGAAGTCAATACTCAGCTAGAAGCCTTCAGATAAAGATGCAGAACTGTCAGCTCCTCCTGCATCATGCTTGCCTGGTTGCTGCCATGTTCCTGCCTTGATGATAATGGATTGAATCTCTGAACCTGTAAGTCAGCCCTAATTAAATGTTGTCCTTTATAAGAGTTGCCTTGGTCATGGTGTCTGTTCACAGCAATAAAACCATAACTAAGACAAATACCATAACCAAAAGCAACTTGGAGAAGGGAAAGGTCTTTAGTGTATGGTTCCAGAGGGTAGTCTATCACGGCAGAAGTGGCATGGCTTCAGGCAGCATTAGCAATCTGGTTGATCACATTTTCATCCTTATGCAGGAGAGAGAGAGAGAGAGAGAGAGAGAGAGAGAGGCAGAGACAGAGAGAGACAGAGAGACAGAGAACAGACAGAGCACAGAGAGAGAGGCATGTAAACCCTCAAAGCATACCCTTAGTGATGTACCTCCTCCAGAAAGATTCCATTTTTTAGAGGTTCCACTGTCTTCCCAAACAGCCAGCAACTGGGGATCAATTGTTCAAACACATGATGCTATGGGGGACATTCCTAATTTAAGTCACCACACTGTGTCTCAAATGTTCATGCACATGAGCTTATAGAGGCCATTTCACGTTCAAAACACAGTCCACTGCCTCTGAACCTCTACTCTCCCTAGGCTCATGGCTATCTCAAAATGCAAAATACACCGATTTCACTTCTAGTTTATATGTTTACAGTTCCAAAGCTCTTCAAAATTCCAATTCCAGGATTTTTTTCCCCCCGAAACTCAAATAACCTTTCAACTGCGAGCCTCTCTGAGATATCAAATGTCACACACTTTTGAGAATGCAATGGCATGAAGCAGACATTCTCATTCGAAAAGTAAAAAGTGGCCACAGCAAAGAAAGATTAGACCAAAGCAAGACACAAGCACAGTAGGGCAAACACTGACCACTGCTGCTCCATGCCTATCATTTGGGGCGTATGGTGGTCTTACCTGGGCTTAATAATCTCAAAACACTTCAACCCCCCAGCTGTGCCATCTGCAGCATATGTAGCTCTGTCTTTTGATTGGCGCCTTCAGTTTTCTTTAACTTAACAGAAGTCCTACTTTTATTGTGTTGATAACATCCTGAGGTCTCCATTTCAAGTGAGACTTCATCCTTAATTTCATGAAGAACCAACCAAGGAGATTTATTTAAGGAATCTGATCCTGCTACAAATTGCCCGGATCTACAAGCTCTCTGGGGTCTTGGCACAGCCTTTAAAGCCCTATAACGCTTTTATGTTCCCTGCTTGCAGAAATCCCACCACATGAATGATGCCAAATTCTGCTCTTAGAATTATAGCCTATCACGCTTGGAACACAGCTGCAGCAGCCTCTGTGTGCTGGTATAACTGGCCAAGAAAACCATTTCCTGTGGTGGGTAATCTTTATTGCGCACTTGACCACTAGGAGGCATACTGTGGCATGTCTGTGGCATTGCCTGAGTGTGGGTGTCACCCTCCCATGACTGGAAAAAAGAGGAAACAAAAATCCAAAAGGAGTAATGGCATTCTTCTCTCTCTCCGCCTCCTTTAGAGTAAACATGCAGTCTCACGCTCCTGGCACACAGTCACACACCACCCCCACTGCTATGTTTTCCCTGTTTAACAGACTGTGCTCTCAACTTGTTGGCCAAAATAGTTGTGTGTGTGTTTCTTCTCCCTTTAAGTTTCTTCCAGTTACAGAAAAGAGAGAAAGCAACCAATGCAGTAGCAATAGAGAAAAGCACTATGCTAGCTGTCCTTCTGAATGAAGGATATCAAAGGGTCATATAGGCTCTATCTTTCAGTTACTCTCTGATCATATTAATTTGCATATTTGTGGATGAGCCTTTGATCTTGACCTCAAGGCGACAGAGTGATAAGGTTCTCTTTAATTCTGCTAGTCTCTGAAACAATTACTGCAGATTTTCCCACAACAGCTTTGTTTCCCCTGTCCATGACATTAACAAATTGCTTGTCTTTCACATCTCTCTGTTCCTTTTCTGCTCAGAGTTCTTATTGTAAATCTAACTAGAGGCACCAAACAATAAGTGCTGTTTATAAACTATATATGCTGCTATCTGAAATTTCCTCTATCAATTCTATTAGTCAATTACTTTTGAATCTAGCCCCACTCAGGTTTTCAGAACATGGGCAGACTATACCTCAATTCTTCTCAAGAATGTAACATGAATTCCCAATACAGTCATGGCTGTCCTCTGAAATTTTACATGTCCAGTCTTGACGCCACATTTTCTGTGATATGCTGGTATCTCTCACTCCTACCATAATGGCTCATTAAGCTCTGCCTATAGCACTCTAGGACTTTTAAAGGCTACATCTCCAAACTCTCCAACATTTTCCTACAAACCTGTTCCAAAGGTCTCTAAATCTTTTAGTTTTAGCTAGTCAGTTTTAGCCGAATGACAATTTCACCTGTAGGTACCAATTTTTTTCTATTACTTTTCTTGATGTGACAGAATAGCTGACAAAAACAACTTCTGAGAGAACGGATTGGCTCTGGTCATGATGGTTGTGGGGAAGGTGTAGTGAGCTACAGGACGGAGAGGTGGCACATAACAGTATATCGGCAATCAGGAAGTAGACAGTTTGTTTCAGGTTCAGGGCCAGCTCAGTGTATTGCCTTCAGCCACTTTCTTCCTCTAACTGGGCTAAAGCTCATAAAAATTTTATAACCTTCCAAAACACTGTCACCATTAGGGGACCAAATGTTCAAACACATGAGTTCTTGGGGGACATTTCATACTCAAACAAGTATTCTCCTTTAACACATTGAAAGGGTAATCCTATTTGGTTTGGCTATTTATTGAGAATCAGTATGAGGTATCTTAGTCTCAATATCATTTCTTTGAGGATTTCTCTGTTTCCTTTAAATTTTTTTTCATTGCCTTAGGAAAATTTCAGTTTTACTTCACTATGTTTACACAGAGGTTTATTGCTATTTACCTTAGTCAGTTTTCTGCTTTTTTCAATTATAGTGTTTTTAAAGTCATCCTGTGCCTTCAATTCTATTCATTTCTTTTTATTTAAACTCATATTGAATGTATGTTGAAATTCTTTTCTAACTCCCATATCTTAGCTATTCTTTTGTGTTTTTAAAGTCATGTTACATCCTGTGTAATTTTTAAACAGCTATATATAAGATAGGATGCAGTTCTGTTGGATAATATTTTGAAATAGTCCGGAATATATAGCTGGTGTTTATATCTGATGTTTTAGTTGAGAAGAAATATCTAAAATATGATCGCTGTTGCTTTCTTCTGATTACCTATAGTGACTAGAAGAAGAGAAAACTGCTTCTAGAAAACTGAAATGAAGATGAATGTCTGACTTATCTGGGTTTCTCTAAAACAAGAGTTTAAACTGACACATGGATAGGTATTTTAGTGGATCATATCTTAGGGAGTTGGAGAGAAGGATGGCATATGAAACAGAGAAGAAATGATATAGTACCAGGACAGAGGTCCATAATTAGAGACTTGGTGAAGCATATTCCAGGACCATTGTCTGTACTGAATTTTGTCTCCAAGTTTTAGCCAACTTTTCTCTCCTGTGGCTATTACCTTTAAGGATATATATATATATATATATATATATATATATATATATATATATATATGTATATATGTGTGTGTGTGTGAGTGTGTGTGTGTGTGTGTGTGTGTGTGTGTGTGTGCCTGAGTATCAATAGAGAAGATTGGTGCTGGATATATGATGCTCGGACCATGTGATGAAGGTAGAGCACTGGGGAAGCTGTCTGGAGCCACCAAGAACTATGCTCACTGAGGTGCCAAACGAGTGAAGCCCAGAGGATGCTTCAGCACAAAGAATTAAAAGCCTGGGATCTATTTCCCCCTTCTCAGCACTTTACGGCTAAAGTAAACCTTGTTGTGTCAAGGGAACCTAATGTTTTTCTGGTGTCTGGGACCCTCCAGTGGCTATCTCCAGTTCCTCATCCTCCCCTGCTACCTATTTTTATTAGATTTCCTGATCCTCTGTACCTCTCTCACATCTCCTCCAGATTCTGATACGGCCATCCTTATTTCTTCCTCCTTTCTCCCTCCTTTGTTGCCCTCTCCTTCCATCTCTCACAACTGTACTGTTCCGCCCTCAATGCAAGACTAGAGCATTGACCCCCCTGGTTTTCCTTTCTTCTATACTCCATATGGTCTGTAGGTTGTATCATAGGCATTATACCACATGTGTTCTTTTGTGTCTGGGTTACTCACTCAAGATGATATTTTCTAGTTCCATTCATTTGCCTGTGAATTTCATGAAGTCATTGTTTTTAATCACTGTCTAGTTCTTGATTGTGTATATGTACCACATTTTCTTCTGTTGAGGGACATCACCTCCAGTAGATAGGCACAGCCCCTGGTCAAGGGAAGGGGCCATCACTCATCTCAAAGTTTTTTAGCCCAAAAATGTTCCTGTCCAAAGAAAGAACAGGGGTAAAAAAAAATGGCACAGAGACTGAAGGAAGAGCCAAACAGGGAGCAGCCCCACCTTGGGATACATCATGTCTGCAGATACCAAACCCAACACTATTGCCATGGTCAAGAGGCACTTTCGGACAGGAACCACGTGGGAGTTCCTGGGGAGATCTGGCCAGCAACTGATCAATGCAGATGTGGATGCTTGGAGCCAACCATCAGAATGAACTCAGGGAACCTGGTGGGGGAGCTGGCAGAAGGACTGGAGGAGCTGAGGGGTATTGCAACCCCATTGGAAGAACAACAGAGACTAGACCACCAACCCAGGAGTATACCTAGAGGGATCCATGGCTCCAGATACATATGTAGCAGAGGATGGCTTTGCCTGATAGCAAAGGGAAGGGAGACCTTTGGGTCCCGGGGAGGTTTGATGCCCCAGAACAGGAAGATGCTAGAAGGGTGAGTGGATGGGGGGGCACTCTCATACAGGCAAAAGGGAGGGGCAGGGAAGATGTAGGATGGGGGAAGGTGATGGAGAGATAACCAGGAAGTGGGATAACATGGGATTGGGGGTTGGTAGAGGGGGTAACCGAAAAGTGAGATATCATTTGAGATGCAAACAAATGGAATGATTAATGATAATGAAAAAAAGGGAAAAAAAGAAAGCTTGGGATATATGCAGTTAAGCAAGTTTGATTAGGATATTATCAGTTGGCAATCATTTTTTTCTACACTGGAGACTTCAGACCAGAATATTACTAAGCCACATGCACAGTAGAACACTGGTCCTGAGCAACATGCAGAGACCAGTTATATGGATGTGTATGATAGACTGGGAGTATGAGGTCATGTAAATCTCACTGCAGAATCTGTGGAAAAGGCACATTTAGAGGTGAGTACAGGTGTATCTAGACTTGTACCTAGGTATAGATGGGACAAATATGCTACCTTCAGCAACACATTAAGTGTGACCAATGTCTCCTTTCTCTTTGCCAAACCACCTCTCCAAAAATGCAGGTCTTTAGGAAAAGAGTATCACATGTTTCAGTTGGATGGCTCAGTAAGTAAACATAAGGGCTATGAGAACCTGATTACCAGAAATTGATCCCTGGAAAGTTGGAAGGACTGAAACAACTTCCCAAAGTGGTCCTCTGTCCTCCACATTTGTGCTGTGGCATGAACTCTTCTTCTACACACAATAATAATTTAAACAAAGAAGAAAATATTACAGATGATTATCAGCTTATGATGGAGTTATATCAAGGTCAGCCCATCATACTTCAAATGTGCCTAAAATGAGGCTCGAATTCTAAACTCTATTACATATGAATAGAAAACTTAATAGTGGCCTATGGTCTGACAAAATCATCCAGCACAAAGCTTATTTCACAATAGAATATTGACTAATTGAATACATTTAAAAAAATAAAAAATTTAAATTGAAAATCAGAATTGATATATGTATATATTTTTAGACAATCTTGATGTCAACAAGTAACAATTCAAGTATTGTTTGAGTTAGTGGCATCTGTATTTATTTCAGAGTCTACCCCTTGCCTATTAATCTCTTTCACTTGAGTAAGGTATCAAAGATAGCTGTAGGTAGTTTTGTGTTATTTCCAGTTTTCTATTGATGTGCCATTTACAATAGAATACAAACATACATAATTAGCATATGTAGGTTTCAAGAAAGGAGTTATGGAATCTCTCCATTACTAAGGAAAGAATATACATTACAATTATAAAAAGGAGAAAAGGGAACATAAGTGAGGAGATACTGGACCAAAGCAAGACCAAAAATCAGCTGCATAAACTCCAAATTCTCATCTCCATGTTTGATGTCAAAAAGTGTTCTTCAGATCTCCAAGTCCTTTCAGCTTTGTTGACTGGAAAACACTTGTCTCTCTTGGGATGTTTTCACACCTAGTCTGTAACTTTCTTTGACAGGTATCACACAGTTCTGGCATCTTTAACATTTTGTGATCTCCAAGGCAACCCAGGCTTCACCTTCACAGCTTCACACAATGGCTTTGTTAGGCCTTCATGCAAGGACACCCATGACATATGCCTGGCCTCAGGATCTTTCCTTAGTAATGGAGAGATTCCATAACTCCTTTCTTGTATCCTTGACAAGAAATAAGACAGAACCATGTCACCAAAGTTGCCAAGGTCTGCTGTTTGCTAAGGCTGGAACATGGCTCTCTCATTTAAATACATTTTCACTAGATTTCTATTTTGGATGGTTTTCTTCACTGCCTAAGCTTGGTTGTCCTGGAACTAGCTCTGTAGACTAGGCTGGTCTTGAACATAGAGATCCACCAGCCTCTGCCTCTTGAGTGCTGGGATTAAAGATGGGCACCACCATGCCTAATCACTCCTGGCCCTAAACTTGTTATTAATTCATTTACATGAGTTGAAAACTTAGTCTTGCCCTGAGGTCTTTTATTCCATTTAGGATCAGGCTTTTCTTTAAACTTTTCCCTGGTGCTCCCTTTCCTCTCAAACTATACATTTTATAGTTTTCCTTGCTCAGCTTGTTCCTTTTCATTATAGATCTGCATAAATCTGCTCACTAATAACCACAGATGCAATCAATACAAGGCTGTTTTGAAATCTCTCTGATAAAACTGTTAATTTGAAACTCTTTAATTTAACCTTTGGCAGACTTCAGACAAAGGCAAAAACCACTATATTTTTTTTACCAAAATAGCATAAGAACTGTCTCTAGGCCACACACCAATATTTTTCTTTGAATCCTCCTGAGCTTTGTCTTCACAGTTGAGATCATCCTTGGTACTAGTTTCTTTCATGTTCCTACTAGTATGGCCTATTAAGCCTCACTTAAATCACTCAACTGCTTTCTTAATCCAAAATTCCAAAGTCCATATTCCTCCAAACAAAAACACAATCTGGTCTATCACAGCAGCACCCCAGTCCCTGTTACCAACCTCTGTCTTAATTAGGGTTTCTATTGCTGTGAAGAGACACCGTGACCATGGCAACTCTTATAAAGGAAAACATTTAATTAGTTTTGGCTTACAGGTTCAGAGGTTTAGTGTCCATTATCAACATGGTGGGAAGCATGGCAGCCCATAGGCAAAATGGTGCTGGAGAAGAAGCCAAGAGTTCTACATCTTGAACAGCAGGCAACAGAAAGACAGAGAACCATTGGGCCAGGATTAAGTATTTGGAACTTCAAAACCCTTTACCAGTGACACACTTCCTCCAACAAGGCCACACCTACTCCAACAAGGCCACACCTACCCCAACAAGGCCACATCTACTCCAATCAGCCACACATATTTTATTCTTTTAAAAGTTTTTATTCGTGTCTTATACATTAGATCTTGACCACAATTTCCCTCCCTCCACTCTTCCCAGTCCCCCTGCCCCAGATCCACTCTTCCATTTCCCTTCAGAATAAGCAGGCCTCCCAGGATTATGAACCAAACATGGCTTAACAAATTATATGAAGACTAGGCACAAACCCTCGCATCAAAGCTAAGGCCACACCTCTTAATAGTATCACTTCCTATGAGCATATGGTGTCATTTTCATTCAAACCACCACAATACCTAACCTGACTGGAGATTTATTCATTCATTAGGAGGTATTTATCGATGTCTCGCTTTGCAGGTGTTTAGAGTAACTTTAGATGCCTCAGTAGAGAGACTTGACTGAATGAGATGGATGCTTGTGATTCCTTCAGTTTAGATTCCTGGAATCTTAACATCTATGAAACCACAGTATTCGAATAGAGTCTGGAACTAGTTTTCACTTGGATGCTCTCCTAGAAAAATTGAACACTTTCTAGTCTATTGTCTTCTCCAAATGTAACAAATGTGTGGTGTGGTGGATGGTTCGATCTGCTCCTATGATGACATTTCTGGGATATTTTCCAATCTGTTCTTCCTCTTAAAATAGGTTGTGGCCTCATGTTCTATCTTAGAAAGCATAAAGTTTATCTGTGGTTTGGTATCTGAGTTGTGTATTTTCAGTGCTGCAGAAAAACAATTCTTTGAAAAACAGAGGTTGTTTTCTAAGTTTTATCTGGTGTGGATTCGGAAAAAGACTCAGGTTGTGCTTGCAGTGGATCTGTTACTGTGAGTGAAGAAGGAGGACTTTGTGGAAAGGAACAAAACACTTAAAAAGATCTAACTAGTAAATATTATTGGGAGAACATTTCCAAGAACATCACAGGAATAACCAATAACCAATGATAAGCAATGAATAATCAATTGGTGTGTTTTTTGCTAAGAAAGACCATCTCTCTCTCCTGTTTGTAACTTTCCTTATTTGCCCATAGCTCTCTGTGGCCTTGTGGCCCTCTCCCTTTGTACTTTGGCATGTCCACTGGTGTTGTCCTTGTTCAGCTCACATTTGTACTAAAAGCAAAATATGAATAACATTATATAGACTGAACAGGTTATATTTAGGAATACATATGTATATCTTTTTACATATATTCATGTGATAACAATTAGTAAAAAGAGGCCATTAATTTGAAGGTGAGTAGGAGAAGGAAAGGATAAATATTGTATTATATTATAACCTCAAAAATAAAAAAATTGCAGTCATAGGAGATTGTAAGTCATTTTTTGATTTAAGCTTCTAATGGATATTTCCATAAATGATGAAAAGTACAGCTTTTGATATACTGTTAAGTGATAATTAGTGTGACTAACAAAACAGAGTCAAGTGAACCTTCCTTGTAAAATCATCGGTGAATAAACATTTTAAACGACTGAAAATGTTTGTATTGATGAAGTACAATAGTCAAAGCCAACAAAAACTTTAAGAGGCATTTTTTTCTTTTTTCTAAGCAGTGACTCAAATAGGTTGGTTTGTCTATCTATCTATCTGTCTGTCTGTCTGTCTGTCTATCTGTCTATCATCTATCTTCTATCATCTATCTGTCTCCATATGATAAAAACAAACAGCTTTCTTTAATAAAATACACATTGTGTATAAGAGCCAAGTATTTTACAAAATGAAGTTTTCTTCATGTCACTGACCTGTTGCCAAATGGTCAAATTTCAAATCACCCAGAAAATGAAGAAATTAGAAACCGTTTTTCTCTAAATAAGAACAGTTTCATCAATTGCATTCTCATAATTAACTCACTGATGCCAGTAGAATGTCCAGGCAGTATGTAGACAGCTGGAGTTAGAAGACTGCTCTTTTCCATCATCATTTTAAAAACACTGTTTTCTAGTTACAAACAGATTTCAATGAAAATGTCTTGACAATCTGTGCTTTTAGAGACCCTACAATTAATTGACTTGAATAAAAACAGAATCTGGACCTAGAGATTTGCCCATTGACAAAGGGACTATATGTATACAGAATGCTTTTCAATGCTTAGAATGTTGGAAGTAATTTACCAAGCAGCATTCATAATGTTTGTACCTTATCCAGGAGAGAACACTTAGCTGAATATGATTCTAAATATGAACAACTCCTTTGCTTAGGAAAGTTTATGTACCATGAAAGCACAAAAGAACATTTTTTTTTTGAGAATCGGATATTTATAAAGAAATTTGCATAAGTAATCTCATATGTTCTTTCTGAATCCTTGTGGTCTGACTGTAAATGATCACCATTTACCTACAGTTCTAGGTTTAAAGATGTTATGCTGTCAATTAGTAGAAGCTACACTTCTTCATTGGATAGTCCATAGTGACGGACCAACTGAACTTCATCTCATGATTGAAAGTCATCTTATTAAAAGCTCAAAATAAGTTCATTCCTGCTTTTGGTAAAACTTGGCTTTGACCACGTCTTGACCTATTTTAGGTAATTTGATATGTTCCACACTCTATATCCTAACCTCTGTCCTGAGAAGATAAGATATTCTACCAAATAATTTTGAAATGTTCTGCCAAGTTCCTATATAACCAAAATCCCTTGAAAACTCCATGGACTGGAAGTTTTAGGGCTAATATAAACCTCACCTTCTCCTATGTTCAATGTTATTTTTTTTCAAACCCCACTATAAGGATATATATTATATATCTGTCTGACAGAAAACAATTGTTAGTTGGGGGTCCCAGCAAGATCAAGACCGCAACCCAAATTCTGCAGCTGGATCCTTCACTCTGGGTACAGAATTAATATGGTATAAAAGCAGATTGGGAAAAAATTAAAAAAACAGAAAATTAAAAAATTAAACATCCTTTTATGCACACACACACAAAAAGAAAGGAAAGGAATATTGTCTCAAGAGGTATGCGCCTTGAAGATGTTTCCATGGATCAAAGATCCAGGGCATGCTTTCAGGTTGTTGGGTTGTTGGAGTGAACTGCTGTCTGAGAAGGCCCTCATCAGTTTCGTACTGTTTCTGGTGGGATCTTGTCTAGCGGACAGAAAGGTAACTGACAAGGTACATAAACTCCCATCCAGGGAATTGTATTGCTCACCTGTTTCTTTCATTTGTTTTGTTTCATTTTGTTTTGTTTGTTTTTTTGGCCTGGTTCTTGGTCCCTAGGTTTTGTTCTATATTTTGTTTGTCTCCTATCCATGACACTAGATAAAAGTCACTGTGTCCTGGTTCTTAGATATAGGGAGGTAAGACTAAAATTGGTCAAACCCAGTTAAATGTATGAATGAAGACAGCCATTGTATGTTTTGTTTTTGACTGGTCTTTGACTATATGAACATTTTGTGCTCTATGTTTATTGGTTTTATTTCTGCTGACTCTGTTTTGAACACAAAACTTGAACTGTTTTGTGTTCTGTGTTTGCTGGTTTCCTTTTTGGATGTGTCTGCCTCTTTAAATCTACACTGCCACCACCTCCAAGGTGATGGAGAATACTCATAGCAGGACTACTGAAAGTAGGCACAGAAAGCAATCAAGGGCTGCAATGCAGGATAAAGAAACCCACAGTTCCAAAGATGTCTGTGTGTTGAGAGGCCATTCAAAACCATCAAGGAAAGATTAGCCAGCACAGTAGCCTCTTGCCATGACTGATTTAATAACTAGAGCTCCTTTAATAACTAGAGAATTCCTGTCTCTGAGCTGTCTCTGTTCTCAGCTTCGTCCTCCTGGTCACTGGATTCAATTTTTAGAAATAGATAATACTGACATATTATTTTATGCTGTTCTGCTTTATTGAAAAATTAGCTTTGGAATTATGTATGTTGCCCTCTTCTATAGACCCAAGCACACTTATTTAAAACTTTCCTCTTTGTCCTATGACAAGTTTGTCACCTCATTTTGTGACAGAAAAAAAGAGAACAAAACTAAACTGGGAAAAGAAAAGAAGTAGACTATTGGTTTCATTTGACATTCTAAGATGTTTACTAAAATATAAACTTGATCTCAATATTTGTGAAACTATTATATAGACTTTCCATACCACAAGGTTTAAATATTTATTGGATATGGTTAAAGAATTCTAAAGCCTATAAAAATGTTTAATATAACACTTATAATAAAAGAGCTGAAAATTAAAAATCTATACATGTATAATTTAATTTACTACAGCATACTGCATATATGACTTGGATTCAACTCCTGTTTGAAAAAAAATGGAAAACAACATTAAAGTATTAAATATATAGAGCCCTTAATAATTTTTGTTCTTCAATAAAGGTAGCATAGGTGAAGTTTTGTTTACTAAGGTCAATAGATATTGACTCTTAAAAAGAAATTAGATAACAGGTCTTCTAGAGGTCAACTTTATTTCAAATGTCATGGATTGACCAAGATGTTCATCCTTAAATATCCTCAAATTTATTGCATCTGCATTTATCAAACTAGAGATGCTCTCATTTGACATATACAAAAATTCTTTTAATGATTTTGTAAATAATAATTTACACTTTAAGTAGAGGACTAAGCCTAAAAAAAAAAAAATCTATTTTAAAGAATCAGGACAGAACTTCTGCCCAAAGCAAAACCAAATAAGAGAGGAGATAAAAGAAAGTATCTCATGGTAAAAATCAGCACAGGCTACCTTCTCTTCTGACTTAGGGCTTCTGACTAGATTTTGATGCCAACCTGATCATCATTAGCAGGGACTGGCATCCCCAGTTGAATCTTCTGGTTAAAATATAACTTAGAAGGAGTGGCTAATTTATGATAAGATTTGGCTAAGGTTTTGGATAGACAAAGATTACAGAAGTCTATATTATTCTAGGTAAAAGTTAAAACAACAGCAACAACAAAGAAATCTGAAGAGTTAGGGTTACAAGCATAGGCAGAATAACAACACCCACACCCTTAACTGAAATCTGTCACTACACCTAGAAAGCTTCTTCCTCCATTTCATGAGTCACTTCCTTCTAGTTATTTTTATACAAAAAACCTTTTGTTGCCAGAAATTGCTAGAATGTTACATGTAATGAGTTTTATGTAACCTTAGGTATTTACAAATATGGGTATGGTTTTCATCCCTGAAAAGCCAATGAAAACCTTAAAAGGTCCTCAGAGAGCAGTCTCCTAAGCTAAGGGTCTAGACAAAATTGACTAAAAAGAGCTCCAAAGCAAAACACTAGGAAGATAATAGATAAAGACAAAACAAAGAAGAATCAGAGAGGGGAATGAGAATTTCAAAATGCTGGTCCCACAGGGAGCTCTACAGCAAAGATGGCATCGTAAAGTCTGTCTTGCCTTGAAACAAAGATGCTAATTTTGGTAATGTACACAAGTTTCTGCCTTTACAAGATTATATGATAAAAGTCCAGGTACTTTTATATGCAGACACAGATTATGGTAGCAAACTATGTAAAAGCTAAAATCTGGATCTTACTGTTGGATGTAGGTGTGGTATGAACGCTACTGTGTTTCCTGTTAAATTCTACCACACCCAGTCTCAAACCCTCACTGCAAGTTCAACTGATACAAAACTGAAAACGCTAATCAATTTAGAACTAAGTTTGAGTCTTAATCTTATTTAAACTACTAATTTGTTATAAAATAATCAAGACATACATGATAGTCACTATATAAATGACCAAATTCTTTAATGTGTTCAAAACTATACTTGTAGTCATGCTAATTACACATGTAATTTCTTTGTAGGAATAAACTTTGTTAAACCTCCTGTATATGTTTTCAAGGTTAAGCTGAAAACAACTAAAACCAAGTACAGTTTATTTAAAATCATGTATACTAATAGATAGTCCTCAAAACTCTTCAGAGATTTGCTGAGTATAGCATTTAAAAGGTTTAATGGGAAAAAAAAGCTTTCTATGATAGACAGAAATGCCAGCTCCCAGCAGTGACCCTAGGGTCTCCAAAAAGGACAGATGGGGCATAGACCTGAACTGTAGTGACACTAACCACTGGGAAAAAAACTACTTCATACCTTGCTTGCTGCCAGATCCCTGAACAAACCATGGATACTGTCTACTCTGCCTAAATCTAAGTAGGTCAATTTCCTTAAGTTCCTCTGCCAAGGAAAATCTCTCAGACTTTCTGGACCTAGCAGCTGAAAGCCTGTACTACCCAGTGTACCACTGTCAGTCAAAAGTTGACCTCTGTCTCCAACGATGCTACTGCTACAGCCTAGAGTAACCATTCAGGTAACCGTAAGTCTGCCATTTTAATTCATTTGGATTATGATTCCTGCTCTAATTTATCCTTCTCTGATCTCTGATGTTGTAGATGGCTAGCTGTAGCTTTATCAATTTAACAACAGCTTCCTAGTAAAATGCATTTCATATATAAGATTCAAGCCTTACCTTTTTAGAGCTATTAGGTCTCCAGACGAATCTGACTTACTAACATGCTTGATATTAAAAGAAAAACAAGTTTCAGATGTAACTTTTTACTATTTAAAAAAGTTTTGTTTTGCAATAACTGCTTTTAATAATTAACCACTTATGTTCAATAATAAATAATTAGATAAGAAGTTTAAGGTTTTTATAAATTATAAAAAATATAAAAATAATTTAAAATATTACAAAATATAGATCCAAGTTATAAACATCTGAGTACATGAAAACTTAAGTTATGGGGGTCTAAAATGATTTAAAATAAAAAAAAATATTTCAGTCTCCTTTGCCTCTATGTGTTATCATTATACTAAATTTCAGTTTCAGAGTTTTAACATTAATCAATGGAGTTCTGATAAACTGCTAAAGCACTGACTTTATCAGTCACAAGCTTTATCAGGACTGTGTGCATGGAAGCTCCAAATATAAGATTTTCCTTTAAGTTCCTTAACTTCTGTCCCTAGTCAATATCTGTCTCTACAGATTCCCACTTGACTGGAAGACACAATCTAGAAATCAGCCGCAGATTACAAACTGCTCCAAATGGCTACTAGTCCTGGACTTGCTGAAAGCTGATATGAACCAGATCAGTGGGTATCATTGCTCCCTGTCTCTTCAGCTGGTCAACAAACCAGATGCTTCTGATGAATGCTGCATTGCCTACACCCACTCCTGGCCTTTGATTAACATTCCAGCCTTCCTGGACTCTGACAATATTCTCCTAATTTTATCTTTGAAGCAGTTATAGAAGAGAACATATGATACCTTATCCTCAACAAAGGTAGAAATGTTAGATACAAAGGAAACTTCCTGGTAAAGGGGACAAAAATTACTGTATATAATGCCTATTGACATACCAGGTTCAGTCAAATCCCCTGTCATGTACAGAAAAACAATTTTTTTCACTATGGTTATCCACTACCTCTGGCTCTTACAATCTTTCTACTCTCTTTCATTGGAGATATCTGAACCATTGAAGGAAGTATAACATAGATGTCCCATCTAGGGTAGAATACCTCACAGTCTTTTATTGCCTACCCACTAACCATTTGTAGGTATCTGTACTGACTGACATCTATTGCAAAAAGAAACATTTTTGATAGGGTTGAGAGACTCACAACTTTATGAGTATAGATATAAGTTCTTAGTGGGCAGTTCAATACTGTGTTCATTTAGTAGAATGTCAGTAGTAGGTTATCCTACTATAAACTGAAAGGTCCCCAAAGGGAGACTCTCACTCAAGTCGTAGGAGAGAGCACCACAAGAACACACAAGGGAGAGGAGAGAGAGAGAGAAGAGAGGAGAGAGAGAGAGAGAGAGAGACCGTCTTGTTGCAAACGCATGAGGCAGTTTAATGGCGGAGCTCCGGGGCTGCATGTATTTCACACAGAAGGCAGGGGAGCCGATCCAGAACCCCAAAAGCATAGGGTTTATATAGGCAAGGGCTGGGGAAGGCAGGAGGCTTTGGCGCGGTTGCACATGTTGGCTACTTCAAACACCTGATCAGCAGCAACTGGTGTTGGCAGGTTCAGGGTAGGGTGGGACTAATCTCACGGCAAAAGCCCTTTGTTCCTGTTCTTCCTGGAACTCGTGGGCAAATGCTTATCTGGGTTAGCAGACCATCTGGTTAATTTCAGACTATAAATCCTTGAAACATCAGTGCTGGGCTCCCGGAATGCTCAGTAGTCTGTTGTTTCTTTGGCCTTGTATATTCTGTAGCTAATCACTGAGGCCCAAGGCTAGCAGTCTTGTGGTCCTGCAATTATAACTATTTGTGTCTCTGAATTAGAAAGCCCTACTGCTCTTGTCATTCTGAGCTAACTAAAAATCTTCTTCAAAACTACCCAAGTTTACATGTTTTTGACCTACTTAATAGTACAAAGAATGAATTCTATCTTGGGGAGCAGGACTTCAACACAGAAGAAAGTATTAGTTGGTTAGTCCCATAACACTCGGGCCACTATTGTTGTTTCAGTAGCCATATCTTGCCAGGACAGTTATTATTATAGCTTTCAGGGTTTACAGGTGAATAAACTTATTGATTACTTATCTTCGCTGATAACATACATAGTTCCTTCTAGCATTATGCAGCTAGTCAGTAGAGATAAAGTTTCCAAGTTAGTACCAGTTTGACTTCTTCATACTTTGTGTCTCAGGTACTTATTGTCTCCAGCAAACAAGTCTTACCATCAATTATGGGGGTATTCAGGCATTTACACTGTGTAATGTTTGAGAGTCTTTGAAACAACACTGGCCAACAACTTGAAAAATGGTAACTCATACTGGTCCAGGACTTTTTATTTGATATTTGTGATATGTGGAAGAGCATTGTCCTCCTGTTAAATGTAATACAATGTATTTGTGTGTGTGTGTTCATATATATATATGACTTCTCTAATGTGTTTTTACAACTTTCAAAAGGTCTTTAGTGTTAGCTTTCACTTTGCCTCCTCCTTATCCTGCCCTCGGTTCTCATGCATGAACTCTTTTTTTTTATCCTTTTTAGGATTCTTAGTACAATAAAATCACAGGAATATAGTGTTTTCCATTTTCTGTTTTCATACAAGCCCATAATCATGGCACCACATTCATCACAAATCACATCAAACTAAATCTGTGTCCTATATCATCTGATTGATTCTATGAATTTAAATGTCAATGACATTTTTGCTATTAAGATGATCCAAATAAACTGTTCATAGACATGGTGCTTGTACTTCTCACTTAACTCTTTCAGTCATTATTGTTGCTCTTTGGTGTGTAATGGATCACATTGCATTACATGTACAGGTGGTTTTCAGTCAATTATGCTTGGGTCTTCCTGTGCCATTTTGTGCCTTAGTGGTTCATGTCTTTGTATTGCTGGGCTGTTATTGTTCGTATATTGTCTGAATATATTACAGTTTTTCCATTCACTTACTGAAGGACATGTTTGTTATCTCCATGTTTTGGTAATTATAAATAATGGTGCTATAAATATGTGTATTTTTATATGGGTATAAGTTTTTATATCCTTCAGATAACTATGAGTATGATTACTGGCTCCTATGGTATAGATATATTTTGTAAGAAGCTAACAAACTTCCTTCTAAAGTGGCTATGCCATTTGTATCCTTTCTAGCAATGGATCTGTTTCTTTGGCTCCTGTTGCAAGCATTTGGTCTCTTGGTGTTTTGGGTTTTAGCCATTCTAACAAATGTTCAGTGCTAGTTCATTTTACTTTTCACTTCTCCAGTGATACATCACATTGAGAATATTTTAATATGCTTACTTATCATGTGTATGTGTTTTCTGGAGAAGCATCTGAATATTTTCCTTTAATCAGTTTAAAAGCAGGTTAATCAAGTTACCTGCTTTTCTAAGTCTTAGAAGTTCTTTATATAGTCCAACTAACAGTCCCTTAGCAGATATATCTTTGCAGATGTTTCTCTATGACTTCTTTTTTCATTCCCTTTTGCGCTTTACTTTCTCTTTCTAAAACTATGTGGCATCTACTTTTCTATCATTTTTTTCTAACATAAGGAGAAGTTGTCTGAGCAATTCACACTAAATTAAGTAGCTCAGATAATTAATTTTCTCAAAGAGGACTGAGAAAAAGTGACAAGGCTTGACATTTAGAAATAACCTTCAGTGATATAATTTAATTTAAACATTTGTGATTCTTATATATGATAGTTTTGTGAAGGGATTTTTAAATTATTTTTCCCCCAAATATTAATGATTATAAAAGAACTATAATTATATTTATGTGTAAATAGAGCTATAATTGTATTTATTAGTAGAATTTTAACTTTCTATTACTATTTACTTGATACTTGAGATAATTTAAAGACAAATATGAGGGCATACACTTTAGTTAGCTGGTAGTTTTCTTAAATAAGTCATGTCTAAATTACAAGTTCCCTAATGTAAACAAATTCAAAAGAGAATTAAGTGATTTTGAGATAAGAAAATTGCATTTGAAAAATTTTTGCTTGCAATGACAACTTAAACTAAATTTGCTTAGGCAAAAAGCAAGTAGGTTGTCCACTGTACCTGTGAAAGGCAGTGGGCTGGCTGCTTCTAAATGTTGTACACTCACATGTTGTGCACTTGCATGTTGTGCACTTGCATACTGCACACTTGAATGCTGCACACTTGCATACTGCACACTTGAATGCTGCACACTTGAATGCTGTACACTTGAATGCTGCACACTTGGATGCTGCACACTTGTATGCTGCACACTTGGATGCTGAGCTCCTTAGATGCTGTGCACTTGGAGGCTGAGCTCCTTAGATGTTGTGCACTTGGATTCTGTGCACTTGTATAATTTTGCTGCTTCTGCTTATTCACTTTATTCCCAGACTGGTACTCCCTACATCACAGGAACTACTGTTGCTTGTGCCCACAGGGTTATATGTGTACAGATCATAATCTAAGAAAGCTGAGCTAATGTTTAAATAGCAACCTTCACTGAAAGCATTGTTTGGTATCTTGGGTAATGTGCCCCACAGCAGAGATGAAGAATACTGTTTTTAATTGGATAACATTTGTCTGCCTGTATGGTCTGGTAGAAGCTAAATTTGACTCACTTGAACTGTAAGATTTTTTAGGAGACTTTTGTTTTAAGAAAAATTGGTATAAGGAACTTCAGACAGCACAAACAAGAAATGTTCAATTTATAAATTTCTTATCTTGATGACACTATTCCTTCCTTATCTTCAGAGCTTGATTATAAAACCAGGGGCTTGCTTTGAGCAACAGAGTGATTTGGGTGTCACACTGTTCATAGTTTACTGGAAGATGTTCTTTTCTCTGAAACCCATGATGTATAATCACTAGCTGTATATGTAGAAAGTTCAAAGTGCCGATAAATGATGAGAAAGCATTGCCTTTGTGTAGTAAATAACACTTGTTATGCTGCTAATAGAACTGTATTTGCTCTACTATGTAAGTTCTGACTTAAGAGTAGAATGCAGAGATAAAAAAGTACTCATTATTTTTCCTGTAATTGTGGTAACATCTTTGTGTAGTTCATTCTTTGCCTGGCGGTAACTAGGCAACAAGGGTTGTTACAAGTGAACTATGGAGACTAAATTTTAATTAAATCTTTAAAATCACCTTCCCATCATTAACGTTTTATTTTTTACCCAGATGCTTATCTACAGCTTCAAATATGAACAAAACTTTATAATTTACATATTAATATACATTAATTAGTTCTTATTTTACATGGCTTATATCAAGGACTTTCTAGCTCAATTCTACCCTCTCTGTCTAGCCTGTTTTCCAGCGTTCCTCTGAAGAGGTCGGGAAATGATTTCTTTCTTTTGTCCTTCCTTTTTTCTTTGTTTATTGTTTTTAAATTTTAACTTTCCATTGATTTTCTTTGAATTTCACATCATGCACCCCAATACTACCCATCTCTCCGTTCCTGGCATCCACCTCCTTTCCCAGCATTCTCCCCGCCTAAAAGAATAAAAAAAAAACCAATCTTGTCATGGAAGCTGTAATGTGCCACAGTGTGTTTCACATTATACCACTTTGTCCACACATCTTTGTAGTCTACACCTCTTTACACCTTTATACGTTGTTCCTTGCAATGAGCCATTGGTCTGGTTTGAGACCTCTTGCTCTGCTACACTGTCAATACTGGATTCCGACTGAGACTTCTCCTGGATATCTTGTTTTTGCCCTTTGAATCTTCAGGACTGGTCCTTTTACACACTCTAGTTGTTCATAGTTGGGGTAGATGTTGGGATGAGCCAACTCAAAATCCTGGATCTGAGCCTGGATGGTAGCTGAGTTGGTCAAGCCTGCTAGCTCTCCTGCACCCCACACATTCAGAACGAGCTCTTTGGCACTGCCTAGGCTTGTTCACTCACCTAGAGCCACAGTTGGCAAGGGGCAGAGCCAGTTTTTTTTTTTTTTTTTTATTCTCATGCTCTTGGGGTTGTCTGACCTTCACCCCTGCCACCATGGCCTGTTTTACTGTGCTGCCTAGGCTAGGCAAAAGGCCCATTCTCCTGAGACCAGCAGCAAGTGAAGGATAGGGCCACTTCTCTCAAATCCATAACACTGGAGCTGACTCTCCCATGCTGCCCAAGTATGGGGCAGGACCAGCTCAGCACAGTGCTTGATCATCAATGCGGCCTCAGGCAGCAGCTCAGACCAGACATTTATCTTCGTGGCCTTTAGTGGTAATATAGGTCTGGTCCATCCAACTGTTATAGATCCACTGACACAGACATGGTCCCTGGTGGCATTCTGGGCTGGGACATCATTATAGCATCAGCTGTTTGCTCAGGTTCCTCACATCTGCATGTTCCTACCACCATTGAGTCTCTAGTTCCACCATTATCCAAAGTGTATGAACCCCTTAGCCTCACTTTCTTTCCCATCCTTGGACTCCATCTTTCCTATCTTTCTATCACACATTTGCCCATGAATGCTACACTGGGCCTGTGGGTGCTGAGTGTCTATCTTCAGGCAGGAAGTTATTTCTTATGCTAACTGATATGCTATAGAACCATACCAAAATTTCCCATGTACTTAGTAGCTCTCTGTTAGCTGGGTCATTAACCTTGGTGATTCCTACTTGTACTTTAAAATGGAAACAATAATAGAGAAGCCTTATATGAGAAAATTTAATTGATAACACTTGAAGCCTTTAAAGAGAAAATGGAAACAATGAAAACAAACCTTATAAGACTTTTAGAAGGAGTTACTGTGATAAAGCACAAACCCCTATGTGCCTTGGTATTCAGTGACTGTCCACCCTTAGATTATAATAACTATGCTAATATTCATCTGTGAAGAGATGCAGATGATTTAGGATTTCAGTAATTATCAGTCTTAACTCCCTGCTGAAAAGGACCACTGCTGGGGCATAGAACTATGTTTTAGGACATCATGCAGCTAAATATTTTATACTCAACTCTCAGTTGTGAGATGGGTGTTCTAAATCCACTGGTGGCTAGAAGGGAGATTTACTCCATAATTAGAAGTACATATTGAATATGGATAAAATATATATATCATAATAAAATTATGTGAAATATTTTGTATCAACACACCACAAAATCTATAATAAACTTTATCTTTATTTCAATAGTTATGTTCTTTTCTTTCTTTATCTGCAAATTCATTTTTATTTTATTCCAACAAGTATGAAATTAATGAGTTCTTAGTTTATAATATTGATGTCTCAAAGAAAAGAATATTGCCATTAAATTGTTAGTGTACAGGAAATATAACTCAAACCACCAACAAATACACTTTGGAATTTTTCAGAATTCAACTGGAACTTTGTTGTCATTTAACTTTATATTTCTCCCAGTAAACAAATTGGTAGTAGAAACAATTGCAACATATATACTTATATTTAGGGTAGAAGTGTTTATGTTATTTTAAACGGTACTATGATATACTAACAACTCAAAAGCATCATAATCCACCCAAATTGCTACTTGACTTGTCAGTCAGTTTCCTTCTTGGAGAGCTGGAATGCGGAGGAGTTTGACTGTGATTACCCTACACCACTGGGGTAGATGTCTGGCTGTAGGGAAATGCAGTCTGAGCTGTGGGAAAGCTGGAGTTAGCTCAGGAGGTCCCCCGGGCTGCAACAAGGCTGGGTGTAGGGTTCTTAGACTCTTTTTTTCCCCTTTGATTTAATGTAATTTTTTTCTTGGATATTTTATTTATTTACATTTCAGATATCATCCCCTTTCCCCATTTCCCCTCCCTAGAAGCCCCTATCACATCTCCCCTCCTCCTTTTTGCTTTTATACTATTTTAATTACATGCAAGTATTAAGGTCAGTTCTAGCTTGAGGGACTAGCAATACAATAGATGCAAATAGTCAAGGCACAAGCAAGACAATAAACACAAATAGTCAACGAACAAGTGCATTGGTTTTGATAATGCCTATTTCATGATGGGTAAGGAAGCCATTCTTGTCAGAATGACCTAAGACAGACTCAGTCTTGTTAATGAAAAAAAAAAAAAGAGGTTCTTAGACTCTTGAACATCCAGGCACCTTTGGGAGTAATAGAATAGCAGAAAATGAAGTCAAGGGCCTGTAGGCTGCTGACAGTGTGTAGCCTGGAGCTGGGCTGTGGGAGAAAGCTCCAGCTTGTCCCAGTGGGTGACTGTCCTAAGCTTGGTGGTGGCAGGCTTAGTAGGAACACAGAGGCCTTCTATGGGAGAATTAAGTTGCAGTTCTGTAGTTGAATGCCTTCTCCATGGCTCACCATGGTGGATCTTGATGAACAGAGACAGTCCATGGTTCTAAATAGTTTGTTGTCATGGTGGAAAATGAATACATAACACCATCCCCCACTTCTCAGGGTGGGCCTGAGATTAAATATCTTTTACAGGGCAGAATGTCTGGGAAGGGAAGCTTATTGGCTAGGCCCTCCAGGCCTCTAGGTACCTCACTAACATGGAGAACTCTGCTTTGGACCTACTTGGCCATAGGGCATATTTCTTTTATGTGAGAAGCATATAACGCTTTCCAAGTCAGGAGTCTGACAAGGAGCTGGGAGTCACCTAAGCCTCAGGTGTGTGCTCACCAAGTCTCCGGGTCTCAACTTGCTCTACCTTACGAAACTTCCTGGCATGGTTTTACGTCCCACAATTGATGTCTGTGGAACACTGTGCTTCATATATAACAATCGTTGTCTTACTAGTCACAGAACCAACAAACCCCTGATCAGGTCAGGGCATTCTTCACAGAACAGAGTGGTGATGAAGGTAATCAAACACTTGCCTGAGATTCCAGCCATAGATTCCTGTGACCTCTATCCAGTTGTATGCAATCCTCCCTTAGATGTATTATATATAGAAAGTAAAAGGTAGAATATGTAAGAGGTAAAAAGGTAACTGAAGGTTGGATTCCATGTATGCAGCTATGGGAAACCATCATACATGATGGTATGGGACTTTTAATGATCCACTTTTTTTTTCAATCAAACATGGCTCATTTATTGAAAGCACACCCAAAGACTGATTGATTAGGGACACAGTGCAGACCCAGGAGCTGAACTGCATCCTTGAGTCAAGATCTTACAGAGCTTTTAAACCAAAAATCTACAAACATCTGTGCCAAGTTATTCTACCAATTAGGATTTAGAGATAGAGGACTTCCTTAGGTACAAGTTTTTGTTGTACATTTATCTTGTCCTCATTGGTTGGGGTATTCAACTATGGAGAGGGACTTGCCTTGTCTAACATTCATGCTTTTTTATGAAATGTTATTTAATCTTTCTTTTTACACTCCAGATTTTATCCCCCTCCTAGTCCACTCTCTGACTGTTCCACATCCCGTACCTCCTCCCCCAACCCCTTGTCTCCATGAGGATGTTCCTACCCCCCAACCCCCACTCCACCAGGCATCCCCACTCCCTGGGCCCTCCAGTCTCTTGAGGGTTAGGTGCATCTTCTCTGACTGAAACCAGACTCAGCAGTCCTCGACTGTATACGTGTTGAAGTCTTCCAAGATCATGAAAGTAACTTCCCACTCTTGTTTCTGTAAGTAAGTCCAAAAAAATCATTGATTCCCCGAGCTATACTTAGGTGAAATCATTTATTTGATCTGTTGTCTGTATCCTATCTAGGGTGAACAAACATTGTTTATATCTTTCTAAGAAGAGTTAACAAACAACAGACATGAGCACACCAGAGTTATATTGGATATTATAACAGATGCCTTCCATAATATTTTTATCCTTAATTCAAGGCCAAGCTACACCTCTGTGTTTTAAAAGACCCTTGGCAAGTGCAAAATTAAAATACTCATGGATGACTCTAAGAGAAACCAAATTTCTGTTTTTAAGAGAGATATTCTTTCTTAGGAAGCATGCCAAAGGCACAAGTGATTATTAGGTTAAAAATAACCAATTTGAACTTCATAAATACTAAAAGTTGTTCACAGAAAGTGCTAATAGAGCAAAAGGACAGCTCTAAGAACAAGGAAAATGTTTCACATTGCTGTGTTCAGCAGAGTTTTGTCCTGGAAGCCTGACTGGGGTGATGAAGAAAGGACAGACACAAGAAAACACACAGAAAAGCAAGGATGTGGTAGGTCATGTTCTCTCTGATAGCCCATCTACCATGCAACAGTCTAGATCCTCAGCTGGCTTATTATATACAGTGCATGGAGAAGGGAATAGCCTGTCTTGGTAGGATGACGTTTCAATGGCTAGTTTTTGCACAAAGTGCCAATGGCTGCACATGGACCAGAGAAAGACTTTGCCAGTTCCCATTGGTCGTTGTCAATAACACACATTCACTTGGGATCCATCCTCTCCTTACACTTTCCCTCAAGGCTTCCTCTGCTCCCTATGTGTGATAAGGGGCTAACATTCCAAATATGCAAAGAACTCTGACAACTTAATACATAGAGGTCACCACGGATGGCAACTAATACATGACAAGGTCTTACCCATTACTAACCAGGGGGAGAATCCAGTTTCTGGATAAGATTCCTCTTCACAGTGTTAGGATGGCTGCTCCCAGATAGCCCAGAAAACTGGATGTTTATCAGTGGGTAAGTAGGCAAAGAAAAAGACTTTGATTTTTCTATGTGGAAACTGAAAAGTTGATCTCAGAGAAAGTGCAAGTAGTGATTCCTGGACAACAGGAAGTGCGTGAAGGAGAGCATGAGAAGAATATGGTTAATGTAAATATGGGTTTAGCCTGGAGGGCCAGGACCCAGAGATTGGACATCCCAGAGACCTAGGAAATGATTTCTAATGATATTCTGCTATACTCATTGGTGTCTAGTTCAATTGGCACCAGAGAGGTTTCACCCAGAAACTGATGGAAACAGATGCAGAGATCCACAGCTAAACATTAGGCTGAGCTCGGTGAATCTTGCAGAAGAGGAGAGGAAGGATTATAGGAGACAGAGGGGTCACGGACATCAAAAGAAAACCCACAGAATCAGCCAACCTGGGCTCATAGGGCCTCAGAGACTGAACAGCCAACCAAGGTGCCTGCATGGAGGTACCTCACCTCCTATTGAGGCTGGATGAGGTAACTCAACAGGAGGAAAAGATCCCAAAAGCAGGTAAACGAGCCAGAGACAGTCAGTTCCTACTCTAACTGTTGGGAGTCCCACATGAAGACCAAGCTGTACAACTATCATACATACCCAGACTGCCTAGGTCAGTCCCTAAATTATCTGCAACTTGATATGCCATGATTGGTTGATATCCATGTGTGTCCTTATCTTTTCTGAAGAGAAAGAACGGAGTGAATGGGGCAGGGGACAGAGAGGAGGTTTTGGGAGGGACTGGAAGGGGAGAAGGTATGGGAAACTGTGGTCGGGATGTAAAAAAGAAAGAAAATAAATGCAAAAATTTGTGTGTGTGTGTGTGTGTCTGTCTGTCTGTCAAGCTTTCTAGTGTTCAGTATAGTACAATATAGCACACTAGCATAAATTTGATTGACAACATTTAATTGAATATTTCAGACAGCTAATAGAGAAGATTTTGATTTTTCTAACACAAAAATGATAATTATATAATATAATAGGCATGTCAGTTTTCCTGCTCTGGTTATTATATATTATATGCAAGTAAGTATTGTGATATCTCTCTATACCTTATAAACATTTACAATTACTAATTACTAATTACTAACAATTACTAATGTTAGGTTAGAGAATAGCAGAAATATATAGTTTAATACAGTTTAAGTATTATAAGATGTAAAGTATTGTAAGGAAAGATGACAGTAACAGTCAGACAATAATGGGAATAAACTTAATGTCACCAAATTGTACACTGTGACTGTCACATAGTTAATATGGTAAACTATGTTATATGTATCTTATCATAATAAAAGTGTTGGTGGGAAAAAGCAGGTGGTCATCTACTGTAAATTTCTGTTGGGCCATTTCCCAGATATTATTTCTTTTTTTGACATTTATTTTCCAATTTATGATTGCTAGAAGAAATTAAATTTATAACTGGACAAGTTCCAGAGTAATGATATTTTATATTTTATATTTGTTTTAAGTTGAAAGACATACATATGTACTCTTTTATATTTTCCTGGTTTGGACCAGTTGTTTGCACAACCAGTCTGAATGTGTAAAATTTTATGATACAGTATATATATTTTTTCAGGTAGCTTTGTGAGAAGTGAGTATCTCCTGTTAGAAACAAGATCTGTGATACCAAGACGTGTGAAACCTGACGTTTACTCAAAACAGCTCCTGACATGGCTTTCAGCACTGATTTTCTTTTTTCTCCTCCACTTGCTACGGTTCTCCTTTCCTTGTTTGGGTACACAGAGAGAAATGCTCTGCTTATCTTTTATGATATATTTTGAGCAGTGCTACGAGACTGAATGTAGAGTGTATGTAGGACTGTGCTGCATATGACCTGAGCCTGTAGAGCAGTTCTGTAGATTCAGATCTCCTGTCCTGTAGGACAAGTGTCTTCTTGCCTTTTTGTCTCCCAGAACATCTCTTGATGTTGCATTCTGCGGGTAAGGAAGGTTGCAGACTTGGCTTAGTTTGAGTTTGCATATACCATGGTTCCTTGAGGGACAGACTTCTCACCCTAACACACACAATTCAACACTCTTCAGCCTCATACTATTTTATCAGTTTAATTATTTAAACATTTCCATTTTTCTTTCTTTAAGCAGTTTTCTCTCAAGTTTCACTCCCCATGATTTAGTCAAGCTGGCTCAGGGTTTGAAGGACTTGAAAGATTCATAATGCTTTGTTGTTCCATCATTTTCCTTCTTTTGTTCTTTCTTTTTTTTCTTTTCTTTTTTGGCTCTTTACATTTTTTAAATGATAAAAGCCAATACCTTTTCTTTGTAAAATATTTGAAGAGATCAAAATTTTACAAGTATAAAGTAAAAGGTCTCCCTTATCAGGGTCCTCAGGCTCTTCTAATCTATCTTTTAAGCTTAACTAGAAAGTCAGCTTTATTTTAGCTTTACCTATCAGTCTCTTAGTCTCCCAGTTTTAGGACTGTAATTACATTTTCTCTTCACCGTATCATGTTGTTATTGCTTGCATGTGAAATATCTCTCACAGGATCATGTGTTTAAACGCTTGGTCTCCAGGTGGTTGGGCTGATCTGGGAGGTTGTGGATCTCACAGTTAAGGGTCATCCTGAAGGATGTAGGTTGCTCACTGGCTAAAGATCTAAGATTTATAGTTAGGCTCACTCTTTGTTTTTGTTTTTTTTTTTTTTCTGTATAGCGTGTAGACCAGGCTGGCCTCCAACTTAGAGACTCAATCCTCTGCCTCCTAAGTTTTGGGATTAAAAGTGTAGGCCACCACTACCCAGCCAGCTTCCCTCTTTTTGTTTCATGGTCTTCTGAGATATAAGAGGTGAGGGATCCTAGCAATATGTTCCCACAGTGTTGGAGTCTCCCAGCGATATCTCCTCTCTATTATGATGGGTTGTGTCCGATCAAACCATAGGCCAAGATAAACTCATTTCCTTTAAGTCACTTTGTCAGAATTTAGTCACTGTGACAAGAAAAGTAGCTGTTCTAGGTCTTCCCTGTGAGCCCTTTACTCTCTATTATTAATTCAAAGCAAGTTCACTTACTTTGAATCTCATGAGAGACCTCATAGAGAATAATAATTATCTTCATTATGTCAACTACCAGAAGCATGAGCCTACAGCATCCAGGGCTGTACCCATCATGCACTTCAACTTTTCTTAGTCTGGAGAGCCAGAACATGATCATGGATGAAGCTGTACAAATATGAATTTATTATTAACAAGTAGGCAGTGAGGGACAGAAAAAGTTTTGGATGCACTGTGAATCTTCTGTAGCTCTCTAGGGTGGATTGAGTCTTCATAAGCATTCCTCCATATATAGCACAGACAAGGGACAACAGAGCTTCCCTAGATAACATATGTTAGGGCCACATGACAGACTTAGAAAAGCTTTAAAGGATATAGTGTGTGTGTGTGTGTGTGTGTGTGTGTGTGTGTGTGTGTGTGAGAGAAGGGGGGTGGAAGTCTGGCTTGTACCTGCCATTCCTACTGACCCCAGGATGTGACATCCTGTGGGTTGGAAAAGAAAATCTTCGAAACTGTTTCAGGAAGTTCTTACCTTCCTTAGACAACGTGCATCCTTAGCACATTCTATAGTTATTTATTAAAATTCAGCAGGAAGATGGGTTGGTCTAATTCTATCAGAACTATTCAGCAACCGAATATTTCATAAAATTATCTAGTGAGGAAGTTGTTAGGCCTGGAATTTTCTTTGCAAGTTTTTGATTACTTGCTTGCTCTCTTCACTGATTATAGTCTATGAAGATTTTTTATTTCTTGATTCAGTATTTGAGTTATATGATTGTAATAGACTTTTATAATCTCTTAATTTCCTGAAATCAACTGTAATGTAGTTTCTTTCATTTTTAATTTTATCCATTCTTCTGTCTTATTTTTCATTAGCCTCCTATCAGTTTGTCTATTTTGTTATCAATAATACATATTGGTTTTGCTATCTATACTATCTGACTCATGAAATTACATGAAAATGGAGACATTAAAATTTGTAAATAAATTTGATACCCAGATCCCTAAGTATTTTAAGAAGTAAATTGTAATGGTCCATTTTCAGTATAAGGTGTACTCACAATTCATAAGAGCTATGGACAGCAATTTTTGCTTTTTCTCTATGCTGGCATCCCTTTCTGCAGAATGGTATAATAAAACTGCACTGTTTTTGGTCATCTCTTGAATTTATTATTATGTTATTTCACACAGTACAAAGAAATTTCTACTATGTGAATTTCTAAGGTGACTTGACTGTGCTACTGTAGACTTTTAATTCTGAAAAAGTTTTCCTTATAGAAAATAGAAAGGCTTTAAGCAATGGCATATGGTTTTAGTAGAGGGAGAGATGCATGAGCATATTTCCTAAAGGGCAGATTAAATTCTATGTTTCTATAGAGACATCTTCATAGATTAGTGCTAAACTAGAAGTTTATTCTTTGGCTCCAATGTGCATTTTCAGTGAGAGATGTTTAGTTCTTCATTTTCTGTATGAGAATTCATTTCCTTTATGATGGTTTTTAGCGATATCTGTTTTTCTTAGTAAGACTTCATTTCCTTCTTCAATGTCTCTCTCTTGGTTACATTTGCACTAGTCAATTACCTGTTTGCACTTCGATATTCTCACTATTTAGGAGGATATACATATTCTTGAGGGAAATTAAGTTTGTATCCACACAAAATGGGAAAGAATTCTGCATAAAGAAATATGGAATGTTTATAAGGCAAGAGAATCAAATTATATGCAAACTCTCTAGAAGGAAAAATTACCTACTGTCCTAGTTTGCTTTCTATTGCTACAACAAACATGTAAATAAACAACTTGCAAAGGAAAGAGTTTATTTCATCTAACAGCTCGTAGTCCATCGAAGAGAAGTTAGGGCAGGAACTCAAGACAGGGATCTAGCTTGAGGCAGGATTTGAAACAGAGGTTATGGGGAATTCTGTTTATGAAACTTGATTGTCATACTTTGTTCAGGTTGCCTTTTTATATAACCCAGGACCACCTGCCCTATGGTGGCATTATGACAGTGGGCTGGGCACTCCCATGCCAATCATTTTCAGGGAGGCGTCCCACAAGCTTGCCCACAGGCCAATCTAATGATATAATTCCTCAATTGAGGTTCCCTTTTCCCAGGTGACTCTAGTTTGTGTCAAACTGGCAAAAACTAGCTGAAACAATAAGGTTAAACTTTAGAAATTGTTGGCTTAATAAAAAGTTTTATCTTAGAGTAATGACAAGCTATGGTTTCAAGAGAGGATAGTAGACTGTGAATAATCAGGCTAGTGCTTTGAAGGGTTATTCTTTTTAAGTTTTTAAAATTTATTTTTATTTATTTACATTCTAAATGTTGACCCCATTCCTGGTAGGGTTTTGCATTTGGTGTTTACTGATTGGAGGAGGGGAGAAGCCTACTGAAGCCTCCAATAAAATTGATGCTTAGGTTTACCTCCACATTCTTGACTGTACTAGAAATATAGAGGAAATAAGGGATTTTCTTTTGCTGGTCATAGATCTTCCTGATTGAGGAACTTGATGGAAAGATCTCCATAGAAAAAGCCTCACACACACTGTTGATGAGAAGGTAAAACAGCCTGACATTATTATCAGCAGTAGGCAGGTCAGAGCTTGTGAAATGTGAATATATATTATACAATTGTGTTGAAATCATTCTGAGCTATTCAAGGAATATTAGCTAAATCACTTCCTCGTATGTCAATAAGGAGAATATTCTACTCTCATTTAATGGTTCTCAACAACCTCATTTTAAATAGCTTTATGCTACAGCAGTGCATGGATTTACTGTATTCCATCTAATCAATGGCTTGTTAGACAGTTGTATTATTTCTAAGGTTTTTTTTATATCATTACAAGTTATTTTGTGACATTGGGTTCATAATGGAAAAGTTTTTGAAACTAATTATCCTGGAAATACAGAAAAAAAAGATCTGGAAGTATGTGTATTTTAGCTGGTTTCTAGTATAAGGGGAAATGCTCATTTTCCCTTGCTTATTTGACCTCTTATCTGCAGCATAATTCTTCTTTTATCTGTAGCCAATTCCAGTATGCTTTTTACATTTTGTTTTCATTTTGATAAATAAAAATTTGGATGTTCTGAAATTACTATTATGTCTTAAAATTTTAAAAATTAATATGGAAGAAATTCTAGGGGATATCTAATGTAACCTGGTCATTTTATAAATGTCACAGGAGTTATGTCTTAGGTTGTACACAGCTCTCTCAGCTGTTGAGCTGCAGAGCAAGAATCAGAACATAGTCTTCCTGGACTTCATTCCAGGGTTCTTCCCATTAAAAGAAGCTCAGCAGAGTTCCTTGCTGTGGTTTTAAAGTTGAAATTAACAGAGCACAAGTCAGTGGGGAGAGTGTGGTCTTTAGTCCAAAATAAAGCTGATTAGGCTCTGACTGAAGCCCCTGTTGACTGAGTCTTTATCTTTCCTGGATGTTTTTGCTTAGGAATGAAGATGGAGGAATGATGGAGACTACAGAAGGAAATGGCTATCTTACGATCAGAAGCTCCTTGGGAGAAAACACTAAGCTAACAAAAATTACTTTCAAGTCATCACACTTCCTATTAACTCCTGCTTCAGCCTTCTCCAAGTCATCCCTTCACACAATGGGCTTGGGAACGAGATAGGAAATGTTTAACCCTTGCCCTGAGTGAGAGAGCAGCAGTGATTTCTCAGGCAAAATATGTGAAGGAAAGCTGAGAGATAGAAAAATAGTCCCAAATAAAATCTGATCTCTAGATTAGTTTCTGAGGAATATTGGGAAAGGGTTGTCTCCAAACCCTTTGAAAGATCATCATGATCTTTTGCTTGCTCATTTTCTTGAAATCCTCTTTGTGTCTCATGCTGCATTTGCATTTGGCCAAACCCCAAACCAGTTCCCCTATCTATACAATACATTTCAGTATAATCAACACATGAAGCTAACTCAAGAATGAAGAAGTTTCTTTGAGAGTGGACTGGGGGAAATAAAGACTTAAACTAAACATAAATTTAGAACTAATGGGAGTGAATCATTGGTCTGAACAGTAAAGCCAGATGGGGAGGTTTAGACATCAAAGACCATGGTCTGGCTCTAGTCTTCCTTTCTAGGCTCATTCATGTAGTCCTCATTTAATAGCCTGTGGTTGGTGGGATGGATCTGCTACTATCTTGACATTGTTGGCTATTCTTGTTTCTGGCACTTTGCCATTTTCTCTCATGTGAGTACTCCTTCTCCAGACCCACTCACCTACTTGAAATCTAGCCATACATCAATTCTTCCCACTATTGTCTGCATTTCTCTCCATTTCTCCTGAAGCTACTCATTTAATATTTATCATGTATTGAATTTCTGATGCTTAGTTTTCAACAAACATGTATTTGCCTGCAGCTATAACTGCAAGCTACTTTAATAAAAAAATAAGTACAATGGCCTTGAAATGTGTCCACTGGACTTGGCAAACTAGGTTTTACTTTCCTGTGAATTTCCAGTTATAGAAAGTCACAAAAAGGACATAGTTTTGGAAGGAAGAAATGACCCATATATACTCGAAGCTCACAGATGTTGCTGCTGATGGTAACTTATCCTTGAGGTTGTGAGTCCTTGGCTTTTGCCTTGGCTTGAAACTATTCCACCATTTCCTTGATCTGCTTTCAGATATGTGTGTGCTTAGTTCCATGAGGTAGGGACTCAGTTTTGGAGGAACTTTTGTAACATAATGGTCAAAAACAAGAGAACTAACAGGTTTTAAATTCACTCCAGTGTTACAGTTTTATCTTGATTCCCCTAACATACAACTTCTGATAAAACAGGCTCATTCATCTTATATTGAATGGCAATTACTGAAATACTGAATTTTACAAAAGAGAAATAGCTTATTCATGAGGTGGCCAAATGAAGAGGTTAGAGATCAAGCTTCAACTCTGCTTCTACAAAGAAAGGCTTAATATTTGGGAAATGATGATTTGAGATAAAGTAGCAAGAGGTATATAAATGTACAATCAATACTTATGGCTTTTTATAAGACACATTAAAAATGATGTCCACTTTGGATGCAGAGAAATCAACATCAATGTACCAGGAGACTTTCTGATGGCTAGCTTACATAGTGCCAGAGGTGCTATACATGTTGCTGGGGGACAAAAGACACCAATGATCTCATCCATACAGGGACCCTCAATGCTGTATTACCAACATTCCTGGAAACATGTGCCTACAATATTGGCATGATAATTTGGGGGGGGTTTGTCAACCTTTTTATGATTATAAACCAGGTTAAACATGGATAATTGGGGAGCTAAAAGACCTATCAGCAAATCTGCTATGGTTTTATAAATGGTCATGCTATTAATGTGCACTCTAAATATTTGTGTTTATACACATAGGTTGATGTTGCTTTACCTTGATCAGAGAAACTTATTTGTGATGTGGTTTAGTAGTAAAGCTAGTGGGAAATGAATAATATATTACTCAGCCATGCACTGTCTAAAGTTGGTGATTCTTAAAATTGATCAGAATAAAGTAACTAAATTAATCCTTTCTCTTTCTCTAACCACTTGTAAAATGTATGAGTATAGAGAGCTATAAAAACATATTTATTTTCTTTATAATATAATATTTCAGTGTATCAGAGAGATGGTAACCCAAAAACAGAAGGGCATAGAAACAGAGAAATTATTACAGAAAAGAGAAAGGAATTGTGATATAAATCAGGCAAAAAGAACAAAATAAATAAAAACTGATAAAGGCAAATAGATACATCCCAACTACCAGAAAGAAAAAAGCTGAAATAAATCATGATAAGCAACAACTGGGCAAGAATATAAATACAAGTAAAACAAAAAGTGAGAAAATTTAGTAACTGATAAAACCAGAATTCCTCCAGAGTTTTCTGACATTCTTTTAACATGTTAGGATTTTTTTTTACAATGCCTCTTAATTAAAAAAACACTAACAGTTTTCCTTGTTGAATCATTATATCTAAACAACTCTATGAGTATTTATATCATAGTATTTAATGCCTACTGGGCATGACACATTTTCTCAAATTCTAAATAAAACTACACACCTGCACTCTAATTTATGTACCATTCTTCCTTCCATAAGACACTTTTTTTTATTACACCCACTGGAGAAAACCAAGTTATACAAAAGCATGATCTTTTAGTGAGGAATGTGGTTGTCTATATTGAAACTCTGAACTCCCTCAAGCTAACAATTTGCATAGTATCTGGCAGATGTTGCTATGCTTCTATTGAAAACAGACTTTCTCAGGATGCCTTGTGAATTTGCTGAAAGACTTTAGGTACCAAAGTAGGATAATAGACTGGGAACTTCAGGGTACATTTAAGAGTAATGAAAATGATTGTAGGAAAGCAGGAAGAAGGAAAGAAGGAGGGGAAGAAGACTTAGTTGGATACTATTCTAAAGTGTATCATGTCCCCCCTCCTCGAGACCCCACAGCCTATCTGTCTCATAGGGAGTCTGCCATAACCAGGAACACAGATTGGCAAGCTTGCCCCAACACTAACCACCCCTCAGGACCTCACATCATACCTTTTTCCCAGGAGGTCTGCCATAACCAGGAACACATGTGAAATTCCTACCCTTAGTCTGGTTGTTCCTCAGAAAATTGGAAATAGTTCTATCTCAAGATCTAGCTATACCACTCCTGGGCATATACTCAAAAGATGCTCACCATAACACAAGGACACATGCTGGACTATGTTCATAGCACCCTTATTTGTAATAGCTAGAAGCTGGAAACAACTCAGATGTTCCTCAACTGAAGAATGGATATAGAAAATGTATTTCATTTACACAATGAAATACTACTCAGTATTAAAAATGAGGACACCATGAATTTTGCAGGCAAATGGATGGAACTAGAAAATATCATTCTGATGAGGTAACCCAGACCCAAAAGGACACTCATGGTATGTACTCACTGATAAGTAGATATTAGTCATAAAGCACAGAATACCCATGGTACAACTCACAGACCATAAGAAATTTAGCAGAAGGATGGCCCAAGTGAGGATGCTTGAATTCCATTTAGAAGGGTGTCTCAGTTAGGGCTTTATTGTGTGAACAGAGAACATGACCAGCCGGGGGTGGTGGCTCACGCCTGTAATCCCAGCACTTGGGAGGCAGAGGCAGGGAGGATTTCTGAGTTCGAGGCCAGCCTGGTCTACAAAGTGAATTCTAGGACAGCCAGACTATACAAGAAACCTCACAAACAAAACAAAACAACAAAACAAAACAAACAAAAAAGAAATAGAGAACATGACCAAAGCAAGTCTTATAAATGACAACATTTAATTGGGTCTGGTTACAGGTTCAGAGGTTAAGTCCATAATCATCAAGGACAGGAAGCATGGCAGCACCTAGGCAGACATGGTGCAGGAGGAGCTGAGAGTTCTATATTTTCATCTGAAAGCTGCTAGCAGAATATTCACTTTCAGGAAAGCTAGGTTGAGGTGTTAAAGCCCACACCCAGAGCAGTGACACATCTACTCAACATGGCCACACCCTAATAGTGCTACTCCCTGGGCCAAGCATACGCAAATCATCACAAAGGGGAAGGAAATAATCACAGGCTGCAGAGGGAGGAAGGGACCTGGGTGGTAGAGGGGTGGGGGAGGGAAAACAGAGGGTCAGGATCAAGTATGGGAGGGAGATAGGAGAAAAGCTTAGAGAGCCAAAAGAATGAATGGAAATATGAAACTGTGGGGCACTGGGTGGGGGTGGGGGGGCAGAGGGGATAGTGGGACAGAGGGGATCTCTAGAAAGTCTCAGAGATCTGGGATGTGAGAGGCTCTCAGGACTCATGGAGATGACTTTAGCTCAAATGCCTAACAGTGGGGATATGGAGCTGGAAGAGGGCCCCCAGTAGAGGGATGGAGCTACCTATCTACCTTCAAAATGTTTGGCCCAGATTGCTCATATCTAAAAGAAATGCAGGGACAAAAATGGAGCAGAGAGTGAAGGAAAGGTCATCCAGTGAGTGGCCCAACTTGGGATCCATCCCATGGGCAGGAACCAAACTCTGACACTGTACTGATGCTATGTTGTGCTTGCAGACAGGAGCCTAGCACAGCTGCCTCTGAGAGGCTCCACCAGCAGCTGACTGAGTCAGATGCAGATACTTACAGCCAACATTGGATTTAGGGACCCCTTGGAAGAATTAGGGAAAGGATTGATTGGAGGAGCTAAAGGGGATGGCAACCCTATAGGAAGAACAAAAGTATCAACTAATCTGGACTCCTCAGAGCTCCAAAAGACTCGAACACTAATCAAAGAGCATACATGGGCTGGTCCATGGACCCAGCACATATGTATCAGAGGCCTGCTTGTCTTGCCTCAATGGGAGAAGATGCACCTAATCCTATAGAGACTTGATGTCCCAAGGAAGAGGGATGCTGGGGGTGGTGAAGTAGTGGTGAGTGGATGAGTTGGTGGGTTGGAAATCACCCTCTAAGAGGCAAAGGGGAGTGGAAGGGGGTGAAGAACTCTAGGAGGGTGAACTGGGAAAGGTGGCAACATTTGGAATGTAAATAAAATAATTTAATAATTAAAAAAGGAAGAAAAAAGTGTATTATTGTTATTAGTTGTATATATATACATATATATATATGCAGAGAGAATGAGAACATGTGTGCATGTATGAAGTGTCTGTATGTGTTCAAACGTGCATATTAGAGATTAGATGACAACTTCTAGAAAATTGGTTCTCTTTCCCATGGTGGGATATGGTAATCAAACTCTGGATCAGTTTTTCAAGGCAAGAGCTTTAAACCACAAAGTCATCTAGCCATCCCAGAAAAAAATATTTTTAATAATATGAAAATTAATATAAAAATTACAGTCTATAGTTTGAAATTACTTGACTTATTAATTCATTCTACCTTATTGAGTGTTTACCTTGCATTATATAGGGTATAGAATACATAGTAGCAAATGGAATGAATTCCATCCCTGTCTTGAAATGGTGTTTAATTGTCTGGTATCAGTATCAGGTAAGAAAGGAAGAAAATTATCATAGGGAATAAATATGGAGATTATAAACTATATAGAAGTGAAATTCAATGCAGTCTGAGGTTCAAGCTAAGGTCTTCAATAAAATGTGTTCTGATTTGAGAAACAAGGGTAAATAGAGTTGTGTAGAATAAAAGTTTGTAAGAAGAATGAGGGCATGATCTCAAAGGCATGGAAAGAATGCCTGATTACTAGGTTGTTAACATTCAAGAGACAGATTTTTCAGGATGAACCTGGAAGACACCTAATCATAGCTTGAAATTCCTTGTAGTTGAAAATTGATTCATATGGTTGCTGAAGATGAGGTTTTGTTAGATCTTAAAAACCAAGATGACCCCAACTAAGTTATAACTCAAATGATAATGTTGGTTACAGGGTGGCAGATTGACTCCAGGAGAACAAGGATGATGAAGAGACATGAGGTAGGAGGCTGTTGACAGTTGAGTGTTAGACAAGGTGGTGGCTGGAGTTATAATGTTAGTCCTGCTTCACTGGATCCCACCCCCATATTCTAATTCAGCAGGCTTGAGGTAGACCCAGAGGGTGTGGATTAAAAAAAAAAAAGATAGTGGTACTCCTGATTTGGAAAGTCAACCTTGGGGATAATTAGATTTAAATGTGGACTAACTTGAAGGAGAACAGAACTAAATGAAAAGATCAAAGTTGATTCATGGACTTGTTGGAATAGGAGTACCACTCTGTTGAGCTGTGCTTCCTCCCATGAAAGTCAAGGAGAGGCCATCTGCTGAGAGGAAGTGAGTTGGCAGCACAGCAATATGTCTGAGATAATGGATATTCTAAACAGTGGTACTTTAAATAGTGTAGACAATACTCAGCTACAAAAGACACCAGTGATCTTTAGTCACTGTATATAAACTTATTTGGTGGTCAAGTTGTTTTTTTTTTTTTTTTTTTTGGTTTTGTTTGTTTTGTTTTGTTTTACACAAAGCTCAGTAGTATGAGCACATGAGCATTTAGGTTCATTCAAGGTTACTGTTTTCCTGGCTAGAACTGTAGGAGAGTAAGGCAAGGGAGATGAAGGGTTATTGAAATATTTGGCCCAAATATAAGCTGAAGTTTAGGGAAAGGGACAACAAAGAGAAGTATTTTGACCAAAATTGAGAATGTGTTGAGAGCTAAATTTAAAAATAACCCAAAATAGTAAGACGTTTTGACTCCAGAATGTAAAGTCCTTATGCTTGTTAACAACGTAATTTTGATTGGATTGAGAAACATTTAGGAAATTAGCAAAGCTGGGTGTATCTGTAACAACATTTCTAGAGACTAATGAAGGGATTGATTCCTTAATGGATTCATGGAATTTAGCCAATGTTGGGGGATGATAAGAGAGAGCACCCTAGCTGGGGAACATAAGACCAACAGCAGTAGGTGCTTGTGGGTTCTGGACATTTCCAGACTCTGCTTCCTGGCCACCATACTGTATTTATCTTCTCCCTCTGTATATTCTCACCACCACCATGTCCTACCCAGGCAACTATCAACTGAAACTATAAGGCTGTGAGCTAAAATAAGTATTCTGTCCTTTATGGTATTTTGTTAGTTTATTGCATCACAAAAGTTAGCAAGCGCATTTCTGAATGTATGATGGTAGTTACAGCTAAAAATAAGTTAAAAGACACCCATGAGAGGAGGTAGCTAGAAGAGAGTGAAGGCAAAGGATGTTGAAATGAGCTTTCAGGAAATTGCTCTCTCTTTGGCTTCTAAAAATAGCTTGGATCCTTGAAGAAGATAACATTACAATGATGTCAGTTATTTCTTTTGTCAAAGCTTCAGTGAATGCTGAGGGGTTCACAAGGAACTTGGTTATTTCCATTGATAAAGAGAAGTATAGGGGCAGGGGATACTGCTTCATGATGGAATGCTTTCCTAACTTGTATAAGGTCCTGAGTTAGGTGCCCAGAAATGCAAAGGATAAGTAAGTAATTGCAAAATAGTACACTTAGAGAATAACATGAGGGGATCGCAAAGGAGAAGAGCAGAAGAGCAAGAGGTTCTCTAGTTTAGATCTTATATTTAGAGGTAAGAGGGTATTGATGAGTGGAAACTCTTCTGTTGAAAACACCTGCAGTGCAAATGGAGTTTTCAGGGGCGAGTTGGTTTTCTTTTTGTTTTTTTTGTTTTCTGTTCTTTTAAAAATTTTAAAAATGATTTAACTTATTTTTTCTATGTATGTATGTGTGTATGTATGTATGTATGTATGTATGTATGTATTATGTATGACTCACTTTACATCCCAATCCCAATCACAGCTTCCCTTCTTCCAGTACACCCTTTACACAGCCTCTTTCCTCTCCCCTCCATCTCTGAGAAGACTGAGTGCCCCCACCAGGGTACCAACCCACCCCAGCACTTCAAGTCTCTGGAGGACTAGGTACATCCTCTCCCACTAAGGCCAAAGTAGCCCCTTAGTGGAATAGGACTCACAGGCAGGCCGCAGAGTAAGAGTCAGAGACCACTCCCTAGAATTTTTAGGGGACCCACATGAAGACCAACCAAGCTGCACACATCTGTTACATATGTGTGTGGGGGCTTGGTTCAACCCATGTATGCTCTTTGGTTGGTGGTTCAGTTTCTGGGAGCCTCCATAGGTCCAGTTGGTCTAGTTAGGTGATTCTATTGGTCTTCCTGTGGAGTCCCTTATCCCTTCTCAGGTCCATCAATCAGGTATATCAGTTCCCTTATTTTCTCTGTTTCTTCTTTATCCCCAATTACTCCCATACTCCACCCCTTACTCCCCCTTTAATTCATGATTTCATTTTAATTATTGTTATAGACATACATACATACCCCTACCCTCATATGTGTGTGTCTCTGCTTATGCCGGTTTATCTATCTATCTGTCTATCTATCTATCTATCTATCTATCTATCTATCTATCCATCATCTATCTATATCTGATTTCAGGTCTGACTACTTTGTATTGGGTATACATTTAAGACTATCTCCGATGGAAGACTAATTTTCCTCCTCTCAATAGTCATTAATTATCTATAGTTCTTTATTTAGGGGATGGGGGTCCAGTTAGATTTACTTCTTCTGTCAGCTTATCTATTGGTGTATTGGTGCTACCATTTGTGTGTGGGTGTGTGTGAGTCTTGTTTAGATTGCCATATTGCTGAGGTTTAGCTTCCCTGTCATAGGTGACACAATCTCATAGCAGACTTCCTGATCCTCTAGCTCTTATAATCTTTCCAATCCCATTTTTCTTGATATTTTATGAGCCATAAGTGCAGGAGTTATATTGTAGATGTATTCTTTGGGCCTGGGCACCCATAGTTGTTATCAGCATTTTGACTAATTGTGGTCTTCTGTAACTGCTGCAAAGAGAAGGGTCTTCTTTGATGAGGAGTGAGAATATACTTATTTATGGGTAAAAGGATAAAGATTAGAATGTGGCTAAGAATTATATTGTTTTCGTAAAGTGGTGATAATAGTTCTTTAAGATCAATGACCCATCTAGCTTAGGAACTTTACTAGCTTTCCAGTACCAGAGAAGATTTCCACCTGTTTAGTGGGCCAAAAACTAAAGCCCTGTTTAGACAGCTCTTGGCTACTACTATGAGTGCCCCTATAGCACCATTAGGTATATTTTGTCATGCTGGTTGTTACTATCATTGTCATTCATTGGTGGGTAAGATTATTGGCTGTTTTTCTCCTTTGGAAGCTAGCATAGCACCTTCAGTACTTTAAAAGCTAGTTCTCAACATGGAAGCTTTCAGTTTGAGTCTTCTGATCAAAGTACATAATTTTTCAGCAATATAGAATTTCTTACTTGTCCTGGTTAGTTTAATGTCAACCTGACATAAACTAGAGACATATCTGCAAGGAGGAAACTTGAATTGAGAAAATGCCTCCATAAGATCTAGCTGTAAGGTATTAATCAGTGATTGGGGAGAGGGGCTTGGTAGATGGTGTTATCCCTGGACTGGTGGTCCTGGGTTCTATAAAAAAGCAAGCTTAAGAAAGCCATGGGAGCCTGTAGGCTTAGTTTTTTAAAACTTACTTCTAATAAGGGTTCTCAGTGCTTTGACCTACCCTTCTAGCCCACTGTCCAAAGGTAGGGTAGAAAAGATGGTAAACCAGACAAGGAGATGTAGACCTGTTTAGAAGTAAATCTTTGGGATGATTCCAATCTTCATTTGTCAGGATACTTTCAGTACTGTCAGGATACCAAACATGAATCAGCAGTGGTGGTACAATCCAGCAGAAACAGCCAGGCCACTGCTGAATCGGCATGAGTCAGCGAAAATTACCAGGAGCAACTGGGATGCCAGGAGGCAGTGCCTCTCTCAAAGAACCGCATCACATTTATACAACCAAAACTTCCACTTTAGGAGCAAGCCAGCTAGCAGCACTTCTTTGTGGCCTCTGCATCAGTTCCTGCTTCCAGGTTCCAAGTTTGTTTGAGTTCCAGTTTCCAGTATTGATTTCCTTTAATGATGAATAGCGATATGGAAGTATAAGCCACATAGACCATGTTTTGTGGGTGCCTTTGGAAGAACTTTAGGCTAGAAAAGCCCCTGAGTGTTGAGCGCTCAGTGAGAAGTTCTGTAGGGGCTTGGAAGATATGAGAAATATTGAGACAGTGCAGAAGATGGAGGCCTAGCTTATAAAAATTCAGAGGGAAGTTTAAAGATTATTTGTTATGTTGCTATTTACCACTTTCTATTTTGAATTAAGATTCTGTGTCATTCTGGTCAGCTGGGGCTGAAGAATCAGCTATGATTAACAAGAGAACATCCTCACTGAGTTATGAGTTGATGCTGGTTAGATGGAACTAAGAAATATCCATCCTATGTGCAGTCACCAAAGGTAGATGTTGATGTGGATGTCAGGATGTACATGCTGACAGGAGCCTGATATAGCTGTCTCCTTAGAAGTCTGCAAGAGTCTGACATACTCAGAGGCAGATGCTCACAGCTAACCATTAAACTGAGCATGGGGTTCCCAATGGAGAAGATAGAGTGAAGGCTGAAGGAGTTGAGAGGATTCGCGACACCATGAGGAAAGAAACAATCCCAACCAACCAGAGCCCCCAGGGTCTAAACCACCAGCCTGGGAGCACTTAGGGAGGACCCATGGCTCCAGCTATATATGCAAGGGAGCTATATATAAGTGGGAGAAGAGATCCTTGGTCCCATGAAGGCTGGACGTGTGGGGGGCGGTATTCGAGGGTGGGGAGGTGAGGTATGGGGGAGGGTGGGTGGGGGTAACCAACGTGGAGGCAGGAGGAGGGGGGAAGGGATAGTGAGTTCCTGGGAGGGAGGGGGGAAATGGGGTAAGGAGAGAACATCTGAAACGTAAATAAAATTTCCAATAAAAAAAAAAAAAGAAGAGATTAGCATCATTAGGTGAACTCATCCAGGAAGTGTTTCCTCAGAGTCAGTGCACAGAAACTATGTTCCAGAAGTGGCTGAGATTGTACTTTGTGATGGCAGCTGAAGTTGACAGCATAAGAGTCACCCATGTGGTACAGTGTTTGACGCTTTAAAGGGTCCTGGAGACAGCTGAAGCTTGTCACTGTGAGGGGGATTGGTGAAGGTTCAGCTTTAGCTAAGTTGTAAGGAACAGAGTTGAAGGGGTCATGCAGTTAAGTTGAGGCTTTGGCACCGTGAAGAGATCCTATGAGGGATTATTATGAAAGTGCATCCCAGTTGTAGCAGAAAACTCAGCATTGTGGAGATGCCGGTACTATGAGATGACCACCAAGGACAACAGCAACAGTGGCATGGAACAAGTTAGGAGCCTAGAAGACAAGCTGTGTGTGCTGGAAAGGCAGAGATGGAGAAGTGACCAAGCCCCTTGGAGGAGCTCAGGTTGTTAGTGAATCCCAGGCAATTGGACATTGAATTATTTACACTTTGAATTTAGTTCTGCTTTGTTCAGATTGTGTCTGTGCCCTGGCTCTTCCCTCTTGAAGTAAAAAAAAAAAAAAAAAAAAAAAAGTAACTTATATTTTACAAACCCCCACAAAAGACGGAATTAAAAAAAAAATCTGAGGTTTTAAAACAGACTGGAATTTTAAAGAGACTAAATTTTAAAGTGTTTGGATTTATAGACTGTGGCATTTTAAAAGTTTGTAAATGTTATATGTTGTGATCTTGGGGATGAACAGAAAAGAGACGATTTTTGGCATCTGTATATTTGTGAGTAAAATTGATAAGGGTTCAATTGTTTTAGTGATTTAACCGACATAAGTTAGAGTCATCTGAAATGAGGGAACCTCAACTGAGAAAAATGCTTGCCTAAAATCTAGCTGTAAGAATTTTTCTTAATTAGTGATTGCTGGGGGACAGGGTGGCATCCCTGGGCTGGTGAAGTCCTAACTAAGACATTACCTTACACCTTTGGCAAGCAACCAAGAGTAATACTAATAGACTATATTGTTTTGGGAGATTCTTGGGTGAGTCTGAACAACTAGAAAGAAGATTCCTCATGACTAGCACTATGGTTTTGTTAGATAGAAATTGTCACCCCAAGTGACATAAACTCATTTAAGATTATATGCATTATATGCAAATTTAGGTAAATATAAAATTGATTTCTTAAGGCAATTCCAAAGTTTTATGTAGTTTTATTTATTCCACACTCTCCCTTTCCTCTGTATACAGTGAACTAATTTTCCTTATCAACAGAGGTAACATTTAGCAGAGAATTGGAATTTGCTAATTATTAAATATGACTCTTAGGTGATTTGTGGAAATAATTTATGAGATAGAAGCAACATATTACAGAACATTGTTGGGAAGAAATCAATAAGTTTAATATAGCCTTATTTGTTTTATTTGTAGTTATCTGAAGATTAGGGAAATTGATTTGTACATTTGCTGAGACTGTCATTAGCTAAGGGAAGTCCTTCACGTGCTTGAATTCCAGCAAGTTTCATCATATTAAAGTCAGACTATATATTCTCAGTTAGCGTATTGAGAATTTAAAAACAGAAATTACATTGTCCTATACTTTTTAAGAAATACATTTATAAAACACATAGACATTAACCAGAAATTTTGAGAATAGTCACCTAAGCATGACTAACTAAAAAGGTTAATGTGATAAAGATTCTCTTGTTTTTTGTTCTTTCTGTCACCATGTAAAACTATTAGAATGGAACCAATTACACTGAATTTATCAAATTGCTTGATTAGCCATCTTAAATCCACATTATAGATTTATTAGATAAAATAATTCAGTACTAAATAACTTTAATATCTATAAATGATTCACAATTCTATTTTATATCATGGTGAGATTTGAAACTCTTAAGTTCTTTGAGAAAGCTCTTTTGAATTATATGATGACTGTGCTAGAAGAGATAAATTCAGATTTTATTTCTCATCCCATGCCTTACCCGATGGCCAGCAGTGGAGCGAGAGAAGGCAGTGTATGCTGGCCTTCCCTTTAGGTTCAGTCTCTGTCCTTCCCTTCCCCAGCTCTACTTCACTGGGAGAAGAGCCCTCCTTCAGGATGCCTTTCCTGACTGCCCGAGGTAGTCTGATTGACAGAGGACCAGAATGGAGCACCAGGGAAGGGAGGTTCCAGCCTGGTCTTCCTTTCTCTTTCTCTGCTTTGGTGGAGTCAGTTTCTCCTCTAAGATTCTGTTGTGCAACATTCCTAGCTTCTCACAGCTCAGGACCCAGGTTTCAACAAGACATTATTTCCTACCACCTGCAGGGCAGTCATGGTTTCTGTTGGCTGGAGATAGTTTTCCTAACTCCTCTTTCTAATTTCATCCCTTTCATAAAGTGTCTTTGTTTAAATACTAAAAATGGCTTTTATTTTCCTGATTGGACATTATCAATAGAAACGTTTAACTTATAAAGTTTTAGTAAAGACTTGCAGTATAATTACAGAACACAGGGCAGTGTGTCTGTTAAGATTTTCAAGTGGGAAAAACAACTTGTCAAAGCTATTAGGCACCATCCTTCTAACATTTCATTCACTGGATGAATCACTTTTCCAACTTTTGATAATTCATCTTGGCAGGAACTTTTTTTAAAGAATGAGATCAAAGATGTGATTTAAATCACTTTGATGGTAGTTTGAGGAAAAAATAGTGATCAGAATCCATTCTGATTTTGAAGTACTTTTTGCCATGTTATAAAACTTGTACCATGTATAGGTACAAGGCATTTACACTTTATGCAAGAGCTGCTTTTCAGAAGGGCACCTGTATTCAAAATGCACATAATCCTAGACTAAATCTCCATAAGCTTAAAAACATCAACGGCTTGTTGTTTTACTAGCACAAAGTATTGTAGTAATTGATTGGCCTCCTTCAAAGTCTTATCACATGTTTTCCATAATTATTGATTTTTATCTTTCTTAGGCATGAACACTAGCCCTATAAGTTGATCAGTGTAACATAGCACATTATGTATATGAAGAAAAATTGAAGTAGGATAATTAAGATTGAAAATGGCTGTAAAATTTCTTATCTGCTTCTGATAGCTATAAACAAAATGTGATTTATGTGCCAGAAGGTTGTGGGTAGATATTTCAACTAACATGAGAGGTAATTTGTTTGGTGATATTATATATACAGTTAAAAAAAAAATGGCTTGACAGCTCCAAAGTGAGGATTTTTGGTGAGCTTACACAATCTGAAGAAATTCAGATTTTTTTTTCAAAATTATACATAAATGAGAATTTAGTAGTATGCTATTTTGCATCAAACAAATCAACACAGTTTATTTAATACAAAATGAAACCCAAGGTTATTGCAAAATGTTTGATACAATATCAGTCTGATGTCTAGGGACATATATATAATATTTAATTAATATATATATATATACAAAACCATACTTGGTGGTTTTAAAAAGCAACATGTAAAAATGTAAAATCTGAAGGAAAGTATAAAAGACTTGTTTCATCTCAGCTTCAAATGCAAACATCATTTGGTTAAAAGGGTACGTGTAAATGCCAATATAAACATCATTCACGCACAGCTTCTTTGGAATTTTGTTCAATTATTACCTTTTTTTGGTTAAATAATTAGAAATAATGTTGGGTTATTGGTAGAAATGAAATTCATGGCTGGCTATTCCTCTTTACCCTACAGCCTTTCTTTTATTAAGGATAAGACATTAGCTGGGCTGTGCACTGCCCTAGAGGAAGGCTGTGACAGAAGCAGAATCAGAGGATTGGTTATTTGGTGGTTTTTAGTTTTACAGGCAGGTTTATATGTGCAAGGGGAAAACAATACTTTGAGAGATCAAAATGTTTTAGAGTTTGAAGAATCTGAGCATTTTTACTAGATTCAAAAGTAAAAGTAGTGAAGTCCTCAGGACATGAAGTATGCCACAAATACATTATGTAAACTATGGAAGACAGCTTCCATCACCCAAATTAGGTAAAACTTCAGTGATCAAGAGGAGAGGAACCCAAGGAAAAAAGAAAGCAGGGTCTTAGAATCTCTATTGATTATGTGGGGCTTCCTGGGGAGAATAGAAACTAAAACCTCCAGATTTGTTCAAGTACTCATGATCAGAGGGGTTAGGGTTTGGTTACTGGCATGCCCCAATAGGCTCATGTATCAAATATTTGATTCTTAGATAATGGTATGGTTTTGGTGGGAGCATCTAATGAGAGGAAGTCGGGCACTAGGGAGCATGTTGTCTCTCTCCTGTACTTCCTGCCCACAGAGAAGTACTTCTGCTCAAGTGTGATGCTCTGCCCAAGGTCCCAAGACCAAGCAAATAGGTACTGAATATTCAACAAGTCTCCCCAAATCATTTCTAATGTAAGTTGTTTATGTTGGATATTTTGTCAAAGTGGCAAGAAAAGTAACTGCTACACGTGGTTTCTGAGGTTTTACCTCTGACTCAAAGCCCAGGGACACAGAAAGTTATGAATGGAAGCACCAATTCTACGATTCATTGGAACTGAAGGAGAATATCTTCATGGCATGTCTGGCTAGAGTGAACGTTTGACAGCTTCACAAAGCTCTCTGCCATTCCTAACTTTTATAGAAATGAAGCTACACCTTTTCTGAATTCTACTGAGACCCTAAAACAGCTTGGAAAAATCCCAGCCCCTCAGACCTTGTGGATCATATGAAGAGACAGGCAATGCTTAGAGAACTTGCGTGCATACAGCAGTCACCCTGTTGTCTTAATGTGGTGGTTTTGAGCAGTGGTGGCTGAAGACCAGTTGTAGGATATACATGTACAGTTTAGCTCAGGATATTCAAACTATTCACAAAATAATATTTGTAATATTCATTTATGTTTTATCTTTTTTATTTTCTCTTTCAATAAAGGGTTTTTCTGAGTTGGACATGGTGCCACATTCCTATGAGCCAAGCACTTAAGAAGTCAAGCACTGAAGAATGCCAAGTTGAAGGATAGCTTTGATCACGTGGAAACACTACCTCAACAACAACCACAATCAAACAAAAGCACTTCTGTTGTGATCTACCAAGTTGATATACTTTGGAACGTATAGTTAGAAGGAAACATTGTTAGTGCACACCAATGGATGCTGTGTCACAACTCGTAACTCCTCACTGGTGAGACACTAACAGGGGAGTGGAGACTTTAAAACTGACTCAGGTTTGGAAGAAGTGAGGATTAGGTGGAGTTACAGATAAATAGTTATTTCACTATCTTCCATATGCGTGTAGGAATGTGGGTGAGAAGAATATTGATTGCAGTATTGATGTTTATACTTAGCAAATTCATCTGAAGCTAGAAATCAAGTGGAAGTAAATGCTTAGCTTTTTGAACCATTTGGAAATATTGCCTATATAATGGTAGCCTTTTCAACTCTCAATAAAGACATGCTTCTAAATAACCTCTTGGAGAATCACTATGCCAACTCAAGGCACAGAGTAATGAGACATTCTGTAACAAAGAGTAAAGCTTTACACATGGGCATATACACTATATATGCACATATTATATACATACATATGCAAAATAAAAGAGTAAATAATGTTATTAAATGTGTGTTGCATGTGTGTGTGTGTGGTATATACATGTGTGCTCATGTGTGCTCTTCCATATATGCATGTGTAGAGGCCAAAGGGTGATATCACATATCTCTCTTTCTCTTACTTTCCATTTTACTTTTGGAATCAGGATTATCCAGAGTCTGGAGCTTGCCATTTTAGCTAGACTAGCATTTTAACCAGCAATTCTCTGAGATCAACCTATCTCTGCTTCCTAGCCCTGGGGTTGCAGATTAATGCTGCAGCCAGATTTTTATGTGGGCTTTAGTGGTACAAATTGAGGTACCCATGCTATGTGATAAGCACTATATTAGTTGAGCCAACCTTAACATTCAGTCAGTCTTAAAATTCCGTGGAATGAGAGGGCTCTGTGTAGTCTTATGCAGGTAAGTTGGAGTGATGGGATTTTGTCAGTAGTCAAGTAACGGCCTGGAATTGATTCATCTATTCACTTATTCTGCAAGCCTTAGAGTTGTATATCACTTTAATTCACTTTCCTCTGACACATTTGCATTTTTTCTTCCTATTTATAATGTTCCACTCTCAATGATTATTCTTTGGTAGAAATTGACTCAAAATCTATCCTGGCACTCTATAACCTTAATGTTACAGAATTTTGTTTTAATATAGTATGATTTTTAAAAAAGCTTCTAAGGGGGGCGTGGCTGGAGATCATCCACCTCATCTATCTATGCTGGAATTTCCGCTGTCTCGATTTTGTGTATGTCTTGTGCAGATAACCACAACTGCTATGAGGTCATGATTTCCATACCCACAGCATGCTCAGAGACAGCATTTCATAGTACTTTTTTATCCCTAGGCTCTTAAATTTTCTCTACATCCTCTTACTGGATGTTCTTTGAGGATTTCAGGTGGTAGGGTTAACACAGATGTCCCATTTACAGCCAATACTCAGGAATCTTCAGCATTTTGACAAGTTATGCATGAGATATAGATTTTTTTAAATGTATGCTTGCTGTTAAACAGACTATTAGTTATATTGAGTGTAAACACACATCTTTCTGTAGTAAGAATGGACAGAATACAATTCTCCAGAATTCTAGTACTGGAAAGGCAGGCTGTCCTGACTGAGCCCCTTCCTAAGACAGATGCCCATGGTAGGATGTGTGTGGGGAAATGTGATGCTAAGTTTCTCAGTTTGGCAGGATTTTCCTGTTACTTGTCAAGCCTCAGCCAAGCTCTCAAGCTTCTGTATCATCACTACTTGGACCAGACTTTTAGAATGGAAGGTGGCAGCATCCATGCAGTGATTCAGGGAGTCTGTTTTACCCAGTGGAGTCTCTGGCTTGGATTTTTGAAGCTGTGACCTAACAAGTCAATATCCCTTAATGAGGCAAATCTCTCTGAAGATATTTAATCATCAAACCTATGCTTATTTTAAAGCTTCTTAAAATTTGCACCTTACTATAATTTTTTTTTAAAAGAACATTTGGTGGGTCTTAGTTGTATGACAGTAAAATGTGCAACTTCTGAGCACAGCAGATATGTGACTTCCATGATGGCCCAATAGGCTTTTACCTTTCTTCAGTTTCCTTTTCTTCCCTTCCCTGCCTTCTCACGCTTCCCTCTCCTTTTCTGCTCTGCTCTCCCTCTTCTCCCCTGTCTTTCCTTCCCCTTCTCTCACTTCTCTTCCCTTCTCTTTATTTCATTTTCTACCCTCTCTCCATTTCTCCATTTTATCCCTGCCCTTTCCTTCTCTCTCTCTCTCTTAAGTGTGGCAGTAGAAATGGATCCTAGGCATACTATGTAATCACTCTTCCACCATGCTATAGCCCTAGGTCTCCATTATTGTCTTTTTAAAAATCTCTCTGTGGAACTTTGCCCCAGCAACAAGAGGCTTGGGCTCTCCTTGTTCACACTAACATAACCCGGCAGTCACTGAAATAAGCCACAGCGAAAGACTCAGTTACATTAAGGGGGAATAATATTCTAGGCAGATACTAAGACAGAGTGAAAAACCATGAGTAATGTTGATAGGGATATATATCTATTATTTATATATATATATATATATATATTATATAGTTATTATTATAACATATATAACTCATATCAACACACACACACACACACACACACACATATATGTATAATCAATTTGGTTATAAATGTTGAAGCATTACACTTTTTTTTAAAAAGCATAGAAAGGAGTATTTGTTCCTAGTTTATTTGAATAGAAGTATTGACTTCCATTAGTTTGTAACTCAAAAAACATCATGACCCAGGTTGGGAATCTGCCTTTTCAACATTCCTTTTAAAATATACCTCAGGTTTTCTGTGTAGCAATAGCAATCAGTTTTCTGCAAGTTGTCTGTGTATAGTTTGTATACAGTCCTTTTGTTGCAAAGCTGCAAGCAATTTTGTTTTCCTAAAAAAAAAATGAACTGAGAGAAATGAGATTACACAATATGAGACTATCAAATTATATTATGTAAATGCAAATGAAATAAAATATATTAGCTCAAAAGTGCCACTGGGTATTAAGCAGAGCCTAAAGGGATTCACATTAATTCTCATAAATCAACCTCCTCAGGTTGCCTGGGATATGAGACAGGGAGAATGAACTTCAATCTTTGACATTTTATAAGATTGCAGTATTTGGGGGGAGTTTCTAATACCGACATCACTTGCTATCATTCTTTATGAAATGACAGAAAAATTTAAGAGATTGTGGCTTTCAGCACAGCACTGAGTTCGGTAAATGTGTGTTTGCCTGACCCAGCAGGATGCCCCTGCTTGGAAGATGAGGTGGGTCATTCCCAGGGCAACTGGATGAAGCTGGGTTCATGGCAGGCTGCCGTCACTGACAAATTATAGTAATATCTTCTCTCATTTAATGGAAGGTATGGGAAAAATATAATCCCACTCAAATTAGAGACTTAACATTATAAAGAGCTGCAATATATAGCACTTACATTTTTAAGCAGTAAAGGTGAGAGGGTTACCTAGGCCTTGGAATACTGACAACTAAATGAATCCACTTTTTGAAAAGCTTAGATAATATGAATCCTGTATTTTAAAGAAAGATTTTCAATTACTTTAAAGGTCACTGTTTAGGCTTTTTAATTTCTTTTTTTAAGGTCTCCATATCCTTACTATAATCAGAGCTTTTTCTGTGCTCATAGATATCAAACATAACTATTATATTCATTTTACAATGGAAATTTTATTTTTTTACAGATTTGTTATTATAAGCAATGATGTGTGAGTGAGTACATGTTTAAGAACAGGTGTTGTAGTCAGAGATGGTGGCACAAGCCATTAATCCAGCAATAGGAAGACAGAGGCAGGTGGATCTCTGAGAGTTTTGAAGCCAGCCAAGTCTGCATAGTGAGTTTCAGGAGAGGTAGGGCTATGTAGAGATCCTGTCTCAGAAAACAAAACCACACAAAGCTAAATGACCCAACAGCAAACAAGCAAAACTAAGAAAGATCAGGCTTTCTGGGGGAGATGGGAAGGAAAACCCTGATTTATAATACATCTTTCTTATTTCCATAGTGTCAGTAAACCTTGATGAAAAAAAAAAACAAAACAAGATATATTTGAGGTTAAGTCATTTTATTGAATGTAGAGCTGGAAAAAGATGAACAACAATCCACTGTTATATGTATACCCCTCCCCCCACACATAGGTGCACAGAATATATATGCATGCTACTTTTCTGTTGCTGTGATAAAATACCATGGCCAAAAACAACTTAAAAAGGAATGTTAATTTAGCATAAGGTTCCAGAGGGTTAGATAGTGGAGTCCCTAATAGTGGAGGAGGCTCAGCAGCAGGAAGCTGAGAGATCACGTATTAACCATCTCAACATAGGAGGCCAGAGAGGACAAGCAAGAAGAGCACAAGGCTATGAACTCTCCAGTGTTCATTTCCAGTGATGTACTTTCTCGCAAGGCTACAGTACCTCCCCTAACAGTACCACCAACTGAAGATCAAAGTTTAAATACATGAACTTATGTGTTGTCATTGCTCAGTCAAATCACCAAAATACACACACACACACAGACACGCACAGACACACCACAGACACACACACTCAGTGTATTTAACCTCAAGGGCATACAGAATAATAAAATGTCACAATTGCTTGACAATGCCTTTTGAGTCCTTAGTATAACCTCTGATTTTGTGAAATCTATTTGGTTTTGAGTTTATAAAAATTACACAAACTATTATCTATTATTAATATTTATCTCTAATGGGTGGTTTGTAAAGTTGTGGACAATTTAACCTTCTTTCTAATGATGGAAGACTGCAGTCTGTGGCTGAAGTGTCTAGTCTTTCATTATCCAATTCTGATTGTTAGAAATTCCCCTATTCTAATATCTGTGAAGTGGGATACATTTCATAATCAAGGCACAGACTTTTCCATGATATATGAAATAAAGGCACATTCCCAAGAGATATGGCATCATATATTTGAAAGTTATAGTACTTCAAGGTATGCAAAATTATTATTTTACAAGAAATAATAGATTGGATTTTTAATTGCAAGTACCAAAATGTTCCTTCATGTTCTAAGGGTTGATTGAGTATTTTAACATTAAGTCTAATGTGTTAGTAAGACCAAGAATGGCACAGTCTATCTAACAAAGATGGTGGACATTAAAATGCTTTAGCTTTTACGTTAAAATCAAGACCATTATGTTTTGAGAGGGAAATATTTTTCTTCTCGTTATAGCTTTGTTTTTTATGTTTACTATATGAAGTATAAAACATGTGGTAACTCTGCTTTTGCAACAGTGAGAGTATCTGTTATGTGCCTGAGAGATGGTAAATGAAAAGTTATTAATACAGTGAACAGTAACATTGGAGTGCTGAGTTTGAAGGCCCGAGAAATGTCAAGTTGTCGTGAGTTCATTTATATACTTTTCTACATACTATACATATAATTACAATATCATACATACATATGTGTGTAAATATATATGTCTTCAGACAAAGTCTCATTAGCTCAGGCTAATTTCAAACCTGATAAAGCTAAGGACGACCTTGAACTTCTTGTAGTCGTTCTGACTCCACCTTGATGCCTTGGGAATATTTGTGATGAAGAGTAATATTCTGAGCAAGCCTTGGCAGAGAGGGGAAGGATTTCTATGTCCTGTCTATATGTGACCCACTACAGCAAATTAGCTTACCTGTCTCACCCACTATGACTTTTAGTGTAATCAAGGTAGAGAAAGGAAAGCAAAGATTGTGTGTGAAGTTTGTAGGTTCATACTTTAGTCTCTAAAATAGAAACAAAGTAACATAATCACCCAAAACATTAATTTCACACAGAATAAAATAATCTAACAATGCTAAGAAGTATTCTTGAACATTTTATCCAGAAATTTTTGTGAATATTTTAATTTTTCCTATATGAACATTCTTTTGAATGATACCACAGCAGCCATCCAAAGTTCATTGGTGTGCCCTCATGAAAGAGCTTTGGGAACCTGGGACAGTCTGCACTCCCAGAAGTTGTATATGAGAGTGTCTGCTCCTCTGCACCCATGCTAGCAGCAGATGCCATCATTCAGTTTGCTAGTTCAGTGACTTCAATGGCCTCTCATTGTTTTAATTTAATTTGTATCTATTTGATTAAGTTGCTTTGGTTCTTAACATCTGATTAAAGTTGAGCTCCTTTCTCAATTTTTTAGGTTCTCCTCTTCTCTCTCTCTCTCTCTCTTCTCTCTCTGTCTCTCTCTCTCTCTTGTCTCTTCTCTCTCTGTAGCTTTTCATGGCCTTTGTTTTTATTTTCATATAATTACACTTTATGTGATGATGCATAAAACATGTTATTAAAAAGAACAGAAGCCTTGCCCATGTATCTTAGAAATATCCTTTAAATATAATTTTAAGGCATTTTCACATTCTAAGTGTAAGTAATGTTTAGTACTTGAAATAAAAAGATACAGACAAAAGCTAACATCATAATAATCCTCTTTGCTCATAGATTTTTATATTTCCCTCAAGTTTACATATTCAAACGACAACCACAAGCGTGATAGGACGACATTAAGAGGGGATTTGTTTTGGTTGTAGGGCCCTCATAACTATAAATAAGTGTCCTTAGGAAAAAAGGCAAGGGAGCACCCTCACTTCTAGCAAGTAGGATGCCAATTGTAAACCAAGAAGTGGGTCTTCCCTGGGTCCTGGGTCTACCTTTGCTTTGAAACTGGACTTCTCAGCCTCGAGAATTGTTAAACCAAACCAAAGCAAACACAACCCACACCACACCACACCACACCACAACCACACCACACAAACCAAACAAATCCCCAAAACAAACCAAACTGTTGCGCTGTTATAGCAGCTGTAAATTATTAAAGCATTCTTCCTAGATGGAGCTGCTGTTTACATTTTGTAGATTTTTTTCTTTAGAGCTTTCAAACATCACACTTACTGTCTACTTATAAATCTAAACTCATGACAATTTGTCATGTTTAAACTTTATAGTCTTTAAATTATATGGTATGGGGCCTGAGTGATTGCTCACAGTTAAGAGCACTGTAGAGAGAAGATATTGTATATTGTATGGATGCATCACTTGTCAATTAGAAAGCCTATGGCCTATAGATGGGTACCAGCAGTATGTGAGCAGAGGATTGCCTTATCTGGCATCAGTGGAGGGAAGCCCCTTGTCCTGTGGAGTCTCAATGTCCAGTCTAGGGTAATGCTAGGGCACTGAAGTGGGAGGGGGTTGGTGGTGTGGAGACACCTCTTAGAGGCAGGGGGAAGTGGGGAGGTGATAAGGGTTTGTGGAGGGGAAACTGGGAAGAGAAACATTTGAAATGAAATAAATAAAATAACCAATTTTAAAAAGGAAATAGAGGCAGGACATCCCAGAGGAGAAAGAATTCTGAGATAGAGCCAGGTGGGAGATTTGGTGGAAAGTTGTGAGGAGACAGACACATGGTATCTGAGCACAGGTAACTAGCCACATGGCAGAATGTAGGTGTCTTAGTCAGGGTTTCTATTCCTGCACAAGACATCATGACAAGAAGCAAGTTGGGGAGGAAAGGGTTTATTCAGCTTACACTTCCACATTGCTGTTCATCACCAAAGGAAGTCAGGACTGGAACTCAAGCAGGTCAGGAAGCAGGAGCTGATGCAGAGGCCATGGAGGGATGTTACTTACTGGCTTGCTTTCTAATAGAACCCAAGACTACAAGCCCACGGATGGCACCACCCACAATGGGCCCTCCCATACTTGATCACTAATTGAGAAAATGCCTTACAGCTGGATTTCATGGAGGCATTTTCTCAAGGGAGGCTCCTTTCTCTATGATAACTCCAGCTTGTGTCAAGTTGACACACAAAACCAGCCTGTACTGTAGGTTAAAATAATTGGATTTTATTAGTTATGATCTAGTCAGAGTAGAGCCTAGCTATATGTCCAAGGTATTTGTAAATATAATTTGAGTCAGAGTCTTATCTTCTGAGAGCAGGGCGTTGGAAGGAAGAACTAGGGCCTAACTTCTACAGAACGCTTGCTTTTGCTGATGATCTGAGTTTAGTTCCCAGAACCCACATTGTTGCTAACAATTGGCTATAACCCTGTAACTCCAGTTTCAGGGGATCTCTCTGGCCATTGTGTGTACTTGGACACATGTGGTCCATGTATATGCACACAGGCACACAATATATACATATGATAAAATTTTAAAGATCATATTGTGTCATATTGTGCTCCATTTACTATTATTCATGATAATTAGAATTATCTTATTAGTAATGATAAGAATTGTTATTTTATTGGTAATAATAAGAATTACTATCTTACTAGCAATAACAATAATAGAATACTTTTAATCATAAAAATTATTAGTAACAATTCTTGATACTATTATTGTGTCGTACTCTCACTGATAATTTTATGTGACTAGTTGACACTATAAAAGTAATATATGCTTGTCTTAGTTTTGGTTCCTCCTGATGCAGAACTGTGAGCAATACTTGGAAGTGTGTGTGTAGCTCATGCATACAAGCAAGATAAGTCAGGTCTGATGGATTCAAAGGTCAAGCCAAAAGCCACACAGTGCCAAGAACAAAAAGAAACAGGGGTCCTCCCTTGTTTCTTATTTTACACACTGAAGCAAAGAGTCCAGATAACTGCAGCACCACTTCTAAATCTAAAATTAAATTGCTACCAGTGATTCTCTATATTTTTAGCTGTTGTGAGGGGGCTGAGGCTGAAGGGGAGGTGATGAGAAATAGTCTTATGTCAGCTAAAAAGAGAAAAATGTAATAGCCTACATTAGCTTCTTACATAGAACGCTAAACTGTTGTGTCCTGAAGGATCATAAGGTATCTACAAGAACTCTCAATTTGTCATTCAACTTTTACTTTTTTGTAGGTATCTGCAAGACTGCCAAGTGCCACATATAATCCATTTCCCTAAAACAATCCAGGAAGCAAAGGTGATACAATGAGGAAAGTCAAACAGGGAAGAACAACCAACAAGACGTGCTTGAGGGAATGGCTACTCCTGTGGACATGGGGCTGAGGGCAAAGGGGATCCCTGTGATGAACCGCATGTACTGTGTCCCAAACATACTCTTTTTTTTTTTTTTTTTTTGGTTTTGATACAGTTCGTGCTCTGCGCCTGAATCACTCTGTAACAGGCTGCCTCGAACTCAAAATCCGCTGCCTTGCCTCAAGTGCTGGAAAGGCGTCGCACACCGCCGCTCAATACTCTAGGGTGTAAAGTGGTTGTCTCTTAACTAGTCCTTCATGGTTGAGTTACTATGTAGTTCCCTTGCCTTTATAAGATGCTTTGTGTAGGGGGTTAAAGTTTAGAAAAAGTTGGAGGAAACTGGCTAGAAAACGCAGAAAAAGCCTTACCCTCGGATTTGTGAGCAACTACAGGGAGGGTCACAGATGTTCAGAAGGCTGTATGCTGTGTCTTACATGATACACAGCTCTGAGGTAGAAAACAAACATTCTAGAAAGAGACAACTGCCTTGATTCCTATATGAGACAGTGTTATAAATATTTCTGTCATATTCATATTCATCTTTAATAACTAGATTATACTGTAGTTTTTTTATATTTTTATTTATTTTATGTATATGAGTATACTGTCATGATTTCAGACACACCAGAAGAAGGCATCTGAACCCATTACAGATGGTTGTGAGCCACCATGTGGTTGCTGGGAATTGAACTCAGAACCTCTGGAAGAGCAATCAGTGCTCTTAACCGCTGAGCCATCTCTCCAGCCCTGTAGTTTCTATTTTGCATTTGCTTTCTATACTCTCTGTTTTATAATGACTGCTTATATTATTATAAATGCTTTGGGAATGCATATTTTCTCAAAGATATTAAAGCTTATTTAGGGATAAAATACAAGTGGAACAAAACTATAAAAGTGACAGTAAATTAGAGAATGGTTGCTTAGAAATTATGCAGATATTTGATTTAGATAAGTAATTAACAGGTAGATATATGGAGAAGAAGAAAGCCTTCATGGAGGAAAATAATCTTAAATTGGTTATTGAAGGCATGAGTAGGAAATGGCTCAGCTGTTTATAAGTTAAATAGATCACAGGTGCGTGTGAATATGGCTTCTGAAACACAATTTAAATGAGCTCAGGAAACTAAGACCCACAGCTTGCTTATCTAAGAACTCAACATTATCTCACCTGACAAAGGGACATTTAGGGCAGGAGGATTCTAATGGCTGACCTTAACAATACAGCCTGGTTTAACAGTGGGTCCACTCTCACCATTTCCTGCATTCAGAATAAAGACCAAGACCAGGGAATAGTTAGAATGTGTGGCCTGGAAGATGGGGAGGAAGCCCACAAGGCTATTGGGTACCCTATGGAAAACGAAAAAGAAAAGGAAAAGGATCCACCGGGAGCCTCTAACACGGGACCCAGCCCTATCAACACTTTGTAGCTCAGTGAGAGCCCAAAATGATGTTGCTCGGTGTGATGTGTATCTTCCAATGATGTATCATGTAAGACTCAAGTGGTGAGTCCTCTTCATCATCACACTTGAGTTTCTTTCTTTCTAATCCAAGCCTGTCCTGTGTGTCTGTGCTTCCATCTTTAGTGTTCCTAAACTATTATGCAGAGTCTCTGTGGGTCAGGGTTTTAATCTTCCAGTTTTTACTGCTTGTATCTTTTCACCATGATGAGATGTTCTCAGTTTTGATTTCTCTAATTTTGTTTTCTTCAGAGATGGTTTTCATGTAGTTGAAACAGATTTTAGTTTCCTGTAACTTGTTCTTTGCCCTATCTCTTTAAATCTTCAAAGTTTATAGTTGTCTTCCCTGTTTATGGATTTCCTACCTGCTGAGAGAGAATTTTTCTTTCAATATCCTATTAAGGATTCTGAAGAGCTGACCTTTCCCCTTCTGGGCCTTTCAGCAAGTCATAGTTAGAGGCCTTGAGTAATGAGAGACTGGTTTGTATGTAATGTTTCTAATACATGAATTCATGAGCGAGTCTTGAACCAATTTTCTAGGATTTACAACATAGAATGTGCTCCAAAATTGTGATTAGTGGATTGGACAATAGTTTATAAGAGAAGGAGGTTGGGAAAGGAACCATGAAAGAGAAGGAATTTAAGCTGAAGAAGTAGAAAATGGTTCTAGGGTTCAAAAGTGTGTCATGATACATTGATCTTGATACTGTTTAAGGGCACTGAGTGTCATTTTCAAATTTAATTAGAGCCTCTCATTTTTACCATTTCTTTGTTACCTTGAACTTCGTATTTTTCATCTAGTTGTGTCTCTGAGACTCATTATAGATATAACCTTCAAATTTATCCTGTTTCATAAATTTCACTGTTTATGCCAACCATTTTATTTCCTTCTTAAACAATAAATGAAAATGAGTTTTGAATGTTTTATTAACCCTCTTTTTATTTTTTAATTTTCAAAATTTCCCCGTTAGTTTTGGGCACACAGGTGACTTCATTTTTATGATTAAATTTTTACTTTTGTAAACGTTCATTTATAGTATTTTATGATTTTTATTCTGATAGTGTAAAGATATACTATTTCTGAGGATTATGACTTTGCTGACATGTATGATTATTTATTTTCCTGTTAGTCTATAAAGGAACAATGGTGAATTCATATGTGTTTGAAATGGATGTGTGAGCATGGGAGGTGTAACTAGTTGTGCTTTCCTCCTGCAGATGTGTTTCTTTCTACTTGAATATGGGAACCTGAACAAAGCAAGGCAACATCATATAACTGAGGATTCTGAGGCTTCATCAGTGGTCCTCTTCATCACTGACGCTGGCTTGAGGCTAGTCTGTGGAACTGCAGGTTTTAGAACAGTTTCAACAGCAGCTGCAGGTGTTTGACTTAGTGTCCTTCCCACTCTAGGGGAATTTGTTTGCTCAGGTTTCTTGTAGATATTTTCCTTCCATTACAATTATTCGACATATCAATATATGATATATTGAGATGTGGCTTCTTCTGCTGCTAGTTACTTGGAAAACAACTCTGAATCGAATACTCTATGTTTCAGTTCTTGTAAATTCTCCTTTGCTGTGTCTTCAGATGTTGTCACAATTCTGCCTTCATGGAGTTTGCTTTGGGATTGTCTCTTTCATGCTGCTTTCTGCTAAATTTCTTCTTTTGTCTCATAGTTATCTAGATCTATATTTTGCCTTCCACTGTGGTCTTCTTTACTTTATGATGTTTATGTGTTTTTATTCCAGTGACCTCACTTTTATTTTCAAAGGTACAATTGTGCTCTTTTTATTACCTTAGGCACTCACTTTTATTTCTTGCTCTTTTCTAAAGGAAAGTTTCCTTCTTTATCTTTTCGAGCATCTTGAGGATACTAATTTTAAATTCTGAGTCATATTATTCCATGAGATGCTCCTTGCAGGACATTTATGTTCCTGTGTTGTAATGCTATATATGGTTTTATTCCCTGTGCAGTTTTATTCTTTATTCTTTTTCCCCCTATTCCCTGGGTCCCTTGCTTGGAATCAGATTTTTTTATTGGGTTCTTGTCCATGGAGATCAACAATTTCAATTGGAGTTATCAGAGTCAGTGGCTACCTGATTCATTTCTTAATCTTTCAATTTCGTTTGTGACCTTTTGCTTTCTAGGTCCCACAGCAAGATGAAAAGGGTAGACACAGGTGGTACTTGGTAATAGTTTCCATTTAACTCTGTTTCTTATGACTGTTTATGTGGCACCTCCAACTGATGCCTCCCAACAATGAGCTAATCTGTCTCTTTTTGCTGGGAGCACATTTTGCTCTGCAAAATGACAAAATTTAACTCCACCCACCGTGGATCCCGAGGTTCAGAACTCAGTGGGTCTAGGTCTTTGGTTCTTTCTAACCCCTCATGTTTTTCTCTTTCTAGTCTATTCTTTCCCTACTAAATAGAGATGCTTATCTATGTTTTGCATCTGGGTACCCCTTGTGCCCTTTTTAATGTTCTATGATTTTTCTGTGTCCAGTGTACAGATAGGATATGACTATGAACTTTTGACGTTTGCATGAGAACTGTCAGCCTCGTTTCAAAAGCCACTGTTAGACTAGCTGTAACAATCTGCAATGTGTAGAGAGTAGTAAACTGCTTTACCGTGATGTACTTAGTCTGTCTTGCTACTTTCCTGTGCTTGGTCAGGCCTTATTTGTTTGTTGTTTGCTTTTTCTAAGAAATATTGTTAAAGAACCCAGAGGTACAAGATCCCATTTGGTCCAGTAGTGATGTGTTTCGGTAGGGGTGGTTAATATTTATTTCCCTTTTTTGGCACCTTATTTTTTGTAATGTTCCTTCTCCTTTGCAAAATAAATGAACAGAAATGGAACGGTTTAATTTAGTTTAGCTCTCTTGCAGTTGGTTTTACTTAGGGATAGTGGTGCTTTTAATAATCATCTCTCTGTTTGGTGAGTTAGGTCAGTGCACCTCTGTAGGAGAGTGATGGCAAGAAGTCAGGCATAACCACCGTACAGCATCCACCTGGAAGCAGTTGACACTTGACTTGTTGCTGTGAGAACCTTGGGGAAGATGTCCAGGTTGCGCTTCCTGTGGCCTCTTCTCAGCTGGGAGGCATGTGTTGCCCTTGAGACTGCTCTGGTCCTATGGAATGGAAGCCTATAGTTCATTGCTAGGTTATACATTGTTCCCACTACATCTTTCCTTTTAGATAGATTTGGATGCCTCTTTTCTAAGGTATAACCAGTGTCTGTTCTGTGATGCTGACTCTAATTTTGAAGTTAGGTTTTCTTTTTTCCCTTCTTTATAAGATCCTCATGAGGTTCTCTGATATCACTTTGTCTGGGAATAATGTGAGGGTACAAAAATGGTAAAGGGATTGGCACAGTGGGTCCATCAAATACTGACATTACTACAGCAATGGATTTCCCCACTTGCCACCGTTTCCTGCTCTGTTCACCTTCATCTCCTTTGATCCTTAAAATTGTTCTTTGAGTCAGGAGTTAGCATCCCTGTGTTCTCCATGCTACAGGGAAAAAGCAAATCAGCAAAAACCACAGAGCAATTGAGTGGCAGAATGGGAATGTATGCCCCATGCTTGCTGGAGCACACACTCCTGAGACATTAGCTGCAGGATGTAGAACTCCACTAGGAAAATGTGGTATCCTAGAGAGAACAGACATAATGGAAAACAGCTTGTTTTATTTATTTCTGAGTCCATTTGCACTTTTTTTTTTTTTTTTTGCAAATGGACACATTTCTGGAAGCAGGCAGGTACACTGACCACCATTCTGCCCTTGGTGCCTTTTTCTTGATCAGAACACAGATGGGAGGTAGCTATGCATCATCATTTTTTATTACTGTGTGAATGCGGTTATATGTGAAAATTCTACCTACCAAAATTGGGTAGTAACTTCTGTGTGAAGAACCTCTGAAAGATAACTTTTGTCAGATAGTGTTTACCTCTTTCACAAATAAATCCAACTACTCACCCACAATTATCTAAGAATATTCTAAAATGTACTTTGGTGAAATCATAACTTCTTCACACTTTTCTGCTATTAAAAAAGAAAGAAATGCCAGGAGCTTGTGGCACACACCTTTGGTCCCAACACTTGGGGAGGCAGAGGCAGGTAAATCTCTGTAAATTCAAGGCCAGCCTGGTCTACAAAGTGAGTTCCAAGACAGCCAGAGCTAAAACAGAGAAACACTGTCTCAAATATCAAAACCAAACACAAAAAACAAAAGAAAAAAAAAAACACAAACCAAATCAAATCAAACCAAACCAGAGAAAGAAACTGAAGTTATAAAAAGACTTAAAGAAACTAAAATGTTATTAAATGAAAGGAGCTAACATGAAAGAGTCAGAATCATACTAACATTATTCCATATGGCATTCTATGGCAAAATTATGAAGATTGTAAGAGAATTGACTGATTGGTGCTAGTGGCTCACGGAAAAGGTAAGGTTTCTAGAGGGAGCACAGGACATTTTCTGGGAAGTGAAACCATTCAGTGTCATACCATAAAAAATGCAAAGGACATTTGTCAAATTGTCACACGATTGAGTCAGTCCAATGTAAAGTATTGATTTAATTAATAATAGTATATTGCCACGAACTCATTACTTATAATAATTTAACTGCACAGATACAACATCTTAACAATAGTTCTGTATAGTTTAGCCTCAATTTCTCTGTATGTCTGAAAATGCTCTAAGACAATAAATTCTATTAGATACACTTCTTTAAAACACCAACATGTTTTTGTGTTGTGTAACACAACACAACAGTAAGGAGGCAAAGGGCTCCATATTCCACAAAGACACAAACCGTTTCTATGTATGGTACTATGTCTGTTAGGCTTATGACTTTGAGTAAGAAATCTCCTTTGTTCATGTCACTGAACCTTCTCAACAGTTTTCCTTTTAAGCCTGAAATATCTTGAATCTTGTGCTTAGCTCAAGGGTAAATCATCGAGGCAATGGGAACTCAATTTCTTCAAATATGACTTATGAAACTGACAGTGGAATAAAAACACTGAGTGCTTTTTTTTTTTTTTTTTATTTAGCCCATAGGCATTCTAACCCTCATACATCATAAATAACCACAGTTAAACATCTGGTTTGGTAGGATACAAATCCCATAGATACACTGCAGGTGAAGGAAAAACAATCCTTCCTTCTTGAATTTGTGTATTTGCTTTTATCATCTACAAATGCAGTACCTACATGACCACAACAAGAGAGACTATGAAAATTTATATGAATGAAAACACATGGAATTAAATGTATCATATCTAGGTCGATATAAAACAGCCTGAACTTTACAAAGGTATATTGGTGGGGGAAAGCAATGCTATAAAGTTTATGTCTTTCTACTTTCTTATTTCTCACACAGTATGGAGTCTTTATAAATTATAAGTTGAACCAGAAGTTACATAAAAATTCCTGGGTAGCATCTCATGATGGTAGGTACTGGTCTACAGCAGGAATGGCTTTTCTAGGCAGGGCATTACACTGCCTCCAAAGTGAATGGCTGTGCTGAGCAATTGGCAGTATGTTATGGTTAGTGTGGACAGGGTCCTTAAGCAGTACCAGAGAGATCCTTGTCCTTAATCAAGGACAGAGTCCCAGAGTTGGTTTAACTGAGCAATTGCATCCATTAACAGAAATCAGCTAATTTTTGATTTCTCAAATTTATTTTGTCATATTTAAAGTGCCTAATCTTTAAGACTAAATATTTTTACCTATGAGCTACAAGTATTTTTATATTCTCAATTATTAAAATAATGTCACCAAGAACATACCTGGGGCAGAGAACATAATATACAATTATTTCAGCTTTTTCAGAGAGTTTCTAACCTCAACTAAAAAGGTAGAAAATGTATAATATTTTGCCTTATTTAAATTTTTTCATACATTATATTTTGATCATATTTTTCTTCCCCAAATCCTCCCAGGTCCTCTCCTTCTATATACCCACCCAATTTTGTGTTCTTCCTCACTCCCTCATCCACTCTCAAAAAAAAAAAAAAAAAAAAAAAACCAAACCCAAAAACCAAAACTAAAAACAAATAAACATATAATACTAAGATAAAACATCAAACATGACTAAAAAGATACAGAAAATATGGAGTCCATTTTCTGTTGGGTGATTACTCCAAGTCCATGTCCCTTCCCTTGAAAGATTGTTATGCCCGGTATCACTCCACTGGAGAAACTGGGACTCCTTTTCTCAGCAGCTCTTAATTACAGATAACTTTTTGGTTAGGGCTGTGGCTTAATGTCCACTTCCCCTTCTCAATGCTTGGATTTTGTCTGGTTAGAAATTGTCTAAGTATTTTGTATACAGTCATGGTTTCTGTGAGTTTATGTGTATATCATCCTTGTACCTAGAAGATGATGTTTCCTTGGTGTCATCAATTCCCTGACTTTAAATTCTTTTCACCTCTTCTTCCACATAGATTCATGAACCCTAAGGGGAGGAGTTTGATAAAGACATCCCATTTAGACTGAGTGTTCCAAAGTCTCTAAGACTGTACATTGTCCAGTTGTGGGTCTATGTTAATTCCCAAATACTACAAGAAGAATCTTCTCTGTTGAGGGCTGAGTGATGAACTGACCTACAAACATAACAACATGTCATTAGAATTCCTTTTATTGTTATGTTACTTTAGCAGAATAATATTACTAAGTTTTTCTTAGACCCATGACTTCTTTAATCTCAGATTCTTGGCCACATTAGCAGTGTCATCAGTGAGTTCAAGTTAGGAGTGAGCCCTAATCCAATCAAAAAGGCATTGGTTACTCCCATAACTTATATATCTATCTATCTATCTATCTATCTATCTATCTATCTATCATCTTTATTGTAACAGTATTGTACCAAATACCTTGCAGACAGGTCATTGTTATGGGTCACAGGTTTTGTAGCTGGGTGATACTGATGATTATCTTTCTTCTCCTGTAACATGCAGAATACCCACCAGTACCATGAGCAATCATCAGTAGGGGGTTGGTACTTCTAGTTAGTACAAGCTCACCATCTCCAAGTTTTATATGTAAGTATTCTTTTCAGCAATTGTACCCTTCCTGTCAGGTTGAAGAAGTTACCCAACAGCCTTGGGAGTATCTTGATGTTTCAGCTGAGGATGGAATTGATTATGGAACTCTTGGCCAACAACTCAGAGAGATATAACCCATACCTGGCACTGGAGGTTTTTATTAATGGCACAGGGTCTCAATCCTGTTGGGATTATCTCAACAGGATATGATTTCTCCATTCAAATTCCCTTTCACATATGTAAATACTTTAAGAAGCTTCCCTGGCAGTAAGTTTCCATATGTCCTTTCAAAAGCCCTTTATTTAGTATTCAATGTCCTAATCCTTATTCTCTCCTTAATCTCTGCTACCATTACTCTCCCCATTAACCTTTCTCTTGTAGTTTCTCTTTTATACAAACATACTCTATTTTCCCATCCTTGAAAAATCTCCTTCTCTCTCATGCTCTCTTATTATCCACCTAACAACTGTGATTATTTTCATATCTAAAGTTTAAAAGCTAACATCCACATATAAAAGAAAGAAAGCATTCAAAATTTGCCCTTTTGAGTCTGGGTTCCCCACTCAGGATGGTTGTTTCTAGCTCCATCATTTACTTGCAAACTTTATAGTTTTATTGTTCTTAGTAGTTGAATAATATTCCAGTGTGTAAATGTTTTCATTATCCATTTTCTGGTGTCTTGCTCTATCTCTTTCTTCAGTGGTTTAAATTTTTCATTAAGATATTCGTTATATCTTGGCTAAGTTTATTTCCAGGTACTTATTTTTTCTTTGAGGCTATTGTGAATGGGAGTGTGTCCATGATCTCTTTCTCTATATGACTGTTGTTGGTGTATATAACAACTATTGATTTGTGCTAGTTGACTCTATATACTGCCACAATGTTGTATTTGTTCATAATTTTTAGATATTTTCTAATAGGATTTTTGGAATCTCCAATTCAAATAGGGATAATTGCTGTTAACTTCTTGCCATTTCTTGACTGATTGTTTCCAGTATTTCAAGTTCAGGATTGTAAATGAGTAGGGACAATGAACATCCCTGTGTCAATCCTGACTTCAGTGGGTTGTTTCAAGTCTTTATCCATTTAGGATGATGCTGGGTGTCAGTTTCTCATATATAGTTTTTTTTGGGTATGTTCCCTGTAGTTCTGCCTTCTGTAGGACTTTTATCATGAAGGCATGTTGGCTTTTACATAAAAAACATCAAGAAAAAAAATCCTGGAACCAAATAAAAATGAAAACAGAGCCAACATTTGGGACACATTGATAGCAGTCTTAGAAGGTAAATATACAACTAAGATGTTGTTATCTCTATTATTGACAAGCTTTTGGTGTGTTTCTATTTGCTAAGTGTATTAATGAAGCCTTAAGCTGATCTAATAATTCCCATTCTCTTCTTAGTCAAAGGACTGAACAAATGAATAAATAAGGCATTGGAGGTGGTAGGTAAAGGATACATAACACCTTTATCACTGTGATGGCTGACAAGACTCTACTTACCTCTAAGAAATGTGGGGCCAGGCAGATTCACAGTGCTGAGAAGGATAAATGTGTGCTCCTGAAGGAAGCAGAACATCCCTGGCCACATTTCCAGCTAATTACTAAACTTTTATTTTATTTTAATTTTATTTTCGAGACAAGGTTTCTCTGTGTAGTCCTGGCTGTCCTGGAACTCACTATGTAGACCAGGCTGGCCTCGAACTCAGAAATCCACCTGCCTCTGCCTCCCAAGTGTTGGGATTAAAGGTGTGCACCACCATTGCCTGGCTATTACTAAACTTTCTAACTACTCAGGTTGGAAAAGTAATACACAAAGAAGTGAACAAACAGGAAGAGAGAGATATGACTCAGCAGTTAAGAACACTAACTGTTCTTGTAGACATCTTAGACTTGTTTCCCAGTATCCACATGACAGATCATAATTATCTGTAACTTCAGTTCCAAGGAAATCAGTGCCCTCTTCTGGCCTCTGTAGGCACAAGTCATGTATGTGGTATACAGTCATATATGCAGGCAAAACACTCTTATAATAAAATAAAAATAGGTCTTCTCTTTTCCTCTTCTCTTCTCTCCTCTCTCTCTCTCCTCTCCTCTCCTCCTCCCTCTCCTCTCCTCCCTCCCCTCCCCTCCTCCCCCTCCCCTCCCCTCCCCTCCCCTCCCCTCCCTCCCCTCCCCTCCCCTCCTCTCTTTTCTTTATTTCCCAAAAACAAGAATCAAATGCTCTGAGTGCTCGAACCACTTTGGGAAAAAAATTCAAGAATAAGGAAATGTAATTCTTGTTGAAGTATCTATCTGAACTTGGCCTAGGAGTCATGTCATCCTTTCTTGTTTTCTCCCAGTTTCATCACCATCTCTCTAATTTCTTTTATCATGGTCTTTTTTTGTTTCAGCATAAACTTTATTAAATATGCTGCCTGAGGACAAGTCTCTGTAACATGATTTTTGAAAAACTCCTATGTATCAATGTACTTATCTTATAATATGTACAAATTCCTTCCAAAAGAAGATATCCTGGGTTTATCCTGGCTATATTACCATAGCTAAGTTATGGAATCAGCATAGACATCTATTACTGGATAAGTAGATAAAGAAGAAACCATGGTAAATATATACACAAGAGTTTTGTGAGTTTTTTCTTGTTTCATGTTTTATTTTGCTTTCTATTGTTCTTATAAAGATCATGAGCAAAGATAACTTGGGGAGGAGTGGGTTTATTTGCATTGAAAGTTATAGTCCATTGTGAAGGAATGCCAAGAAGTCCATTTGGAATTCAAGGCAAGGAACCTGGAGACAAAACAGAAGCAGAGGCTTTGAAGGAATTCTATTTACCGATTTCTTTCCCAGGACTTGTTCTTCCTAAATTTTTATAAAACCCTGGTACTGATCACAGTGGGCTTGGCCCTCCTATAAGTTGCATGTCTTAAGATTCTGCTTTCTCAACAAATTGTTGCTGTGGTCACCATATCTTTAACACATGAACCTTCAGGGAACGTTTAAAATCTAGACATTAAGACCATTTCAAAATTCACCTCTTTAAGGACTATGTTCAAACTGAAAACCAGTGTGTTATATTCTTTGTTCTATTGGGATTTTTCTATGCCCTAAAACTTTATATTAATATACTGGCAATTTAGCATGTATATGTATAGTATGTGAAGTGTGTATGTGTGTATATGTATGTGCACACTTGTATGCATATGTATGTAAAGGCCAGAAGACAGTGTTGGGAATCATTACTCAGATGCTGTTCTTTTTTTTTTTTTTTTTTTTTTTTTAAGGCAGGTCTCTAACTCACTCAGAGCTTGCCAACTGTGCAAGTCTAGCTGCTCAATGAGCTTCTGGGATCTGTCTGTCTCTATCTTTTTGGCATTCAGATCACAAGCATGTATCATCATGCTTGGCTTTTTTTGCCTTGATTCTGGGACTCAAACTTAGGTGTGATGTTTTGTGTCAAGCAATTTACTGAGTTTCTCCCCAGCGCTGATGGTAGTAACTTTTAATAATCATATCTGAAGGCTAAAAATTGTTGGTGTTTATACCCATTTTTGGATAGTCACTTTTTAATATCCTAAGTGCACTTCAGGCAGTATCTCGTTAGATCTTCAAAGTACTTTTAATGAAATATATCATAAGCAGAGCACACACTTGAAATATAACGTGCTGTGGAAACAATGGAGACATTTATTTAATAAGATTTTTTTTCTTAAATATTTATATGTGTTTCTTCGTTTTCTCAATAAAATTCGAGGTACTCAAGAAAGTAGGTTCTGGCTTCTCAGCTTATGATTTTTTTATTGCTTCTGGCATATTTTTCTGAGTAAAACTATATTTCAATGCATTTTTATTTCCAGAAAGAAACTTATAAATGAAATGAAAATAAAAATAACATATTTTTCTGGATGTGTACTAACAAGCTGGGAGTTAATGGTACAATAGAAAAAGAAATTAAGAACTTGTAAACAAGGAAATCACTGAATGGTTTAAATGCTTTTATTTATTTTTCACAATAAATTGTGGTGTGTATGTGTGTGTGTCTCTCTGTGTGTGTGGTATATACCTAAGCTCATGAGTGGAACTAAGGGAAGTTCCAAAAACTCATTATTCTAATTGCACCATGTGGATTCTGGTGATTCAGCTCAGGTCTTCAGGCTGAGTGGCAAGAGTCTCTTTATATAGCTTACATAAAACGGCAGATATCCTGGTTTAATCTAATGCTGTGACAAATATCATGCTGAATAGCAGCTTTCCAGAGAATAATACTGTCCAAAATAGGTTAGGCCCTGCTACATCAGTGAACAATCAAAACAATCCCCACAGACATACCCCCCCCTTGTCAGGTGACTCTAGGCTAGTTAAAGTTGATAGTTAACTAAGTACACTCCACTCCTTGTCAATGTAACATACAAACCCATTACTTTAAATTATAACTCTTCAATTCCTCATCGCTAAGATCTCATGTTAATATGTTAGCATAATACACAGCACAATGTGTATTCCATCAGTCTTTAAAAATTTCAATGCTTTAGAAGTCAAATGTCTCCCCTATTTAAAAAAAAAAACGGGGTACAGAGCTAAACTAAGTATTCTTAACTGAGGAAACTCGAATGGCTGAGAAGCACCTAAAATGTTCAACATCCTTAGTCATCAGGGAAATAAAAATCAAAACAATTCTGAGATTCTACCTCACACCAGTCAGAATGGCTAAGATCAAAAACTCAAGTGATAGCAGATGTTGGTGAGATGTGGAGAAAGGGGAACACTCCTTCATTGTTGGTGGGATTGCAAGCTGATACAACTACTCTGGAAATCAGTCTGGTGGTTCCTCAGAAAATTGGACATAGATACCTGAGGACCCGGCTATACCACTCCTGGGCATATACCCAGAAGATGCTCCAACAAATAACAGGGACACATTCTCCACTATGTTCATAGCATCCTTATTTATAATAGCCAGAAGCTGGAAAAAACTCAGATGTACTTCAACAGCGGAATGGGTACAGAAAATGTGGTACATTTACACAATGGAATATTACTCAGCTATTAAAAACAATGACTTCATGAAATTCTTAGGCAAACGAATGAAACTAGAAAATACATCCTGAGTGAAATAATCTAATCACAAAAGAACACACATGGTATGCACTCACTGATAAGTGGATATTAGCCCAAAAGCTCACAATACCCAAGGTACAACTCACAGACTACATGAAGCTCATGAAGAAGGAGACCAAAGTGTGAGTGCTTTGGTCCTTCTTAGAAGGAGTAACAAAATACTCACGGGAGCAAATATGGAGACAAACTGTGGAGCAGAGACTGAAGCAGGGGCCATCTGGAAACTGCCCCAACTGGGTATCTATCCCATGTGCAGTCACCAAATGTAGATGCTGTTGTGGATGCCAGGAAATGCATGTTGACAGGAGCCTGATGTAACTGTCTCCTGAGAGGCTCTGCCAGAACCTGACATATACATAGGCAGATACTCACAGCTAACCATTGAACTGATCAAGGAGTTCCCAATGGAGAAGTTAGAGACAAGGCTGAAGGAACTGAAGGGGTTTGCGGCCCCATGGGGAGAGCAATACCAACTAACTAGAGCTCCCAGGGTCTAAACCATCAGCCTGGGAACACACATGGAGGGATCCATGACTCCAACTGTACATGTCGTGGAGGATGGCCTTGTTGGGCATAGGTGAGAGAGGAGGTCCTTGGTCCCATGAAAGCTGGATGCCCAGTGTGGGGGAATTCGAGGGTGGGGAGGTTAGAGTGGGTGGGTAGGTGGAGGCATACCCAAATAGAAGCAGGAGGAGGGGGATAGGATAGGGGACTTCTCGGGGAGGAAATAGGAAAAGGGGATAACATCTGAAATGTAAATAAGTAAAATATCCAATAATAAAAAAAAGTAGTCAAAGGTCTCTTTAAAATTTCAAAGTCCTTTATACATGAGCCTTTGTAAAACAATGTATAAATAATAAATAATTCATACTTTTTATTCCAAAAGGGCAGAATCTAGGCATAGAAACAATCTGACCAAAGCAAAATCAAAGCTCAGCACTGAAATATAGCTCCTTTAGCACAGTGGGACTTATTACTTAGATATCTCATGATTCTACAAGACATGGACCCTCTTTCTTCTCCAGCTCTGACATCTGTACCACACACAGCTTCTCTTGTAGTCTTCAGTTGGTTCTACTCCACAACTGTTTTGATGGACATACCATGGTCCTAGCTTCACCAATATTCTGGGGCCTCCATTGCAACTGAAGCTGTGACTTCTGGTTTGCCTTATATGCTGCAACCATGGTCAAAGCAACTTGAGGAACAAAGGTTTTGTTCGTTTGTTTTGGCTTTTAGGTTACCTTTCATCAGGAAGAGAAGTTAGGCCAAGAACTCAAGGCAGGGATGCAGTACAGAAATGGAAGCAGAGACCACGGAGGAAAGATGCTTACTGGCTTGATTCCATAGCTTGCTCCATCCCATGAATGGGCACCAGTCCCTGACATTATTACTAATATTATGTTGTACTTACAGACCGGTGCCTAGCATGGCTGTCCTCTGAGATGCTTTACCAGCAATTGACTGAGACAGATGCAGATACTCACAGCCAAGCATCGGAAAGGAGGTCAAGGATTCTTATGGAAATTAAGGGAAGACTTGAAGGAACTGAAGGGGATGGCAACCCTATAGGAAGACCAACAGTGTCAACTAACCTGGACCCCTGGGAGGAATGGGGGGGCACATTTGGGATGTAAATAAATAAAATAATTTTTTTTAAAAAAGAAACCATAGATGTGTGGTGCTTGCTGGCATGTCCAACAGTTCATACTTAGCTAGCCTAAGACTATCTGTCCAGAGAGTGTAGTCTATCTCCTACAGTGGGTGGGACCTCCTCCATCAGTCACCAGTCAATCATAGTCATGGCCACAGGATAGAATCCTTTGGGCAATCCCTAAATTCAGACTCCATTTTCAGGTGACTCTAGGCTGTGCTAGAGGACAGTTAAAGCTAACTTGGGCACCAAACTATCCAAATATTGAGATGAGAATACCCTTTGGAATTTGTCATTAAGATTCAACAGTTACAATTATTCCCAATTTTGTATCAACTATGTCTTATATACCTATAGTGAGAATTTTGGTTTCTTTAAAAACACAAAAACTAGGGGGAGGGGGAAATGGCTATAAGGAAAAAAAAAAAACCCACAGAAATGTTATTTGACTATGTTTTAATCTTCAGTGTGGGAAATGGGGATGCTTCAGATTGTCCACAGCAGCTGACTGTGATTTGTCCTGTGCTCTGGCAGGCATGTAATGTTGCCAGCCAAAGACAGTTTACATTTGAAATTCTAGGGACTCTTAAGAGGATATAAAAATGTCAGATCCCTGAGAGAGGTGGCTGCTACTCCCCTGCTGGCTGGTCCTTTGCTGCAGTTTGCTAGTTGTTGGTTGCTGGTTGCTAGTTGGAGATATTCTGTTGATGAAGATCAAAATTGCTCCAAGGGACTTGAAACACCCTAATCATCAGGAAGTAGTCTAATGATATTGAGCTCCCTTTCCTCTCTAACTTCTTCCTCTCCTACCTAGTTTTGGAAGGAATAAGGGTGGAGATGGGTAGTGAGGAAAAGAACACAGTAAAGTAGCCAAAAGTCTGGTTACATAAACCTCAGGTTTATTTGAAGTAAAATATGCCCATCAGCTTATTTTCCAATTTCAGTATGCCTACATAAAATGGTTTGATTGACAGCAAAATGACAGTTCTGTTATTGTCCAGATATTTAATAATAATAATTCCTCTTACCCTCAAATACCCAGTCAGTGCCTTCATTTTTGTACTGAATACAGTTTAAGGCTTGTATGTACCAAAACTGAGTGAGATCAGTTATAGCATGATTTTCTGAACTATTTCTTAGTCCTCATTGAATCTTTAGGATGCTTTGACTCTTCTCTTTGCAGCTTATTTCCTTAAAGAAAGCAGGACCACCCACTGAGATCCTATAGCCACTCCTGCCAGTGAAGGAGGTAGGCTGACTGTAGACACTCACCTTTCTATCTGCTCCTTCAGATCCAATCTCCTGGTCTCATCCTTAGCTCTGCAGCAGACCTCCTGCTGAGGACTCCCTTCCTCTTCCCCCCATATCCAGTCAACTACACAGATCTTCTACTCCTAACCTCACTTCCCCAACCCAACCCGCAACTCAAGCGGCACTCCCTGTGAACACACAGGTCACTCTAACCAGGGAAGCAAGCTGGCTAGCTGCAGAACTTCACCTCTTCCCTCCATTCCTCCAAGTCCAGTCACCCCAATATCATCTCCATCTTATGCTGTGGCCTCTCCTCATTCTCTGCCCTCCTTTCCAGGGACTAAATTAGGACATCCTGGTGGAACATGCTGCTTTCCTTCCTCTGTGGACCTGGTCTGCTCTTTTAATCTATCCCCATTCCTAAGAGTCAGGTCCTAACAGACAGAAACATATTTTACCTGGAACTCCCAGTGCCACACCTATCAGGACCTCAGGCAAATTTCCTATCAGGCAGCACATAGCAACCACACTCTCCTAAGAACCAGAGAAGAAACAGAAACCAAGAAACAAAACACCCATCCAACATAGACAAGCACCTAGAATTGCAATCCTTCCAATCTCGATTCCTAGATGCCAGTGCAATATCACAAAACCTTAACTAAGACAGGTTCATTTAGTTTCACTTTTATTTTATTTATTTATTTTTGTGTGTGCATGTATGTGTGTTCTCATATGTATGTGTGTGTGTGTGTGTGTGTGCAGTGTGTCATATGCTCATGGTGCATACTGGAGGTTGATGTTTGCTATCATCCTCAGCTACTCTCTAGCCTATGCACTGAGGCATTGTGTCTCACTTAAAGCCAGAGCTCACTAGTTTGGCTTCTCTAGCTAAACAGCCTACTCCAGAAGATCTAGGATTACAAGACCCAGCCTTGTGCCAAGATCACACCCATAGCAATGAATGTGTACTGGGGCTCCAAACTCTGGTCCTTGAGCCATCTTCTTAGTTTCCATTTTAACTTTCAAGAGCTTTTCTTTACTCTATATGCTTAAAGACTGAATCAATAGCATAATCTTAAAATGGTTCTAAAATCAACTGTATAAAAATGAGATACATTCAGAAAGAAACAAACAAAAATAAAATCAAGCTTCTATCCTCTGGTCTCCATTTTTTTCTCCCTTCCCAGGAAGTAAGCATAATATCATTTTGTAGGTTAAGCTTTCATTTTAAATCAATAGCTATTTTGTAGTGCTTGTATTTTATGTTATACATATTATGTTGTTATTTTATAGAGATAAATGATAGACTAGCTTATATATAGTTCTGTACTTTTATAATTTTTTCCCCCAAGCACTTTGAACTGTGAATTGCTGTGGACAAAACAGTGAAGGTTTTATTAGTTTTTAAGTCATAGAGTTACATCCTCTGTCTGCCACTGGGGGCATTTCCACCATGTTTGCATTGTTATAAATGGTACTGCCACAGATAACCTTGTGAACAGTCCTGTAAGAGTTTTGCCAAGGGATATTTAAAATAGATTTCTAGAGAAAAGGTTGTGTCAAAGGTTAAATGCAAACACATCTTTTGCTTTGTTTGTTTCTTTTTGAGACAGAGTCCCCTGTGGTGCAGGCTGGCCTTGAACTCTATGTGGATGAAGTTGTCCTTGAACTCCTAATCCCCCTTCCTCTATCTCTCAAGTGCTTGGATTTCAAGCCATAATAACAAATAATAAGAAAAGGGGCTATGGGTTTGAAAGAGAGCAAGGAGGAGAATGTGAGAGGGAAAGGGAAGGAGGAAATGTTATAACTATAATCTAAAAAATACAATTGAAAAAATATTAAAAATGCATTTTTAGTTAATGATGTCACATTTCTCTCAGGAAGGCTTGATATATTGAGCCATATATCAAGTTTCTGTGAGGCTAGGTGCTTCCTCTCCCACTGAGGCCAGACTAAGGCATCCCAGCTAGAAGAACATAACCCACAGAAGGTAACAGCTTTTGGGATAACCTCACTCCATTGTTCAGGACCTACATAAAGACCAAGCAGCACATCTGCTCCATATGAGCGGGGAGACCTAGATCCAGCCTGTGTATGTTCTTTGATTGGTGATTCAGTCTCTGAGAAACCCCAAGGGTCCAAGTTAGTTGATTCTGTTGCTCTTTCTATGGAGATCCTATCCCTCTAGGGGCTACAAGTCCTAGCCATACCATTCCCTGACATATACCCCAAAGATACTCTACCATCCCACAAAGACACTTGCTCAACTATGTTCATAGTAGCTTTATTTGAAATAGCCAGAAACTGGAAACAACCTAGGTGTCCTTCAACTGAAGAATGGATAAAGAAAATATGGTACAATCTATAAATGGGATATTATTCAGCATAAAAATGAAGACATCATGAATTTGTGGTGGCAATGAATGGATCTGAGAATATCATCCTGAGTGGTTAACTAGGCACCTAAAGAATATGGCATGGTATGTTCTACATAGAAGTGAAGTTAGCCATAAATATAGGATGCTGCATGACTCATGCTACAGACCAAGGAGGTTGGACAGAAAGGAGGCACAAACAAGGATGCTCGAGTCTCACTTGGAAGAAGGAATGGTTGTGAAGGAAGATGAAGGAGGAACTGGTGGGGAAGAAGATGGGATTGGAAGAGGGGTGGGAGGGTTGGAGTCAGGTGTTGGAAGGGCAGGGTGCCAATGGCCATGACATGGGGAGGTAAGGCATATCAAAGAAGAGACTGAGACTGGGTTATTGGAGGTAACCAAGAATCAATGGGGTTATCCTTAGCTGTGACTTGACGTAAATGGGGATATGGACCTGGGAGATGCCTCCTGTGGCCAGGCAAGGAACCCTGGTAGGAGGATAGGGAATATAATAACTCACAAAACTTTTGACAAAGTTATCCTGTCCAAATGCAGGGACTTTGCTAGCCTACCGTTGCATTTTTATTCCTTCACAAAGCAAAATATTGAAGTAGTGAAATCAAGGTAAACCAACAAAATATATAAATTATAGTCCAGTATCCCTCATGAGTATACATACAAAAATTCTCAATGAAGTAGTTGCAAACTGAATACAAGAGATATAAAAAAATAATATTCCATGAATAACTGAATAACTGTTTTTTTTTTTTTTTAGAAGACCATACTCCATATGCAGACTGCATGTTTTGGGATAGCCCCCACTCCAGATGTTTGAGACCTACATGAAAACCAAGCTGCACATTTACAACATATGTGCAGGGAGGCCTAGGTCCAGCCCATGGAGGTAGATCTGTGTAGACTAGGTATGCTCCATGGTTGGTGATTCAGTCTCTGAGAGCTCCAAGGGTTCAGGTTGGTTTACTCTGTTGATCTTCCTGTGCAGTTCCTATCTCCTTAGGGCCCGCACTGTGACAATATTCATGTTTGCGTGTATCCTTTTCCTACTGCAAAAGATTCACTTTAAGTCAAGAAAGTTTTGTTGTAAGGAAAATTCTGTTTCTCAGGATGATATGCACATGAATATAACATAAATTATCAATATGCAAAGGACAACAACCCTAGAAATAGAATGATCTATTGAAGACATTATATGGGTAACATGGTTGATTTTCATTTTGTTTTATTGGGTTTTAGAGGGGGAAAACTTTATTAATAATATAGAAATACGTAAGTTAACATTTTTCATTTATTATTATCTGAATACTGAAAGCTTTATATTTGTTGATTTGTCTACAAATTTTAAAGTTAAAAGATTTGAAGATGTATGTTTTAAAGCAAATAAAAAAAAAAAAAAAAAAAAAAATGCAGAGACTGGGGATAGAGCAGAGATTGAGGAATGGCCAACCAGTAACGGGCCCAACTTGAGACCCATCCTATAGCAAGCACCAATCACTGACATTATTAATGATACTCTGCTATGCTTGCAGATAGGAGTCTAGCACGGCTGTCATCTGAGAGATTCCACCCACCAACTGACTCAGACAGGTGGAACACTCACCACCGCCAAACAGTGGATGGAGCGTGGGGACATTTATGGAAGAATAGGAGGAAAGATTGCATCTCACTTTCTTTTTTTGCTCTAATTTAACTCTTGATCTCGATCTACTATTGTGTCCCATTTAAATTATTTTGTTTTAGAAGCCTAAGAACTGAAATTGCTGCTAAAATAGAGACCACAGGAGCCTGGATACTTCCCAGTCATACAATTTGTTGCTACTTGTTTTTCACTCCTCCATTGGTTGGTAGCTTTAGCTCTGAAAGGGGGAATGGAGATTAGCCAAATTTAGGTTACATTTGCAATGTATGTTGGATGAAACTTTTCTCAAATACTAATGAGTCTACAAGAGGATCTATTCAAAGGCTAAAGCGTAAAGAGAACAGACAATACAAAGACAAACTCCAAATCCTTTCTTCCCAGACACTTATCAAATGTGGCTTTCAAGTTCCTGCAAAGTAGCTGAAGTGTTTGTTCTAATCACTTACATGGCAGAGGTGTTATCTAGGCCTTTTCTGGGTGACTATGTTTATATATGGATAAAAAATTATCATTTTACTAAGATTTAGAGTTCAATCTGTATGATTGTGCATTGTTTGCATTTTCTACAAAGCAGAGGGCCTGTGTGCACATTATTTATTTCATCTTCCTTGATAATTATGTATAACATAGTTTTATACAATTAATATTTATTAGTTTTTCTTTATTCTCTCAGTGTCATCCCATACCACATACATGGCAAATATTGGAGAAAGTTTTTGAAACTGGATTAGTAGAATAGTGTTGAATTCCATAAATATTTCTTGGGGTAATGAAAATAATATGGAGATTATCATAAGAGCTACAATTGCTGATTTTATAACCTGATTAATATTCTCCATAAAATTAGTAATTGTAATATCAAGTTACCATGCTGTACCTCCCTCGATTTTCATTTAGTGATAGCGTAACTAGTAATGTAGACAATACTGATTAAACTCAGAAATTAGAACTTCGTATCTAACACTGTGGTAAAATGCTGCCTGTCCTCCATAAGACCCTGGGTGAACTTCCCAAGGATTGTAACCACAATGAACAAGAGTATATGAAAACTCAGATTCCTTTGAAAATAATGATTGTTTCTCAAACTATATCATATCAAACTTCAACAACTTGGAGGACAGGAAAGTCTCCATAGTATACATATCAAAGTTCAAGAAATTTAGAGGGTAGGAAAATCTCCCTAGGTATACCAAAAACCATAACAAAATCCTACTCTTTAGACCCACGTCTCCACAACAGATAGCAGAAGTTGCCATGTGGGTTCCAGGCTGATGAGCTTCTGCCGTGGGTTGCAGTGGTGCAGCACACCCGCTACAGAAATAGCCTTGAAATATGAGGAGGATAACATTCTTTTCACATCAGACCACAGACAATAGCAGATGTAATTACAGCATTCTGCCATCTGCCCATGGAAATGTCTACTCAGAGTTCTGGAGAGACAAGCAGACCAGTATTGTATGCACTTGAAGAAATAAGAACTATTTTTTTCTTAAACTTGCCCATGGACTGTATGGCTTTTGTAGAGTTATCAGCCTTGTTCCCATGTTGTCCTGAAAATAAGAGACTATTTTGCATTACCTTTGCTCTATTTGATCTAAAGCATTAATGTGAATATATAATATGTGTCTTATTATTAGGAACTGAAGGATGTGTACACACAGGTAAGACATTTCTGATGGCTTAGAATAGTTTTAATATCTACTCATAAAAATGATATATGTATTGATGTATACTTGTAACTTAATTAGGTATGTTTGTGTAAAGTGTGCAATGCAAAAATCCCTGTAGATGTTTTGTTAATGACTCACCAAAGCTGAATGTTTAATGTTTAACAACTAGGTTTTTGGGAAAATTAAAACTCTGATGTTGACAATTTTATGATTTCCATAGTATAAGTATTCATGGCTGAGTTCAAGCTACTAGCTCTCTCTGCTACTGAACATGGAGTTTAGAAAGTTGATGCTGGATCCCTTATTTGGTGACTTATATTTATTTGCAATGAGACAACGAAAACAGATTAGAAATATAAAATTTGATAAAAGTAAAAGCTATATGTTGAGAAACCCTATGTAAACCCAGGTTCCTTCATTTCACAAATACCTTTCTTACCACTTAACACTAGTATGATGTCCTCCCCACAACATGGTTTCCTAGAGTGGAGGACAGCATCTTTATTTTGTTGGCATGATGTGTTGTCAATCTTATGTACACATACACACACATACACACACATTTAGTATTTTCCATATGACATTATGAATAGAATATAGTATTTGGAAATACATTTGTGTAAAGGTTGGTTATTCATATGAAGTTAAAATCTGAGTGTCATGCATTTTATTTGACAAACCAGAGATGCCATACTTAGCCTATCCTTAAATCAGGATGATAAAGACTACAGAATGGAAAAGGACAGGAAGTTAAGAGACAGATTAAACATGGTATTCTTACAAAATGGCATGTTCACATAATGCCAAGGAATGTGAGAAAGCAAACACAGCAAAATCTATTTGCAATATTGAACTATGTCTCACTCACAATTCCATGATGCAGCTAAGTACCTGACCACAATGTAGAGTTGATGGATGATGGAAGAACTGCTCAGTTCTTAAATGCTTAGTTGCTATGTGGCAAAAAAAAAAAAAAAAAAGATCCCAGAAACTAGACTGAAGCCAGATCGTAGAGCGTGGGACTTTGTGATCTGGGAAGTGTGTGTTTGAGAGAGGTGGAGCCAAGGACCAAACATGTATGGAATTGGTAAAAGAATCTCATTTAGTAAGTTTAACCAAGACCTGTAAAAATATTTCTATCTTACCTGGAAAACATAAATCTTTTTACTCCTGTGGACTTCTCTTCCACTGTAAAAGGAAAAGCAGAAAAGCAAAACTGTTTAAGAATGGAGATAGCTAAGTTTGTGGATCAATTTTGTGTTCCTTCCAAAGGCAACGTGATAGATGGGTGAGCTTTCTATCTGTTGTAAGGTTAATAGGAAACACTAGTGAAACACTGCAAGGAAATATGACATTCTCATTCTGATTCTGAGCCTGATGTGTCTGTCATTCAAACTGTATTCTAATCAAATACCTCAGGCACTTGCAGTTACTGGAGAGAAAGGATAAGTATGCAAAGAGAAGGCTGATTTTCCAGCTCAGAGTGTGTTGTTGAGTGTATAGATATACAGAGTCGTTCCTGCCATTGGTACAGTGAGTAGCAGCTATTACCGTGATATAGTTAATTCCCAGGGCTTTTTAATCTGACTATCTTGGGCATCATTGTGTGTGTGTATGTGTGTGTGTGTGTGGGGGGGGGTTGTGGTGGGGGAGAAGGAGAAAGAGACAGACAGAGACAGAGACAGAGAGAGACAGAGACAGAAACAGAGACAGCAGTAGTATTACAACTGTTAACTTACAAACATAGCATTTGTCTTGAGAGTTTTATCTCAATTTGTCAGGTTCATTCTCCATTTCCATTTGCAGACATAACCATTGCTGGGAACTTGGTGAGTAGCTTTTTATATTTACATGCTTTTAGAATATACTAACCATACTACTTATGCATGAGCATAATGTATATACATGTGCACATGTTATGCATATTTGGCACTTAGTATCATGTTTTATAAATATTATTGCTTTGTGATACTTATACTTTGTATAAATATCTATCGGACATAGTTCATTTAATAGGTGTCTACTATTTCCTGGTGTGTGTATGTGTGTGTGAGTGTGTGTTTGTCTATGTGTGCATTGCAGTGTGAGAGTTCCTTTTTCAATTGTATCTTCAGTAAACACTTTTTGCATGGATATATGGTATTTGAGGTCTGATTTTGGGGTTATGGTTGGTAGAAAACACAGATTTACATTTTACCTAAACACTAATTGTGTCCCAAGCAAGGCAACTTCAGTACTTTTATTTTTACATGACTATGTGTAAGAGAATTCTTTTTACAAATTCCTGACATTTTAATAGGTTAACATTTTTGTCTATATGATAGAAGAAATGTATCATAAATAAATATCAGTATTTCTCCACTGCCAGGAAAGATTGAGCATATATATTCATGATAATATCATAGTCATAGTTTTGTGAATTACTTGTTTCTATATTTTGGTTATTTTGCATTGTTTTACTTTTTGTTGACTAATTGATGTTCTTTATATATTAAGTATATCATTGCTTTGTTAGGTAATGGCAGAAATTTCTATTCTCTGCCATACATTTTCAATTTAAGTTATTTTTCATTAATTTACTTATTCATTTTATATCTCAGTCTTGGTCCCCCAGTCCCACCCTTAGAAATTCCTCTCACCATTACCTCCTTCTTTTCTCCTCAGGGAACGAGAAGCCCCCTTAGGTACCATCCCTCTCTATGACATCAACTCTCAGAAGGACTGCCTTCCACTGAGACCCAACCAGGAGGCAGTCCAGTTAGGGGAAGGGGATTCAATGGATGCAACAGAGTCAGAGACAGCCCCCACTCCAATTGTTAGGGGATCCACCTGAAGACCAAGCTGTGTATCTGCAAATGTGTACGGCTCTAGATCCAGCCTCTGCATGCTCTTTGGGATTCTGGTTGGAGGTTCAGTCTGTGTGAGCCCCTATGGGTCCACCTACAGAGTTGACTTTGTAAGTCTTCTTGTAGTGTCCTTGACCCATCTGGCTCACTCTACCCTATCTCTGACTCTTCCACACCACTTCCTGAGCTTCACCTGATGTTTGGCTGTGAGTCTCTGTATCTGTTTCCATCCACTGCTAGATGAAGCGTCTCAGGAGACAGTTATGCTAGGCTCCTGTCTACTAGTATAACAGAGTATCATTAATAGTATCAACAATTCTGGGATGGGTAAAAAGCAAAACAAAACAAAAGAAAAAAACAGGTGTTTAAAAATGTCTTTTTCAATTTTGATGTCATAATATATTTTCTTAAAGATTTGTTTGTTAAATAAGATTCATTGTACCTGAAATAGATATTTGTTTGTTGTAAACCAGTAAATTCAATTTTCCTTAAGTCACTTTTGCTGACATTATTTATTATAGAGTCTGTCTTCACCTACCTTTCTGATTCATGCAGTGCATACATTTTGCACCTGGCTCCTCTGTATTCCTGGGTCACATTCTGTGCTGTCTGTCTCTCCTTATTCATAGATTTAGTTGACAATTACACATTTGACAATTTGTAATTAAATTAGTTTTAGGTAGAGAGTAATATTTTATTCAATGTTGTCATATCTACATTTATATATGAATTATTTTATTTTCTGTTTTCTTGGGGAACTTCTTTTTGATATAAGCATAGAGTTCCTGGTATTTTTAATGTTGATCTTGTGTCAAGAAAGTTGGCTAAACTTAGTTCTCATGAATATTGGTATCAACAAGGGAATGTTGTTTGGAGAAGAATCCAAATAACTACAATATTTGGTCCTTCTTTGATAGAGACTAATAATTTTGCTCTGGTGTATTTTTCTACCAGGGTTAGGTATAGCAATCCTGAATTAAACACATGGCTATGCTTTGTTATGCTTAGATGTGGTGAATGAGAAAAAGTTGTATCTATCTATCTATCTATCTATCTATCTATCTATCTATCTATCTATCATCTATTTATGTACTTACTTTTAAGTGGAGTCTCATTTTATTGACTGCCCCACCGCCAACCTCAAACTTTTGGGTTCAAGCCTTCCTTGGTTACAGTTTTGGATAGTGCCTTCAATACCACATTAGTGGAATCCTCCTTTGTATATTCCTAAATTTATGTATCAGAAGTGCCACTATTCTGATTGTGTCACATGGCTTCATCATATAATATACACTAGGTTTAGGAACTGCATTCTAGTCTTACTTTCCTAGGTATCTAAATAATCAGGAGTTAATTTTTAAATATATATTTTTTATTTTTATTTTGTGTGTATGTATGTTTTGTCTGTAGGTATATACACCATATATATGCAGTGCCTATGGAGATCAGAAAATGGCAGTGGTTTTCCTGGAGCTGGGGTTATAGAGATGTTTATTAGTCACCAAGTGATGGGAACTGAATCCAGGTTGTATGGAAGGGCAGCCAGTACTCCTAACCACTGAGCCATCTCTCCAGCCCTGAACTTAATATCCTTGTAAAGGATTTATATGATTTTATTTCATAGGTATGGGTATTTTCCTTGCAAGGATATCTATGAACCACGTTTGTCTATGGCCCATGAATATTAGAAAAGGCCATCCATCAAATCCTCTGGAATTAGAGTTATAGACAGTTGTGAGCTGTGATGAGAGTACTGGGAATCACACACCCAGGTCTTCTGGAAGAGCAGCCATTTCTCTTAACCACCAAGCCATCTCTCCAGTGAAAAGTATTAATTTTTAAAAAATGATTCCTTTCATTTAGCATCTTTTGTGATTATATAAAACTATAAACTATTGCAACACTTTTTCTTCTTTTATCAGCTAACATAACAAAATACATTGATAAATACTGAATGTGAAATTACCTATTATTCTTAAGATAAATTTCATACATTAATGAAACATTTTATTTAAAATTACATTTGATTCTAGTTTTCTAGTAGTTTTGATTTTATATACTTAAATTGAATCCATAGTTTTCTTCTGTTTTTTAATAGTAATATTACCAAGATTACGTTTTATTTATAGCATAGAATATGATTATTATTTATATAGTTACTTATTTCAATTTTAAAGTGCTAGATATGGAACCCAGAGCTTTAAAGATGCCATGCAAGAGCTTTAATCCTGACTTAAACCCCAGGTAGTTTTATTTTTGCCTTAAAAACAGTAATTTCATCTTGGGTTGGTGTGTGGTCTGTTTCTTTGTCTCCTGATTGGCAGGGAGTGTATCTAACTAAAAAAGAATTTTTTATTTCTTCTTTCTTTGAAATTTATTGTCCTTAATTTGTGTCTTATGATTTTTTTTAAATCTCAGAAGTATCTGTGTAATTATTTCAGTGACTATATTTGAAGTAAAATTACTCTGTTGAATGATAATTATCCTTTGGGGAAGGGACATTTGCTATATTAGGTTCCTTAATTTTCCATTTAAAAATTAAGCTGTTGATACTTCCTTGGAGAAAAATATAATTACCACTTTAAAAAGAGTAGGGAGGGAATCTGGCTGTAATGGAATGTGTATTGCTATGAATTTAGGCAATATTATTTAAAGAAATGAAGAAAGGGGCAAAAGTTGTTCATAGAAGGCTTGAGAGAGCTGCAACAGCTTCTTTTCTACTTTGTCTGAACCATCCATCCCCAAAACCTATCATCTTTTTCTTTAAGTTAATTTCAAGTTAAGCCAATCTCTTAACTTGGTGGCTACCTGTTACGTGGCATGACACATGGCATATGAGAATCTTCATGGACATACCACTGATATTAGTTGATATGAAAATGTAGCTTAGGCAGTGTTCTTCATGGCCTCTTCTGTGAAAGAGATCACCAGTCTGACTTTAGTTTATGTTGTTGCCACAAGCTCTTCTGTTAACACATGGCAGGTATAACATATCAACTGAAGGGTAGCATGCTCACTGAAGCACAGTCTGGGGTATAAAATTATCAGACTTCCTCCCAGTTGTTCCCTCTTCTTTTACATTTGCCATCCCTCTTCACTATACCTACTAGACACCTTTGAAAAGTCAACTTGACTGACCTAAGACCCAAATCTTACCATGTTACTTTCGTCTTGAAAATCCTGTAGTGACTTCTTTTTGTATACAGAAGAAAATAATCAAACTCCTCACTGTGACCTCAAATAATTCCCTATTCCTTGTCTATGTCTTCCTCAATGATATTCACATGCTATTTCTGTGTCTGGTCTTACATGCTGGCTTCCTTTCTGCTTTTGAAGTAGATCCAGTTCCTTTCCTTCTTGGTTTTATTCCTGCTAGTCCTCATGCATTAGAACACTTCAGAAATGTCTGGATTCCAACATTAAATCTAACAACTCTAGCAACACTCTTACTTTCTGGCTCCCCCAACTACTCAATAGCTTATCATTACAGTGCTGCACATATTATCTTTAAAAAGTCAAGTTAGAAAATGATTTTTCTATAGTGGTGAGAGATGTGAAGCTGGAACTGGATTAGCAAAGCCTGCTCCATAGGAAGGTTTGGCTCCTCAGATCCCATGAGTAGAGAGTGAGTGACATCTCCATTGTTAGTGTCCATGGAAGGTCAACCGCAGCTCTTGAGTTTCTTTTCTGAACTTTGCAGCACTTGCTCATAATTGCTTGTTGTTGACTATGAGCTTCTTAATACTCTCTGAGTTAGTTGTGATGTTAACAGCTTGTCATATTTTGCAAGTCTTTCCTCCTGCTGTGGAGGTTGTACTTGCACTCAGACTGTTTCCTTGGCACTATAGAAGCCTTTTAGTTTGCTATAATCTCTTTTGTCTATTTCTGCTTTGTCTTCTGTACTTTTGAGGTCTTGTCAAGAATTTTTGCCCATTCCAGTGTCCTTGGTTTCTTCTAGCAGTTTCACAGTTTAGGGTACCACATCTAAGTTAGGAAAACACTTGAGTTTGATTTTTATATAGTCAGTATAGGGTTAAGCTTCGTTCTTCTGTGTGATGGTCCAGTTTGGTTTGTAGCATCATTTACTGAGAAGACTATCTTTTTTCATGTTCTTAGCACTTAAAAAAAAATCAAGTCATTGTAAAAGTATAGATTTGCTTATAACCCCTCTGTTCTGTTCCATTAGTCTGTGTCTTCCTATTTTTGCCACACCAGGATGTTGCTTACAACCCTTTTGTAATATTATTTGGGGTCAGATAGTACAATACTTTCCACTTTGATCTTTCTGCTCAAGATTGATTTGGATATCTGAAGACATGCATATTGCAAACAAATTTTAGGATTTTAGATGGATAGTTTTGTTAGACATGTCATTGACATTTAAATATGGATTACATTTAATCTGTAGAGCATTTTGGACACTTTGATGGCATTGATACTGATATTGGATCTTTTAACAATATTGATACTAATTATAAACATGGAATGTATATATTTATAGCAATATATTCATTTCTTTTAGAAGTGTTTTATGGTTTTTAATGTAAAGATTATATTCATTTTCTAGTTAAATTTATTTCTGGATCTTTTCTTTTGTGGGAGTTATTACAAATAGGATTGCTTTCTTTATTTCTACCTAGGATAATTGACTCTTGTTACATAACAATGTTATTGACATTTTTATTTTGAGTTTGTATTCTATGGCTTTCAGCTAATTTACTATTATTATCATTTTGATTATTATTTATAACTTCTTTTTTGTAATTGTAATATAACTAAATCACCTCTCCCTTCCATTTCCTCCTTCCGTACAGTCCCATATGTCCGAATTTACGGACTCCTTTTCCTTTAATTGTTGCTATATGTGCGTGCATGCACTTTAGCACGCACATTTCTACAGTGTTCTTAATCTGGATAATGTTATTTATTTCTGTGTTTTCAGATGATCATTGGTATTAGATAGTCAATTGGTTGTTTTTCCCTGGGGAAGATTATATCTCTCACTTTCAGCACTCCTTAGTTACCTGTAATTCTTTGGGTAGGCTTGAGATCTCATGGGCTATCCCCTCACCTAGGCATTCTATTGACATTGTTGATCTCATGCTTCAGCAGTCATGTTGGTGAGAATTTATGTGAGTAGCTTCTAATAGTACTAAGACAGTCTCATAGGTAACTCCCTGGTTGTCTGGCATTTACAACAATAAAAATACCACAACAAAAAGAGAGAAAACTACAGGCCAATGTCCCTTATGAAAACAAGGCACCAGTAAGGGAAAATAAGACTCAAAACTGCACAATAAAATACTTGCAAACAGAATACACACACCAAAAACTTACTCACTGCTATCAAGTTGGCTTTATTTTTGAGATCCGGTGATGATTCAACATATGCAAGTCAATAAATGTAATAAAGAAACAAATAGCCTTAAAAAGAAAAGTCACAGGATCATATTAATAGGTGTAGAAAAGCCTTTGAAATAAAATCCAACATGCTTTCATGCTTAAAGTTTTATGGAAGGTAGAACTAGAAAGAAAAGTATCTCAGAATAATAAAAGGTACATATGGAACGATGGAAACATCTTTTAAAACAGAGAAAATCAAGCAATAGCACTGAAGTCGGGTACATCCCAGGGGTTTTACTATTTCTACTTCCTTTCAATATTGTACTTGAAATATTAGCTAAAGCAATAAGGCAAGAGAAGGAAATTAAAGGGACACAGAGAAAGAAGTCAAACTATTCCTATTTGCAGATGACTTGATGTTAACATAAAACATTACAAAAATTCTACCAGAAAACATCTAGAAGCAATGGACATTTCAGTTATGTGGCATAATATATAGAATCAAGTTGCACAAATCAATAGTTTTTTCTACACACCACTAATAAACATAGAGAGAAAAAGATCTTATAGATACTTCCTTTACAATAGCTTCAAAGAATACTAAATACCTAGGAATAAACCTAAACAAGAAAGTAAAGAACCTTTGTAATGAAAACCTTAAAGCTATTAAGAAAGACATAGAGAATGATACAAGAAAAATGTAAAGATACACTGCTTTCATGGATTGGCACAATTATGTTGTATAAATGACCATTTTACCAAAAGCTCTTTACAGACTTCATGCAATCCCAACCAAAGTCTTCAAAAAACTATTCTAAAGTTCGTATGTGTGGAACCGTGAAGTGTAGCTCATTCCCAGTTGAGCTAAGGCTTGAAACCCTGGAGACCTGAAGGGACAGTAGGTGTTTTGCCTGTTTTCTGGCCGGAGGCCCATCACTAGCTGTAGCCCTCAATAAATTTGTGGCCATCAGTCACATAAGGGTAACACCCCAATCCCCTCCACAGGTAGAGGACTTGTAGTCACCTAAGTTAAGACAGATCTCCATTTTAATGAGGTACCTAAAGGCCTGGAGGCTTAGACAATAAACTTTCCTTCTCAGACACTCCTCCCTGCAAAAGGTATTTAATCTGAGGCCCTGAGAAGGGGGGTATGGTTTTACTCATCCACTTTCCACCATGACAATAAATGTGTTAAAACCATGGACTGTCTCTTTTTATGGTGATCTGCCATGGGGAGCCATGGAAAAGGCCTTCACCTATAGAGCCACCATCTAATCTCCCATTGAAGGCCTCTCTGCACTCCCAGCCAAGGCTGCCACCAATCCCAAGCCTGCCCCAGCCATCAAGACAAGGACTCCCCACAAGGGACCAGCTGGAGTGACCCCCCCAGATCCAGTCTGCTGCGGGGTAGCCCCCACTCCATTCTCAGCTCTTCTGTGGTATCCAGCAGCGCCTGGGTGTCTGAGAGTCTAAGATCAGCTCCAGCCTTGTTGCAGGCCTGGGAACCCCTGAGCCAGCTCTGGTGTGCCTCAGACTGCTCTTTCCCACCCCCAAAGTGGTGTTCTGGGGCTGCCCTATTGCCCAACACCTGCCCTGCGACAGTGTGGGGTAAGGGTGATCAATTTCCTTCCTGTGTCATGTCCTGCTTCCCTCAGCAGCGGAGCCCTGTGGCAGAGCAGACAAGAGATCCATAACCCTACACATATGGAAACACTAGAGATGTCAGCTACCAAAAATAACCCTGAGAAAAATAAATAATGCTGGAGGATTTAATTTTCTAGATCGTAAACTATATTTTAGATCTATAGAAATAAAAGCAGCCATGTCCTGCCACCAAAAACAAACACTTCAAGACAACAACAACAATAACACTCAGATGTATAGAGTAATGAAAAAAAATCAAAGACTCACACATAAGTACACATAGCTTCAGTCATTTAATATCTGACAAATATGACATGTGCTGGAAGAAAGAAAGCATCCTCAACAAGTAATGCTGAGAAAACTGGATGTCTATGAGCAATAGAATGAAATTAGATCCATATCCATCACCATGCACAAAAACTAACTCCAAATGGACCAAAGAACTAACAGGAAACCTGAAGGAAGACAAATGCTAGACAAAAACCCAGGCAGTACCCCCACATCATGTAGGAAAAGTCTTTCTGGATAGAATTTCATTTGACCAAACCTTAAGGCTAACAAATGACAAGTGAGACTTGTAAAATTAAAAAGGTTCTGTACAGCTAAAGAAACAACGGGTGAAAAAGATACTCAGAAAGGGAGATAATCACTGCCACTCACACAGCGGACAGAAGATTAATATTCAGAATATATAAAGAATTCAACAAACAAACAAAAGCAAAACAAAACAAACAAACTCAAAACAACCCAGATGACACATTTGAAAAATAGGCCTGGAGCCTGAGCATAGAATCCTCAAAAGAAGGAAGAACAATGGCTAATGAGTATCTCAAAAATGTCCTTTGTCCCTAGCAATTAGGGAGATATAAACTAAAACAACGCTGAGATTTTATCTTATCCCAGTCAGAAAGGCAAAGATCAACAACATAATCTGAAACAAATGCTAGAAGGATTGTGAGGAGATGAAGCCTCATTCACTGTGAGATTGCAACTGGTCCAGTGACAGTGAGAACCAATGGAGATAATTCTCAAAAGAGCTAAAATAAATCCAGCATAGGACCCAACGACACCACTCCTTGGTATTTGTCCAAAGGACTGTACATCTTACTTCACTGACACTTGCTCAGTTATGTTCACTGTTTTATTCACAATAGCTGGGAAATGGAAACAACCTAAGTGCCCTTCAATTGATGAATGTATAATAATAATGTGATATATATATATATATATATATATATATATATATATATATATAGTGGAAAATTATTCAGTTGTAAAGAAAATTGAAATTATTTGTGGATAAATGGATAGAATTAAAAACATAATACTGAGTGAGGTAACCTAGACCCAGAAAGACAAATGTAATCTCTCTCTCTCTCTCTCTCTCTCTCTCTCTCTCTCTCTCTCTCTCTGTGTGTGTGTGTGGTGTGTGTGTGTGTTTTCTCATCTGAGAATCCTATCTCCAAATCTTCAGATGTGATAACATATTCTGGAGTAGATGCAGAAACCAGGAAAGTTAAAAGGAACTTTTAGAGGTCAGGGGTCAGGGGAACAATAGAGAGGGAAATAGCAAGTGATCTAATCAGAACAATGGGATAGAGGAGGTTTCTTATTAGGGATGTGGATAAAAATGGATATAAGAGAGTGAAATAACAGTAAGATTTTAAAGCAATCATATTATTGACTGTCTGCCTTAAAAAAATATCCCACCACTAAACATACGCCCTCTTTTGAGGTATTTTTATTAATTAATTATTTTATTTATTTACATCCCAAATATTGCCCCTCTCCTGGTCCACCCTCACAGAATTCTTCCCCTCATCCTCTCTCTACTTTACCTCTGAGAGGTTGCCCCACTTGTTTTCCCCCAAACCCTGGGCATCAATCTTTACTGGATTTGGAGCGCCATCTTGCACTGAGGTCAGACAAGGTAGCCCTCTGCTACATATATACCTGGGCCCTAAGCTTTTTGGTTGGTGGCTCAGTCTCTGGGAGCTCCCAGGGGTCCAGATAAACTGACACTGTTGGGCTTTCTATGGTGATGCCATTCCCTTCAGTTCCTTTAGTTCATTTCCTAACTCTTTCCTAGAGGTCTTTGATCTCCGTCCAATGCTTGGTTGTGAGTATCTGCATCTGTCTTAGGCAGCTGCTGGTAGAGCCTCACAGAGGAGAGCCATGCTAGGCTCCTGTCTAAAAGCACAACATATCATCAGTAAAAGTGTCAAGGATTGGTGCAGGATGGATCTCAAGTTGGGCCTAACATTCAACAGATAGAAAAAGATTGAAACAACCCTTTGCATTCTGTCAGATAACTATGACTGAAGGCTGGACTTCAACAACAACAGAAACAACAGAAATCCCACATACTCATGGAAACTAAACAACTTTGTACTCAATGATAACTTGGTCAGGGAAGAAATAAAGAAATAAATAAAAGACTTTCTAGAAATCAATGAAAATGAAGGCACAACATACCTAAACTTATGGGACACAATGAAAGCAGTGTTAAGAGGAAAATTCATAACAGTAAGAATTTTTATTAAGAAATTGAAGAAATATTATACTAGCAACTTAAAAAAAATAGGACACCTGAAAGCTCTAGATCTAAAAGAAGCAAACATATCCAAGAGGAATAGATGGCCGGAAACAGTCACACTCAGGGCTGAAATCAATTAATTAGAAACAAAGAGAGCAATGAAAAGAATCAACAACCAAGAGCTGGTTCTTTGAGAGAATCAAAAAGATAGACAAATCCTTAGCCAAACTAACTAAAAGGCACAGAGACAGTATTCAAATTAACAAAATCAGAAATGAAAAGGGAGACGTAACAATAGAAACTAGAGAAATTAAAAAAACAAATCAGGTCTTACTACAAAAGCCAATACTTGACAAAACTGAAAAATCTAGCTGAAATGGATAATTTTCTAGGCAGATACCACATACCAAAGTTAAATCAGATCAGGCAAACTATCTAAACAGCCCCATAACCTAAAGAAATAGAAGCAGTCATTAAAAACTTCTCAACCAAAAAAAAAGCCCAGGACCAGATGGTTTTAGTGCAGAATTTTACCAGACCTTCAAAGAAGAGCTAATACCAATGCTTCTCAAACTATTCCAAAAATAGAAACAGAAGCGACACTATCTAATTCATTCTATGAGTCCACAGTTACCATGATACCTAAACCACACAAAGACACAACAAAGAACTTCAGGTCAATTTCACTTAGCAACATCAAACACAGCACCCATAGGCCATTGAAATGGAATTCAGCTGAAAGCATCCTCCAGGAAGACTGATTTAAATGGGCATTCAAGCTTCCAAAGGAGGGAAGCAAGCAAAAGTCCTGGCCAGATATGATACCTGTGAACCACAACGATGACTAGCATGGTGGGAAAATCCTAAGTGTCAATAGTGGCACACATATCCTGGAAATAACCCATTATCCATAAGGAAAAGCATGACTCGTACTGGAAACCTACCTAACTACCCAGCATTAATGAAGTCATGGATTTTGGAAGAGAACCTACTGTCAACAGTTATTAAAACAGTATAATTGCTAACTATATTCTAAATATTTGTCCTCATACTCACAGATAAGTTTAGTCCTCAGTCTTCAACAAATTACTTTTAGCAACAGACAAAGATGATTACAGAAAAACCACAACTAATAACTAATTAAAATGCAGAATTGTGGAGCCTAGTCCCAATGAGTACATGTATCAAACACACACACACACACACACACAACACACACACACACACACACACACACACAGAACTCAGGGAACATTGCCTAAGAAAGGGTAGGGAAATTGTAAGATCTCATTTTTGTGGAGTCTAAAATACTTTGTATGTAAGATGATAGCATCCATTAACTGTAACATTCAATTTTGATGACCTTTACTTCTTTCTCTTGCCTGATTGCTCTTCTTGAGAAGGACAGTGTTGGAAATGGTCTACTCTGGTTTGATATGTGACTTAGCCTGCAAAAAAACAACCAAACAAAATCTTGTATTTTGGTGTACAGTAACAGCATGTCACATCACACATCAAACCAGAGGTTTGTTCCACCACCCATCCCCAACCTCACCAGACTCTAAACTCCCTGGGGCCTCCAGTAGCTTGAGAAGATATAGGTACTTCTTCTCTGACTGAGTCCAGACCCAGCAGTCCTCTGCTGTATATGTGTTGAGGGCCTCATATCAGTGGTGTATGCTCCTGGTTGGTGGTCCAGTGTTTGAGAGATCTCGGGGGTCCAGGTTAATTGAGGCTGTTGGTCCTCCTACAGGGTTACCCTCCTCCTCTGGTCTTTCAGCTTTTCCCTAATTCTACCATAGGTGTTAGTAGCTCTGTCCATTAGTTGAGTGCAAATATCTGCATCTGACTCTTTAAGCTGCTTGTTGGGTCTTTGGAGGGCAGTTATGATAGGTCCCTATTTGTGAGTGTTCCATAGCCTCAGTAGTAGTGTCAGGCCTTGGGGCCTACCTTTGAGCTGGATCCCATCTTGGGCCTGTTGCTAGACCTTCTTTTCCTCAGTCTTTGTCCCTGCAGTTCTTTCAGACAGGAACAATTATGGGTCAGAGTTTTGACTGTGGGGTGGCAACCCCATCCCTCACTTGATGCCCTGTTTTGATTCTTTCTGCTGGCCCTCAGGGCTTCAGTCCTTTTTCCATACCCAATACCAGATCATGTTCTCCTCTTCCCACCACCCTGAGCTCTGATCCACTTTCCCTCCTAGGTCTCTCCCTCCCTCCTTCCCCTCTCCCCCACTTGAGAATTCACAACAGAGGAATCTCAAATGGCTGAGAAGCACCTAAAGAAATGTTCAAAGTCCTTAGTGATCAGAGAAATGCAAATCAAAACCACCCTGGGATTCCAGCATACACCAATCAGAATGGCTAAGATCAAAACCTCAGGTGACAGCACGTGTTGGTGACGATGTGGAGAAAGAGGAACACTCCTCCATTGCTGGTGGGATTGCGAACTGGCAGAACCACTCTGGAAATCAATCTGGAGGTTCCTCAGAAAATTGGAAATAGGTCTACCTGAAGACCCAGCTATACCACTCTTAGGAATATATCCAAAAGATGCCCCACCATGTCACAGGGGCATATGTTCCACTATGTTCATAGAGGCCTTATTTGTGATAGCCAGAGCTGGAACAACCCAGGTTGTGCCACAATAGAAGAATGGATACAGAAAATGTAGTTCGTTTACACAATGGAATACTACTTAGCTATTAATAATGAGGACATCCTGAGTTTTGCAGGCAAATGGATAGAACTAGAAAGTGTCATCCTGAATGAGGTAACTCAGATCCAAAAGACATGCATGGTATGTACTCACTAATAAGTAGATATTAGCCAAAAAAAAAAAAACAATGTACAGAATACCCAAGATACAGTCCACAGAACTCAAAAAGGTTAACAAGCTGAAGGGCCCAAGTGAGGACGCCTCAGTTCCACTTGGGAGGGAGAACAAATCACTGTTAATTTTAAAAGTTTATTTAGATGTAATTTTTGAGTGATGAATGTTTGAGTAACATACAGCTTGTGTTAAACGCAAATAATACTTTTCCTTACAAAATATCATTTTTTTTTGATCAAGCTTCATTCATTTGGTTGTATTTTGACCAGATGAATTCTACTTAGAAACTGCAAGCTAGAAACTCATAGCCTAAACACAGCCTGCAATGTGTATTATTTGACTTCTACCATGTTTAAATATTTTGAATTAGTTGCTATCACTAAAATATGAAATGTCACTTCAGTGTTCAGACTGAGTTTTCCTGAGAAAATATAGGACAACCTGGTAGCCTTGGTCCATTTGCCTCCATGATACCATATGGACTTCATTTTGCAGTAGCTTCTGTTGGTCATGGTACATTAATCTGTAGTACCTCTGCGAACTCCTTACCTTCCAGAATTTGAGATCATTTTATTCTATCCTTTTAATGCCTAGGTAGCATCAGTTAGTGACCAACTAATAGTAAGTTAGACATTATTACTCCAGAATACAGTTTCTCCATGATATTAGATTAATTATAGAAGCAGCATAGTTGTATGTTAAAAAAAAAAGGTGATTATGTAATCCAAGAAGCTTCATTTGCTTTGTAACAGTGAGAAAAGGTAGAATATAAACATAAATCAATGTGTTCATTTATCCCTTTTGATAGGACCTAGTTGGTAATCATTGTAACACTTTGGAGTCAAAGTTCTTTCTCTGTAAAGTGGAATGGTGTATGTTCTTAAGGTTCCTTTTAGTCTTAACAGCGTTTTAAAAAGAATCATCTTCTTCACATGTTTACTTGAGCTATTAACTATGACATACATACAGCTGTTTGGGGTCTGTTGACTTGACATTCTGTCATAGGGCAATGTCGTTTCTGTATCATGCACACCTGCTTGACACTTCCTAGGCACCCCCATGGGTTCTCAGAAGGGCTATTTAAGTTGAGTGCTATTATTCAAATTATTCCCTCACAGACTGTATTTGACAGAGTTGAGCTGCATGATTCTATTTCTCTTGACATATACTTACGTTTCTAAATGAAAGGGGAAAGTTCATACATGATTGTATTTTGGCTTCATAAAAAGAATGATGCAGGATTATGCACAGCTCCCTCTGTGTGTGGTGGGAATGTTTCAGAGCACACTTGCCTTGTGTGTAGTGTGTAGGGGAGATTCTGGCATTTTGCTGAACTTAACCCATCTGAACTCCACTTTGGAACATCCTGAGGCCCACTCTCTACCCCCGATCCTGCTGAATCCATGTTACTTTTTCACTGATGAGCTTCTAGAGGTATTGTGTCTAAGCCAGGGTCTGAATAGGTTGATAAGCAACCAAATATTTGAGCCTCAGAAATACAGGTTGATACCTACGGAATTAGGATGAAACACAGGGGACGTTCTGTATGAACTGCAGAAAACTAGTTTCTAGAAGAAAACCCCTCCTACTGATGTAAGACACGTAGATTTGTGCTTACCTACGATTTACAGGAAAGTCCTATTAAAAGCTTTGGGACTGGTTTTCTCTAAGAGAGCATTGCATCTATAATTAAGAAATAGGTTTAAATTGTGCTAATAATTATCCTACCTGGCATGAAAATCTACAAAGATTCTTAGAGGATTAAATTGTCCCTGCTGAGTTTTATAAGCAATACACTTTTCAGAAAGAGAAGCTAAAGTAGGTAAATAGGTTTTCAAAAATAAAAAGTCTGCTGTATCTAAGTAGGTTACATTCAGAATTGCTCCTTTTGGATCTGTTTATCTTAATTTGGGCTATGTAATATTGATTACAAATACCAAAACAAGGCACTAAATAAAGGAGGTAACCTTGAATTATTTGACCATGAGACAGAAAAAGGTCTTTAATGTCAAGATGCAGATACTGGATGCTCCAGAGCCACTGTACCAAAATAGTTTCCAGCCGAGTCATCTCATGAAAGGGTTCAAGAGTGGGCCCGTGTGGATTTGCCCAAGATTGGTGATTTCCTAAAATGTCAAAGCATCACCCATGGTGTATATTATAATATAAGACCCTAGGATTTAGTAGGTGGCATTGTTGGAAGAAAGATTTGAGAATGTTTTAGTTTGGCTTTCTACTGTTGTAATAAAACACATGAGAAACAGCTTGTGGAGAGTAGGCTTTATTTGGCCTATGTATTCTGGGTCACAGTTCATTGAGAGAAGCCAAGGCAAAACACAAACACGGCAAGAACCTGGAGGCAGGAGCTGGCTGTGGAAGAATGCTGCTTACTTATTTGCTCCAAATGACTTGGTCAGCCTACTTTCTTAAAGCACCCAAGACAGCAGTTTAATGATGACACCAACCACGGTGAACTGGGCCCTTCCTCTTTAAGGGCCCACAAATCATGCTGTCTTATTGGTGCCACAGTAAGATGCCTTTTGTTGCTATCTTACTAAATAGAAAATAATAAATCCATTTATAAGGAATAATTACACAGGCCAATACAGTGGGGATATTTTTCTCAACTGAAGTTCCCCTTTCCAAAATGACTCTTGCTTATATAAAGTTGACAAAAATTAGTCAGAATAGAGAATCTTCATTTTAAAAATATGTTTACTAGATGAATCTTTCAAATACATTCTAAGTCTGAGATTATTGTTCTATAAACATGAACAAACAACATGCATATTTAAAGCATGAATAAGAGGTGAAACAACAGTAAAAGATATCTGGTATATATGTACATATATTGAGAATAATAGTGATCTAGATAAAAATAAGTAACCCAAATTATCTGTATTTGCCTTTGGAAGATATCTTGGCAGCAGAGGCACTATTATGAGTTAGTTTCACTTAAGATAATAATAAATAGTTTTTTATTTCCAAAATATGCACTTGAGAATTTGTGTGTGCAGAGAGAAATATCTTCATATTGTAAAATAGTGACAAGGAAAACTACTTATAATTTAAAGTTTACCACAAAAAACCTACACTGAATACAAATACAGATAACTAAGGACAAGGCATTATGGTTTAATACCTTCTACAACATGTCTCATTTCCACAAATCATGCTGGCTTACTAGTGCCACAGTGAGGTGCCTTTTGGTGCTATTTTACTAAATAGAAAATAATAAATCCATTTATAAGAAATAATTACCCTTTATGGAGTGGTCATTTTTTTTTTAACAATCTGAATTTTATTCTGTATGTACATGCACTGCTCTTGGGAAGGTATACTGTGAATATAGTAGGCAGCTAAAGTTTTATGACGACCACTTTTTACTTTATTTTCTTCACACTCTAAAGATTGAAATAATAATTCTTTTTCCCATTTATCTAAGCAAAGCAAACATTCAGGAACTTGTGGGTAGAAATATTGAACATACTTATTCCATTTTCATTTTGGGATTGCTTAGATTTGTATAGGTTTACAATGTATGTTTTCCAGACACACTACTGGACCTGTAAATTTGGTGGTCACTAGAATCACAAGCTATTCAGGCTAGAAGGTGAGAGAGAAATGGAAACTAAGGAAAAAAAATCCAAAAAAATCATCTACTGCCATCACCACCACCACTACCACCACCACCACCACCATCAAAATAACAGAAATCACTGGTCATTAATATCCCTCAATATCAATAGACCCAATTCCCCAATAATAAGACACAGGGTAACAGAATAAATGCAAAAAACATAATCCATCTTTCTATTGCATACAAGAATGATACCACCAAAGAGACATTACCTCAGAGTAAGTCTTTAGAAAAAGATTTTTCCAACCAAATGAACCTAGAATAACCATTATAATATCTTAACAAAATAGACTTAGAATACAAATTAATCAAAAGAAATGTGGAATGACATTTCATACTCATCAAATGAAAAATCTGCCAAGATGACAGAGTTTTCATTCTGAACATCTATTCCCAACAACATGGCACCCACATTTGTAAAAGAAAAACTTAAATCACACATAGAGCTCCACATGTTATTAGTGGGACACTTCCCACTAATCAAACAACATCCCACTCTCACCAAAGGACAGATCATCTAGACAAAAACTAACACAAAAATAATGGAACTAACAGATGTTTCTGACTCAAATGGACCTAAGATATCTACAGAACATTTCACCCAAACACAAAAGAATATACCTGAGCAACTCATAGAACCTTCTTCAAAATGACCACATACTTAGTCACAAAGCAAGTCTCAACAGATACAAGAAAATTGAAATAACTCCCTGTATCTTATCAGGATACTGTTTATTAAAGCTTGGTTTCAAAAACCAAAGAAACAACCAAAAGCCTAGAAACTTTGGAAATGAACAACTCACTAATGAATGACCACTAGGTCAAGGCAGAAATAAATAAAAAATTTAAAGACTTTTTAGAATTCAATGAAAATGAATATACAACATAAGCATATTTATGGGACACAACAATAGCGTGCTAAGAGGAAGTGCCTTCATAAAGAAATAGAGAGATTTCATACTGGCAACTTAACAGCACACCTGAAAGCTCTAAAACAAAAAGAAGCAAAACATTCAAGATGGCAGGAAACAATCAAATCTCAGGGTTGAAATCAATCAAACAAAATTATACAAAGAATCAATGAAACAAAGAGTTGGTTCTTTGAGCAAAATCAACAAGACAGACAAAACTTTATCCAAACTAACTAAAAGATGGAAAGAATATCCAAAGTAACAAAATAAGAAATGAAAAGGAGAACATAGACACTGAAGAAATCTAAAGAATCATTAAGTCTTACGTTAAAAACCTGTACTCCAGAGTCAATTCCCAACAACCACATGGTGGCTCACAACCATGTATAATACGATCCGATGCCCTCTTCTGGTGTGTCTGAGGACAATGATAGTGTATTCACGTATATGAAACAAATAAATCTAAAACCAAACCAAAGCAAAACAAAAAACCCCAAAACACTGTATTCCACAAAATTGAAAAATTTACACAAAATGTACAATTTGGTGATAGATACTACTTACCAAAGTTAAATCAAGATCAGATAAACAATTTAAATTGGCCTATAGCACCTATGGAAATAGAAACAGTCATTAAAAATCTCCCTCGCCACAAAACTAAACAAAACAAAAAAAAAAAAAAAACAAAAAAACACAACCCGAAAAACCCAAAAAACAAAAAGATCAAAACAACCCAAACCCCCTCCCCCACACACACATCAACCAATCAAAACAACCACCAAACCAAACCCAACCAAAACAAAAAAACAAAACAAGACAAGGGCCAGATGGTTTAAGCACAGAATTCTAGCAGATTTTCAAAAAGCTAGTACCAATACTCCTCAAATTATCACACAAAATTGAAACAAAAGGAACATTGCCAAAGTCATTATAGCCACACTCAACCTGATACTCAAGCCACACAAAGACTCAACAAAGAGAATTACAGACTAATTTGTCTCATGAACATTGCTACAAGATTACTCAGAAACCTTATCCAAGAATATGTCAAAAAGATCATTCACCATGATCAAGGAGGCATCACTAAACCTTCACCCAGCAGATACCCTGTTCTGAAAGGTATCTGTACACCCCCCCTGAACACCTATCTCCGGTGTCATTCCCTTCCCCACATCCTGCCTTTTTGTGTTTATAACCCCTGTGTGAATAAGTAAATTATGATTTGATATAAATAATTAAATAAATTTTAAAAAAAAATTCAGGGATTGGTCAACATACTAAAATCTGTCAATATAATCCATCATAAAATCAAACTGAAAAAAAATCACATGATCATCTCAAATAGATGACTGAAAATGCCTTTGATAAAATTCAATACCCCTTCGTGATGAAAGTCTTGGAGAGATCTGGATACAAGGGATATCATTAAGGCAATACTTGCAAGCCTATAACCACCACCAAATTGAATAAGAGCAATTCCACTAAATCACACAGGAACAACACAAGGCTGTCCTCTCGCTCCATATCTATTACTAGAGTATTTGAAGTTCTAGCAAGAATAGTAAGACAATGAAAGGAAATCAAAGGGATACAAGTGGAAAGGAAAAGTCACAGTATTTCTATTTCCAGATGATATAATATTAGTATACATGAGGCCAAAAAATTATATCAGGGAACTCCTACAGCTGATAAACACCTTCTGCAAAGTGTTTGGATACAAGATTAACTACAAAGCTCATTACCAGAGCTTGATGTGGTAATAACCACATATGTTTGGCATAAAAAAACATGTCAATGGAATCAAATAGAAGAATCAGACACATATATAGACACCCTATTTTTGACAAAGAAGACAAATTATATATGAGAAAAAGAAAGCATCTTCAACAAACATGAGCTTGAACTTTGCTGCTCTGGTAACCAAGAAGAAATTCAATGGAGGACTGGACACCAACTCAGCCACAAAACTTTGACCTATGTCCTGTCTATAAGATTGTTGGAGTGAATGTGCCCGACCAATGATTGATCTAGCTTGAACTTATGCACTCGGAGGGAGCCTCTGCCTGATATTGTGGCAGGGCTAGCGACTAGAGGCTAAATAGCCAAGGACCTTGAATAGAACCAAACAGGAAAGGATTAATATGAAAAAGTAATATCTGACCGGGCGTGGTGGCGCACGCCTTTAATCCAGCACTTGGGAGCAGACGCAGGCGGATTTCTGAGTTCGAGCCAGCCTGGTCACAGAGGAGTTCCAGGAACAGCAGGGCTACACAGAGAAACCCTGTCTCGATAAAAACCAAAAAAAAAGAAAAGAAAGAAATATCTGGTATACTCGTAGGTTGGTGCCTAGCCCAATTGTCATCAGAGAGGCTTCATCTGGCAACTGATGGAAATAGATGTAGAGACCTACAGCCAAACGTTAGGCAGAGCTCAGGATTCCTTCTGAAGAGGAGGAGGAGGAAGAATTGTAAAAACCAGAGAGGTCAAGGACACCTCAAGAAAACCCACAGAATCGACTAATCTGGGCTCATAGGCAATCACAAGAGACTGACCCAACAACCAGGGAGCCTGCGTAGGACTAACTAGGCCTTTGCATATATGTTACAGTTGTGTAGTTTGGTTGTCTTACAGGACTCCTAACAACATAACAGGAGCTATCTCTGACACTTTTGATAGTTTTTGGGACCCTTTCCTCTTACTAGGTTGCCCTGTCTAGCTTTAATATGAAGGAATGTGCAGAGACTTCCTGCAACTTGATATACTGTGTTTGGCTGGTATGAATGGGAGGCCTGTCCTTTTTGGAGCATTCAGAGAGCATAGAGGAAGGCAGAGGATAGAGATCGGGGCAGGAACTGGGAGGAGAAAGGGAGTAACTTCAGTTGAGATGTAAAAATATAATCATAATAAAAAAGATTTTTATGAAATATATGGTGTGTTATGACACCTCTAACTTGGCATGCTTTTAGAAGTTATTAAAAGTATAGGTGAAAGTTCAATACATGAAGATAGAATTTGGCAGGTTCTAAAAGGGGAAAAAACATTTTTTTTTATTAAGTCAGTTAATTTGTTTCTTTATATCTCAAATGCTGCTCTCCCTTGGTCCCTCTCTCACCAAGTCCCTTCCCCACACCCTTTCCCCTTCTCCTCTGAGAGGGTGGGACTCCCCTGGGTATCCCCTCACCCTGGCACATCAAGTCTCTGCCAGATTAGGCACATCCTCTCCCACAGCAGCTAGACAGGGCTACCATAAAGACTAGCTTCCTGTTTGCTACATATGTACCAGGGGCCTCACTCCAGCCATGTATGGTCTTTGGTTGGTAGGTCAGCTTCTGAGAGCTCCCAAGGGTTTATTGATTCTGTTGGTCTTCCTATAGAGTTCCATCTACTTCTGGGCCTTCGATTCTTCCCCCAGTTCTTCCATAGGTGTCCCTGACCCCATCTAATGATTGGGTATGGGTATCTGCTTTCTGTTTCAGTCTGCTTCTGGATATAGTCAAAGGACATTTGTGCTAGACTCCTGTCTGAAAGCATAACAGAGTATCATTAATAATGTCAGAGATTGGTGTTTGCCCATGGAATGGGTTTCAAGTTGGGCCAGTTATTGGTCCACCTCTGGTCAGTCTCTGCTCCATCTGCATTTCTTTTAGACAGGATAAACTTTGGGTTGAAAGTTTAGTGCATGGGTTGGTGTCCCTATCTTTCCACTGGGGATCCGCTTGCCTGGTGGTGGCCTCTACAGGTTCCATGTCCCTACTGTTAGGCATCTTCCACTAAGGTCACCTACATGGACTCCTGAGAGTCTCCCTATCCCAGGTCACTGGAACTTCCTAGAAATTCTCCATTCCCCACAATCCAGGAAACTGCATTCATTCTCCTGTCCCTCCCTGCATCTGATTCTGCCTCCCCATTCCCCCCTCCCTCTTCTATTCTTCCCCCACCATCAGTTCCCTCCCTCCCTCTGCCTCATATGACTATTTAACAACATGATTCTTGATTTGGTTGAGATTTTCATGTCTAAAAGATACAGGGATTTCTTGATCAACTTCCTATAAGGCGGCTTCTTAATAGGCCTTGTTCTGTCTCACTTGGCTGAAAAACAAGTGATAATTCATACATACCATCAGCTGAGAATGAATTCTAATGATGAAAGAAATGAAATGCATACAGGAGATTTGTAGACAAGCAGTCAGATTAAGCCTTGAAAGCAAGCCCTGCTCAGTGTTTGAGAAGGAACTTTCAGACAACATGTAGTCATTCTCCTTGTTATTACTGATGACTTCATGGACACAAAGGATTTACTAGGTATTTTGGAAGCAAGGCACCGTGATGTCTGGTCTTGCTCTGAGGGCATGCACACAATGTTACAGAAAACAGGTCAGAGCATCTGAGAGATGGGGGGAGGGGTACTTATGGACTATGTTCACATTTTAAGGAAAGAGGCGTTTGTTTGAATGGTTTTTTTCCTCACATATTCATGGGGTAGAGTATGATGTTTCAATGCACTATGTGATAAATAAGAGTAATTACCGTTTTTATCTCCTTAAAGATTTATCATTTCTTTGTGTTGAGACTCTCTCAATTCCTTTCTCATAATCCTTTATAAAATAAAAATAAAACTTTTTTATGAAAAACATTATTCTTCCCGTGTAGTTTAGTATTCATTATCCAACCTCCTTTTATCCCCTCACTCTCCTCCCTAGCCCCTAGAAATCAGTATTCTACTTGGAAAGAGACTTTTATATTCAGTCTTAAAGAAAACCTTTCAGTGTTTTGCACCTAAATGGGAGCAAAGCTAATATCTCTCATTGCTGATTTGTTTGTATAACGTAATTTTGTGTCTTCTGACCAAAAATCTTAACATGCACACCTTAATAATCCTTCTAAGCAGTGGGTTAGGGAGGTCAGCGAGTCTCCTTTTCTGACAATTCTGTTTTTCTTCTCTGGACTCATCTGTTCATTATCATCTATGGACAATAATTCTGTAAGACCAAATCAATTTTAATTCCTTTACAGTGTTAAAAATAAAGGTTCTGAGATGGGAGAGGCATGTAGAAAGCGGGGTAGTTTAGGCTGGATCGGCTTTGGAAGTTAAACACTTTATTTATGGGCTTTTGTTCTCTATGAAATATTAAACTATAAAAGCACAAGGTAAACAGATTTATTTTTAATGTGTGTATATGACATCTTATCAAGTTTTAGAGTAGGCTGAGTGAGTCTGTGGTTTGAGGTTAAATGTACATCTGTTTTTTCTCTCTTTTGAGAAGACAACTCATAAAAATTCATTTTCAACAGATGGTTGTAAATGAAGACAAAATTATCTTATTGGATTAATAACACTCGCACAGAACATGTTGCTTTCGGATGAAACTAAATCAAGCCATAAATCTTATCAATAAGTAAATTTGGAATTGCTTTAAACTCAACAAAAACGTAAGTAACAAGTGGTTGTAACACAGACTTTGATCTCCTGCTCTTGTCCCTGAACTTTGTATTTCCCACACTGGATCACTAATAGTTTCAAAAAGAGACAAGATTATGTTTTAGGAGAGTTACAGATCAAATCACTGAAGCTGGAAAAATGAAGTTATACTATGTGTATTTTAAGCATGTAGAAACTACCATCAAATGTAGTTCTAAGTCCTTAGTAAAACAATCTTTCATGTTGCTTTGCCTTGTCTTCATTCTTCGAAAATACACAAGTTTATCTCATTTAATCTTTCTGGTTATGGTTAGTACTTGTTCACAATAGCTAGTGGCTTCATCCAGCAGCTGAAGGAAAAGAGACCAACAGGCAAACATTAGTATTAGTGAACAATGCAGAAGAAGGGGAGGAAGGGCCAAGGAAATCACAAGAAAACCCACAGAATCAGCAAACATTGACTCATAGGGGCTCACTGAGATCGAACAATCAGGGAGCTTGTATGGGTCTAACCTGAGCCCTCTGAATATATCTTATAGTTGTGTAGCTTGGAATTTGGGGAGGGGACTCTTAAAAGAGGTAGTGGGAACTGTTTCTGACACTTTTGCCTGATTGGAGGACCTTGTCCTCTTATTGGATTGCCTTGTCCAGACTTAATATAATGAAAGGTGCCTCGTTTTATTGCAACGTAATATGCCATGTTTGGTTGCTCTCCCTGGGAAGTCTGCCCTTTTCTGAAGGGAACTGGAAGAGGAGTGGATACGGCGGAGGGAGGTGAGAGAAGGGTCTGGGAGGAGAGGAGGGAGAGGAAACTGTGGTCAAGATGTAATAGATGAGAAAAAATTAATTAAAATATATAATTAATATATACGTAATAAAAATCCAAAAAATTCTAACCTGTGCTGCTTATATTTGTCTACTTGACAGAAACCTAGCCATAAATGGGAAGAGTAAAATACTCATGGGAGCAAATATGGAGACAAAGTATGGGACAGAAACTGAAGGAAGGGTTGTCTGGAGACTGTTCCACCTGGGTATCCATCCCATGTGCAGTCACCAAAGGTAGATGCTGATGTGGATATCAGGAAGTGCATGATGACAGGAGCCTGATATAGCTGTCTCCTTAGAGGTCTGCTAGAGTTTGATGAATACAGAGGCGGATGCTCACAGCTAACCATTGAACTGATCATGGGGTTCCCAATGGAGGAGTTAGAAGACTGAAGGAGCTGAAAGAGTTTGCAGCCCTATGGGGAGAGCAACAATACCAACCAACCAGAGCTCCCAGGGTCTAAACCACCAGCCTGGGAGCACATAGGGAGGAACTCATGGCTCCAGCTGTATATGTAGGGGAAGATGGCCTTGTTGGGCATTGGTGGGAGAGGAGATCCTTGATCTCATGAAAGCTGGATGCCCCAGTGTGACGGAATTCGAGGGTCGGGAGGTAGGAGTGGGTGGGGGCACATTCTCATAGAAGGGGGAAGAGGGAGGATAGGATAGGGGGCTTCTGGGTTGGCGGGGAATGGGGAAAGGGGATAATGTCTGAAATGTAAATAAACTATCCAATTAAAAAAAATAAATGGGAAGAGTAACCACCTCTGTGCCTGAGGATGCTGATTTAAAGTCCCAGTTTCACGCAGCATAAATCTGAGGCACTGAACGTGCTCAGCAAATGTTGGTACCTTTTAACGGAAAACTAATGGTTCTTACTTATTGATTGTTGCATAGCTGGGAATTGTCAATGTTAAATGTTGGGCTATTAGAGCTTAGTTGTAAGGAACTTAATTGAAATCACAGGAAAATGGATGATTCTAGAAAGTGTTCTAGTAAGTGGGGTGTCCAGCCTCAGGAAGACAAAAATGTCATTTCTTTCTCCTAAGGAGATCCTGGCTTTTAAGGTCTGTATGATGTCAATAAGGTATTGTGAGACTGGGTGCAGAAAACCCAGAGGGGATCCAGAAGTTCTGAGAAAGCTCACAGGTTACATGACAGTAGAAATGGGGGCTTGGGGAGTGAAAAGGTTCAGGGAAAGGAAGGGAGAGGGAAAAAGTGGGGAGAGACACGAAGAAACAAATTTTGTTTGTCAAACATGTTGCAATGAAACCTAGTACTTTTTAAGCTAATAAGAAAGTCTTAAGCAAAAATAATAGTAATTAAATTTCAAATAAATTCTATTTCTTGTAAATGAAAATAAAATATTGGAATGGAAAAGAAAAAAAATAAAGTCTCCATTTCTATTCCCTTGACTTTCCACAATTCTTCTCTGGCACTAGAGTAAATTGCTCTATTTTTAAAACATTTATGTTTGAGTTAATTGCAGGCCATTTTTTCATCTTGTAATAACATTAACAAAATTGATCTACAAGGTCTCATCCAAAAAAGATTGATCAAGAATCTCTAATCAATAGAAGCATTACAGTATGTGATATTTTTCGTTAATGGAGCAAGTTTTAACATTCAGTATTATCTCAGTAATTCAGACTATTTTTTCTATTTTCAAGTTTTTGTTTAGTATCCCTCATAGATTAACTAATAAGTACAAAGTTATAATCATCTGTATAGATTCAATAAAGGATATTAATTTATATGCATACTTTTAATAATTAATACAAATTTGGAAACTCTGGGTTGTAGAAAGAACAGCATGTGTACAACTTAAAAATTAGGTCCAAGGCAAATGTGTTGACATAAATTCATAATCCCAGCATGAGAGTGGCTGAGGTAGGATTGTGAGTTTGAAGTTATTCTAGACTACTGGTAACTTCTATCAAAGTAAATAAATTTTGATTAAAAATAAAAAATGTAGTTTCATATTAATCTATGTCACTACGCTAGGTGTGCATGGCATGCTCACTGCAATCATGAGCTCATAGCAACTGTGATTACAATCAGTTCTGGATGAAGATGAGTCTCATTAAGTCCTACCCTTCCCTGATGAACTACCTATTACTGCAAATTCTAGGAGGCAGGGGAGGGTCATTGTCTCCAGTTGTATACTTCTTATGAGCCCATAGAGCTCCAGTAGATAGTCCTTAACCCATGGTTGAACACAAGTGGGTCATAGAAACAAACAATCAAGCAAACACACACACACACACACACACACACACACACGCACACAAACAACAAAAAGACATGAACATAGTAAAGGAATTTGGAGGGAAGAGTGAGGATTTGCAGAGGTAGGAGAGATCTTAAGTGAATGGGTAGATGAATGTGATCAGAAAGCATTGGAGATTATGAAGGCAGGAGAGAAAATAATCAAAAAGCACCATATACATGTACAGAATTATAAATAGAAATACATCATTTAAAGCCAGGTGGTGTGTGGTCTCATGCTTTCAGATAGATCAACACAGGTTTAGTGCCCCTTTTGCTCTGGGACTTACTGCTGCAAGGCAGACATCATGGTAGAGGTTTATGTAGAACAAATATGTCTACCTCATAGACAGCCAGGAAGCAAAGAGATATAAACTTCTGAGGCTCCAATGTTCCCTGTTATGCCATGATGACAATAGCTCAAGAGGTTCTTCCCACTAGACCCTCCTTTCTAAAGATTCCAACACATCTCACTAATGTTATGTGCTCACCACTACCGTTGTCAGTCCTAGGGCAAGAGCTTGGGGTTTTGAATACTAGATAATTGAAAGTGTAAATGTTTTACTCCGAGACCTCTATGAACAGAACAGATTTTCAGAAATGTTCTGTTAGAATGTACACAGGCTGGCCCTAGGTCTCCCTGCATATATGTAGCATATGTGCACCTTGGTCTTCATGTGGGTCCTGAACAACTGGGACTGGGGTTATCCCAAAAGCTGTTGCCAGTACATGGGGTTATGGTCTACTAGCTGGGATGTCTTGTCTGATCTCAATGGGAGACAAAGTGACTAGCCTTGCAGAGGCTTGAAATGCCAGAGTGGGGGAATACCCAGAGGGGGGAATTGCTTAGAGGAGAAAGGGAGGAGGGGATGAGGGAAGGATTGTGGGAGGGAGTGATCAAGAAGGGGGCAGTGACTGGGATGTAAAGTGATTAAGTAAAAAAACTTAAAAAAAAAAAAAAAAGATGTACGTACAAGTATCTCTATAGTAGAAAATGGAGTCCTTTGGGTAAATGCCCAGGAGTGGTGTAGTAGAGTCATATGGTAGTTCTACTTTTAGTTGTTTGGGAAACATCTACACCAATTTCCATAATAAATATATTAATTTACACTCATACCATCAGTGAATATACGTGTTTATTTTAATCTTCAGTTTCCTGTTGACTGAGGATGTTGAGTACTTTAAGAAGAGTTTACTAACCTGAACAGTTCTTTTCTTTCTTTTTCATTTTTGCTTAGGATTCCTCTTGATCTCTGTCATCCTTTATGTTTCCATGTGAAGCTTGGAATTGATTTTTTCCATCCTATGAAGAATGTTTTGGGATTTTGATGGGGATTGCATTGACTATGTAGTTACCATGGGTGATACAGTCATTTCCATAGTATTGATTCTACAATCCAGGAGCTCAGACATTCTTCTGATTATCTAGTGCCTTCTTCAGTTTTCTTCTCAGTATCTTAAAATTTGCCCAGTAGATATCTTTCACTCCCTATTAAGTTCACTTCCAGATTTTTAAAGCTACTGTGAATGGTGCATATTTACAATTTCTTTCTCAACAGCTTTATATTTAGAAGCTACCTAAATTTGTATGCCAAGTTTGTAGCTTGTAACTTTCCTAAAATTGTTAATTAGATCTAAAGATTTCTGGTGGTCTCTGTAGGGCCTTTTACGTATAGAATCATGTCTATAAATAGGAATAGCTTTTCTTTCTTTCCAGATTTTATCCCTTTTATATCTTTGTCTTCTGTTATTGGTCTAGCCAAGACTTCAAATACTATATATATAATATATATATATATATATATATTACTAATGGGAGGTAGACACACTTACCTTTTTGCATATTTAGAAGACACCTTCTGAGTTTCTCTGGATTTAGTGGTCTACATGTTTGTTTTATGCTATCTTTATTATGATGAAATAGTCTAGACATAGTCTACAACTATATTTGTCTAGTTCTAGTTTCTTCAGAACTTATACCATGAAATGTATTGAATTTTGCCAAATATGTTTTGTATATCTATCTGGATAATTGTATGATTTCCATCTTTAAGTCTATTAATATGGTATATAACTTTTATTATTTTGTATATGTTAAGCAAACTATATATCTCTGGAATAGCATCAACTTGATCATGAAGGATTATATTCTTACTGTAATCTTGATTTCAATTTGCAGGTGTTTTGCTGAGATATGTTTAGGAAAATTGGTCTATGGTTTTATTTGTGTGTGTATGTGTGTGTTTATCATGGTTTTTGTGTCATGATAATATGATTATTATGTACAATGAATTTGGTAGCATTTCTTCCCTTTTTATTTTGAGATGTGTTGGCATATTAGATCTTTCTTAAAGGCAATATTATTAAGAGTACACACTTCTTCACTATTCTTAGAGTTTCTTTCATGAGCGGAAGCAGGTACAGCATTTCCTTCTTCCTCTTTGATTTCCTATGCCCAGACAGTTCTTGCTTGATGGATAAGTTTGGCTAGAATGAACTTGGTACTCTTGAACATCACTCCCCCACCACCAACTTTCTTTCCCTTTGGGAGGCAACTACCTACTGGATTATGTACCATTTTACCACTGAATGCTGTCGTCTCTTTGCTGACTGACATTCCTGTCTGGACAAGTAGTGTTTCTAATTGGGTGGTTTTGTTTGCCTAATTTGGTTCAATATTAGCAAATACATCCTCCTACTGATAAAGCTACATTTATCAATTCAGCCATTATAACAGTAAAGTGGCTATATTAGCTCATGTATATTTACACTCTTTTTTTTCCCTGATTCTATACTTATGTAAGGAAAAGGATTATTTTAACCAGTCCCTAATAAATACTGTGTGTACACTGATTCTGATTATGTTAATCTATTGTTTCTAAGACAATGTTTTATTGGGGAAAATAAACAGCAGGATTTAGAAAACCAATAAAGTAATAAATTAGGCTTATTTTTATGTGCTTAATTAGAAGAAAACATTTTAACTTTTGTTTAAAGTATTAGATCCCTGTTTTAAAGATAAGCAAACATGCATTTGTTCAATTCACTTGTGGGTAGGAGCATTCTCACAGCCATGCTTTCATGTATCATTTATTTTAGATATTTGTGATTTTGGTCCATCTTTAATCTTGCTAATAAAACATGAGGAAAATACATAGGGACAAGTTGGCAGAGGCTAAGTGAACTTTTTCTCACAGTTTCTTTTTAGACAGTCTGCAGATTCAAGAAAATCATGTCACATTTCATTATAGTTTAGACTTTAGCAGATCAAACGCCATCTAAAGAATATCAGAGAAGACCAGAAGAGATGTTTGAGAACTATGATAGATATGCACTTTCTTTGAATTCATCCAATTATGATCTTAAAGAATGTGTCCTTACACATTTCTGTAAGTTTAGACAGGCAGTGGGAGAATATCTAGCTCTATATCCTGTTAAGTGTGAACTTTGATGTTTCTGCCCCATATGCCAGATTCCAGATTGCCAACACAGCATTGCCAAACCTGAACTAAAACACTAGAAAATTTGGTTATCCTTCATAAATGCTGTAAGTTGCTATTATGTTTTACAGCTCAAGGTAAGTTAATTACAAGTTTTACTTAATTTTGGGTTCAATCTAGGCTTTCAAAACTCTGTGATGGCCAGGAGGACCTCCATTCTTCCGCTCTCTCTCCTCCATCAGACTTTTGAACCATACAGCTAGGCTTCCCTTACTCCACCCAACTTCCCTGCTCATTGAGACTTCTGGGTAAAGCCAAGCTGCCCTTAGCAGCCTGATACCCCATGGGGACATCCATTTTCCTGCCATCTCTCCATCCACCTCTATAAGACCTGAGGCTCCTAAATCATACAGAACTGCAGGTCTGGAAACATGAATCCCAGGGATATCCTGTAGAGGCCTGCCACACCAGAACCATCAAGGTTCACCCCCCTCCACATACCTACTACAACAAGAACATTCAGGGACCAGAACCATCCAGATGCTAAAGACCCTCAAAAGAACACAACTAGTAAGAGCCAGGGCAATATGATACCTCCAAAGCACAGCTACCCACTATAGTAAGCTCGGGAGATCTTAACACAACTGAAACACAAGAAAATGATCTTAAATCCATCTTATAAGGATGATTGAGGCCTTTAAAGAGGAAAATATAAGTCCCATAAAAATACAGTAAAATACAATCAAATTGATAGAGATCTTTAAAGGAAAAACAAATAAATCTCTTAGGGACATACAGGAAAGTACAAGTAAACAGGTGAAGGAAATAAATAAATTGCGCAAGACCTGAAAGCAGAAATAGAAACAATAAATAAAACAAAAACTGCGGAAATTTAGGAGTTGAAAAACATAAGGATGTGAATAGGGACAACAGGTGCAAGAATCACCAACCGAATACAAAATGTGAAAGGGAGAATCTCAGGCATAGAAGATGCAATAGAAGAAACTCATACATCAGTCAAAGAAAATGTTAAAGCTAAAAATTTCCAAACACAAAACATTCAGGAAATCTAGGATACCATGAAAAACCTAACCTAAGAATAATTGGATACAAAAATGTGAAGAGTCCCAGCTCCAAGGCACAAAAAATATTCTCAACAAAATCATAGAAGAAAACTTTCCCAACCTAAAGAAATAGATGCCTATGAACATACAAAAAGCTAATAGAACACCAACTATTTTGGAACAGAAAAGGAAATGCCCTGTCCACATAATAATCAGATCTACAGATCAAAGAATGTGTATTAAAAGCTGTAAGGGAAAAAGGCCAGGTAACATAAAAGGCAGACCTATCAGAATTATACCTGACTTCTCAAAAAAAGACTCTAAAAACTAGAAATTCCTAGACAGATATCATGAAATCTCTAAAAAACCACAAGTGCCATCCTAGACTACTGTACTCAGCAAAACTCTCAATCATCATAGTCAGAGAAAGCAAGATATCTCAAGAAAAATCCAAATTCAAACAATATCTATTCACAAATCAAACCCTATGAAAATTTCTAGAAGGAGAACTCCAACCCAAGAAGGATAACTATATCCAAGAAAATACAGGAAATAAATAATTCCATACCAGCAAAAACAAAGAAACTACTCACAAACATTCTCCCTCTCTCTCTCTCTGTCTCTCTCCCTCTCTGTCTCTCTCTGTCTCTGTCTCTGTCTCTCTGTCTCTCTGTCTCTCACACACCATAAACACTAAAATAACAAGGAATAACAATCACTGGTCATTAAAACGGTTGTGAAAACAGGATCTGTCATCCTGCTGCATACAAGAAACACATCTTGTCCATAAAGATAGACATTACCTCAGAGTAAAGGGCTGGAAAAAAGTTATCCAAGCAAATGAACTCAAGAAGCAAGCTAGAGTAACCATTTTGATATCTAATAGAATAGACTTTCAACCAAATTTAATCAAAAGAGACAGGGAAGGACACTTCATACTCATCAATGAAAAAAATCTACCAAGATAGCATCTCAGTTATGAACATCTATAGATATGCTCCAAACACAAGGGCACTCACATTTGTAAAAGAAACATTGCTAAAGTTTAAATAGTACATTGAACCACATGCATTCATAATGGGAGACTTCAACACCCTACTCTCACCAATTTACAGGACATCCAGACAAAAACTAAACAGATAGACAGTGAAACTAATAGATATTATGAATCAATTTGACATAATAGATATCTATAGATTATTTCATCCAAACACAAATGATTATACCTTCTTCTCAGCACCTCATGGATCCTTCTCCAAAACTGACCATATAGTTGGTCATAAAGCAAGCCTCAACAGATACAAGAAAATTGAAATAACACCTTATATCTTATCAGACCACCATGGATTAAAGCTGGACTCTTTAACAACAAAAACACTGGAAAGCCTACACACTCATGGAAATTGAAAAGTTCTCTACTCAATGGTCTCTGGGTCGGGGAAGAAATAAAGAAATTAAATACTTTCTAGAATTCATTGAAAATGAAGATACAGCATGTCCAAATTTATGGGACACAATGAAATCAGTGCTAAGAGGAAAAGTTTATGGCACTAAGTACCTCCATAAAGAAATTAGAAAATTCTCACATCAGCAATTTAAAAGTATATGTGAAAGCTCTAGAAAAAAGAAGAAACAAATACACCAAAGAGGAGGAGAATGGAGGAAATAATCAATATCAGGGCTGAAATCAATTAGTTAGAAACAAAGAATACAAATACAATACAAAGAATCAATGAAACCAAGGTTGGTTCTTTGAGAAAAGCAACAAGATAGTTAAACCCTTAGCCAAACCAACCAAAGGACAGAGAGACAATATTCAAATAAACAAAATCAGAAATGAAAAGGGAGACATAACAATGGACACTGAGGATATTCACAGCATCATTAGGTCTTACTTTGGAAAACTATATTCCACAAAATTGGAAAATTTTAACAAAATGGATGATTTTCTAGACAGATTCCACTTACCAAAGTTAAATCAAGATCAGGCAAACTATTTAAATGTCCCCATAATCCCTAAAGAATAGAAACTGTCATTAAAAGCCTCCCAAACAACAAGAACAACAACAATAACAACAACAACAACAACAACAACAACAACAACAACAAAAACCCAGCTCAAGGCCAGATAGTTTTGTTCAGAATTCTACTAGACTTTCAAAGAGCCAATTCTAATACTCCTCAAACTAGTCCACAAAATAGAAACTTAAGGAACACTGCCAAAATCATTTGGTGAGGTCATAGTCACCCTGATATTTAAACTACACCAAGACTCAACAAAGAAAGAGAACTTCAGACTGATTTCTCTTATGAACATTGATTCAGAAATACTCAATAAAATACTTGCAAACCAAATCTAGAATCACATCTGTGGGGTGGTGGGCTGTGAGAGGCAGCTGGGTACCTGGTAGAGCACAGGCCTTGAACCTGGATACCCTAATGGGATGGTAGGTGTTCAGCCTTGCTCCTGGGCCCTGGTTCCTTTCATTTATCCACATCCCCTCTGAAAGAAATATTTGTGGCCTTAGGTCATGTAGCACAGGTAGCACAGGTAGCACAGGTAGAGGGCATGACTACAGGCCACAGAGCCTCAAGAGATCTCCATATTAATGAGATACCTAAAGGCCAGAGGGCATAGCAAATTAAGCATTCCTTCCAAGACTTTCCTCCTACTCACAAAAGGTATTTAACCTCAGGCCCACCCTGAGGACATGGGGTACAACTTCATTCACTTTCTACCATGATAATAAACCTTTTAAAACCATGGACTTCCTCTTGTCATTGGGGCCTTGAAGAACCCAAAGAGGGGGCCATCAATCAATGAGCCACCACCTAATCTCCCGCAGGAGGACCTTTCTTTGTTCCAGCCACGGAATCCACCAACTCAAGCAAGCTAGCCAAGCCAGCCATGACCCAGCCAAGCGAGTCACCTCGACCAAGAGTCTCATTCACCTTGTAGGACACTGCTGGAGCTTCTCTCCCTTGTCGTTTTTGGCTGTGGGCTGGTCCAGACTGTATGCCCCCTATCTTAGTCCTTCTGCAGTCTCCCAGTGGTGCCTGGGTGCCCAAAGGCTGAAATCAGCTGATTGCCAGCCAGCCACCTTGGCCCAGAGATCCCCAATCCAAGAGCTCTGCCCCCACCGGACCTCAGACTGTGATCTCTCCACTCACAGAGTGGAACTCAGTGACTTCCCCTAGCCTGGGGTCTGTCCAGCGCTGTGTGGAGTGAACTCAGTCAAATTCCCATACTTCTGTCCCCCTGAGCCACCTGGGGCAGCAGACACACAGGAACCATATCGCAGCCCAACAGGACCTATGCCCATGCGTGAGCTACAGCCCTACACACATCAAAGACATCATCCATCAAGATCAAATATGCTTTATCTCAGGGATGCAGGGATGCTTCACTACATAAAAATACATCAACACAATGCAACATTTAAACTAACTGAAAGAAAAAAAAATCACATGGTTAACTCATTAGATGCTGAAAAAGCCTTTGATAAAATCCAATATCACCCTCCCCATCAATGTTAATGGTATTAGAGAAATCAGGGATACATGGGCACATATCTAAACATAGTCAATGCAATATACTGCAAACCAGTAGCCAACATCAAAGTAAATGGAGAGAAACTTACAGCATTTCCACTAAAATCAGGAAAAAGACAAGGCTGCCCACTCCCTGTCTATTCAGTATTGTACTTGAAGTTCTGGCCAGAACAAGAAGACAAGATATCAATGGGATACAAATTGGAAAGGAAGGAGACAAGATATTTCTGTTTGTGGATGATATGATAGTATACATAAGCAACCCTCAAAATTCTACCAGAGAACTCCTAAAGCTGATAAATACCTTCAGCAAAGTGGCTAGATACAACATTAACAAAAATAAATCAGTAGCCCTCCTTTATACAAGAGATAAATGGGCTGAGATTGAAATTAAGGAATCAATACCCTTTAAATAGTCACAAATAATATGAAATATCTTGGTGTAATTCTAACCAAGCAAGTGAAAGAACTGTATGACAAGAACTCCAAGTCCCTGAAGAAAGAAGCTGAAAGATATCAGAAGATGATGAGATTTCCCATGCTTATAGATAGGTAGGATTAACATAGTGAAAGTGGTCATCTTATCAAAAGCAATTTGCAGATTCAATACAATCCCCTAAAAATTCCAACACAAATTTTGATTGATATTAAAAGAGCAATTCTCAACTTTATATATATAAAAAACAAATAACCCAGGACATCCAGAACAATCATGAACAATAAAAGAACTTTGGGAGAAATTACCATCCCTGACTTTAAACTGTACTAGAGAGCAATACTGATAAAACTGCATGGTGTTGGTACATAAACAGACATGTTGAGTAATGGAATTGAATCAAAGACCCAGAAATAAACTCACACACTTGTAGACACTTTGCATTTGATGAAGAACCAAAAACAATACAATGGAAAATAAAAGCATCTTCAACAAATGGTGCTGAACTAACTGGTTGTCTACATATAGAAGAATGAAAATAGATCCATAGTTATCACCCTGCAAAAACCCATGTCCAAGTAGATCAAGGACCTCAACATAAAACTGGCTATACTAAATCTTATAGAAGAGAATTTAGGAAATACCCTTGAATGCATTGTTACAGGAGACAGGTTCCTGAACAGAACACCAATGGCTCTGACTCTAAGATCAACAATTGATAGACGGGACCTTATGAAAGTGCAAAGTTTTTATAAGGCAAAGGACACTGTCAATAGGACAAATCATCAGCCCACAGATTGGAAAAAGATCTTCACCAATCCTATATTTGACAGAGGACTAATACCCAAAATTTACAAATAATTCAAGAAGTTAGACACCAACAACCCAAATAACCCAAGTAAAAATTGGGTTCAGAACTAAATAGAGAACTCTCAATAGAGGAAATGCTCAAAGTCCTTATTCATCAGGGAAATACAAATCAGAACAACTATGAAATTCCATCTTACCTCCATCAGAACGGATAATAAAAAACTAAATAGATACCACATGATGTTGAGGATGTGGAGCAAGGGGAACACTCCTCCGTTATTGGTGGGAGTGCAAACTTGTACAATCACTTTGGAAATCAATTTGGCAGTTTCTCAGAAAACTAAGAATAGTTCTACCTCAAGACCCAGCTATACTACTTTTGGGATATACCCAAAAGATGCTCCAAAATCAAACAAAGATACTTCTTGCTCAACTATGTTCATAGCACTTTAATTTTAATAGCCAGAAATTGGAAACAAATTAGATGTTCCCCGACTGAAGAATGGATAAAGAAATGTGGTGCATCTACACACTGTAATACTATTCAGCTATTAAAAACTAAAGCATCATGTATTTTGCAGCCAAATGAATGAAACTTGAGAATATCACCCTATGTGAGGTAACACAATCCCAAAAGTACAAGCATGGTATGTACTCACTTAAGAGCAGGTATTAGCCATAAAGTACAGATACACTCTACAGAACCAAAGTAGATAAACAAGAAGGAATCCTAAAGATCATGTATTTTGAGGCAAATGATAAACTAGATATCACTAATGAGGTAAACAATCCCAAAAGTACAGCAGGTAGACTCACTTAAGAGGGGTATTAGCCATAAAGTACAGGTATACTACAGAACCAAAGTAATAAACAAGAAGAAACCAATGAGGAATCTGAATTTATAGAAGGAATAATATTATAGAGCAGATGGCTAGTAACAGGGAGGGAGGGTGGGAGGGAATGCGGGTTCAGGATCGGTGTAGGTAAGACCAGAGAATGCCATGAAATGATAAAATCTGAACTGAAGTGTTGTGATAGCCCAGCTTTTATTTTGATCTAGTTCCATTCTGGGAGGGGTGCAGAGATGATGAATCTGTACACAGGTGACGTCTTGTGAACCTTTGCCATAATTGTATAAGCAGAGCAGATTTGCAGTAGAAGGGAGGCAGAGAAAAGGCTTAGGGGAGAGAAGAGAATTGAAAGAGGTAGTATGGAGGAGACAGAAAGAAGCAGAGGAAGTAAAGCAGAAGAAGCAGAGGTAGAAGTAAGCCAATGACGGAGGAGCAGGAGCCAGAAGGACAACCACGCAGCCTGGATAAACTGCAAGTTATAAGGGATCTCATAGCCAGGGATTAGAGCAGTGTAATTGTAAATATGCCCAATCTAGGTATGCAATTCATACCACAATTATTGAGTTGTGTTTCCTTTACTGGTCTTATTTGGTGGGAGATTTACACCGAAGGGGGTAACATCTCCAGGATGAGACAGAGACCTTGGATAAGGAAGTTTTCCCAATAATTAATGGGGGGTGACCTTAGCTGTGACTCACTATACTGGCAATATGGAGCCAAAGAGGCCACCTCCTGTAGCCAGGCAGTAACCCCAGTGGAATGATAGGTACACCAACCCACTCATAAAACTTTCAACCCAAATTTTATCCTGTCTACAAGTAATTCCGGTACAGGGGAGGGATCACAGACTGAGGGGATGGCCAACCAATAAGGGGCCCAACTTGAGACCCATCCTATGGGCAAGCCCCAATCTCTAACACTATTAATGATACTCTGTTATGCCTGCAGAGAAAAACTAGATGTCCTCTGAGAGGCTCCACTCAGCAGCTGACTCAGACAGATACAGACATTGGCAGTCAAACAGTGGCTAGAGCTTGGGAACTCTTATGGAAGAATTGGAGGAAGGATTGTGGGCCCTGAAGGTGATAGAAACTCCACAAGAAGACCAACAGAGTCAACTAACCTAGATCCTTGGGGTTCAGAATCTGAACCACCAACCAAAGAACAACATGGGCTGGACCTAGCCCTCCCTGATCTCATGTAGTAGATGTACAACTTGACCTTCATGTGAGTCCTGATCAACTGGAATGTGGGCTATCCAAAAGCTGTTGCCTGTATTTGGGGCTACGTTCTACTAGCTGGGCTGCCTTCTTTGGACTCAGTAGAGGAGAAATGACTAGCCTTGCAGAGACTTGAAGAGTGTGTGTGTGTGCGCGCGCACGCGCATGTGTGTGTGGTGTGTGTGTATACCCAGTGGGTCCCCCAGTTTGTAGTAAATATTTTAAAAAGGTCTCTGGCTCAGGCTGACAATCTAAGCTGCAGCGGCTCTGCCTAGCTCAGTTCCCATGTTTCTTGGCAAGAGGCCATGTGCATGCAGCATCAAGAACCGGCCTGCCAGAAATACCAGCCCTGACACCCACTAGATGCCAGAGTGAGAGATGGCTCTGCCAATCTTCCAGCTATCTCCTCAAGGCAGGCACAGCCCAGACCATTCACCATCCATGCAGGCCCAGTAAGAGAATGAGACTCTAATTCTTATAGATTAATCAAAGCTTATATATTTGGCAATGATCGGTAACAAGATACCCATACAATCAGAAGTGTAACCCAATACCCAACCTAGGTATACCAACTACTTTGACTGCTACAGACACGTGAACATCGTCTCCATCACTCCTACATCTCTGCCTCCCCTCGCTCCTCCTCTTCCTTTATCTCTTCCTCTCCTAACTCCTCCTCTTTCCTCTTCCTCTCCTAACTCCTCCCACCTTAGCTCTTTCTATACCCCAGGCTCAGAGGAGAAGGCATAGGGGGTTGAGAAGGATTGTGAGAGGGGTGACTGAGAGTAGGGTAGGAGCAGGATGTAAAGGGAATAAGTAAAATAAAATGAAATAAAATTTAAAATATTTTCAGAAAAAAATACCTCAGTGAGGGTAGAATATATGACCTGTTAATGTTCTCATTGGGAGAACCAGACACTTGTAGAGATTAGACACTTCTGCATAGTCATTCCTGGAAAGTTTAATACTATAGAATGCTCTATAAAGCTACAGTATCGTATAAAGCTTAGAATATTTTACAGAAAAAATGTAGTTCACATTCTTCTGGGAAGTCACTCTTTTCTACAAGATATGTGCTTTACATGCTAAGAAAATGAATTTATTGTATTTCAAAGAATGGGAATGTATAAGTGATTTAGACACAATTTTGACCTAGTATAGGAAGCTTGTATCAAAATTTTCATTTACTATCCTTTGTATTTGTTTATCTCAACCAAAGACAGATCTGAAAAGGTCTGAAATACATGATGAAGCTGACAGTGCTTCTTTTATAATGGAGGCAAAGGCTCTTTCTTCACCCATTGCTAGGTTTGGAGTTGAGGACCGTATAATAAAAGAAACGATAACAAGCAAAGGTAATCAAGACTTATTTAATACTTGTTTACATAACACAGGAGTCTCCCTAAGAAAAGGAGAGCCAAAGAAACAGATAAACTTGTGCATTTCCATTAGCTTTAATAAATGTGTGGCAGACAGGGAATTGGATTACAGGGCTGGTTAATGATTGAGGGAAACAGGTAACTCTGTCTGAGAATACTTTTTTCCTATAGCTTTGATAATGTGGCCCAGAGACAGATATCTTGATGAGGAACTGTTCTTGTCTTGCTCTTCTCTAGGGGAGAGAGATACCTCTTGAAGGATGTCATATGACTTGCTTCAAAGAAGGGCGAAGGTAAGGTGAGAGGCAACTTCCAGCTTCTGCTGTATTCTTAAATTCCAATTTAAGGTCATTATCAAATTACCATCTCTACGGTAATGTTCTTTAATACTATTAGTATAAATAATAAAAATTGAAATATACAATCATCCTTTGGACATTTTTACTTTTATGAACATCATTGAAATGTTCAACTCACATTTAGCTCTACGCACATGATTCCAATGCTTAATACTTTAGAAAATCATTGCACTACCTCTCCATAGTGTGCGTATAAGGTAGGGGAGGCTGATTGATGTGCCCAAACTTTGGTTTTTCCATGTTTTTTAAAAATGGAAATGATAATCTTAGCATTGTCAAGATCAAATAAACTTAAAAACTTTATGTCAAAGGGAGATCCAGTTGGGATTTTTTAAGTCCCTGATCACAGTAAGCTGTGACTACTTAGCTTCTCTGATCCATACTTGCTAAATGCTGATACTAACCCCAGTCATCATAAATCAAAATGATTACATCATTTCCAAAGTGGACATGGTTAAACTATTGATTTAATGTATAATGCTTTAAGCCCAGTATTTGGTACTTATCAAATAACTACTCATACATATATGAAAGAGTATTTATGGTCACCTTATATATATATATATATAATATATATATATGAACATAAGGCAACACCACTAGATTTGATCATATTTGGACTTATTTAAGCCTGATGCTTTTAGAACGTGGTTTGTTTCATGATTGGATTTGATGGTCTAGCTTCCTGACTCCAGGTCACCATCAGTAACAGGCATACTGGAAAAACATTAAATTGCTTTTTGCAGTCTTGCGAAAGTTTGGACCGTGTGTTTATGTAAACCAATCTCTGCTGCCGGAGGCAGCCTAGCCAGTGGGTTTGATTAGTACTACTTTTGCCAGGCTTTCCCTGGAGCTGCACTGCTGCTTTTGTCCCTCTTCACCAGCATCAGGCAACTATATGATGATGATGGAGGACGTAATGACCACATTGTTCAACATGAACTGTTAGAGGCAGAATTCATCCTGCCTGGCTAAAATTGCTAGCATTCACTCAAATTGAATGATGGTCTTTAGTGAGAATTTTGGTTTCATTAAAAAAAAAAAAAAAAACAGAAATGTTATGGGGATATGTTTTCATTTTATTCCCAGGTGTGGGATATGGGGCTGCTTCAGAAAGTCCACAGTAGCTGACTGTGATTTGCCTCGTGATTGGGAGGGGCAAGTTTTTTCCAGTTGCAGATAGGTTTCATGAGTATGTGACATTTGGAATTCTGGGGACTCTTGAGAGGGTAAATAAATGCAAGACCCCTAAGAGGAATGTATCAGCTGTTCCTCCTTCTGCTACTCTTCCTACTAATGATGTTGCTGTTTGCTGGCTACTAGTTACTAGTTGCTGTTTGCTAGTTGGAGATATCCTGATGACAAAGATCAAAATTGCCCCCAAGGAACTAGTCACCCTAATCATCAGGAAGTAGTCTAATAATATGACACCACTTTTCCCTTTTAGCCTTCTTTCTTTTCTACCTAGTATTGGGGAGGGGGTTGAAAGGGTAAGGGTGGACAAGGATGGTAGAATAGGAAATCATAATTTAGCCAATAGTCTGACTGTGTTTGTCCTTGGTTTAAATTGAATTATTCCTTGTTGTTCTTAGCTCTTTCTCCTCCCTGTGCATGCTTTGGCTTGCAATGCCGAGCATCAAGCTTCCCCTTTCCTGACCTCTGCTCCAGCTCTATGATCACTTCTTGCTAGAGATATCAGTCAGTGTCACTTATTTGTCAGATGTCTGATATGAAAGGTTGATGAGGCAGGAGTAGACTACTGACTACAGACTACTGACTAGAATCAGTTGAATTATCTTGCTTATACTCAATTACTTTGAAGGCCACTTCACAAAGAGAGTCATACATTTTGAATTTACTGTGTAGACAAATGTGAACACATCTGAGAGTGGCTACCAATGAAGATTTGATAATTTACTTCTGACAACTAAATGTGAGACAAGGATTACTAGTGAAATGACAGACTAATAAAAACCCAGAATCTAGATAGGAATGTAAGCCATGTCCTATGTAGGTAACTTTCATATTTCTCTATTCTGCCATAATTAATTTCACCAGAAATTTCAATAGAAGAAACCAACTTAACCTGTGCATTTCAACAAAATCATCATGCACACACTTTTCTTTCTCTCTTTCTTGTTATCATCCTTCATAGTCAAGTGTGTGAGTTAACACTTGGGCTATAGACTGATAGGTCTGAATTTACTAGAATTTCACTTACTAGCTGTAAGAGTTTGAATAAATTAGCCTACCTCTCAGCCTAAGCTTTTTCATCTGTCAGATAAGGATAATGATACTACATCAAGAGGTGCTTGTGATTGATTATTGGATAATAATATCTAGAAAGAGCTATGAAGAATGATTTCTTCATATGAGGGCTCAAAAAGTTATTACCATTTAGGGAAATGGTTGACATTTCTCAAAAAGCTTTTCAAATGCTTCATTCAACTTCTCTCAAAAATAAATAGTTTTCGTGCATTAGACTATGCCCCCTACTCATTGCCTTTTCCTAAGTCTGTTTTACATTCTGTAATTTCAAGTCTCAGTCTTCAAGAGGAGCAGGCTATGTTGGTGAAAGTAACAGTGACATAGAAGACTGAGCCCATGTTTTGATTTTGAAATGCTGTAGGGCAACAGGAATCAGATAAATGCATTGTTGTGAACCACTGCAGCAAGGATGGCCATTAAGATTGTATGCATGTTTATTTCATGAAGACCAGGGAGATGATTCCTTCATGTTCATTTAATTTTGGTGATGATGCAATAGAATTTCATGAAAATAAATAAAATGCATGTGACTTTTGGCCTATGTTATAATTTCTGTAGTATATGGAGGTAGTATGGAAAAACTGCAGAATCCAAAGCTGTTCTTGATGAGTCTCAAGTCTATAAACTCAATCTGATAAGGACTATGACTGCATCTATTCTGTTTTCCAACCATGTATTTACCACTGATTATTGTGCTTAGTACACTTTAGCTACTAAAATAATTAATTTTGTTCATTATAATGTAAACATTGATATCTCTTTGACTTATAATTTGCATATATGGGGTAGTTATTGAAATATATAAAGATGACATTCAGCTAATAGTTTCTGTCAGTTTTGCCTAAAATAAATGCTTTCTTATGAACCAATTAAACTTAGGTTATTGCCCTGTATAAGGAAACAGCCTTCAGTCATCAACAATTTGTTTTGGGCGTTTTTTCCCCAAATGATACTTTATTTCAAATGAAAAATTGGCCAGTGCTACTTTTTTAGACTTGCTTATTAACATTTCTGCTATGTTACTGAAAACATTGGTATGTGATTAAATTAAGGCCATGGTTATAGGGGATAAACTAAAGGATAACAGGATGTTTCATTATATACAAAGAACAGGAAGATTTAAATTAGTAATAAACCAATCTAAGTTGGGTTGTCTTGGAATCCTTAATAAAGGTTGTGCCAAGTACTGATGATAATATGTTTTCCAAAACTTCAGTATCTATGAAAATTAACATTATTGGAGTATTGTTAACTGATTCTGTTTAAAAACAGAGTAGTGAAATGTTAAAGTTTTATGAAATAATGAGATGATTTTTTTCCTTTCAATGAGAAAACTAGAATATAACTTAATATACATTTCCTTTAAAGTGGTCATTTATGCCAAGGGTATAGTCTTGTTTTGATTTTGTCTTTAGGATTTGTCTAGAGAAATAGGAAAATAGAAGAAAGGTGTCATGCCTATTTAATGACCTTTTTTCACTGTTGAACTTATGTACTCTGATTACGTATTCCACATGTTACAACTGGCTATAAATAATGTTGATTATAGATAAAAATCAAATGCAACTTTGCAGGCTGGAAACATGCTGCCACTGAGTGCATTACACTAAGAGTGGCAGGCTTTGATGATTACACCTTAACAATGCTAATGTGTTGAGAGATTGCAGCATCATTGGAAAACTGTACAGCTGCCTAAAATGACATCACATGGAAAAGAAAACCTTTGAGAGGTGTTCTGACTTCTTCATTAAGAATACAGTTTCATTATTTTAAAGTTCAAATACAGGGACACAGAGGAGAAATGTGTGCTTGAAACAAGGGCTTAGCTTACCTAGGTAAGTCTCCATAAACAGTACAACCTGATGATAAATACTTGTAAATAAAAATGAAAGAAACCCTTAGTACTCAGTGAAATCAAGATGAGGTATCAGTTGAGAACTGAGAACTTCAGAAAAACCATGTAATTATCCAGCTTCTATGCCTATTTAACTATATATGACATAAATTTTCCTGTTACTAAGTCAGTGAGGGCATCATACAGTGCAGTGGCCACCAGACCAATAGAAACATAGGAGGCAAAACATTATACAGTATAACTATATACATCTATGAGTAATATAAAATATATTATATATAATCCACAAAAACATAAATAGAGCAAAAACCATAAATAGAGCAAGGAATGAGTACCTGTATGGGTCCAGATTTAAGTTTCCTCTTGTAATTAATATTATGGAAAGTAGACATTTAAGACATTTAGATGCCCTGAGAGAGTATTAAAGCTATAATTTAAGAATTAGTTAATATATATATATATATATATATATATATATATATATAATATAATATTATATATATAATATATATATATAATGTATAATAGTATGTTTAATGCTATAAGGCTTCTTACTCATTAAGAAGCTGGAAATGAGAGAAAATGTTTGGAATAACAGATAAATACATCTGTTTCAGTGTGATGGATGTACCAAGTTGTCAACTCATTTTACTGTGAGCAGAGAATAACTTCTGAGTGACTTCATCTACTCACAGTCTCAAATGCTGATGCCTTCAAAGTCAGAATTTGCTCAAATAGATGTGTTTGCTTTAATTTCATGTAGGTGCCTCAAACTTACACTCTCATATCATAAAATGATACCCATCTCCCTTCATCTCAACTATCTTTTGTACTGTGCCTGATAATTTCATGAACACCCAAGTCTCAAACGATGAGAGTTATAGTGCCTTTTAAAAGCCCTTCTTTCCTGCATTAGTTACCTTGAATAGTTCCTTTGGACCTGTTGCTTTCATCTCATTGCACTACTTTAGATTTCTCCATTATCTCTGACTTGGGCTGGGGCCACAGCAGATTTTTTGACTTTTAAAAATTTTCCAGCTAGTCATTCACATCTATCATTGTATTTGCTAAGAAAGAAAAAAATAAAAAGAAAACTATTCTTTTCTACTATTGGAATAGTTATGTCCCTCCCCTTTTTTTCTTTATAGGGAAATACCGGTAGCCTTTACTGGTGTCCTTGCCACCAGCTACAGTCATCTGTAAACAAGAAATTGCAATTGAGAAAATGCCTCCATAAGATTGAACTGTAGGGTATTTCTTAATCAATGACTGATAGGGGAATTCTTAGCCCTCATTGAGTATGGTACTAATCCTGGGCTAGTAGTCCTGGGTTCTATAAGAAAGCAGATTGAGCAAACCATGATGATCAAGGAACTAACACCACTTCTTCATGGCCTTTGCTTCAGCTCCTGTTTTAGATTCCTGTCCTGTTTTAGTTCCTATCCTGACTTCCTTCAGTGATGGACTACAATGTGGAAGTGTAAGCCTAATAAATTCTTTTCTCTCCTAGCTGCTTTTTGGTCACAGTGTTTCATCTTAGCAGTAGAAACTCTACAAAATTCACTTGTGAGCTACATCTTTTATTAGCTTAACATAAACTAGTATATTCCTTTGCATATGGTATCCCAAATTTTGTTTGTAGTGATTTTCATCCAGGTCATTGTGCCAGTGTGCCAGCTCTTGTAGGCTGTCCTCTTTCTAGGGCACCTATCACCTGTTTATGATACCTCCTTTCCCTTATACTAACTACAAGTACCAAATTAACTGGATTCATCCAAGCTGGTGGTTACTTCCTACTCTGTGCTTTTTATAGACCTTATGGTATTGTAATACAGTTACTTGTCAAATAAAATTCTTTCCATGCATTGTTACTATTAGTCTTATTACTATATTAAGATTAGAGGGGCAGTGTGCTCTGATGGCTCTTGACAGCTATGCAGAAGAGCTGCAGCTCAGATTATAGACTCAAAATAAATGATGTAAAACTTAAGTAGCTAATATTTATATGGAGGGTAGTACTATTTTGTAGTTTTTGTTAACTTGGAATTTTGCTACCTTGCTAAGAAGTGTGCAACACAACAACTATGATGTTTGGAAGAGTAACACTGACTTCTTCAATGAAGAGATTCATAGAACTTACTCAGAGTATAACAGCTAGCAAATCTCTGAATACAATGGTAACTAGGTCATATTAGCTATGGGGTTCTGACCTATACATCACTACGTGTCACTGTATCACATGCCAGAATCCCACATCAATGAGTTTTTGTGAAATCCATGCTTTTAGGAGAAAAACAGAAATTAACAAAATATTATTCAGGTCAGTTCTAGGTTGAAGAACTAGCAATACAATAGATGCAAATAGTTAAATAAATAAAATATCCAAAAAAATAAATAAAATAAATAAAAGTGACATTATATGGACTGGGCAAGTTATATATAGGAATATACGTGTACGTATGTAATCATATAGTCAAGCAATAGGGATGAAAGAAGAGGCAATGCATTTGAAGAATGGGAAGTGGTATATAGAAGTGTCTAAAAGGAAGTGCAAAAGGGCAATGTTGTAATTATATTATAATCTCAGAAATGAAGAAAGTAAAAATAAATAAAAAAGAACCAATTTGATAAATTGAAAAAAATTCACTACAACCCTTCCCTCCAAAAAAACTAAAAAAAAAAAAAAAAAAAAAAAAAACCAATATTAGTTTAAGATTTATTTATCTCAAGGCAATTGTATAAATTATGTTAGAGGGAAGAAAATAAGGTTACTGTGCAATATGATCACAATATAGTATTAATGGATCATATGCAAAAATGGTAAAAAATAATACATGGTTAGTTAATGGTACATTTCAGATACCTTCACATACTCTGACTTCCAGGTGGCAGGCAGTATCTGCTTCTGCCTCTGTTTCTTTGAATTTTCTCGAATAGTGTAAAGCTGACCTTTCAGACAGCAGACTGAAATTAATACCCATTAGAAGCAGCTCTCCATAAAAAACTATTCAGAGTAGTGTAAAAACACCCTAACTCTTTTGCTGTTTGAATGGAATAATTCTAAAATATTTGCTTTGTATTGTTTCTAGAGTTACTTTGGGAATTGAAGTTTCACTTTTCCATTGTGACAGTTTCTTCAGTACTGTATGTCTTTTTTCTTGCTTCCAATCTATGTAGCATATTTTTCTTAATTTTTAAAATATTGCCCCTAAATTCCCTATATATCATAATTATATAATAAATAATATGAAATAATAAATATATATTTACCATACATAGGATACAATTTTCTTTGGAATGCTCTTTTCAGGAGCTGGTTTTGGGGGAACTCAATCAAGGCAATGATGGTTATAATTATTGCCTTGTTTGCAAAATGCTTCACAGCAAAGTCTGAAGAAGTGTGATAATATAAGATAGTATAGTATATTAGAAAACCTTTTATTGTCATTGATTATAAAGTCACCTGTAAGCTCTTCTCTGAGCCTCTGTTTCTCTACCCAGCTTCCTGTTTGAACACTATTAACAGCAAGATGACAAAAACAATAGCGCCAGCTATGATTTTAATACCCTGATTTCTCTCCTGTGGTTGAGCCCTATACCCACTTAGGCAGCTGTTGGTTACCTCTAACACATGAGTGTGAATATTGTACCTTTAAAGCTACCTAGCCATGCTGGTCTCGTGGTTCATCAGTGTCACATCTAGGTAGCATTATTGTTTCTCTCACTTGGCAGCTTACATATAGCCCATTCTGGTACTACGTAAGCCAGACCACAGGAAGGAGGCTTTCATGTTAGATCCAACTTGAGTTATCTTAGTTGTGTGTCCTAAGTATGTGGGATGCTTAGCAATTGGCTTGCCTTAAACCTCAGGGGGAGCTAAGTGTAACATCAATAGCCACTTGGGTTATATTCATCAATTATTAGAAGTGAAGTTTTTTGTGATGGATACTGAGGGTTTTGTTAGTTTAGTTTTTCTAGTGAGCATTATCACTTCAGGTGCTACATAGTATAGCTTTATCTTGATTTAAGTATGTATGTATATATGTATGTATGTATATATGTGTGTGTATATGTATATAGTATGTGTGTACATATATATTATACATAATTAGGTAAATATAAAATAATATGATTCTTTGAAGCCTTATCAAACAAACTTGGTGTTATCTATCACTCCTCCTTTTTCCTACTATGCTAACTCCTTCTATTTTCTATTTTCCTAGTACTCCCCTTCATATCTCCTATACTCAAATATTTCCTGTCAACAATCTCCCCATGGCCCCTTATAATTTCTTGTTTTTTGCAGGCACTCCCATCTGAAGATCTAGAAATTGCAAAGGTGATAGAACGTAGAACATTTTTATTTATGAATCTGGGGTTATCTTACTCACATCACCTTTTCTAGGTCTATCGTTTTACCTACAAATTTCATAATTTCATTTTTATTTATATACAAATAGTAATACATAGAGTATATGTACCACCTTTTTATTATCCATAATTATTGACTGTCATCAAAGAAGCTTCTGTCTACAGAAAATGAAGATCTTACAGAAAACCAAAACTAGACACAGAGGGAAGATTGTGGTGAATGCAGTCCCAGTGGATACATCAGCAGCACATCTCCTGCATTTATGGCTCAGGGAACATGGCAAAAACAGAACTGAAAGATTGTTGGAGGAAGGAAGTCTGCTGTGTGTATCTCAGAAATAGCTGCCTAAGTAAAACCTGAACAATGACAATATCAATATATGTGCTAAGATGGAATGAAGAAAATCTTACAGAGTCCCACCCTGTAAGATAACAGAGATAAAGAATAACAGGTAAGTAATGACTACTGGGAGAGGGAGAATTAGCCGTTCCCAAGGATGAGACCTGTGATTGATTATTCAATCGATAATCATCCCTGCAACCACACACACACACACACACACACACACTCAGTCAACTCAACTTGTCCATATGCATGTTTAATAGCAATAATAATATTAAAAGAGAGATTATCAAGTTGAGAGGAGAGACATGGGAGGAACTGGAGGGAGGAGGCATAGGAGGGGCTAGAGGAAAAAAGAGAAGTGGGGAAACTGGGAAGGTATGTAAAGATATTTTAATTAAACCATTAAAAAATGTTTCATTGTGTCTTTCAGAAGACAAATTACACAGAACAGAAAGGCAGAATGGATGCAGCTGGAGCTCTGGCTCTCCTGTCCTCTAGGCACCTGGACTTTGTAACTTCTCTCTCTGTCTCTCTCTATCTCTGTCTGTCTCTCTCTCTCCTTTCTCTCTCTCTTTTTTTTTAAAGTAACCAATTATCTATTTTAAAAGATAAATAGACAAGGAAAACAAATACTTCTAATTTAGCAGTAGCTTTCTTTAAACTGTGTTTCTGATTTCAAGCATCTTATAATGCTAAAATATAGAAAACAGAATATGAAAGTCCTTGATAATTTCATTTGCTGTTTATAGTCTGGTATAGTTTTTCCTCACAAAATGTACTATAACTTATTTTTAAAGAAAACATTAAATATAGACAAGTAGAACAATCCACTCATGATATTTCATAGCACACTATAATTTTCCTTACTGTTATCCTATTCTTCCTTCCTAGAAATGTGCTTCCTGTGAATGACATATATTCAATCTTGTACTGTAATTTACATTTCACATTATATGTATTTTTATAGCTTACTATATAGTCATTTTCTGTGCCTATATAATATATTGGCAAGTAATATTTCTATTATTTGTTTCTTATTTTTTGTTAATGCTGTCACAAACACTTTTCTCTTCATGTATTATTTAAATGCTTTAGAACAGTCTCCTAAACATGAGGAATAAACCGTACCTAATATTCACTAATGTGCCTTCAGTCAACCTCAGTGTTGGGTACACGGTGTACATCTCATAAAGTTTTATTAAGTGGACAGAAATTTTGTGTTATATGACATGAATAATTGTTTTTGACGTTTTAATCCTCTCAAAGTTCATTTTGAACTTGATAGATTTTATGAATGTCTCATTGAATTATAAGAAAAATTCAGAAAGACAGATAGAAAAAGTGAGATTCAGGGTTGGATTATAGAATCTCATTGTTTGGTAGGTACTTAGATAATAGAAGGCTTGGAGGATATTAGAACTGACCCCTTCTGTGGTAATCAATAGCCTGTGAATCCAAGGACAAAATGCAAACCTCTAATTACTGGTCAGAAGAATGGAACCTACATTTTCTATGGCGTTGGAAGGAGACGGTGACATTCTGAACAACCCAGGTACATAATGACTACTTAAATCCAGTTCCCAGAGCCTTAAAGTCTACAAGATAACAGCAAGAGCCTTTGGGAGAAATATGTGAACACACTATAGTTTTCTCCTAGAAGGATCAAGCTAATCAGGCCTGCCAATCCTCTGGATAGTAGAGTCCCCTTGAGCAAAGCTCCTTGTTCCTAGAGATATTTATAAATATTACAAAGCCTGCCCCAAATGTAGATTCATACAATGGTCCCTGATAGTGTGCTGACACTGTTTACTGCACTATACTGTTCTGCATTTTTGTCTTACTTAAAGTTCTTTTGAAGAAGATCACAAAAACCAAGAAGTAGAGATGAATTCATGGTAAGAAGCCAGTGACAACATGGTTTATGTGGAGCCAAGTTCCAGGATTTTCATCCCTTGATGCTAACCATATGTTCTATCTGTTTGGTTACACTGGCTTACCAGTTTTGAATGTTCTAAATAAAAGAAAGGAAAAGATATCTCCTTTAAGGCTTATTTTTCAGTAAAATGAGTTAGATGACTTTCACAGAACTGGCCAATGTGTGGTTTGTGCACATTCAACTGGACACTCCTATAGAGCTGGTCAAACTGGTGGTCCTAATTCCCTACCTGAGATCTGTTATTAAAATCTCCTGGACACATTTGGTCCTTGTAGGCTAGAATGTGGATGTTTTCAAGCACTCTATTGCGTTTTAAAATGTTCCTCCTAAAAGGGATATGACCTAGTCCTAATTTCTGAATTCTGTGGATATAACATTAATGTAGAAATAGATTCATTGTAGAAGCAACCAAGTTAACGTCAGTTCATTTTAGATTGGAGTGGGTCATAATCTAATGGCTGGTACTTCTATAAAATGTGGGAACCTTTGGGTATAGAGGATACATAGATGAATTCTATGTGAAGATATGGAAGCAGGCAGAGATTTACTGATGCAGCTACAAGCAAAGAAACATCATGATTGATGGGAAACTAGGAAGAGGTGAAAAGGAACCATGCAAGAGTCTTCAGAGAGGCCTGCCTGTAGCACTTCAGTTTAGATCTCCTAGCTTTTAGAAGAATCATCTGGTTTGTAATATTTTATTCTGACAGCCTTGGGAAACTAATCTATAGCTCAAAATGAAATTTGTTTAAATTTGAAAGCTACTAGATTGAATACATTTAATGCTGACATGACTGACAACTAATTTAAAGCAGAAGTTTTTCTTGGGAAATAACCAAGTAAATGTCATAATTAAGGGAGGGAGTGGGGGAGTGGCTAACTTTGGATCGATACAGAAAGCTATAGGTCAGCACATTATCGGTTGTGATTCTAACTTCAAACAGAACAGATGCAGTCTCTGCATGTTTCATGTGAAACGGGACAAGTTGCTGACATATGTAAGAGTTTTTAGATGCTATCTATCTTTATGGGGAACATACTCATAATGATTAAAGCCTGGTGTCATTAATATTGGCCATCAATAGTCAATGTTGAGATACGGAGTTTTCATATTAATGTAAGAAAAAATACGCCCAAGAAGATCTACTCAATATTCTTTTCAGCATTTTAAAAGTGTCATAAATAGTGTCTAAACTATTTCCTAATCACTCCTTGTTACTTGTTCTTAAATTCTATAACATGATTTAACAACTTTATAATATGGGCTGCACCTGCTGATTAAAAAAAAAAAAAAACCCCAAAAACCAGTAAATCGTATATTTGATGGCTTATCAGTTCTGAGAAAAGATTGTGACTGCTGTGTTGCACTGATAAGTGAGCTTCTTTATAAACTGTTCTTTGAAGATGCTTATGTGGCAAGGGACTGAGGGTGCCTTCTAGTTCACAGTTGGTAAAGAGCTACCCTGCATGACATTAAATCATGTTCTTGGTACATGTGTATTCTGCATTTGACTCAATACCTTCATTGTGGTCCTGTGACATCCTGAGCCAAAGGAATCAAGCAAAGTATATTCAAATTTCTGATTTCCAGAAACTGGAAGATAATGAATGTTGTTTTAAAGACATTAACTTTTGGAGCAATTTATTATGCAATGATAGCAAACACACTATTAAAATCTTTAGGCTTTCTCTTTATGTTTGAAACTTAACAGAGACATGGTGTCCTTCTCTATCATTAGGCAAGCAGCTTTGCTTGCTTGATTTTAAATGTGACTGGTTTCCATAAAACCGTCCTTAACTGAGAAGGCAAACCAAGGGAGAATTTTACCTCTTACATTTTCTAGAGTGCAATATGTTGGTGCTTTGCTTAGAGGTTATTTGTCTAGAGCCTACATTTGTCCAAGGAAGAATCTGTCATTGTAGGTGGTCCAGGTAGGCTTGTCAGATTTAGCAAAAATGAAACAGAACAAAAACAAAAATAACAAACAAAGAACAACCCTGGATATCCAAGATCAGGGTGTGGTTCAGTCGTCAAGAGCGTCGGCTGCTCTTCTAGAGGACTTGGGTTTGGTTCTTAACTCCCATGTGGCAGTTCACACACAGGTCTCTCTAACTCTAATTCCAGGGATCTGATATCTTTTTCTTACCTTTACAGGCTCCTAAAAATACATGGTGTGCATACATACATGCAGACAAACACTCCTACATATAAAATGAAAGCAAATAATTAAAAATAATATAAAGTGTCCAGTAAATTTGAGTTTCAGAAAAACAGCCAATGCTTTTTCTTACATAATATCTGAGATATTCAAGTGAGACAGAATTTCACACTGATTTGAAGATTGATTTAACCCGTGTCCTTTATTGTGACATCTCTATGACAAATACCTTGCAACCAGTAGTCAGGGAGTCTGCTTATAGCCAGGTTCCCATCCAGACCTGCTCCCACACAACCCTGTGATGCTGATGAAAGCAATGCTTTAGAAACACATCTTGTGGTTGTGCATACTTGAAGTTTTAATGTAGTAACCATTATGAACAGCCTTTGAAAAGAGTTCATACTCATCAAAGGACAGAACTGATGTACTTCGACTCAATCAAAGAGTCTCATTCTGCAAATGCAAGTCCATCTGATAGCATTAATGGAAGGCAGCTGTAGATCCTGAAGTTCCCATAATAGCAAACAGGTAGAATGATGGTAGTTTCTGACTTGATTACATTAATGTAATGATGGCAAGTATGCTGATGTATTATAAAGACGAACAATTTTTGGGAAAGAGATTAGTCGATTTTAAGAAGCTTTTATACTTATGTGTAGTGTATGCAGATCAATATGCATTAAAATAATTATGTGAAATACATAAATGTACAGAGTAGACACTAAGAAGCCTTTTGCTACCTGGTACTAAGAGATTTAAGGCTGGTATGTGATTATTCTCTAATTAGAATTAATGCTTTTTGCTTGTGTTTCTTAGACTTAGAATGTCTGTGTGGTTTTAATTTTATAGGTACATTTATATTATAATTTACATGGATTCTGGTTGCTAATAATGGTCTTATGCAGGATATAGTCATTTGAGGGTAAAAAGTTAGACTGGGGAAGTGAAAAGAAAGGAAACCTCCATAATCGTAGAGTTTGAATAAATTGCGCCACAAGTTGTTTCTTTATTAGTTCTAGTACATTTCTGTAAATGAATTCTAATATCTATAAACACTTCCATTTTTACAGTTTAAATGAAGCCAATTATCATGATAGAACACTTGCCTGGCATGCATGAAGGTTCAAACCCACCAAGGAAATAAAACAAAAAGAGAAAAACTTGATTTTCATTTTCCTGATGTCTCACTGATAAACCTAGTTCTGCAGACACGCAACCATAATGTGTATGAGCGGTGACTGGAAACTTAACTACATATTGAGTCTCATTTCATGTGAAAGATTGAATTTACACATCTTTGGAAATTAGTTTTGGATTAAGTATAATGTATTTTATAGATACATTTGTTTGTTATTGTCTTTGGGAACAAAAGCATAACTACCTCCTTTCATTTAATAATAACACAAGGAAGAGAAACATGCAATTTTTAACAAAACATTTACTTATTTCCCCAAAATCAAATCCCTTAAACAGGCTTAAAGCAAAACTCTAGATATCTTCCTGTCTACTCAGCACCAGGGTTGCAGGTGCACATGGCCATGTGGATTTTTTGTTTGTTTGTTTGATTTCTGTTTTGTTTTTGATTTTGATTTTTTTTACAAGGGTACTGGGGAATCCAAATTCAGGTACTCATGATTGTGCAATAAGTATATTTATCTATTGAGTCATTTCTCAGTCTTGTCCAAAATATTTCTCTCCAATCAAAGGTTTCATGAGTGAGTTTCTATTGACCATTTCAATATAATAGACATTTGTTGAATATTGTATTAGTTACAAATGTTGTACTTTATGTTAATTCTTAGGTAATGATTACAAGCTATAAGAATTAGGTATGTATATTATAAATGAGGACAGTAAAGGGTTTATTGATGTAAATTCTTGGCTATTGCCAATGTAAAGGTTGAAATGGGGCCAGAGTTTAGATTGCTGGATTCCTATGCACACAGATTGTTAATGATAAATTTCTATGACTCTTCTCTGGTATATTGTGTCATTTGAGTATTGAATTTCTATTCAGACAATGACTCCACCTTCTGATTGTCACAAAGTAATATCCTTAATATATGTTGAAATAGACTTTCACTTACATATGGAGAACAGCTATCTCAGTGCTTCCTGTGTATGTGGGAGCACATAGAGGGAGTATCTGAGTGAAAACTTCGTTGGTTAGCATGCACTCTAAGCACATATATACGAAACACACTAAATATTGGTTCTGATTCTCTCGGGAGTGGTTTCTTTTGTACAGCCATTTATCAACCTCAAACTCACCATGTTGAAGTCTAACTTATCAAACACCAATTTTACTTGGAGATGAGAAAAATGAAATCTGTTCTTCCTTGAGGGTTTGATTTGGGGCAGAAATATTACAAGGGGCTAATCAAGGTCTCTCCAATCATAACTTTCTAGTGACTTCTGTGCAAGGAGCTTTTGCTAGCAAAATGAAAGTCCTGACACAAGCAGCCCCGAGATTCTAGAAATAATTCATTATTTTCCCCAGATTCTGGCTCAAATGTTTACACAATATTTTAGTCAGTCATGAAGTGAATTAGATTGAAGGCACATGTGTACCTGACCATTTATGAAGGACCTTTGATGGACTTTAATAGCAGGTAGTGTATGAGATTAAGGAAAGTGCTTCAGGATCTACAAACATACATTTTTAGAGAGAACAAATAAAACATGTTCTAATACCATGTTTAACAATAAGTCAAGTGGAGTCACAGGAATGAGATTAGAAAAAAAATTGCTCTAGAGTTGCCAGAGACTACATCTTGTGTCATCAGAATGTAAGTTTTATACCTTTTCTAGAAAGAGAAAAAAGAAAAATCCAAAAATATACATTGAAGTGCAAAATGGTTAAGTAAATTGTATTTTTTCTCACTATGTTCTCTGCTCAAGCTCTTGCTTCAGAACTTTCTTATTTCACCAAAGAAAATAAAGATTAGATATGCATTTCTTTATATGTGTATATATTAAACATATATGCACATATAATATCACATAGATTCTATAAAATCAATATGTAATTATATAATATATATATATATATATAGTGTGTGTGTGTGTGTGTGTGTGTGTGTATGTGTATATTTGTGTGTTTGTGTGTGTGTATTCTTCAAAGAGGGAGCTATTTTTAACCTGGGAAGGTGGGAGTAGAAGAGATACAGAAATCATTAACTTGTTCTGTATACAACATTACATTGTGTTATTTGTGTGTTTGTGTGTGTGTGTGTGTGTGTGTATACATGTGTCATAGCATATATGTGGAGACTAGAAGACAGCTCACGAGAGTCAATATTTTCCTTCTGTTGTGGGATCCAGGGACTAAATTCAGTTGTAAATGCCTTTTCATACATGAATGATCTTGCAGAACCTTATATTATTTTTAATAAAAAGTTTAAAGCTTTTAAAGGAAAAGACTATATGTCCTTAGACATTTTTTATAAGAACAATATTTGAGAAGCAGAAATGGAATGTGGGAGGATGTTAAGGAGAGAGGAATAGTCACAGTGTGGGGAAGGGAAGTAGCTGCAAGAAAGATAGGCACTTGCAGAAATTATCAGATGAAAGAATGTGCTTGGGACAACCATCTCTGCATTCTTTGTTTTGTTTTTCTCTTGTATTTTGTATCTAGATACATCATCATATCTTGTCAATGCTCTCTTCAAGTATGTTTGGAATTGAGTAACTTTCGCACCATCCCTAGTCTGCACTATATCAGGTTATTGCTGTCTAGATTTGTAAACATATTCTGAATCTTGCCTCTGCCTTCTTATAACCTATTTTCAACATAGTAGTTGTCAGGAAGACTGGTTGAAAACCAAGTTAGACCAGCTTACTATTTAGACTATCTTATCAGTCCTGTTTTAGTGGCTTCCCATTTTTAAGTCAGAGCTCAAGTCTTCTATTAGGTAGTAAAGGCATCTAACCCCTTCTTACATTAGCTAAGATGTAGCAAGGTTCAAAGTAATCTTGATACAGGGCTGGCAAGATGGTTCAGTGTTATAAAGGATGCTTGCTGCACAGCTTTAGCATACGAGTTCAATCCCCAGGACTCAAGTGAGGAAAGAAAAAAAGAACCTGCTCCTGCAAATTGTTTTATGATTCTTACATGCATGTGCATATATGCTATGACACATGTACACACACATACACACACACACACACACATGCACACACAAAGAAAAAGAGAGAGAAGAAAGAAAGAATACAAGGAAAAAAGAATGGAAAGAAAGAAAGGATTTGATTGATGCTGGGCTATGATTCCCAAAATGCTGATTCCATTTTGTTGTTGTTATTGTATTATTGACATCTGCTCAATACTCCCCAAGTGATCCAGATTAATACTCAGGGAGCATATGAACCACTGCCCTCCACTATCATCTTACTTTCCTTTCTTCCTCTTTTACCTTCCCTCTTCTTTACACCACCTCTTTTTTTTTTCCCCTCTTCCTTAGTATACTCTGGGTACATTGACTTCCTGACTCTTGCTCAAACACCCTAGCTACAAGCTCTGAGTCAGCTGATGCTCTTTCCAAATGTTCAGATGGAATACTGTGAGCCTCTTTAAAATGTCAAGTACCTTTGCATAAGGATTCCTAGAAAATTATGAGGGGCAGGGCCTTGATTAGCCTCTTGTCATTTTTTTTTTCTTTCCTGAATCAAACTTTTTAAGATTGACCAGATTGCATTTCTCTCACAAAAATGACAGGCCATATGATAATTTAGCCTTTACCTTAGAAGCTGTGGCTGCAAGATAACCGGTCTAAACAGCTGCTCAAGGAATCAGAGATAACATTGCTGAGGTTCCCGTGGATGTGCACAGAGCTGTCTTATCTATCAAAAGTCATCTGAAAATGGAAGTCACTTCCTAAACACAAGAACAGGAGAGGGATGTACATAGAAACTTTGATAATGTCCAGGGTCTTCTCTAGCACAAATATATGATACTATATTGTTTTAAAATTAGTTATGATACTATATTGTTTTTAATCAACACTAGCACAGAAATATAAGTATTGATTATATAAAAATGCTCAAGGAATAGCTTGTGTGGGTTTAACTACTTAATTCTCTTTAATCCAATAGATACCCCTTGTTTTCTCAAATAACCACACAATATAAATAAATTGCATGCCTTCTTGTACAAAGGAGGTTCAGAGTCCTTTGGCTTCCCTCTTCAGAATACATCATGACCCCAGGATACCTCCCATACTAACTTTTGAGACTTGGTTTTGAACAACATCATCTCTATAATTAGGATGGTGTTGTTTATTCATATAGCTTAAAAATAGTCCCTTAAAAATGCATATAACCCTTGGGAAACATTCACTTTAAGCCGGATGGCTCATGTATATTTCAGCAGATGTGTGTTTTTAAAGAGCTTGGTACCTAATGGAAGCTCAACAAGTCTTTGGAGAATGAGTAAATCAATGTAGTAAATGGATGGGATTTGTTTGAGGGTGTGGTGGGGCACAGACATGGGCCTCATGCTCAGAGAGAACGGGACTGTGATGATCTTATGTCTAAGAGGGTAGAACAAAGAGTGACCTTCAAATAACAGAGTAACCTGGAGAGGTTGACAAGTGCCTGGCTATGAGAGATCTCTGTATTCATATACATGAGTGAGTTTGTGTGTAGTTGAGTTCAGAATAACCCATAAAAGACCTCACCTGATATTGAGCAGATAGAGCGAGGACCAGTAGAGCTCACAAGAATATTGCTCAAATACCATCTCTTAAGAAGTGCATGTGATTTCCTCCTGGTTTTCTTACCTAAGACATTGCTAGAAACAGAAACACAAAGTACAACTGTAGGATCCCTCCTACTCCAGTCCTCTGCTGTGGGAGGGAGAAGCTTCAGTTTTAATTCAGGTTTGGACTTTTGATTTATTACCGAAATAAAATGTTTTGTGATTTAAAGTAACTCGCAGACTTTTTTATTACCTAAGAGTGCCCAGAAAAAATAATGGGGCTGCACAAATGTTCAACTGGAGGCAATGGCAATACTAACCCAAGAGAATAAATTTGAAGAGACAGTGCGAAATAAAAATGAAGTTGTTTATAATTCTACCCTGTGAGTCACGCTTGTTCCGTGTATCTACTCTACAGCCTGCCCTGATTAGTATGATATCGATTCTCATGTCAGCCTCAAAATATTTCTGTAGCAACTCAGTTACATTTTTAGTTGGTGCTGAAATTTCTAGCAAGCTTTAAATCTGCATGAAATTATTAAACTGGGTAATTTTTTCCATATCTTTAAACAAGTAACTCATCTGAGCACTCTTCACCTGGGAAGGTCAAAGTTTGCGATTAATATAATTCCTGCTGTTAGTAGGGATGACTCTACCTGTATAGGGCTCAAAGACCCCCCCCCCTTGTTTTGTAGTCATATGGTCACATAAAGAACAGCTCATGCTGATTTGACCCGGGAATTTTAAAGCCACTGGGGGACTGTTTTTAATGGAATATATTTTTTCACGATAGAGCTATACCAGTAAACAGACAAAACTGTGACTTTCCTAGGAAAAACAAGGACTTCAGTCTTCTAAAATTAATTGTTCTCTTGAAGTTTAGGGCAGCATAATATTGTGTTTATTTGTAACAGATACAATTTCAGTCCTGAACAGTTGTCATAGAGTCTGGCAAAATGGCTCTTTCCTGTCCTCACTGGTCAGACTTCTCAAAGAGTCTTGATGTATTGAGATCTGCGGCCCTCTGAGCTGGAAGATAAGGGCTGTCTTGTGCTTCTTTTATTTCTCAGACAGCAGCCAGGCATGGTGCTCTGCACACAATAAGTGTCAAAGAAAGCTATTGACTGACTGTCTGGCTGTTTCTGTCATTTAGAATGCATATCGCTGCCCATTGTTCACATTTGAAACCAAGCAGTATTAACCCAGAGGTTCTGTGGTTTCTGGATGCCTTTCACAGCTCTCTCCACACTTAGACTAATTACTAGGCAGGACATCCTTTCTATTTTGACAGTTAAGATGGAAGAAATTGAAATTAAAAAGAAAATTATAAAGAACAGACTCAGAAGAAGAGCATTGAAGCTATTTGAAAGTTATCTCAAATCCTAGCGTCCAGTGTCTTTAACTTATAATTTCCTATTTTTGTAAGACATAAATTAGGTGGCTCCATTATTTTTCCACCAAAGTCACAAAATAATCATTTTATATTAAATACAATTCCTTACCTTTTTTGTGTAAGTATTCTCAACATTTTTATCTAGGTGTTCATAAGAATACATAATCTGTCCGTTTCTCATTTCTGTAAGTGAATTTTATCCTTGTGTCCTCTGTAGGGATGAATAGAGAGAAGGCATGTAAAGAGTGGGTAAGTAACATTAATAACACTAATCAGTTCTCATCTTTGTTAAACTTAGAAACAGGAATAGCCTTAGGCAAAGCTGAGAGAGCTGCCTTTGATTTCCACCTATCTTTATTTTCTTACTATCCATTAGCAGTCTCCTTCTAGAACAGAATGCTCAACCTTCTGTTGTCCTTTATATGACTAAGCCCAAATTCATTCTAGACATACACTTCAGTTTCCTCCCAGAAGAGGTCTGCTAGCCAGGCTTCTCTGAGCTCCTTCTTCTGGGTTCTGAGTTGCTTTCATGTATCCATCCTCCAAGGCTTGCTTGGTATCTGGCTAACAAATATGAACAACTCCTCTATCAAAATTATCATCACCAATTACTATCCAATGTCTTAGAAAAGAGATGCATCAAATGCACATGGAAGGTATGTAAATCAAGCAAGAGTAAAGTTTGAAAGTGTGCTCTCCATATGCTTGGCTCAGGGAGTGATGCTATTAGGAGATAGGACCTTGTTAGAGGAAGTGTGTCACTGTAGGTGTGGGCTTTAAGACCCTCATCCTAGCTGCTTGGAAACCAGTCTTCTCCAGTAGCCTTCAGATGAAGACATAGAACTCTCAGCTCCTCTTGCATCATGCCTGCCTGGATGCTGCCATACACCAGCCTTGATGATAGTAGACTGAACCTCTAAGCATATAAGCCCCAAAATAAATGTTGTCCTTGTAAGAGTCACCTTGGTCATGGTGTCTGTTCACAGCACTAAAACCCTAACTAAGACCGAAGTGTTGAGGAAGATGAATAAAAAGTAAAGGATGCAGGGACTGCCTTACTTGGGGATCCATTCTGTCTGCAGACACCAAACCCGACACTGTTGCTGTTACCAAGGGGAGCTTTCTGACAGGAACCTGGTGTGGCTGTTTCTTTGGAGGTTTTGCCAGCAACTGACCAATGCAGCTGTGGATGCTTGGAGCTAACCAGCAGACTAAGCTCAGGGACCCTGGTGGGGGAGCTAGAGGAAGGACTGGAGGAGCAGAGGGTGATTACAATCCTATAGAAAGAGCAATGTCAGCTAGCTAGACCACCCAGTGCTCCCAGGGACTAGACCACCAACCAAGGAGTGTACAGGGAGAGATCCATGGCTCCAGATACATGTGTAGCAGAGGATGGCCTTGTTTGACACCAATGGGAGGGAAGTCCCTTGTTCCTGTGGAGGTTTGGTGCCTCAGCATAGGGTAGGAAGATGTTAGAGCAGTGAGGGGGAGAGTGTAGGAGGGATAGAGTGGGTTGGGAATACCCTCATAGAGGCAAAGGGGTCGGGGAGAAGTTGGATGTGAGATGGGGGGTGTTGTAGAGGGGTAACCAGGAAGTGGGAGATCATTTGAGTTGTAAATGAATAGAATAATTAATAAAAATTAATAAATGAATAAATAGAAATACAAACTCCCAAACTGAAAAAACAAAAAAAAAGAGTCAAAGGACTAACTGGTGAGAGGGGGAAGTCTTTCCTATCATTAGTCATGAGTGCTATAACAAAACAGACTGGATAGCTTAAGCAGAAATTCATCTTCTTTATGTTTGGAGATTTGAAGACAGAATCACAACATTATTGGGGCTTTACTAAGGCTTTCCTGATCCTACCTTGAAGATAGCTATTTTCTACTTGTATATAATATATCTCCTTCCCATCCCCCTAGGACACTCTTTGTTTTTCAATAAAGCTACAAATCTTTCCGTGGTTGAGCCCCAGCATATCGTTTACTCCCACTTTTCTCTTTATAGCCCTACCTTAGTACAGAGCTTCAGCATAAGTCTTGGGATACAAAATTCTGCCTATAGCATCCATCATTGAATGACCAGGGGTGAAGAAGATCATGTTCTGTTTTCCCATTTTAGTCAGCTTATGCTTTCTTTCATTGTGTAACTATCTTGTTGGAGTAAGTTAGAGTCTAAACTTTAAATGACTGTTAAATTCCTGCAATATAGCCATACAGTTAATCTAAAAATCAGATGGAGAAATAGTTCTCTATCCCAACAATTTTAGGGTGGAGTAAAATCTGCTTGATGCATTTAAACTGGCATTTGTGTCTGTTAGACATCATGGATTATTTAAGGGAATTTTAAAAGTAATCGGTGACATCCATTATTTGTTCTTCATCTTGATTTTCACATAATAAACAAAGTATTGTATTCATAATCATCCCTACTATGTTCTGGTATCCCGCTTCATTTTCTTTGAACCCCTTCTTCTCACTTAGTCTTTTCCTAGTGGCTACAACATTGGAGAAAAATGGCACACCCCCTTCGGTACCTATTACCAGTCATTACCTCATCAGGAAGGATATGTTTCATGGATATCTCCTCTATTCATGTTGGAAAGTTAGGTTGTCCACTCTTGCGCTGGTATCCATTAGTGCTGTGTGTCCAGAGTTACAATAGCAATGCATCTGTAGGCCAACATTCTATGACATTCTTCCCCATCCTCTGACTCTTAAATTTATCCTGCTCTCTTTTATGTAGTGTTTTCTAGGCCTGTGGGGTGTGGGGAACAGATATTCCATTTAAGGATGAAAGTGATCATTGGTCATCTATTTTTGGCACTCTGACCAGATATAGGTCTTTGCATTGTTGCCTCAGAAATACTATTTAGAATCGAGTAAATGTTGTTATACACTTAGATGCACTGGGTTCAATAGTGTAACTAAAGGTCATTAAGTAGCTTGGGACCATAAGGAACTGTCATGGTATATTGTGTAAAGGGACCAAGGGAGGCTGGAAGCATGCATAGTCAGTGATTCACACAGAGCACATATAATAAACTAATTTTATACATGAACTTGTGATATAAAAATGTTTTAATAACCTGCATATAAAAAATCTGAGGTATGAAACTTCAACTGACTTCTTTATTGATTGGAGGATCTTTATTAATGTTCCACTGGAATTCTCGAAGAGTACTGTACGATGGAGGATTATTTTCAGATGCACTTCTCTGGAAATGTGTTCACATTTTATTTAAAGCCAAAATTTGAAAGAAAGAATTCCCAGGTAGGGTACAATCAATTTAATATTAATTTAATTCAGCAGTACCTGAGTGCTAATTAAATATCATCACTGTTCTTGGTGCTAGAGAATATTAAAGGCTGAGACAGATAGATTCTTATTGTTATAGAGTTTGCCCAGAAAGGCAAGGCATAAAACCAATAGCCATCTATAAATAAATACCATGCCAGCAGTCAATAAATCAGGTAGACATGAAAGAGTATCTGGATTTTTGCTTTAGACTGAGGGGTTGGGAGAAACCATTCAAATTTGACTTTGCTATGAATGACAATGAGCCAATCACTCAGAAAAAGGGAAGCAGATTGCTATGAGAAGCCATACTTAATATAAAGGACTGTGGGATGTATGATCCTCTGTGCTTAAAAAACAGGTTCAACACATGCTCCACTATGTTTATAGCGGCCTTATTCATAATAGCCAGAAGCTGGAAAGAACCCAGATGTCCTTCAACAGAAGAATGGATACAGAAAATGTGGTACATTTACACAATGGAGTACTACTCAGCCATTAAAAATAATGAGCTCATGAAATTCTTAGACAAATGGATGGAGCTAGAAAATATCATCCTGAGTGAGATGACCCAATCACAAAAGAACACACATGGTATGCACTCACTGATAAGCGGATATTAGCCCCAAAACACACAATACCTAAGATGCAACGCATAAACCTCATGAAACTCAAGAAGAAGGAGGAAGACCAAAGTGAGGGTGTTTTTGTCCTTTTTAGAACGAGTATCAAAAGATTCAACCAGAGCTCCCAGGAGCTAAACCTCCAGCCTGAGAACAGACCGGCAAGCTGTCCTCTGAGAGGCTCTAACCAGCAGCTGACTCAGACAGATACAGACATCCAGAACCAAACAGTGGATGGAGCTTGAGGACTCTTAAAGAAGAATAGGTGGAAGGATTGAGGGCCCTAAGGAGATAGGAACTGCACAGGAAGATCAACAGAGTAAACCAACCTGAACCCTTGGAGCTCTCAGAGACTGAATCACCAACCGTGGAGCATACCTAGTCTACACAGATACCTCCATGGGATGAACCTAGGCCTCCCTGCACATATGTTGTAAATGTGCAGCTTGGTTTTCATGTAGGTCTCAAACATCTGGAGTGGGGGCTATCCCAAAACATGCAGCCTGTATATGGAGTACGGTCTTCAAAAAAAAAAACAGTTGTTCAGTTATTCATGGAATATTATTTTTTTTATATCTCTTGTATTCAGTTTGCAACTACTTCAATGAGAATTTTTGTATGTATATTCATGAGGGATATTGGACTATAATTTATATATTTTTGTTGGGTCTACACTTGATTTCACTATTTCAATATTATTTGCTTTGTGAAGGAGCTTATTGTGGTTCTGAATTTTTTTAAACATAACTCAAAAAGTGTTGCTTGTTTGAAGGCCCTATAGAATTCTTGTATAAGTATATCTGACCCTTGGTATTTTGCTTGTTTGCTTATTTTCATTTTATTCTGTTTGAATGCTTTTTAAATTTTTTTGATTTGCTGAAAATAAAAATTAAAAAAAAAAAAAACAAAAAACAAAACAGGTTCAAAGTAGTAGGTTTGTCTGCATCACAGTGGAAGAAGTGGGTGAGCAGAGGAGAGACTGAGGAAAATCCTGTTGTAAAGGGCACTGTAAGATGGAGTACCCCTCATTGTGATCAGCAAGGATTTGCTTCGCTATAAGTAAGAGATAATAGGTTTAAAAGTTGATAATGATTCTGTGTTTAAACTTGGAGCAAGTGCAAAGAAACTTAAAAATTCTCTGAAATTAGATTTTAAATGGCATGATAGCAGATAGTGATATTTTCTCAGTAGACAAGCCTAGAGACTAGGAAAAAGGGTAGCACAAAAACTGATCAGAACCAGAATTAGGAGTCATGGTCAGGATAAGGACTGGCTAGTGACAACATGGTTTACATGTTGATCTTGCTAGCAGGCTACTGCATGTGTCACACTAACATTACCAGAATTGTGTGGAACATGGTGGTGGGAATATGGGGCCACAGTTCGTGATTTCAGCAATTCCTCTGTGAAACTTAACTCTAATACTTTAGCATACTTTTTATTCCTGTGATGTCAGAGAATTTTGAGAAAATATGCTGCATGTGTACTATAGGTAATCTGTGATTTTTGTGTAATATATGCAACTTACACACATGATATATATTCATTTCGTTGTTTTAAAATTTAGTTCTATATTTAAGCCTCATGTTGTCTCTATATGAATGAAGCAAATTCATTTGGGAAATGCAAACGATAAATACACAACTTTGGAGAAACCCATCCTAAAAGAATCATTTGATAAAATAAACCCCAAAACAAAATACTCATCAGGCTTTTGATTTAGAGACTGTGTTAGTTCTCGTTTGTTGTTGTGGCTGATGTTGTGACAAATACCTTGGAGGAACACTTAAAATGAAAAGAGATTTATTCTGTCTCGCAGTTTCTGAGTGTACATTCTATGGTTACTTGGTCCTATTACTGTGAGTCTGTGGTGAGGCATCACATCATGACGAAGTGTGGAGGGGACCACTTCATGCTTTTATGGAAGTGGGGAGCCAACAAGGGTGTGGGGTAAAATGTGTCTTTCCACAGAACACTGCCAGGGAACTATTATTTTACTTAGAACCTAACTCAACAACATTAATCTATTATGTTATGAATCCATCAAAGAGTTAGTCCATTGACTAGGTCAGAGCCTTGAAGAACCAATCGCTTTCTAATAGCCTATTAGTGAGCAACCAAGCCTTACCACCTGAAGTATTTGGGGAAAACACTCTACATCCAAGTCACTACAGAAGTGATATTCCTTTATATTTTCAAGCCCCCTTTCATGTAGGCAGGAATTATGATCTTCATCTTGAAAATTATGATTTAGGGGTATGGAAGTACTTATTTTCAAAGATGAGACTCCAAATAGAGCACCCTTTATATGACTCATTTTAACATTCTGAGAGAATTGGCCTGACCATTCAGTATGCTGCCTGGCAGCTGACCACAGTCAACATTTTCTGACTATGTGGAAAGGCATAGATATGAGACTGAGGATGTGGACTACAGGAACTCCCAAAAACATAGAATGAGTAGTTACTGCAAAACAACCCAGTACATTTAACAATTAGGAAGGATGTACTTATGTTTCTATTCCAGCTTAGTAAATAAGTCCCATACTTGAAGAGGTAGGTTTCTGGCTGTAGGAAAAACAAAAACAAAAACAAAAACAAAAACAAAACCCCCTTTTAATTAACAGAGTTATTTTTAAAGACTTCTATGACAGAACTACCTTGATCATCTTTTATCTTCAGTTTCAGAGGAAGATGAAGACATTTCTAAAGGAACGGATTCTCAAAATAGGCTGTGTGGGTGACTCTGTTACTGATGTTTTACTCTTTGTTCAAAATATGTTTTTCACACTATCCACACATTTACCCCTAGAATATAGGAGCAAGTAAGGAATGAACAGCATGGCTTCAGTATCTTCTAGAAACATCGAAGTGTAACTGTCTGTTCAGGAATGCTCCTGGCAGAGGAGAACCTTTCCCAGGGTATGTAATGATTACCATCATCTTCTGAGATGGAAGAGTCCTTATATCGTACAAACAGGGGAAGTTTCAAAGACAAATGAAAGTGAACATGGCTGTGTTTATTTTTATTTCTAGCTATACTAGTAAATTAATAGGGATGGCTCACAAAGATGAGAAAGGCAAAGTAGAGCCTACATTAAAAATATTCATGTAGTTTTAAAAATTTATTGTTTGACTCCATTTTAGAAAGGCAGTTATTGGTAAAAGGCAAAGAGGATATGCTAAGCAACTGAAGAACCTTTTGTTAAACTCCAACAAATGGCAACTTTGGAATCCTTACTTTTAGAAGTGTCTAGCTGTAGGGTTGACCTATATTATAGCCTTAGGAAAGTCTGCCAGGAAGGCCAACATGTCTGGAAAGCTAATGACAATAGGACCAGAGTCTGCTCTTTGAGCTTCAGGGTTTTGTTCTTGATTGAGCACTTAATCCAGATCTGTCCTCAGATGATCCTGACTGGCTCGGACAGGAAGCCACTCCTTTTCAGAGGAATTGTGCTGTAAAAAATTAGTAGGAGCAAAGTATTTAAAACAATAGACTGAATTTCTGAAGACTGCACTTACTAGAGCTTACTTGCACTTTGATAGTCTGCACCTCACCCCGTCCTCCTTGTGTCCTCCCTCCCTCCCTCTCTCTCTTTCTTTCTCTCTTCCTCTCTCTCAACTACTGAAAAATGATTTTGCTGTAAGTCTTGATTCATAGTTGTACGATTTTACCACAATAGCCTGAAGCTCTTTAGTATGAATAGTGACACCAACAGGTTAAAGCATATGCCCCAAGGTCCATCCATCTCCTCTGTGCATATCTAATTTACCACTTCTCCCAGAAACACTTGAGAATATGAAGGTTGTCTGCTATTCCTCTTTCCACTGATTTATTTATAATTCATAAATTCTTTATTCCAAGGTGTTCCCCTTTAAATCCCAATTTTAAATTCAACAGAAGGCATACTATCTTATTCCATGTTATTTCATATGTTCTGATGGCAGACACATGTGATTTCAGGAGGCTGAGGTACTATTTTGGGCACTGACTGAAATGAAATGGAGCTTAAAGATTTTTCTAGAGCCGTTTCGTACAGTACAGTCTGTAAGCTACTGAAATATAAACCAGGGTTTCCTTTCTCACAGACATTCTGTAAGAATGTCTTTACAATGAGCTTTTAAGGCCATTTCCAGATGCTTTCAGTACAATTGGTACTCTGGTGCCAGGGGTAAGATGGTAGTAGAAGACTGAGTCCCTGATCATGTCCAGAAGGGCACAAGGTAGAACCTGAGTAGTACATACCATGTACTCAAAAACAATGTTAGCTGTACAAAGTGTTCTCCAGTCAGTACATAATATGTTCACAAAAACAGTGTTAGCTGTACAAAATGTAACCCAATCAGTACATACTGTGTGCTCAAAAACAGTGTTAGCTGTACAAAGTCGAACCTGGGCTTGAAAAGGGCTGCTGGAAGTTACGTTTTTGGTGATAGGGTGGCAAAAACAGTGAGTGGGTGGAGGATTAGAGGAGGCAGAAGCAGAGTCTGGGCAGATGGAGATGGGAGAAAGAGCAGTTCAAGCCCAGAGTGCAATAAAAGCAGAAGCACACCAGGGCTAAAGACAAAGGGATAAATAGTGAAGATTCAGAGCTGCCTCCTAGCTCTGACACAGAGGGAGACAGCTGTGAGGATTTAAGGGTGTCTGTCTTTTAGCGTGGGCTTTGTCTCTTAGACAGAGGGAGTAGTTGCTTAACTGAGTAATCTATGCGAGACTGTGAGACCATCAAGTACAACCAGGGAATAGAGCTGTTGCTTAAGAGATTACTGTGGTTATTGTTTCAGCATGAGTGACAAGATCATGTTTAGCCGAAGTTCCTAAGTATTTCTTTTACCTTAAACTTCTGTTTATTTTATGATCCACCAATAACCAGCACAATCCTTAATCAATCTATAAAATATTACCTAACCATAGATAAGTATAGTCCTTTCCCCTCAACAAGGAATCTTCTTTTTGCAAGAGATGGAGACCAATAAAGAAAAACAGAAAAAGAGAAGGGAGAAATATAATTAAATTATAACCAATCAAATACAGAGTTGTGAATCTCAGTCTCAATGGGTACATTTAAATAACACCCCTGCTCCTAAGGCTCAGGAACACTGGGGAAGAGGAGACAGAAAGATTGTAAGAGCAAGAGGACCAGGGAGTTTGCTGTAAAATGCTATTTCTTAGTAATGTCAGAAACTATATCCAGAAGTCTCAATGACGTGTTTGCCTAAACATGAGCTGAATGGGATGGTACGAGTGAACATGTCAGAGTCAATGGGGAAAAACACACGAGGCCTCAAACCTATACAAAGAACTACAGGCAACTGAGCAAAGCTGGGACAGGTGATCTTCCCCAGGGAAAACACACAAACTGGTTGTCCAATGCCAAGTGATCAGCCCTGAAAACATACATGCAACTAACATTATATAGCCTGAATAGGTTGCATTTAGGAATATATGTGCTCATTCAAATAGATATGTACATGTAATAATACTGAAAACAGAAGACATGAATTTGAAGGAAAGCAGGAATGGCTATAAGAGAAGGTGTAGAGGAAGAAAAGAAAGGGAGAAACATAATTAGAGTATAATCTCAAAAATTAAAAAATTAGAAGGTGAGGAGTGAGCAGGTCTGTTTTTTAGCAGGCCTATCTATGTCTTTCTGTCTTTCATACTGATATCTATTTCCTAAAATAGACCCATTCTAGCTTTAAAATGAACCTAATCAACAGCTATTTATCGTGGAAGAAAATAATAATCACTGACACTACACTATGGTTAAGATCACTTGGCAGCACAGAGTATGCACCAATTAACTAATCTAAATCCATCCCAGGTGTGATTTTGTTCCTTCTATGAGGAAGGTTTACTTCTAAACAGAAGAATTACCTTCTGTAAGGTAATTGCTTTATAGAGTTGTGAGAGATCACATGTAAAAGGTAGGTTTGTATGCCTTGGAAGAAGGAAGACTTTCATAGGTGGTGTATATAGAAACACTGGGTCCTCTGATAGAGACAACGTAAGGCATAGAAATGTGTTTTTTATAAACTGCATATAAAAAACTAATACTGGGAGAACTTAATAATTTATTCAAGCCCACACAGTTGAAAAAATGTTTTATCTGGCATTTAAGTCTAGCAGATAAAATGTGGAGGTTTTTATTTTTAACGATGGGACTAGGTTATAGGAGTTCAGAATCCAAGCTGTTATGCCTTCTTACATTACTGTGCTCCCATGGTTATAAGATTCCAGTGTTTATAAATATTGAAATGAGTACCTTTCCAATGAAACATACACTCTCCTCATGAAGAACTTTGCCCTCATACAAATGAGTAGTTTAGGGAAACTGGGTTTCTGAGTGAAATTTATCTATTCTCTGTTTGCTTTCTCTCTCTCTCTCTCTCTCTCTCTCTCTCTCTCTCTCTCTCTCTCTTTCTCTCTCTCTCTCTGCCTCCATCCTTCTTTCCCTCCTTCCTTTCCTCTCTTTCTTTCTCTCTCTCTCTCTTTCTTTCTTTTTTCTTTCTTCCTTTCTTTCTTTTTATTGTATATTTTATATATGTACATTTCAAATGTTATCCTCTTTTCAGGTTTCCCTTCCTGAATCCCCCCTATTCCATCCTCCCACCCCTGCTTCGAAGGGTGCTCCCCCTCCCACACACCCACTTCTACCTCACCTCCCTGGCATTCCCCTACACTGGGGAATGGAAACTTTACAGGACCAAGGGCCTTTCCTGCTGTTAACGCCACAATGTCATCCTCTGCTACATATATGGCTAGAGTCTTTGAATGTATACCATGTGTGTTCTTTGTGACTGGGTTACCTCACTAAGAATGAACAATTAGATAACAAAAAGAGGTCAAAGGTATACAAACTGGAAAAGAAGAAGTCAAAGTATCACTATTTGTAGATGTTATGATAGTATACTTAAATGACTCCAAAAATTCCACCAGAGAACTGCTAAACCTGATAAACAACTTCAACAAAGTGACTGGATATAAAATTAACTCAAACAAATCAGTAGCCTTCCTCTACTCAAAGGATAAATAGGCTGAGAAAGAAATTAGGGAAATGACACCCTTCACAATAGTCACAAATAATATAAAATACTTTAGTGTAAATCTAACCAAACAAGTGACAGATCTGTATGACAAGAACTTCAAGTCTCTGAAGAAAGAAATAGAAGATCTCAAAAGATGGAAAAATCTCCCATGTTCATGGATTGACAGGATTAATATAGTAAAAATGGCCATCTTGCCAAAAGCAATCTACAGATTCAATGCAATCTCCATCAAAATTCCAACTCAATTCTTCATAGAGTTAGAAAGAACAATTTGCAAATTCATTTTTAATAGCAAAAACCCAAGATAGTGAGAACTATTCTCAGCAATAAAAGAACTTCTTGGGGAATTACCATCCCTGACCTCAAGCTGTACTACAGAGCAATAGTGATAAAAACTGCATGCTATTTGTATGAAGACAGGCAGGAAGATCAATGGAATAGAAATGAAGACCGAGCAATGAACCCACACACCTGTGGTCACTTGATCTTTGACAAAGGAGCTAAAACTGTCCAGTGGAAAAAAGACAGCATTTTCAACAAATCACTGGTGCTGGTTCAACTGGAGGTCAGCATGTAGAAGAATACAAATCAAACCGTTCGTATCCCCTTGTATAAAGCTCAAGTCCAAGTGGATCAAGGACTTCCACATAAAACAAGATACACAGAAACTAATAGAAGAGATAGTGGAGAGGAACTCGAATACATGGGCACAGGGGAAAACCTCTTGAACAGAACACCAACGGCTTATGTTTTAAAATCAACAATAGACAAGTGGGACCTCATAACATTGCAAAGCTTCTGTAAGGCAAAGGACACTCTTAATAGCACAAAATGGCCACCAACGGATTGGGAAAAGATATTTACCAATCCTATATCTGATACAGGGCTAATATCAAATATATACAAAGAACTCAAGAAATTAGACTCCAGACAACCAAACAATCCTATTAAAAATTGGGTACAGAGCTAAAGAAAGAATGATCAACTGAAGAAACTTGAATGGCTGAGAAGCACCTAAAGAAATGTTCAACATCCTTAGTCATCAGGGAAATGTAAATCAAAACAACTCTGAGATTCTACTTCACACCAGTCAGAATGACTAAAATCAAAAACTCAGGTGATAGTAGATGCTGGCAAAGATGTGGAGAAAGAGGAACACTCCTCCATTGTTGGTGGGATTGCAAGCTGATACAACCACTCTGGAAATCAGTCTGGCAGTTCCTCAGAAAATTGGATATTGCATTACCTAAGGAACCAGCTATACCACTCCTGGGCATATACCCAGAAGATGCTCCAACATATAACAAGGACACATGCTCCACTATGTTCATAACAGCAATATTTATAATAGCCAGAAGCTGGAAAGAACCAGATATCCTTCAACAGAGGAAAGGATATACAGAAACGTGGTACATTTACACAATGGAGTACTACTCAGCTATTGAAAACAATGACTTCATGAAATTCTTAGGGAAATAGATGGAACTAGAAAGTATACTCTGTTTTCTTATTCTCTGTGGGGAGCGCTATTTAAGATGGCGCCTGGCATGGTGCCAGACACCTCGAGTGTGCTGGCACGCCATTTCAGGGAGCCTGGGTGGCACGTAGACTAGGCTATACTGCACATGTATTTTGCTTGTTCATCGTTACATAAGAGCAGGCCATGTGACGTATGGGCTCAGCACCAATCCGGAATGACTTCATGGCAGATTCTGGTTGGAGGAGATACAGAGATTTAAGGGCTGGGAAGGAAGGATCAGGGGCTTTTTGGACGGTAAGGTTTCCTGAATAAACTGTGCTGAGAAGAAGTTCCCGCATTAGTTTTCTTCTGTCTGCTGGTCGAATTGGGAAGCGACAATTCTCTTCAAATCACTGATTATGTTTCACCACACACTGGAAATCCAGGACAGTTAATGCTTTTTATGACTTTTAATGTGTTGTGTGTGTGTGTGTATCATATCTCTGTTTTCCTTTCATTAGTTTATTTATTTACATTATGATCAAAGCCCGCTCCTTCCTCTCCTTCAAATTCAACTTGCCACCTGATTCCCCTGTCTCCTCCTTCTCATGAAGGGAAACCCCCAACACTGGGTACCAACCTGCCCTGACACATCAATTCATACAAGGACTAAACACATCCTTTACCACTGAGGCCAGACAAGGCAGCCCATTTAGGGGAAAGGGATTCAAAGGCAAAGTAGCAGTCTGAGATTGCCCCTAACTCCAATTGTTAGGGGATTCACATGAAGCCCAAGCTACACATCTGCTACATATGTGTAGAGGGTCTAGGTCCAGACCATGCATGCTCTTTGGTTGGTGGTTTAGTCCCCATGGGCCCAGGTTAGTTGAATCTATAGGTCTTCATGTGGTGCCCTTGATCTCTCCAGCTTCCTTTCCCCCATTCTACCACAAGACTGTCTGAGTTCCACCTAATGTTTGGCTGTGGGTCTCTGCATCTGTTTTTATCAGCTGTTGGATGAAACCTCTCAGCTAAGCTCCTGTTGGTAAGCATAGGAGAATATCACTAATAGTTTCAGGGATTGGCTCTCTCCTATGGAATGGGTCTCAAATTGGGCCAGTCATTGGTTGGCTACTTCCTTAATCTCTGCTCCATCTTTATCCATGCATATCTTGTAGTCAGGGCAAATTTGGGGTCTAAGGTTTTGTGGGTGGGTAAGTGTCCCTCTCCAGTAGAAGTCGTGCCTGGCTCCATGTTCCTGGCTGCTAGGACTCTCAGCTACAGTTACCTCCATAACCTCTCAGTAGCCCTACCTCTTCCAGATCTCCAGCTTGTCTGAGAGATGTGCCTCCCATTCATTTCCCTTCTCTCTCCCAGCCCTTTCACTCCTCATCCATGTTCTTCTTCCCATCCTGTCTCCCAACTATTTCCCTCTCTCCATCCACCTCCAAAGTATATTTTATTTCCCTTTCTGAGTGAGATTCAAGCATCCTCTCCTGGGTTCTCATTGTCACTTAGTTTCTTTGGGTCTGTGGATTGTAGCATGGTTATTTAGCCTGAAAGCTTTGGGTAACATCCACTTATAAGTGAGTACATGCATATCATGCACATCTTTCTGGTTCTGGGCTATCTCATTAAGGGGTGATATTTTCTAGTTTCACCCATTTGCCTACCAATTTCCTGATGTCCTTGTTTATAATAGCTGGGTTGTAAAAAATTCTAAGCCTACACTATTGTGTAAATGAACCACATTTTCTGTATTCATTCTTCAGTTGAAAGACATCTGGGTTATTGCCAGTTTCTGGCTATTACAAATAAGGCTACAATGAACATAGTGGAACATGTGTCCTTGTGTGGGATGGTGGAGCATCTTTTGGGTATATGCCCATGAGTGGTATAGCTGGGTCTTGAAGTAGAACTATTCTGAGAAACCACCCGATTAATTTCCAAAATGTTTGTACAAGTTTGCACTCCCAGCAGCGATGCAGGGGTGTTCCACATTGTCACTTAGTTTCTGAAAGGTTATGGAGGTAACTGTAGCTGAGAGTCCTAGCAGCCAGGTACATGGAGCCAGGAATGACTTCTACTGGAGAGGGACACTTACCCACCCACAAAACCCTCCCCAGCATGTGTTGTCACTTGAGGTTTGATCTTAGTAACTCTTACACTTTTAAAGATGGAATCTTTAATTTATGGCATCTCCCTCATGACTAAGGAGGTTGAACATTTCTTTAAGTGCCTCTTGGCCACTACCAATTCCTCTGTTGAGAAGTCTGTTCAGCTCTGTACCAAATTTTTAAATTTGGTTTGCTGGTGTTTAATTTCTTGATTCTTTATGTATTTTGGATACTAGCCTTTTGTCAGATATAGTGTTGGTGAAGATCCATTCCTATTCTACAGGTTGTTGTTTTGTCCTATGGATGGTGTCCTTTGCATTATACTTTCTATTTCATGGGGTCACATTAATTAATTATTGATCTTAGTGTCTGAGCTGTTAGTATTCTATTCAGAAAGTTGTCTCCTGTGCCAATATGTTTAAGGCTATTTTCCACTTTTTCTTCTATTTTCCTTCTGGTTTTATTTTGTCATCTTTAATGCACTTGGAGTAGAGTTTTGTGCAAGGTGATAACTATGGATATATTTGCATTCTTCTACATGCAGACATCCAGTTAGAATAGTCTCATTTGTTGAAGATGCTTTTTTTTCCATTGTATTGTTTTGAATTCTTTGTCAAAAATAATCGATAAGTGTGTGGGTCTATTTCTGAGACTTTATTTCTATTCCATTGATCAACCTGTCTATTTTTGTACCAATACCATGTTGCTCTGTAGTACAGTTTGAGGTCAGGGATGTTAATACTTCCAGAAGTTCTTTTATTGTATCAGATTGGTTTTGCTATCTTGGGTTTCTTATTTATCCACATGAAGTTGAAAATTGCTCTTTCAAGATCTCTAAAGAATTGTGTTGGAATTTTGATGGAAATTACACTGAATTTGTAGATTGCTTTTGATAATGTCCATTTTTTTTTACTATGTTAATCCTTCTGACTCATTAGCATGGGAGATCTTCCCATTTTCTGATATCTTTTTCAATTTCTTTCTTCAAAGACTTGAAGTTTTTGTTATACAAATTTTTTACTTGATTTGTTAGTTACACAATGATATTTTATATTGTTTGTGGCTATTGTAAAGGATGTTGTTTCCCTAATTTCTTTTTCAGCCTATTTATCCTTCAAATAAAGGAGGGTTACTGATTTTTTTATTTTTGTATCCAGCCACTTTGCTGAAGGTGTTTATCAGCTGTAGGTGTTCTTTGGTAGAATTTTGGGAGTCACTATCATATTGCCTGTAAGTAAAAATACTTTGGCTTCTTCCTTTCTAACTTGTAGCCCCTGGATCACCTTCATCTGTCTGATGGCTCTAGCTAGAACTTCAAGTACTATACTAAATAGATGTGGAGTAAGTGGGCAGCTTTGTCTTGTCCCTGATTTTAGTGGAATTACTTTTAAGTTTCTCTCTATTTAATTTGATGTTGGTTGTTGGCTTGCTATATATTGACTTTATTATCTTTAGGTATGCACCCTGTATCCTGACATATCTAAGACTTCTAGCATGAATGTGTGTTGAATTTTCATCAAAGGCTTTCTCAGCATCTAATGAAATGATCATGTGGTTTTTTCCTTTCTTGTTTCTATGGTGGATTATGTTGATTTTTATATGTTGAACAATCCCTGTATCCATTAGATAAAGCCTACCTGATCATGGTGGATGATGGTTTTGGATTTGGTTTGCAAGTATTTTATTGAGTATTTTTAAATCAATGTTCGTAAGAGAAATTGTTCTGAAATTCTCTTTCACTGTAGAGGCTTTGTGTGATTTAGGTATGAGGCTAACCGTGGGCTCATAGAATGATTTTGGAAATTTTATTGGATATTTTATTTATTTACAATACAGATGTCATCCCCTTTCTCCATTTCCCCTCCTTAGAACCCCCTATCCTATACCCCCTCTTCCTTTATGCTTTTATACCATCTTGATTACATGGATGTATTAAGATCAGTTCTACATTGAGGGTAGCAATACAATAGATGCAAATAGTCGAGGAACAAGCAATACAATAAACACAAATAGTCAAAGAAAAAGCAAGGTATTAAATCCAATTACATGAACACTCCCGTGATCACTGTTTCTAAAGGCTTATCAGGATGACCAAAGTATCTGAGCCTACTTCTCAAGGTCATTTTCATGTTTGAAGCCTACTTCCTTGTTCTAGCCTAAATTTTGTATTCCTGACTGAAATTACTTCTTTGTTCTAGCCTAATATTTAGATTCCTGCCTGAGATTACTTCTTTGTTGTAGCCTACGATTTAGATTCCTACCTGAAATTATTTCCTTGTTCTAGTCTAATGTCAGATTCCTGCTTCCTTTTTTTTTCTGTTTTGTTTTTGTAGAATAGTTTGAGAAGTATTGGTATTAGATCTTCTTTGAATGTCTGGTAGATTTCTGTGTTAAAACCATGCTAAAACCATCTGGCCCTGGACTTTTTTTCTATTTTCTTTTGGTGGGGAGATTTTAATGACTGTTTCTATTTCCTTAGGGACTTTTCAACTATTCAAATTGTTTGCCTGATCTTAATTTAACTTTAGTAAGTTGAACCTTAATGAAAATTGTCCATTTCCTTTCAATTTTCTAATTTTATGTAATGCAGACTTTTGAAGTAACTACTAATGTTTCTTTGAATTTCTTCGATGTCAGTTGTTATGTCTTCCTTTTTAGTTCTGATTTTGTTAACTTGAATACTGTCTCTTGGTTAGGTTGACTAAGGGGTTTGTCTACCATGTTGATTTTCTCAAAGAACCAGCTCTTACTTTCATGAATTCTTTGTATTGTTCTCTTTGATTTTAAATTTATTGATTTCATCCATGAGTTTGACTATTTACTGCTGTGTTACTCCTCTTGAGTTGTGTTTGCTTGTTTTGGTTCTACAGTTTTTAGTGCTTTTAAGTTGCTAGTATGAGATTTCTCTGGTTTCTTTATGAATGCACTTAGTGGTATAAACTTTCTTCTTAGGAATGCTTTCATTGTGTCTCATAAGTTTGGGTATGTTGTACCTTCATTTTCACTGAATTCTAGAAAGTCTTTATTTTTCCTTTAATTCAGTGACCATTGAGTAGACCATTCTTTTGGTTGCCATGAGTTTGTAGGTTTTCTGTTGTTTCTGTTATTGAAGTCTAGTTTTAATCCATGGTGGTCTGATAAAATAAAAGGAGTTATTTTGATTTTCTTGTATCTGTTGAGTCTTACTTTGAGACCAAGTATATGTTCAGTTTTTGAGAAGGCTTTGTGAGGTGTTGAGAAGAAGGTATTATCTTTTGTGTTTGGGTGAGATATCTTATAGATTTCTCTGATTAGTTTCTGTCATTTTTTAAATTTATTTTTTTATTTTTTATTGGATATTTATTTACATTTCAGATGTTATCCCCTTACTCCATTTCCCCCCCTCTGGCCCAGAACCCCGTATCCTAGGCCCCCCTCCTGCTTCTATGAGGATGTGCCCCCACATACCCTCCAACTCCCGCCTCCCCACCTTCGAATTCCCCCACACATGGCATCCAGCCTTCATGGGACCAAGGATCTCCTCCCCCACCTATACCTGACAGGACCATCCTCTCTTACACATACAGCTGGAGCCATGGGTCCCTCCCTAAGTGTCCCCAGGCTGGTGGTTTAGACCCTGGGGGTTCTGGTTAGTTTGTATTGTTGCTCTCTTCATGGGCTTGCAAACCCTTTCAGTTCCTTCAGTCTTCACTCTAACTCCTCCATTGGGAACCCCTTGTACAGTTCAATGGTTAGCTGTGAGCATCTGCCTCTGAATATCTGAGGAAGAAGGAAGACCAAATATAGGTGCTTTGGTCCTTCTTAGAAGGAGTAACAAAATACTCAAGGGAGCAAATATGGAGACAAAGTGTGGGACTGTCTGGAGACCATTCCACCTGGGATCCATCACATGTGCAGTCACCAAAGGTAGCGGCAGATGTGGATGTCAGGAAGTGCATGCTGACAGGAGCCTGATACAGCTGTCTTCTTAGAAGTCTGCCAGAGTCTGACATATTCAGAGGCAGATGCTCACAGCTAGCCATTGAACTGATAAAGGGGTTCCCAATGGAGGAGTTAGAGAGAAGACTGAAGGAGCTGAAAGGGTTTGTGGCCCCATGGGGAGAGCAACAATACCAACCAACCAGAGCTCTCAGGGTCTAAACCACCAGCCTGGGAGCACATAGGGAGGAACTCATGGCTCCAGCTGTATATGTAGGGGAGAATGGCCTTGTCAGGCATAGGTGGGAAAGGAGATCCTTGGTCCCATGAAGGCTGGACACTGAGTGTGGGAGAATTAGAGGGTGGGAGGTGGGAGTGAGTGGGTGGGGGCACATCCTCATAGAATGCAGGAGGAGGGGGTATAGAATAGGGGGCTCCTGGTTGGGGGGAATGGGGTAAGTTTATAACATCTGAGATGTAAATAAAATATCCAATAAAAAAAAGGAAAACCAAACCAATCTATATTTTCCTTTCATGGCTATACTTTTAGAGTGATCATATTTGAGAAATCTGTGCCTAATTTAAGATCCTGAAATACTTAAGTTTTTGTATTATTTTGTTTTAAGATAAGAATCTCACATAGTCCAGGCTGACCTCAAATTTTTAATGTAGCCATGGTTATTCTGGAACACCAACCAATCCTCCTGCCTCTACCTACCATGTCCTAGAGTTATGGATGTATATCACTGTACCTGGTGTGGTAGTTTGAAGGAACAATGGCCCTGTAAGTGCTGGTATGTGAAGAGCTAGTACCCTAGTGGTTGGTGCTGTTAGGGAGATTGCTGAACCTTTGGGAGGTGGAGCCTGCTGGAAGCCATATGTCACTGGGGTGAGCTTTGAGTGTTTATAGTCCTGCTCCATTTCCTGTTACTCTGTTGCATCCTTGTTTCATAGATGTGAGTCCACAGCTTCCTGTTCCCTCTGCCCTGCCTTCCTGCCATGATGGACTCATCTTTCTGATGAACTCTTTCTTCTACAGTAGCTTTTGATTGTGATTGTTTTTTATAGCAACAGAGAAGTGAATCTATCTGGCTTCTCCAGAGTTTTATGCTAGAATTTTATATGTACAGTCTTTGTGTGGAGGCCTTTGATGAATTCTGAGGTGGGCACATGACATGAATTAAAGGCCAGTGTTGATAATCTCTGTTGGGGTATTCAATTGTGCCAATACTATTGCCATAGACCACATTATCTTTTTTAATTGCTTAGACCATACACATAACTTTTTTTTCCAAAACAGGGTTTCTTTGTGTAGCCCTGCCTGTCCTGGACTTGTTTTGTAGACCAGGCTGGTCTTGAACTCATAGAGATCCACCTGCCTCTGCTTCCTGAGTGCTGCTATCAAAGGCATGTGCCACTAGTGCCTAGCTTGACATAACATTTTTAAAAAGTTTATTCCTGTCCATTTTGTGCTTGTCCTATGTCAATACTTCACTGTCTTGATGACTGTAGATTTAAATTTTGAGATCAGAGATTATTAACTATTTAAATTTGAATGTTCTTTTTCTACACTGGCTTGACCCTGCTGTCTCCTGTGCCTTTCTCTCTGTATGGACCAATCTCTGAAGTTTTAGTCTTAAAAAGGCCTTTTGGTATTTTGATAGAAGTTATATTACATGATGAGTCTGGGAAGAATTACATTAATAGCAGCTAGACTTTAAATTCATGGACATGATTTGTCTCAGATTATTTAAGTTTTCTTGATTATGTTTTATATTTTTCAGTTGTAAATCTTATACATTTGTTGTGTTTATTTTATTTAGGAGTTTTTATTGAAATGAAGAATTGCTTCATTAATTTTATTTTCATATTTTTGACATTCTCTGCTGAACAGTACAGTTTTCTAAATATATTAGCATATATTAGTTAAAATGGTTTTTGCTGTAGTATTTTCATGCTTCCTATGAGCACATTTTGTCATAATCTTCCTGTTATCCATACTCTTCCCCTTCTTTCATTTCTGTGATTTTTCACATATACGGAGGGAAACGTGCTGTCTATGCACTGGATTATTGTTTTAATGTGATGACTTCTGATTGCATCTGCTTTCTGGCACATGGGCTGATCTTATCCTTTTTCACTGAATTGTGATTCCTTTATGCATACCTTCATACACGCTTCTTTCATTTACCTGCTTCGAAGCACCCAAGTGAACCCCATAACTTGACTATTGTGATTAAAGCCATGGTAAACCTAGATCCACCGAAATTTCTAATGCACACTGACTGTGATTATCCTTTTTACAAAGGGTGCTAATACCTGTGACTTCGTCAGGCTCACTGTTTTAAAACTTTCTTTGGTGGATTCTATAGTTGTATTTTTTGTGTTTTATATTTCCATATTTTATTGATTAAAGATTTCATGAAAGTAAAAAAAAATAATAATAATAAAAGGTTTTGCTCGGTATAGTAGTCTGGGCTGACATCTCTGGTTTCTTAGGGTCTGCAAGATATCTGTCCAGGCCCTCCTGAGTTTTAGAATGTGTGTTGAGAATTCGGGTGCAATGCTGATAGGTTTGCCTTTATATGTTATTTGGCCTTTCCCCCTTGCAGCCTTTAATATTCTTTCTTTGTTCTGTACATTTAGTGTTTTGATTATTTTGTGGCTGGAAGAATTTCTTTTCTGGCCTAATCTATTTGCTGCTTTGTAAGCTTCTTTTATGTTTATAGGTATCTCTTTCTTTAGGTTGGTGAAATTTTCTTCTATGACTTTGTTGAAAATATTTTCTGGGCCTGGGAGTTGAGAATCTTCTCTTTTCTTCTTATTCTTATGTTTGGTCTTTTCATAGTGTCCCAGATTTCTTGAATATTTTGTATCAGGAATACTTTTAGATTTAACATTTTTTTTTAAAACTACTGTATTGATATCTTCAATCACATCTTCTATGCTTGAGATATTCTCTCTTCCATCTTCTATATTCTGTTAGTGATTCTATATCTGTAGTTCCTATTCTCTTACCTAGGTTTTCCATCTCTAGGATTCCCCAAGTTCATGTTTTCTTTATAGTGTCTATTTCCACTTTCAGGTCTTGAACAGTTTAATGTATTTCCTTCCTATGTTGGATTATATTTTCTTGTATTTCTTTTTTTTAAAACTTCCTTCCTTCCTTCTTTCCTTCCTTCCTTCCTTCCTTCCTTCCTTCCTTCCTTCCTTCCTTCCTTTCTTCCTTCTCCTCTCCCTCCTCCCTCCCTCCCTCCCTCCCTCCCTCCCTCCCTCCCTCCCTCCCTCCCCCTCTCTCTCTCTTCTTTCTCTCTTTCTTTCCTTCTTTCTTTCTCTCTCTCTCTCTCTCTCTCTCTCTCTCTCTCTCTCTCTCTCTTTCTTTCTTTCTTTCTTTCTTTCTTTCTTTCTTTCAAACTCCAATTTTTATTCCTCTCCCAGTCCACCCTCTGATTGTTCCACATCCCATACCTCCTCTCCGTCTCCCTGTCTCCATGAGGATGTCCCTACCCCCCACCCCACCAGACCTCTAAACTCCCTAGGGGCCTGTATTATTTTTATAAAATTGGACTTAAGGTCATCGTCTTATGGTTTGACTGTGTTAGGATATCCAGGACTCTGAAGTAGGTTAGTTGGTCACTGGTGGTATTATATTGCCTTGGCTCTTGTTGATTGTGTTCTTATGCTGGCCTTTAGCCATCTGGTCATCTCTGGTATTGTCTAGATGGCTGAAAGGTCTTCTTTGGGAGGCATGCAGCACCTTGAGCCTGACAGTAGAGCTCAGGGAATAGCACACTGCTCACCTCTGCTGGCTTTGCCCCAGGTGGAATTGAATATTCCTGGGGTTCTCCAGGCCTCCTCAGGAAGGGTAGCAGAGCTGTGAACCTGACAATGGAGTTTAGGAAACAGAACTCAGTTTATTCTGCTGGCTGTGACCCAGGTGGCTGGTGGGATGGGCTCTAATCTGGGTGTTCCTGGTTCCTCATTGGGAACGAAGGCCATAGAGCTTGGGACTGGGGTGCAGCTCACCTCTGCTGGCTGTGCTGTGGGTGGACCCAGCAGGCAGGAGCCATATTTCTTCTTGTGTGTATCAAAATTCATACTGAACAATGAGTTCTGGGTTTCAAGGAAGGATTTATTTTGTATCTGCCTTCCTTGTCTTTGTCTGACAGTTGAACATGTACAAGTGTTACAATAAATGGATTTATCGCCGGGCGGTGGTGGCGCACGCCTTTAATCCCAGCACTTGGGAGGCAGAGGCAGGCGGATTTCTGAGTTCGAGGCCAGCCTGGTCTACCGAGCGAGTTCCAGGACAGCCCAGACTACACAGAGAAACCCTGTCTCGAAAAAACCAAAAAAAAAAAAAAAAAAAAAAAATAAATGGATTTATTGCAGTATGACCTACTGTTAAAGGTTCAACCTTGGCATTTAGTTTATTCACAGAACTATGTAATTATTAATACAGTCTACTGGTTATTTTTATTCACCTTTTTTTTTTAAACTTTGTGCCAATCATTTCCCTATCACCACCCACCACCCACCAACCCAACCATAGTAATCACTATAATCACGAATCTCCTTTCTCTAGACAGATTTACATATGGTGGAAGTCCCATGTATGGAGTCATATAGTATATAATCTTTTGTAGCTGGCTTTTTCCTTTTACATAGCATTTTCAAGGCTCTAGGAGGTAACTTGTACTAATATCAAAAATTTCTTTCTTTTATTGAATATTTCAGGCTCTGGATATCATCTAATGGTAGACATTTCGGTTATTTTTATTATGTTATGAATAATGTGGTAGTAAAACTTGAGTACAAGTTTCTGTGTTGACACATGTTTCCATTTATATGATTCTAAACTTAAGCTTTTGAGGAAACTCCATAATTTTGTCAAAGGATGCTTTATTAGGTCTAATTCCCAATAGCAAAATGTTGAGGGTTCCCGTGTCTACTTGTCCTCATCCCTGCCAACACTTGTCTCTTTGATCACAGCCAACCCTGTGGGTGTGAACTGGTATCCCATGGTGCACTTGAGTTGTAGTTTTCTGAAAGTCAATGATACCCAGCAGGGTTTCATATGTTAATGAGCCATTTGTATATCTTGTTAACAGAATCATATATTCAGACCTTATCTCCCGTTTTTTCTTTTTTTTAATTGGATTGTCATTTTACTTCTAAGTTGTAAAAATTCTTTGTGTATCCTAGATACACGTCACTGCTCAGAGCTGTAACATGTGAGTATTTTGCCCTGAATATTCCTCACACTCCTTAATTGATGGTTTCCAAGCATCAGAGTTGTAAATTTTGATAAAGAACAACTTATCTGTTTTTTCTTTTCATTCTTTCTTTTGTTTTTTTCTTTTTACAAATTCTATTTCTGACATACCTAAAAAGATTTTCTTGAAACCTCAAACAATCCCATGGGGGATTAGGAATAAAAAAGCATGAATTTGGAAAGGCATAGTTCAGAGAACACCAGTAATATATCTGTTGAGTGGTGGGATCATAGTGGCTTCTAAGAAGATCGGGGTCATGTTTTACTTTTCTAATTCGGGGGAGAAAATGTGGAGATTTTGTTCTAGTTCTGTGCATGTTGCATCATACTTTCCTTTCCATTTAGAAGATTTTTCTTCTTTTTCAGTGTTTATACTGTGGACACCTTTATCCCACATGGAAAAGGATGGAGTTCACAGAAGAGTTTATGAAGCCCCTTGGATGTAATCATTTGGAAAATTTGACCATTGTTTCTTTTTTCTTTTCTTTCTTTTTTGCCTCTTTTCCTCATTCCCTCCTCTCCTTGCTTTTCTCATCTGTGTGTGCGGATACAGTTCATTTTGTACTAAATTTCCCTGAGGCTCTACTTTAAACTTTTTTTTAAATCTACCCCTGCCCTTTGAGTATTTTATACCTTAGTACTGTACTCACAGCTACTCTCAACCCTCTTCCTACTCTGACCCTCCCTGTGTCCCCTTCCCAGGGATATTCATGGCCTTTTGTAAATTAAGTCTTTTTCCCTCCTCCTTTGTTCACATATCACACTTTCCATCCTTCTACTTATGTGTTCGTTGATTCTTGTTTAAGCCTGTACAAAGCTGGTGTTGGTTTCCTCTAGAGAAAAGATTTTATTAATTACTATTCTATTCAGTTACTGAATTGAGGTGGTGATGTGACTTCCTCTTCACATTTTTTTTTTTTTAAATCAAAACCTTTCCTCCTCATTTTGTCCTTTCTGATATTATTTATTTGATGAGAAGTAGTTATCACATCTTTCTTTATACCCTTAAGCAAGATTTTCTTTAGTTCCTCAAACATATTTATAATAGCAACTTTGAAGTTTGCAGTGTCTGACACACAAGACTTTCAAAGGCAGCTTTTGTTGGTTATCTAAGTTTCTTTTCCCCTGTGTTGGTCATACTTCATTTATATGCACATATCAGAAGTGTTTATCAGACAATAGGAATTTAAAACAACATCGCCATTTCTTATTACTATGTTCCAAATATAATCAGTTCCCCTGAGAGAAGTTTCAGATATGTCTTATACCTCCCTATCTGATAAAATTCACCTTAGTGCTGTTATAGATGTGGGAATAGAAAGAGACCACTTGTCTTGGGATAGAGTCACAAGTAAGGTTCTGGGATCGGACTGCAACCACTGATCTATTTATGTTAATTTTCCCAAAGAAAGATTAGGACATTTAGCCATTTCTATTTGTTTTACTTAAGTAGTCACATTTGACTAAATATACTTTGTCTTTTATCATTAATTTTTTCTTAAAATTTTAATTTTATTATGCATCAAGATGAAGCTAGTCCAAGTTAACAATGTTAGTTTATATGATGATATAAGCCAAATTTGTACTAAGTAAATTAAAAAGAAAATATAATCACATGCATGTAGATAGTACATTAGTATATAATATTGCATAAGGTATATTTTAAAAACCATGATTTTAAACATTAGTATATGTTCAGATTATATTTTCCATAATTCTCATTGTGAAAAGAAAATGTATCATAGAGATATTCATTAACCATATCTATCAATTTATGTATAATCCAACATTAAAGTTACAGTTAATAGTTTTATATTAAGAATATTTTTAAAATCACATAAATTTTTGTTACCTATTATATAATGAGGTAAAAAGTCATTTGAATGTATATTTGGAATCTGTTTTGTGAGAAAATGTTTACCAAGTCTATGTGTAGAATGTTAAAGATTCATGAAACTGTTAGTATCCATAAAGATATCATTTTAATTGGTTTTAAGATGTTTAGAAGTATTCCAGCTTACAAAATATTACAGACTTGCTATAATACATGATCAGAATATGTAAATTTATATCTGCAATTTCAATTTAATTGTGAATGCCAAAAGTAATTTTAGCACAGAACAAAATTAGATTTAAAAAAGACATTACGTTAAAAGATCAGGACTATATTCAGGTGCTTCTAGCTTATTCCTAAAAGGAATCATCTCTTTCCGATTCCTCTGCGAGCACATTTATGCAGACTTCAGAAATGCTCATCTGTAATGTCACTGAAAAATGACTGCCTAAGGAAGCTAGACTTTGCTCTCACTGTTTATGTTTTTGTAATTATATTTCTAAAACTGCATATGATATTCAATATTCTACCTCCTGTACTCCAAGATGGTGAGATAATATTTATATTGGGATTAATGAAGGTGCAAATTAAGATATTATGTTCTTCCATTTGATCATGTCTTTTATTATGACTGTTTGCTTACTCAAAACTCATACCTTACTCAAAACTAATGTTTAAAAGATATAAATTTTTATCATTATCTTTAAAAACATGCGTATGTGTGTATATGTGTGTATGTGTGTTTATAGTATTATAGTACCATTATTTATTCAGCATAATTTGAATAAAACAAAAACATAGTTTTTTATTAAACTTTAACTACATTTACTCTAGCTAGAGATACTCCAAGTTTTGGGTGAACATTTGTGTTATTCAAATTTAAAAAAGGACATCCATCTAGAGTAATAACAACAATCATAATGTTTTATACCTTAAGTAGTGATGCTTTTTATTTTATTAGTGTTTAAAATACTCATACTACAATTATCCATAATTAAATAATTAATTAAACAATATTTGTATTTTACATATTAAAAGGGGTGACTTCTTCCAAAGTCCCACTTTTTATTATTTTAAAGTAAGTGCCATAGTTCATATAGTACAAATAAATACAAGGAGAAACATAGCCAACCTAATTAAAAATATTTATTAGATTTTAGATTTGTTTTTCGGTTTTTTTTTTTTTTTTTTTTTTTTTTTTTTTTGGTTTTTCGAGACAGGGTTTCTCTTTGTAGCCCTGGCTGTCCTGGAACTTACTCTGTAGACCAGGCTGGCCTCGAACTCAGAAATCCTCCTGCCTCTGTCTCCCAAGTGCTGGGATTAAAGGCGTGTTCCACCACCGCCCGGCTGATTTCAGTTATATTAAATACATTTTTTTCTCATCTGTTACCTTCATGCCATTAGGCTACACTGTGTTTTTAATTACTTAATTGTAGGTAATCATATATCGCATATAAATGTTATATCAGTTGCAAAGGGAGTAAAATTTTACATTTGGATCCTGATGATCCAGGGGGTTCTTACTTGCCTTTTCCAGATACTCCTCAGTCTTGAAGACTGCTCTCCTGTCCACTACTCATCCTTATCAATACCATATCCTAGGAATGAGCATAACTTAAAATATTTAATAAATAATATATGGCCCCAGATGTACAAAATGTGATTCTTGATGAATAACCCTTTCTGTGAATGTGAATTATTGAAAAGAAGCTGTCTATGCAGAGACTAACTTACTGATAAGAACTCTAGTACTGTAGAGAACTTTCAGTGTTGCAGGTCCACAGGATAATTCTAATATCTTGGGCTAGTTTTAGCTCCCCAAAACAGCCATTTCTTTCCCTCGTGGTCTGAATTAACATAACTAACAGATAGAAATTGTTAAGAATCTATTAACTTTAGGAGACCATTAGTTTCCACTAACCCAAAAGCTAAGAATGTCATCAAGTAGCACCTTGGGCCTATAGAGAAGGTTCTTTCCTCCTGCTGTAATTACCTTTTTGATGTATCCACCAATGCATTTTAAATTTGGCCTGATTTATGACTTTCTGTGTTCTGTAAAACTATACAACTTTATAAAACTGCTTCCATGTTGAAACATGGAATTTGGGGTAATTTGTCTGTATTCCTGGGTCGTGGTCATTCAGAATTATTCCAGAATAAACTATCTCTTATTCCAATTAAGATGAGAGCTGTAGGTTTTGTGTCAATACTTTTAGTTGGAATGGGAGCAGGTGAGGGTCATGTAAGTCTAGACTAATAGCTAGAGAGCAGGAATTGGCCTTTACTTTGTGAGTACAGGCAGAGAAGAGTCCCCTTGCCTCTCAGCTGTTCTTTTTTTTTTTTTTTTCATTTTTTTATTGGATATTTTATTTACATTTCAGATGTTATCCCCTTACCTCATTCCCCCCACCCCCGCCCAGGAACCCCCTATCCCATCACCCTTCCTCCTGCTTCTCTGCGGATGTGCCACTACCTACCCCCTCCTACCTCCCCACCCTTGAATTCCCCCACACACCGCATCCAGCCTTCATGGGACCAAGGATCTCCTATCCCACCTATGCCCGACAGGGCCATCCTCTCTTACACATACAGCTGGAGCCATGGATCCCTCCCTAAGTGCTCCCAGGCTCCTGGCTTAGACCCTGGGAGCTCTGGTTGGTTGGTATTGTTGCTCTCCTCATGGGGTCCGCACACCCTTGCAGCTCCTTCAGTCTTCACTCTAAATCCTCCATTGGAACCCCTTGATCAGTTCAATAGTTAGCTGTGAGCATCTGCCCCTGGATATGTCAAACTCTACAACAGAATCATTGCAGTTAGAGTGGGGAATGACAATGGGAAATGGTGTGGTGGCTGTCTGTCCCTCCTAATACTGTGACCCTCTCAATTAAGAACTCAGAGCTGAGGGATCTTAATATACTCTTGCCTACATCTTCCTAGAGTATAACGTTTCCCATCCTAAGCTAGGTTAAGTTAGGGAGAGAGGGAATGGGTTAATGTTGTTCTTCTTATGGTATATTTACTTTTTATCTTTGTAGTCTCATTTCAGAAATCATCTACTCATGGATTTAATCTTTATAATTTTTAAGTTTATTTGAGCTGGACACATAAAACAGTAATGTGTTATGTTATGTGGCTAATAAAGTTTATTGAACAACTTAGTGAACCCAAATTTTCAACCAGTACAATCTAGGGTTAAATAAGTTTCCAAATGTGAGTATGACTAAAAAGTAACAATGAAAGTGACATTTAAAAAACATTATTTGATATTATGGAAGGAAAAGGAAACATATTCCTTTTAAATTGTAGATTTTTTTTGTACAATGACTACTAGTTTTCATGACCAAGAAGACATGCTACATGACAATTTATCAGGTTTGAAGACCACTGCTGTAAATGCTCTTTAAATTAATTTAGTGTGAAAGATGACTGGCTTAGAAGCTTCACATTCAGAACTAGATCCTTAAGGGGAAGTGGCTACTTAATACTAACACTCTTTGAATTTTGGTTCCCTGGGGCATGTTTGAGAAAGCCACTGGGGATTTTATTAGCATAAGTGAAAGTGCTAAGTTGTATTGCTGCAAGCCATTGAGGGTAATAAGTGCCTAGAGGAAAGGAGAGAGAAAGAATATTTTTTTGAATGGTAATGTAAGTCTAACAGGCAAGGAAATTACCTTCAAAGGGCAACATGTTCAAAGGCTCAACTGGGGCTGATGACTGAAGAGCTCAACTGGGCTATAAGGTATTAAGTTTTGGTTTAACACCTGGGAAGAACATGCTCCAAGAACTTAAAAAAAAGTAAATTCTGGCAAAAGAGAGATGATGGAGAAGGGAGGGAGAAAGGAAGGGAGATGAGAAAGACAAGGAGAAGGGTGAGTTCTGATTCAGAGACATTGTAAACCTTCTTTCCTTCCCTCCCTCCCTCCCTCCCTCCCTCCCTCCTCCCTCCCTCCCTTCTTCCTTCCTTCTTTCCTCCCTCCCTCCCTCCCTCCCTCCCTCCCTCCCTCCCTCCCTCCCTTCCTTCCTTCCTTCCTTCCTTCCTTCCTTCCTTCCTTCCTTCCTCCATTTCTTCCTCCCTCCCTCCTTCCTTCCTTTTCTCTTTTACCTTTGTATGGAAATTGAAAAGACTGATGCATGTAAATATAAGAAATAAATGGCATGGTCAAATTCCAAAGCTTTGTTTTGCTGAACTCATAACATTAGAAGTAATAAAATTTAGAAATGTGGGAGTGTGCCAGGCAGTCGTGGCACACGCCTTTAATCTCAGCACTTGGGAGGCAGAGGTAGGTCGATTTCTGAGTTCAAGGCTATCCTGGTCTACAGAGAGAGTTCCAGGACAGTCAGAGCTATACAGAGAAACCCTGTCTCAAAAAACAAACAAATAAACAAACAAAAACCCACAAAAAAACAAATAAACAAACAAAAAAGAAACATGGGAGTGAAATATATTCTAGAGGACCACATAGACTTGGAAGGAATGATTTTAATATAGGGATTCATTATCACTACCTAGGTTTGCAGCCTGTGAATCAGTGGCTTCAGAAAGGTTGTAATTAATTTATCCCCAAAATTCTAACTAATGCTAACTGTTGACAATAAAGAACAGGACAATGAAGAAGAGCTTCAAAGATATGAACAGAGAGCTAATTCAGCAATGGTAAAAGGCAACTTTAGTGGCTAAAGAATAAACCAGTTGAGTTACCAAGAAGCCCCACCAGCAAACAAGGGTCATGGATAAGTTATCTTTTTAGATGATAGTTGGTAGAATTTTCCGGACTACATCCTATTCTTTTACAGTTCTTTCTTTTGATGATGTGCATTTTAAGCATAAAGCAGATCAAATATATAGTTATCGATTGGTATTATTTATTTTAAAATATAGCTTAAATGTAAAGAAAAAAGGACAGATATAGATATAGACAGATATAGATAGATAGATATGTATATGTATACAGATACATAGATTGGCTGACAATTTACAGTATTGAAAACTACATCTAGGACCTTGTACAGTCAATTATATCCTTACCCATGAAAGGTTTTTCTATGGAATTCATGTACTTTCTTTATTTCAATAGATTCATTTGCAAGAACTTTGTAGCTCATGTTAAAAGGCATGTCCATTAACACCTAAAGCTAGACCCTAAGATAAATGATTATAACTTTATCTTGTCTTCTAAAGAAGGTAGACTTGGCTTTAGGTCTTTAATAATTTTCTTGCTGTGGTGACGGAGAAGTAAAACCAAGCTAGACTTGTATATGAGAAAACTCCCTACATTGGATTGAAACTTTGAAAATCAGCCACAAGTGTTTGAGGGTCATCTATCTTCTAAACCACATAGGAGAGTCTTCCAGATGGAGACAGTCTGATATAGCAGATAGAAACATTTCTAAGACTCAGGGGCTATATTATAAATATTTTTGGTTGAAGTCTCTAGTACAATTCAGAATTGTATTATTCTGTGATGTCATTTAGAAAGCTCAAAAAAAAAAAATCCGTTAAAATGAAAAGAGAAGCTGGGCAGTAGTGGTATACCCCTTTAGTCCTACCCAGCACTCCGAAGGCAGAGGCAGGCATACCTGAGTTCAATGCCCCAGTATGGACTACAGAGTGAGTTCTAGGACAGCCGGGGCTAGACAGATAAACCCTGACTCAAAAGAGAGAAGGGGGATATGAGAAAATATGAATAAATTGTACTCTGGATAACTCTTAAAATTTTCTTGTATCATTAAAGGATGAAAGACTTTGTTTCTTACCTTCAAAGGGTTAAAAGAGTTTCAAGTTTTGTCCCCTACCCTCAGCACATCTTTAAATGACAGGCGCAGATGTTTGCCCACATGTTTTAGCATTCTCACCCTGAGCATTCTTTGTCTGTGGTGGAATTTAAGTCATCACATGAGTGCTTACAAAATTCGCAGCCAAGTCTACTGTCCTTTGCCACCTCTAACTCTTGTGTGGGTCACTTGATAATTAGATATTTGAAAAGCACCTTGAAATAAAAGCTATAAATAAACACATTCTCCATTTTTAGAAAGCTCCATGGAAAGGAGGGTCATTGGAAAAATCCTTGGACAATTCTGCATGAAGGGGTAGAGTTTGCTCATCCCAGAGTAGTTCAGGGCAAGGGAATATGGTGTTGTGGAAATAGGCCCTTGTGGAGGGAATGGTGTTCTAGCCCTGGCTCTCATCTATCAGCTATGTAAGTCAATGAAATTCAAGTCAAGAGCACATGCATAAAAAGGAAGAAGATGGGACTTAGTGCTCTAGAGAATGTATTAAGAATAATGTGTAAAAAATGAGCTTTGGTTATTTGCCACATACTGAGTTTCCGCCAAGTAGTTGGTCCTCATTAGTCATCAGACAAACAGATCCTATGACAGTTTAGAAACCTCTAGAAATCCATTTTTTTGTTTAAGTAATCAAACCTTTTAAGTTTCTAAGTATTGATTGTCTAAGAAAGTGGCTGGCACTAGTCTGCATAGATATTAGTTCACTGTTTGCAATTTGTGATCCATTGCTATCTTTCCCCATAATACTTAATGCTAATAGATAACCAAGAAAGGAAACTGTCTGTGGCTGGGAAGACAGTCATCAAGGCAGTGGGGATGGGGCGGTGGTGGCGCACGCCTTTAATCCCAGCACTTGGGAGGCAGAGGCAGGCAGATTTCTGAGTTCGAGGCCAGCCTGGTCTACAGAGTGAGTTCCAGGACAGCCCGGGCTACACAGAGAAACCCTGTCTCGAAAAAAAAAAAAAAAGAGAACAAGGCAGTGGGGATGACAGTGATCAAGGCAGTAGGTAGTAGTGTCTGAGAGATTTGAGTTTCTGACTCAATTGCCAGTTTCTAGTCTCAGGTCCCTAGAAAAAAAGATTTAATGTATTTTATCTTTATTCCTTTATTTATAAAATGGAGATGATAGAACTTAACCCATAATTATTGAAAACAACATTTTAGTATAGCATACATAAAAGGAAAGTAGAAACTCAATTTTATGACATGACTAGAAAGATAAAATCTTACTTATAAAAACATGTCATTTATTCTCATGCTGAGATGAGTTTTATAGATTGGAGATTATTTCCCTCCTGTTCTGCCTTACTCTCTCCATTTTTTAAAAATATTTTTGAGACAGCGTGTCTGACTATGAAGTCAGGTCAATTTGAAATCTTTTTATTTTCCTGCCTCAGCCTTCTGAATGCTAGAATTACAGTTGTGTGCCACCATATGCGACAAAGGTTTATGCTTCTTAGATTTGAGAGATTTGAAAGGCAATGTATAGGATGTAGTTGTTTATGTATTTCTCAGTTATCAAATTTTAATGAAAGTTTTATGGGTAGTATAGCCCTAAAATATGCTTAAACATTAATTCTTAAAATATGCATGTATTTGTAAATATTATTTACATTAACAATGGTCTCAAACCATGTTTCCCTGTTTAATCTCTCTCTCTCGCTCTCTCTCTCTCTCTCTCTCTCTCTCTCTCTCTATATATATATATATATATATATACACACACACACACACACACACACACATACACACACACACATGCATAGTTGAATTTCATTTCAGATTGCTGATTATATAATAGTAATAAATGAATAAATGTTAAAGTTTAAACATTAGCAGTTAAGCTGAGTTCTAAAAATATTTTTAATTGGATCATTGTGCAGCCACAGGTCCGTGACTCGCATATAATTTTGGCACTGAGGCTTCTAGAGTGTGTGACTACCAAGCACCTGGCAGAGATGGATCAGGTCCAAATCTAACTAGATGCTTGGTGGCAGATGGCTCCCAGCTCAGTTACTCTAAACTTGGAATGTGTAAAAAGTTAATGCTTAGAGCTGAGACTTGATCCTTTGTGGACATATGTGCACTGAAATGGGAAATCTGGCCACCAAGAACAGTATTCCGTACACAATCCATTGACTGGTCTGACCTTAACTTCTTTTCAAATCCACCGCTCACAATCTCTTGGTGGTCTGTGGATACAATTCAGCCTACTCCCGTTTAGTTTATTTGCAAAACTTTTTATATGCAGCTTTATTTTCACATTGCCTTCAAATTCAAGGGGTCTGACTTACTTTGTAATTTGGATTTAGAGAACTGCTCTCAGGAACTTCTAGCTATTTGTTAATGTAAAGTATAGCACAGCAAACTGGTTCTCTCCTAGTGTTTTTTTCTATTTGCTTTTATAAACTAATTTTATTTTTCATCTTAAAACTACAGTGAACTTGATGATACTCTCTCTTCTTTTATCCATACTATTTTGACTTTATGCCAGCAGCAAGATGAATATAAACCACAAAACCATTAATCATGCTTGAGTTACCCTAAAGAATAAACTAATAACACTTCATTTTGGAGATGAGAGACATACAGAGAGGAGTTGCCTAAGAGAAGTCTCCAAATAGACCCTTTGCCCTTCTGGGTCATAAGGGATACTTGGTAAAAAAAAAAAAAAAAAAAAAAAAAAAAAAAAAAAGAAGAAGAATCTGATTCAGCCCTGCTGTATTTGTGACTTTGAGTTCTAGGGTCTGATACTGATGGAACTTTTTCACGAGCAAGTGACTGGTCAATTAGAATTCGGTCAGAATTGGATAGGGTGCCCATGCTTAGAGGAGACAGGGGTAATAGACAAAGAATCTGTTCAGGATTCAAACTCATCTTCAATATGCCTTTTAAGCAATTACCACATATGACAGTTGATGACTTTAGATTCACACCTTGTTTCTCTCTTGTTCAGATGTATACAAAGACCAAACACAGAGGAGAAGAAGCAACATTTTTTTTTGAAAGGGGAATTAATTAAACTCCCTTCACCAGGATATTAAGAATCATTAGAGAGGCTCCTCAACTTTTTTTTTTTTTTTTTGAAACTTAATTCATCTCAGTTATGAGTGGCTATATGTAGCGGTGCCTGCAGTGACTCAGCTACCTTTTGTAAGACAAAATTTAAAAGGAAAATGACTTCAGGAATTCTGGCAGCCAATGTGTGAGGTATATTAGAAAGCTGGGGTATTGTTTCCTTGTATCCATGGGAAATCAGTTCCTTGGTATCTTCACTGTCTTGTGTCAGCGAACCTCAGAGTATGTTGAACCCTTTTACTACAGGAAACATGATGCGACTGAGGAAGGATGAGACAGGAGCAGAAGTAGCTGGGAGCTCAGTGATTTGGCAAATCTTCTGGGGCCAGGTAGCTTTATGGGTGCCAAATATAATGAAGCCAAAAGTGGCTTTGAGCTATGGTAAAACACTATTGACTAACTATTCAGGAAGAGCTGCATCTAGCATATACATTTCTGTCTTCTAAGATAAAATTTCAAGTTTGTCTTGATTAAGGTTGATATATGCAAAAGCACATTTTGGAAAACTCTAATAAAAAGACTGCTATTTTCCCTTTTAAAAATCATTAAGAAAAACAGCAGAGATAATTCAGAAGCAGTCAGAACGCTTCACATTTCATCATTTAATTACTCCTTTGTGGGTGTTGAATGCTTCTTTGCAGTACCTGTGGTACCACTGGAAGTGATTTCTAATGAAGGGCCTGAGAGGTAATATCTATCTTGTGTTAAACTAAGCCCTGGCAGAAGACACACACTCTAAGAGCAATACTGCGCTTCTCATTAGGTAGCAGCTGCTGTCTCTCTTGCCACTTGAATGACTGTGTTGACAGATCTTTGTGGTGAGAAACGAATTTTAAAGGCACAATAAAACAAAAAAAAGCAATGCAAGCATTCTCATAGTTTTTTTATGTTTTCATTTGGCAAGGTTCTTATTTAGTTGTTTCAAGAAAGAAATTTGGATGACTGAAGTCATAGCTAGTCTTGTCTGCATCTACATGCAACAACACTCAGTGTGCACAGTCTATTCATTTCCCATGTGGTATACTGAGCTCTTCAATGAAGTGTGGTAGTTAGAAACGGGTCGAATAACCACGCTGTCAAGTAGATGCCACTGCTTATTGAAACAGTTGGACATTCTGGATTTTTTAAACACTAGGTTTTGTAAACATAGTGAGGCTTTAGAAAATAATGTTTGCCCAGCAGAATATCATTTCTGATTCTTTCAATTCTGTGCTTAAAAAGCAAAAACAACAGAAAACACACGTAGAAAAGGAACTGTTTAAGCAAACGCTGAAATTCAGTTTCAGTATAAAAATTATTTTATTTTTTGAGATTAGAACATAATTATGTCATCTTTTCTTTCTCCACACTTCCCATATACTCATTTTCTTTCAAATTCATATCCTATTTTTAATAATTGTTGTTACATGCATATATGTATATATATATATATATATATGTATACAAATTTATACACACACACACACACACACATATATATATATGTATATGATGTATATGTATATATGTGTGTATTCCTAAGTACATGATTATAACCTACTCAGTCTGTATAGTGTTACATGTATATACACATTTTCAGTGCTGGCTATCTGGTATTGAAGAGCCAGTTAGTGTAACAAGCAGGTTAAAAGCCTCGAAATGTTTGCCATTGAAACATTCCTCAGAAAGAAGAGAAGACTGCTGTGGTAAGTTCGAGACAGATATGCGTACATGAGACCTGAAACGTTAATCTTGGCCTTGCAGAAACTCAGACAGACCTACATGTGATAATTTTACAGGATAACTTTAGGATCTGAGAGTCATTAACGTGAAATCTATATTAGTCTTAGGGCAATTCATAATAACTGAGTGCTATTTAAATAGCAGTTACTATAGATACTGTATACTAACATTTACTTTGATTCAAATAGTCTGCTGAGATTAAAGCCCATGTTGCTTGTGGCAGAGACATTTTTTTTTTTTTTGCTCACTTTCTGTTGTGGGACATCAGAATGACTGCGCTTCTAGTTTTTTTCTATTGTGGGAGATGTGGACAACATATTGGGAACTAAAATGACATCAGAACTAAAGTCATTAAAAAGTACCATTTCTCATTCTTGCTCTCCCTTCTTCCACTGGGACTGCCAAGTTGGCATGTTTTAAGGGCGCCATTGTTCCACTATGAAGGAACACTAAATCACAGCTCAGAAAGGCCAGAAGCAAGGTCCTTCAACACGTCTGTTTATGAGATGAACTAAACATTAACCTTTGTTTTCTCAAGCCCATGGAAATCGTTAGCCTAGTACACCCTGTTTTGCCTCAGCTAATTCACTTAGTACATCATGCTATACTTTACATTTTTAGCTGTTATACAGTTTTATTTTTATTCTTACACATAAAGGATTAAAAAGAGAAGGAAGGTGACTAAGGTAAACAATACATGTTTGAGCTTTCTTTGTCCCCCTATGTGATTGCTGCTATTAGGCAGCTCAATGATAGCAACTCTGAATAACGTTTATGTTCCACTCCTTCATTCCTTATGTATGTCAATACCTTATTTTTCTTTGAAATCTAGCTAGAGTCCTAATAGTGTTCACTAAATCTCTCAGAATGCTTCTCTTTCATAGCTCTATCCCCATTGCACCACTGTTTTAGAAACTAATCCTAGGTCAGAGCCCTGAATACTGTTCAGCTGTGAGAAGGGATAAAGATTTAGTGTCTATTTGTCTGTTGCATGGAGGTAAAAACTTTTCTGGTTTCGATAGAAAGTAAAAGCTGTGCTGTGTTGTCAGTGCAGATGAGGCGAGGCGAGGCGCGGCATTAACTGTTCCAGCTGGTGTTTCTTAAATAGGACAAACTATTCTTGGAGTTTTGTGAAGTGCCTGCTTCATTCCACAAGAACTGGAAGTGACTGGTCTTCTCAGTGAACTCTATAGGTAGAAAATGCAACTTTTAAAGTTAACTAAGAAAGAGTTGGAGACAGGCATTTGAAGAAGAAATGGTTTTCAGGCATTTCTTTCTATGAAAGCTTAGACAAGAGCTGGTACTGCTTTTGTTTTTTTTAACTGTTAACTCCCCCTATTGCAAATCATACACTCTTATTTTAAATAAAAGTTATCATCCTTTAATAATCTTTTGAAATTTTAATTGCAATTGAGCATTTAAAGTGATAAACTTAGCATCCCACAGGTGTTTAGCCAGGGTTTGGGAAGATGATAAAACTGAAATTTCAAAGCCATATCTTTGCATGGGCTTCAAACTCATTTTGGCAGATTGCTGGAATCAATTGTTTCTTCCATTCTCTTGACAAGGTCCTGAGCAAATTAGTGCAGTGCAAAGCGCTTTATGAGAATGAATGTTGTGTAGGTTTTTATTCTGTCTTAAAATGTGTTAATTTCTCTTTGGAAATTGATTATTTCAATTTAAACATTTTTTATTTCAAGTACTTTGGTCAGATAATCTTTGAATATTTTGTTGAGAATCACTATCTTATAATATAATTAAAAAGATGATCTTAAGAAACTCTTGGACTGTAGTTGACCTCATGAGTCACATTGGTGATTGGGTTCAGAAACAACAGTCCTCTTGCACAACTTACCTGGTTTCTCATGTCTTTATATATTTATAGGAAGAACTTTTTAATTGTGTTACTCAAAACTCAAAAAGAGAAATAAATTTATCCACAATTGTTCATGGTATATATTATTTAAGAGAATAAAAACCTGTCTTGGAGGATACAGAAAACACTAAAAAGAGAAGCATAGCATGTTTCTGGTTTGGCTGGTATGCTTTTCTGAGTAAATACAGAAATTCACTGCAATTTTTAGGTTCCCAGTGAGACCTACAGAAGACAGAGTTCATGAAAATAGCTAAAGTATGTTGAAGAAGAAAAATAAGGAAAAATCTATTACTCTTTTGTTTATCTGATTCCTGATACTGATCATAATTTAATGGACAGTTTATTTTTACTAACAAACCTTAACTCTTTTCTTTATAGCATTCATGTACAAATTAGTTTTCTTAACTTAAATCACTAATGTCACAAATTTTATGTTTTCTTTTTCTAAAAGGAACTCTATTTGCTTTTTGTGTTTTGTTTTCTAATTTATATATGTACCATGAATTCATATATGTACTATATGAATTTTTGTACCATGTACTTTTAGGAGAGCCTTTGTAAGCCAAAAGAGGGAATTAAGTCCCTTGGAACTGGAGATACAAGTGGTTGTGACCTGACATGTAGATGCTGAGAACTGAATCCAGGTCTTCTGCAAGAGTAGTTAGTGCTCCTAACCACTAAACTATCTCTCCAGCCCAATATTCTAATATGTTTCATATGAAACATGGCTTAAATTATTTATTTTTAAAATTATATTACTATAAAAGGCACTAGAAATTTATAGCACTGCCTGCCAGGGGACAGCCCTGGCACTTCTTTCTTGGTTTTTCTTGAGGCAGCGGAGGGGGAAGATCATCAGTTGGGGTGGCGGATAGGACTTGGTCTTGTGAGATAGTTAGGGTTGCTGCTTAATAATTAAATATTTACCTATCTTAAGTCTAAGTCACTTTGCTACTGTAGCTGAACTGCCTGAGTTCCTTTGAGGCCAGAAACTGTAGTCTCTAGCTTTTAGCACCTCATCCAAAAGCAGCAGGGAATTAAGTAAAGGATTAATTTCTAGAGCCTTTCCCTCTTGTCCAGATCCTGTCACTCGATAGGGAGAGGGCTGGAGTGATAAACTTCTATTGAGCCAGCAGAAGAGAGCCATGTTCACAGAAGGAAAAGCTTTTACACAAGCAAATATAGATAAACTCACATAAATTCATATACAGATTCATGCTTACATATCCCTACATTCCCATTCAAACCAGATGGGGCCAGCTTGCATACTTATCTCACAAGTATATGCTTACACACACACACACACATTCATACTTACATATATATATAGCAAAAGACCAAGCACCAGTGCAGAAAGAATACATCTGGATGAAAAATAAGCTCCAATCTTTATTGCATAGAAAAAGAAAAAAACTTCTACCCTTTTATTGCTAAATGAATTAAAAACCAAGCATGTGAGAAGAAAGCTTTGTTCTCTTTAGTAAGACTAAGCCTCTCTTTTTATTAAGAAAGGATCTATTTTGTCCCATGGTAAAGAGAAGCCTGATTGCTCCTTCTGCTCTCTCTATAGCTTCTTTTTTCCTTTTCCCCCCCTGCATTCTGAATATTGCTCTCTTATTTTTTAAAGTTGCCTTATAATTTCTGTTATTCCTGCTCTGATATAGCAATGCCCTTGCTCCCAATTCCTTATCCCCAATGCCTTTACTCCCAATACTATGTTCCCAAATGCTATCTCTTCAATGCTTTGTTTCTTAGTCTTTTGTACCTTTTCTAGGAGAATAGAGCATATGGTTTTTCCAAGCATCCTTGTTTTTACAAAAGTTAACTAGAAGCTCAAGCATAAATTCAAATCATAAATTAAATAAGAAGTTTACAACAGAAAATGTTTACATCATATCCTTTAAGAGTAATTATCTTGCTAAATATTCATCATCTGTTAACTAGCTCTACAGGTTCACTGAGAGTTAAAGACTATAACTAAGTTATCATTGAAATTTTGTATAGATAAACCCACTCACTATTTTATCTTCTGTCTTTGCACCTATAATAAACCATTAGTTCCCGTTTTATGACTTTTGGTTAATTGTTTTACAACCTCTTGGATTGTGCTGTAAGTTGAAGATGCCTGCTTATTATCTCAGAAGCAATTAACTTGTGACACTTGAGGACTTGCAGAGTTCTCAATGCAGTTTTGAGATCAGATAGGACTTAACAGCATTCCTATTATAAAAGATCTTAGTAATTCCTAATATAATTTTAGGAATTCTTATAAAATCATCATTGGTAATTAAAACTCATCGATCATCTATATTTGTCTATATGGCATCACTACAAGACTGTACATCTTTGTTTCTTTTGCAGATATCTGCTCAAAAGTGTGGGCACTTTTGAGTTACCTAGTGATTGTTATATATATTTAATAATAACAGGAAATCATATTAATAGAAAGAGTCTTTCCTAAAATGAAATTCTTCTAGACTTTGCCTAGAGAAGCAAATCTGTTATTAACTTTGACAGTCCAAGGCAGAACCATCTCAGAAAGATCACCTGCTAGTTTTTAGCTTCTCCTTGATGGCTCCTGGTAGCTATCAGTATTTTAAATAATTAGTGAAGTTGTAGTTCATTTTGTTCTAGTTTTAAGTAGTCTATAGTGAGTCTATAAAAATCATGGGTTAGTGACAAAATGTCACCCATAAATAGTCATGCATATCCATAAGAAATTAGTATGTTTCTGGTAGTCAACTACGTGTAAAGAAATCCTACAATTCAAGGATGAGAGAATTCAAGATGAGAAACAGATGCAAATTTGTTTCCTAACTTATACCCAATGGGATTATGGGGGTTAAAATGAATTGTAAACTGCTATGCCACCTCAATGACCAATAACTTGATAATTATCCTGAGGCAAATTCACAGATTCAGACCATAAGATATTTACTAAACTTATTCTCTCTTTCTCCTCAGTTGCTTCACCTGAGGTTGTTTCAAAAGGCATTTAAAAACAGGCCAGCATGGCATTTGAAATAATGGATGTTTTTACCAAACACTTTATGCCAGATTTAATAGAAGACCAATGTCCAACTTGCTGAATCAGTGTCTTTTATTGGGGTTACTAATACGAGTATGAGTGAAAGGTTATTTCCAAAGAGCAAAGATAACTTAAAAGATGCTGTATCATTAAAAATCATACTCTGTCTATGTTGATTGTTTTTATAAAAATAAAAGGAATCATGTTTCTAGTCCTTGGGTTATTAAAACTGACCTCTAGACTTTACCCTTTCTGGATTTTGAGAAGGAAAATCAAATAGAGACTGTGAATACAGGACAAATAAAATGTCTTTTAAATCAGAAACAAAGTCTATGCATGATAATAAAGGCTAGATTAGCAGACAGACTAGAGATACTCTAGAGAAAATAACATTCAAGCAGAGGCCAGAACTATGTGCCTGCTAGATATTCTGGCAATTTCTATTGATGTCAGCAGATTCTGCTGCATTACCCTCTGACTTTGTTTAGTCCTACTGACCTACACACGTATGCTACCTCTGGTCTACACCCTGCCTCTTTTCCCCTAGATGTGTTCTGTGCTGCATAGTAAAAGAACAGATTTGCCCAAACTAGACGATGCTTTAATTGCTCTCTTTATTGTCATCACTGTACTTACTGAGTATTTACACATGTGATTTCCCATGAGTAAAATATAATAACATACTGAATTCCCAGCCTTTGTATTACTGTATAAGGCAGGAAATAGAAATAAATAAATATAATTAAATATGTATTATTTAAGGTGTACAAGACATAACAATGTGAAAAGTAGATTAAAATCATGCTCAGGCAAGGGAGTATATATTAAATAAGATAATGATATTATAGTGATGTTGGAGTCAGACTTAAAAAAAAAAAAAAAGAGTAATCATGAGATAAGACTATTGGAAAAAGGTTTTTCAAAAAGAGAAAACAAGTGCAGATGTCTGATATAGTATCTTTTTTTTTTTTTATCTTGGGTCATTTTAAACTATTTTCCTGCTGTGTAAGATCATCAATAGGGCGAGAGGCTGTAGCAAACAAAAGGGAAAAAATGAGCCAATGAGGTTAGAGAGGACTGGGCTCAGATGTTATAGGAGTTATAAATCTTAATAAAACTTGTCAGTTTCCACTTTTGCCTACAGCAGCTGAAGACTTTGAGTCTTTGTGCCCATCTATTAATTTCATCTTTTATTTCAGTTCCTAGGTAGGGTCATTTTGTGGTGCTTAACTCTTTAAGAAGATAGAAGGAATTATGGGAAAGGTAGTTTTCAATCTTCATGAGCTGGTGATTGGTTGAACAGATACTAAAATTGATTGGTGGTGATTTGTTTAATCTGAAGGTGGAATGTACCTGTCTTGCTGAGTGGTGATGAGTGCAGACCCTCCCATTCTAGGACCTCCTAGAGGGACTTCAGCTTCTGTCAATCAATCAGAGCATCCTACATCCAAATTGCTGATAGCACCAGCTACACTTTAGCTACTTAAATACATCCAAAGAGGAATTTCTTTTTCTTGGGTCAGTTTTAAAGACAGTGTTTGGATGTATGTGAATATTAATCAAAATTCCTCTGTTGCTTAAAAATACTTTAGTTTATTTTGTTAAACGGATTGCAAGTGAGGGGAAATTGAACATAAGTAAAATCACAACTGAATTTCAATCCTTTCCTTTTAAAATGTGAAATAAGCAGAAAGCAGGGCATGGCGGGGAGGCTCTGAGAAGCTTGCCCCAAACTCTGGAAACACAGACACTGTAGTTCAGATCTTAAATCCACTACAGCTCTAGGGAATGATCTGCTATAGCATCATTGAAGGTTGTGGAATCTTAAGAAGATCAGTAGTGGGATGTCTTTAGGCCATTGCAGGTATGCCTTCCAGTAGGATAGTGGCACTGGGCCATTTCCTCCTCTTCCTTTCCTCTCTTTCCTTACATGAAGTATGCTTTTATTCTTATATATTTCCACCATGATATATAATTATGTCACTCCAACATGGAAGGAACTGCTAAAACACTCAGCAAGTATACGTTTTTCCACTTATAATTAATCATCTCAGGTTTTGTTATAGTGACAGAAAGTTTAAAGTTTACTATTGCAACCACAGATGCATCATTACCTAGCTCCACACTCTATAGGGCTTTTGATGATCATAAAACATGTCTCATTCTGGCTTTGGATATGAACAGGTAGATTCAATGTGCCAGCTCCCTAGAGTCACTCTTTTACCACAACTACAAGGAACAGATAGCTAAGCACTCAGAACTGACTTCTACATCTTGCGATTAGCAAATACTACACAGTCCATGGAAGTTCAAAAAATGTATGCATACTGTGTCTGAGTGTGGTGAATAAAAAATGAACATGTAGATGTGACCCATGCAGAGGCCGGAGAAGAATCTTGGATATCTTCCTTTATCAGACTTTTTATTCTTTTGAGACATGGTCTCTCTATATACTCTGAAGCTCATTGTTTCAGCTAAACTGACTAACTAGTGGGCTCCTAGGATCCACATGTCTCTGCCCCAGCAATGCTGGTATTAGAAGCATACATAGCTACACCCAGTTTTTTTTACATTGGGTACTGGGATTCATATTCATGTTTTCACTCATACACAACAAGCACTTTTGCCCACCAACCTATCTTTCCTGACAAGAACTTTAAACCTTATATTCTAGCTGTAACCTCAGTCACTATAGCTAGTCCACCAAGTTCAGAAAACTATCATGTCTAGTGAGAATGTCAGAACTTGAGTCAACCCATTCTGACCATGAGTTTCAAATTCCTCCTAAAGACTTAGGGATTTAGAGAAAAAACCAATCCTCTGTGCTTTTGATGAGTTTGAGTATGCTGAGATGACATCAATTCATAAAATCAGTTACAGCTGACATGTTGAACCAGGTAACACTGAGCAGAATAGTATTTTGGTCTTTAAATGGGAATGAGGCAAAATGTATTTGCTTGCAGGGACAGTTTCATCAAAAATATAAACTCTTATGCAATTATTGTCTTCTCTATTCTTGCTGCCATTCTGAGACTAATGTTTGGCTGATGGCAAAATAGACTACTTGTAACCCTGGGAACTTTGACTGTCTTCATAATAAACCTTTGGTTTGTTCAAGGCCCACATGATATAGGAGAAAATATCTTTGTAAGTAACACCAAGGGGTAGTCTCAACCTGATTTTCCACTAGATGAATAGACCAACTAGGAGGGTGTGTGGCAATTTGGGATGGGTTTTGGCCTCATTCTTTACATTTGAGTCCTGGGATTCCTGTTTTGCAGCTCTTGGGCGTGTTGTATATAGAAAAGCAGAGTAGCTCTTCCAGTCATGTGTTCTTAATTTTTTGAGAATATAATATAATCATATTATTTTCCCTTCCCTTCTTTTTCTCCAAAGCATACTCGCCTTGAAGCTCATGGTTCCTTTTCTTTTAATTGAATAGAAACAGATCATATGTATTCCTAAGTATATAAAAAGAATCTGCTCCATCCATATAATGTGAATTGAATATATATGTTTGCAAGGCTGGCTATTTGGTATTAAGTGACCCGTTGCTGTGCTCTTCCTGGAAAGAACTCTTTCCCCCACTTCCAGCAGTCCTTTGTTGTCTATACTTTTTTGTCAGAGTTGAGGCCTCAGGAACTTTCCTCTTCTTCCATGTTAGTATATCTATTGTTGTCTTCTTTATTCAGTTCATGTTTAAGCAGTCACACTGGTGAGACTTTGTACAGTAGCTGTTGATATCAGGCTCTGAATCCAGTAATATCACATCTAGGCGACCCCCACATTCTTGCCAAGACAACCGCCATACATTCTCAGAATCTACCTGGCTACCTTCAACCTTTACCTGGGAGAGGCTACATCACCACCTATATAAAACAGGAGAACCCTCTGACCTCGCTATCTTCTTCCATCTTCTTCCTCTTCTTCTCCCCCTCCCCCCATCTTTGTCCTATCTCCTGAATAAACCCCACTTGGAACCGTTTGGTCTGGTGTGGTCTGTTCTAAGCCACACGCGAACGTATATTAGTAGCTTCTAACAATTTTAGGAGACACAATCTCACAGCAAACTCCTTTTTCCTCTGGCTTTTGCAATGTTTGCATCTCTTCTTCTGCAATGATCCTTGAGTCTTAGGTGAAAGAGCTGTGTTGTAGATGTATCAACTGGGACTGGGTTCTAAAACTCTTTATTTTGATTAGTTGTGGTTTTCTGTGATGGTTTCTATCAGTTTCAAGGAGAAGCTTTCTTGATGAGGGATGAGAACTCCATTTACAGGGCTAGACACCAGAGAAGAATGTATCTCTAATTATAGTTTGAATTCGTTCCTGTTAAATGACTTCAGACTGCCAACAACAACGTGATGCAAACTTTGTGTCCAATTCTACTTTCTCTCAACCTGAGACTCTCAATGTTTTCACCTGGAGGTTTCACCCTGTACCTGGCAGCTGGTTTTCTTGAGGACATTGTAGACTGAAGAAACTTCCAAAGCATCATAACCACTAGGAATGCCAGAGAAAGGGATTAACATTTTGAGTAGCAACTGTCCCACCATTCACTTTGTCTTAAGGACATTACTTGAAGTGTAGTCAGGCTGAAAGCCAAAGCAATGACATAATTATAATTAGAATATGACTTTCAAAGTATCTGATGGGTTCAGACAAATTCAGCTTAGATTTTTATTTGTGTTTACTACATTTTAAAAATTTTATTTTTCATATTATATAAAATTTATTTGTATTTTTGTTTATATTTATTATTTTCTCAATAAAAAGTGAAATGGTAAAAATTGCAGATAGGTTGCAATGGTGAAAAAGTCACATGTGTGTCTCCATTTCCATTTCCGTTTCTAGAGACAACAATGATCAAAAGTTCTTGTTTATCCTTCCAGAGAGGAGAATATCTATAAACACACAGGAGTACAAGTTTATGCAGGTGGAAGCATTGGATACACACAGCTGTGTGTTGCCTTTTCCATCTTGTGTTATAAACAGTAATATACAAATAAGGCAAATGTTACAGTTTATGTGTAAATTTGTATATCATTACAAGTACACATATATCTGGAAATTTCAGGTCTGTGTTGATGGATATTTTAATTAATTTAGCTCTATTCATCTGGGTTTGACATATGAGGATTTGTACACAGTGAATGTACATATTTGGGCACATATATGCACACACTTTTGCCCATCAATCACCATGATAAAACGCTATGGAGATCAATCATCTCCCCAAATTTTCTTGTGTTCTTTTTTGGGATGTTTGTTAAGAAAAGCACAATGAGATTTATTCTCTTACTGTATTTCAAAATGTAGAGTGCTACATTGTCTACTACATGTACTCTATTGTACACTAGATCCCAGAACTTACTGATTTTTGTATAACGGAACTTTACACTCATTTTAAATATCTCCTTATTTTTGTATTTTAATGTTGTGATGAACATTACCAAGTTGCTGGTAATATTGTCCTCTATTTCAATGCTCAGAATAGGAGAGTGCTTGTTTGTATACAGTGTGGCAAATGCAAACTTTCAAACCCTTAGATCTGTGACATATATGAATTACAAAAATGTTTTGAGCATATGCTTGGTGATGAGGGAACACGGGTACCTTCTGAAATGCTTGTAAGCCCAGCATAACACTTTTTGTGTTTATGTTAGGATTACTAAGCAGCCTTTAAGGACAATAACAACATACAGCCTTTGGAATAAGGATTTATATTGTCATTGATATCGCCAATAGTACTTAGTAAATTTAATGTAAATATGATTTTATTTCATTATAAGATACTGTTGAAAGCTGAGAATTCTTTCATTCTTCCATTATAGGAGGGAAGAAAACATAATACATTTCTCTTATATGTGCTTGATTAGAATGGCAGTGGGATAGCTTTTGCTTGGTAAATATTTTTCCCCTTTAAAACATTTATTCTTTTACTCCTTAAGTCAAAACATTCTTTGAAATAGATATACCAATAAACTGTTACAAACAACCAAATTTATTTTTTCCAGTGTGTTTAAAAGTCTCTTGCAGCATTATTTTAGTCTTATGAAGAAGCAAATTGGTCATAATTAACATTTAGAAGTATCTTCTTGGTAAGCAAACATTTTCATTCAGTCTGTTCTCTGGCAACCACTTTCATTTGAGATGCTTGGCTCACAAACACATAATATGCACTAATTGTAGAAACCCAGAGCCTGGCATTCTCTCTTACTTTGATAGAAATGTGAGCTGCTTTGCATAGGATGTATTTATTAGCTATTTTGGTGACTCACATTGTCTGTGACTAATGTGGAAATGCTAAATGAGAGTTCACAAGACCATGGGAAGAAGAGACTTTGCAATGCGCATATATTTAGGGTTGGTTCAAAGAAATCCGGTCCTATTCAAGGAACCAAGCAGAGACAAACAAATGTAGAGAACAAAAGATGTTTTTGTGAAACCTGTGGCCAGTTTTACCTCTTGCTGGGGTAAGGTATAACTGGGAATAAAATTTAGAATGTTACACATGGTAAGTAGCACTGGACTACATCTCAGGTTCAGCCAAGCATATACTTTAACTGTTTTCCTACCAAGTGGCCTCAGAGAAAATGAAATACAAGGAGATTAAAGTAAAATGAATAGCAAATTCCCAATATTTTAACACAGTAATCTAACAATGGAATATTTCTGGTCCAGGATTTTAGAGAATATATTAATGCCATACTCTAATCTAGTGGTTCTCAATCTTCCTAATGCAGTGACCCTTTAATGTGTTCCTCATGTGGTAGTGACCCCAAACCATAGAATTCATTGCTATCTCATAACTGTAATTTTGTTATTGTTATGAATCATAATGTAAATATGTGATGCACACAATATCTGATACATGACCTCTGTGAAAGGGCCATTCGACTGCCAATGAGGTCCAGACCCACAGGTTGAGAACTTCTATCTAACTCTAATCCCTAGGTATTCTCTACTAATTTCCTCGAATGCTACATATGCCAGACAGACTCCCAGGTAGCATCCTGGAGTTCACAGCTACCTTCCATGAAGTGTGGTTAGAATTATGGCTTTGCTTCTAACCTATGGACAACAACAAAGCTAAAAAGGTATCAATTCAGGATTTCTGATTTGTCCTTTATATTACAGAAGGCTGCCTTCTTATCAGGTTTGCCTCAGAGATTCTCTTGACAGATTTTCAAGAGCACATTGAAGACTGTGGGTTGTTTATGTAAGAAGGTTCACATGGCGAGAGACTCAAGATTCCTGGGGTGCTGAGGACATAAGCTAACAGGAGTTGAATTGTTCCACAAGCCATGTGAGCTTTGATAGGACAGGAAGCTTAGGTAATACCACTACTTGATAGGCATATGTGCGGGTTAGTTTTAACTGTCAACCTGACACAGCCTAGAATCCCTTATAAAAAAGAGTCTTAATGAAGAACTGTCTAGGTCAAATTGGACTGTGATCAATTCTATGGTAGATTGGCCTTTTAAAAATTGAACTTTACTAAATACTTATAAATAAATAAAACATACAAGATATGAAAGAGAATACAAAGCTAATTGTTTTCTAGTTCTAATTGTGTGTAGAGAGTGTGTGTGTGTATGTGTGTGTGTGTATATGTGTGTTAGGTAGATGAGGATATATTTGATATCCAGAGTCTAAAAATTAACAGGATGCTTTACAGCATTTTGAGTGCAAATTCTTGCTGTATATAAGTCCACTGAACTATATAGACTTGAGTCTAGTTAATTTTGGTGTGGGTGACTGTCTGGGTTGTTAATTGATATTGAAAAACTCATCCCATTTGGGTAGCACCATTTTTTCTAGGCAGGCAGCCCTGAAGAGTATAAGAAAGAACAAGCTACCTGAGAGCAAGCAAGGATATGTTTGTTCTTTTGTTCTTGACCTTGGATATGGAGTGACTAACTGCTTTGACTTTCCAAAAATGATGGCCTGAACCCGAATTATAAGCCAAATATGTTCCTATACGTCAGAGCAATATGTTGCTTTTGGTCAGAGCCAGAGAAATAAAACTGGAATACTTTGTGGGATACTGAAGTAAGGAATACAATAAACCTCTGTTGAGATCTCAGAAACTATGACAGTAAATTTGGATCTTTTTCAACTGATAAAATTCTGGGGATTGTGATGCTCCACATATAACTGGATGTCCTGCAGTTAGGTAAAACAACTTCTGGAATGATGGGGGTTTGCTCAAAATGTTCACTGTCCTTCTTTGGGGGCCAATTATAGTTTGGCATTAAAAATACACTACATCATTCCAGGAGAATGACCCTACTTCTTTCCCTTGAACTCAGGAATGACCACCAGGTTTCCTAAGCTTGTAGAACGACAGGAAAATGCATATATTTTGTAAGTCAGCTTGGCATTGACTGTGCTTCTTTCCTTTGTCTCTGTGCCTGAAGTCAGTTAAAAGGAAACAACAGCAGCTGCTTTTCTTCTTGTTAGTTAGAGCACAAATCTAGCTCTAGTGTTTCCCCCTGGAAGGAGCAATTCTGCCAAACACACAAGAAGCAAATTGCACTGCAGTTTTTTTTTAAGGGTAGATGAATTCCCTTGTGTAATTGTCCTTGACTGATTGCTTCACATAATATTTTGCTTCTGTGTCTTCCAGAAATGAGACCAGCTAAGGCCAATCTAGAGATTGTTATACCCAGGGATACTGTCTGGAAAGTCCTTTAGAGATTAGAATAGAGTCCAAGGAGGGATATTGGAAGAAAGACCATGTTAGCCTTACAAAAAGGCTCTTGCTGGGACTGAGATTTTGCTTTCTAATCATTGAAGAAGAAGGATTGAAAACATCAAGTTCTGTGAGACAAAAGACTTACCTATGACTACAACTGTCACAGCCAAATTCATTAGCAAGGTAAAACAATAAAAACAAAATCTTAACTGGTAATAAAGAGCATTCCTTTCCCAATAATATTCTACCACCCCTCAGAATTGAATCATCATCAAGGACTTAGGTTTGTAGACTATTAACATTTCTTTCATTGTAGAGATGAAAAGAATACAATCTATACTATTCAAATATTTAATGTGGTAGAAAAAGGCAAGAGAGTAGGCATCAAGCAAATGTTACTTTATTTTTTTTTATTGGAAATTTTTTATTGTGAATTTTTTATACAGCAAATGTTACTTTAAATTGATCACATAGGGCAAGAAATTTCTAGAATTTGTGCTACCAACTATTCTTAAGGTTTTTAGGCATATTTCAACATGCAGTAGTGTAAGTAGGACTTTGTGAATTAATTTCTTTATTTTACCTAACTTGGATGTGTGTGTGTGTGTGTGTGTGTGTGTTGGTGTGTGTTTGACTGAGTCTCACTATGATAGAATCCTGTCTAGACTGGAGCTTGCTATACCGACTATAGTGGCCTCAAATTCATATAGATCTGTATTCCTATGCTTCCCAAGTGCTGATATCAAAAGTGTTCATTGCCACCCCTAGATTAAAGTTGCCATTTTATAATTAAGATCATCTTAACTCAGATGTCTTGGGTTTATACTTCTTATTTTGCTATTTTCTAATTAAACAAATTTAATACTTTTCTCTCTATATATTGAAGTATAATCAACAAATAAAAATCCTTTGTATGTAAGGTGAATATCACTAAATTTAACAATCTACTCTCTTAGCAACTTAAAGCAGCGGTTCTCAAACTGTGGGTCATGAACCTTTTTGGGATTGAATGACCCTGTCACAGGGGTTGCATATCAGATATCCTGCATATCAGATATTTACATGATGATTTATAAAAGAAGCAAAATTATAGTTATGAAATATCCACAAAGTAAATTTATGGCTGAAGTCATTACAACACATGGAATTACATTAGGAATGTTGAGGATCACCCACTTAAAGTACACACGTAGTTTATAATGCTGTATTTACTCTGTCCCTTAGTTGGGTGTGATTTTCCTTAAAGTGTCTGTCACTGTTTCATTCTATAACACACACACACACACACACACACACACCACACTCACACTCACACCTATGGTTATTGAATTAATTAGTATGTCAATACATTATCTCAGTAAACCCAGCCTACCTATTTGTGGTTGCCACTTGTGCTTCCAGAGAGAAAGCTTGGCCACATCACCGAAGAACTCCTACACACAAAGTTGGATCATACACTTTTAGTTTTTCTTTTCCTGTGCTTCCAGATTGGCTGCATCACATACTTGTTAGAAGAGCTGTAAAAATCACAGCTTTCTTTAAATCTTTTCCTTGTTATAGTCTCTCTACCAGCTGTTTGCTCTCTAGCAACAAAGCTGGAAACACAGTTTTAAAATCCAGTCATGTTAATGAAGAAGAAAAAGATTTTATTCTTTTTTTGTTTTTGTTTTTTATTTTGTTTTGTTTTTGCTTCTTATGTACTCACTTCCTTCTTGGTATCAACTTGTGGGGTGAGTGGACATTTATGGATGGCTAGCAAGAAATGAAAGTGTTCTTATATGAATTTTGCCTTTTCCATTGGCAACCATACCAAGTTACATGGTATAATAAAAATGCCTCCCAGAACAAAAGATTGACCTCGAGACCTTGATTGGATTGGCAAGTAATTTGTGGAGGCTGATGAAAACTGGCCTGGAAATTTTGGGTGTGCAAAGAGTCAACCTTGTAGTGTGTGGTATTATCAAAGTTAGGTTTAATTTGAAAGAAGCTTAATCTTAAGTGGTTTCTGATCCAGGTGGACAGCACTTAGGACATGAAGAGATTTAGGATGGCTATATTTTAGATCTAGCAAATAGAGGTGGAAGGCCCTACTTAAATACAGTAAAAGATCTAAAATCATGGTTCACTCCTTGGAGGAATGGTCTCACATAGGAGAGCAGGTGAATTGTCCAGAATAGAAGGTTAATCTGAATAAGACCTAGGACTTGGTATAGATGGGGCGGGTAAGTTAGATACATAGGAAAAACACTGGTTGGACTAAACTATGTTGAACTCTCCAGAAGAAGATAATGCTGTTGGTAACTCGAGTGAGGCTGAGACAAATACTCAGTGGCTTAAAGCTGTAGTATACTGTTTTCTTGACCTTTGCAAAGTAAAGCCTTTTTAATTTTAAAGAGGTCAAATGCATAGCCTCTGCTATTATTAGCATATAGCTGCTTGCTGACATGTGTGGAAATGGAAATTTGAAAAGAGTTGGTCCTTGACCTCATCAGCATGTGTAGTTTCACCTCTTTATATCTAGAAAAGAATTTATGCAAATGTTCTTATCCAAAATTGGGCTTGAATACCATGTTTATTTCTAACCAACCAATTTTAATGCTCAAATACAGTCAACTTAATTAGCTTGTCTGGATAATTACAACTATTATCTGATTTACACAACCCTACTAAATGTATTTAGGGGTGGTTAAGAAGTCTATGGTTGAAACCTTATATCTAGTGTGTATTATTTGAAGACTACATCATTATAAAATCCTTAAATATCAACAACATATGATTTTCCTTAAAAATGATTATTTTAGAAAAGAAATTGGATCTTCTTTTTTTCATTTTTTTATTGGATACTTTATTTATTTACATTTCAGATGTCATCCCCTTTCCCCATTTTCCTCCCTAGACCTCCCTATCCCACCCCCCCTCTTTTGTACTTTTATACCACTTTAATTACATGCAAGTATTAAGATCAGTTAAATAGGATCTTTTTTAGTTAAAAAGAGATAATAGAATAGAATTAATTATCCCCAACTTTTCCTATTCCATGATTTTTCTACATTTGTATAAATTCCTTTTGGTTGATACTTATATATATCAAAGAGAATATTTCTTTCATTAGAAGATATTTTGGTCATCCTGATAAGCTCTTAGAAACAGTGATCACTAGAATGTTCACAGAATTTTGTTTATTGCTTTGCTTGTTCTTTGACTTTTTGTGTTTATTGTCTTTCTTGTTCCTTGATTATTTGCATCTATTATAATCACTCATCCTAGAACTGACCTTAATACTCGCATGTAATTAAAATGGTATAAAAGCAAAAAGGGCAGGGGGGATGGGATAGGGAGGTCTAGGGAGGAAAATGGGGAAAGGGGATGACATCTGAAATGTAAATAAATAAAGTATCCAATAAAAAAAGAAAAAAAAAGAAGATCCAATTTATTTTCTAAAATAATCATTTTTAAAGAAAATCTTATGTTGTTGATTTTAAGGATTTTATTTTTTGTCAGGAGAATATGGAAATTTTAACCTGTATTTTCTGAGCCTTCTAAACTAAATATGTACATTCAAAATATTCAAACACATGTGTTTCAATTGTCATCTGGAGCAGGTGATTTTTTTTGACAATATGTAACAACATTTATAATTGGTTTAAACAACTGGATAAGAACCAAAGTATCATTTAGAAACAGAAAATCTCTCACAGTAAGCCAAATAAGATTGCTAATAGCCAAATGATGCATTATATGGATAAAGACAGACTCACTGTCTTCCAAATGCATGTTGGACATTAGCCCACTGAAATGACTGAAGTCAGTGTTAGCTAACAAATGTTGCCTCATTTGAAATTCAGAAGGTAACCCATAACATTTTGGTGACAGACTAATTTTCATTTGGTGGTGAAATTATTATTGAAATCTATTTCTCTTTTCATCCCCCATATGAATAATCTTCCTTTGACTAATCTAATTCATTCATTTGTTTAACAGTCGTCATTTATCTTTGATGAACACAGTAAGGTCTTGACTTCAGGAAATAATTACTAAAGTTTCAAGAGACCAAATTAGTTTTTATATTCTTTAAGTGTTTATAGTTTACACTTTTATTACTGTTCCAAAATTGCTAGCTTTTCTTTTTCCTTTGTTGTGGGATTGTCTTTGTTCATTTGTTTACCTGGGTGATGCCGTTTAAGGAAAAATAGGCTCCCAGTGAGTATAGGGATGAGTTATCTCTGCATAGTTAGTCAGATGTACTATAAGATAAAGAGACTGCTACTGATAGTTGTCATTGCCATGGAAAACACTGGGTGGTTGTTTGACAGTTAACTGAATATATACATTGATTAAAGACTTACACATCACTTAGCAGTAACAATTAATTAAAAAACAGATATTGTATATAAAGTGAGGCTTTAGGAAATAGTTACATATAAGTGTTGTATCAATCTAATATCAAATAGGTATTTGCAAATGCAAAAATTATATTGAGATACTCTAGTGAATAAATAATTCAAGCACTGACAAAAATGTGGCATAATAGTAACTCTTATTTAAACCAGAGAAACTATTTATAACAGTTTTAGTATGAGTTTAGTTTTCTTTTTCTTTAAAAAAAAAAAAAAAGGCTTTTCCCCTGTAGTCAAAGATAGCCCAAAACACAAACCTGTATCTGCTCTGGAGTGCTAGAATTATATGCATGTGCCATTCAGTGCAACTTTAGAGAAAAAAAATGTTTACAAAACAAACAAACAAACATACAAAAAACAAAAACAAACAAACAAAAGGACAAAAACCCAAAACTGCAAGGAACAATAAGCCAAAAGCAGAACTAGGGATATAGAATAGTTGATAGACCTATGTAGTATGGATGAGTCCCTGGCTTCAGTACCTAGCATCTTAAAATTGAAGGATGCTGGCACATGCCTGTAAACCTACCATATGGGGGGTGGAGAAAGATCAGTTAAATAGCATCTTCAGCTATATAATTAAGGGTAAATTTAGGCTATAAGTGACCTAACTTACATCTATTAGGCTGTGGCCTGCCTTTCATCCATTTGCCAGGAGCCCCATTGTGATGCCTAGTGTCCTAGATCCTCTTTGTCCTCAGTGATACCATATATGCTGACTGAATGGCAAATGGCAATTCAATTGAGTGTATCTCCAGATCGTGAAATACAGGGTTATTTTGCCTCAGCTCTAGTCTATCTCTTCTGGCAAGCTCATACCTTGTTTCCATTTCAAGTGGATCCTGGAATTTATCTTCACAAGATGAAGAAAATAGGGTGTTTAGAGAATCTTCACTGAGTCTCTTTCTCTGCTACAACCTTCTGCACTGGAACAATCTCACCCAGGCAGCTACATGCAACAAAAGGGGTGCAGTTTTGCATATTTGCTATACCTCAATATGTCTAGGATGGCAACCATTCAAGAGTGGTCTGGTCTCAACTGCCACACATCCCCCACATTCCCTTGCAACAAAGCCATATGTCTTCTCTCAAATGCCTACCCTTTCTCATGCCAACCTTTTTCAGGTCTCTAACAATGAAGGCTATTCTTTTCATCATGAAAACAATTCTGTAATCTAATTGATCATGCTATAACAAATAGAAATACCTACTTTTAAAAAACGTTTTGAGGTTATATTATAATTATATTTCTCCCCTTTTCTCCCTCCTAACCATTTTATGCACCTCTCTTCACCCTTCTTCAAATTTATGGCTTCTATTTAGACATACCTGACTAGACTTTTTTCCCCCAAATCTGGGCCTGTTCAGATTTGCACACTCAATTATATAAGTTTCCTTACACCTTTTAGTTCTGCTATCCTTAGCCAGTTAGCAGCCACATGCCAATTGCCAACACTGCAGGTGTCACGACATGTATAATAATATCTAACAACCGATCTCTGTTGAGTTTTTGGCAATTATTTTTGTTAGTATCGATAAATTACCTCTTTTCCTCATCTCGTTTCAGGATTCATCTGAAGTGGAGACAAGGTGTTTAGTTTGAGCTTGCCAGGAGAGATAGACTATGGTGGAAACAAATGACCCCGAATCTCAGGATTTATGAGCATGCCACTTGTAATTCACTCAGCACATATGGCATCATTGAGGACAAGGTGGATCTAGGACAGTAGGCATCACAATGGAGCCCTTGCCAAGTGAAAGGAGAACAGACTATGATCTAAAGTTATATAGGTGCTAGCCAGGTCATCAGGGACCAGGAGACAAGGAAAAAAGTGTCTTGTTAGAGCCAAATATACTGCTCAAGGGCACTTGGTATGAATAAGGTACCTTTGTTTTTTGTTTTCCAAAAGAAACATACAGTAAAACATACAGTGTTTTAATGGACACTCTGAACAAAATAGGGAGAATGTAAGGTGGTCTGTATATATTCTTTGTATTTCTTAGATTTTGTTAATAGATGGTTCTTGGTTTTAATCTTGACTATTACTAACTGCAGTATGAGGTAGCTTATCTAAACCCTATGAGCTTCAGTTGATTCCTCCAGAAAATGTGAGTCATATATTGTATATTAAGGATACTAGGAACAAAGCAATTGATGTGTATAGAATGTAACACAGAACCTGGGCTATATGAACATCATGATGATGCTTCTTTCCTTTAGGAAGATCAAGAATAAGTGTATTCTCCACTTATGTATGTGTACTGTATGTCTGTCTTAACTCACACAGATGTCTGGCTGTCCTGGAGAGAGTTGTGAGTTACAGAACAATGTTGTGGGGTGTCCAGGTCCAGCTAATCCTAGATGTTTTAGTGACTGAGTATCAAACTACATTTATCTGGATTTCTCAAGAACAGGTTATAACGGTCTAGATCTGCGAGAGGGACAAAGTCAAGAGGTGAAGAGATAAGTTTGGACTTAGAGAGAGAGAAAGAGAGAGAGAGAGAGAGAGAGAGAGAGAGAGAGAGAGAGAGAGAGGAGAGAGAGAGAGAGAGAGACAGGAAAAGAGACAGGAGAGGGAGAGGGAGAGGGAGAGGGAGAGGGAGAGAGCATGCTAGGGCAAATAAGAGGAAAGGCAAGTTCATTTGGAGGTGGGTCCCTTGTGGCTCACTTATTCCTCCACCATAAAATTGCACAAACTCCCCTATATTCACCGAAGCACAGAAGGTGTTGGTTTGTAGCACCTATGATACAAACCAACAAAAAGCTATGTCTGTTTTGCCAAAATATAAAGGAACCACTGCTCTTTAGAGGTAAACTTTTGTTTTTACCATCTATAGGTATGAACCTGGCTTACATGGGATGGGATCAGATATTGGAACAACAGTTTGTCTATTTATTTCTGTCTCTGATTTGGAGCCACTTTTCTGCATTGTAAATTCAGGGCATGACTTTGACTTTAGTGGAAAAATAGCTTCATTGGGATATATGATTCATTTGACTGCAAAATTGAGTCATGACCTATGTTGCTCAAAACAATACAAGTTCATTGTTTCACAGTTCTGAAGGCTATTGATGTAGCTTACTTATTAAGGAAAAGAGGGCTTACTTGCCTCTTCCGCATTTATGGTGTTATTGGAGAGGTGTTCTTGATACTACTTACTTGTGATTGCACCAGTCTAGCTCCCTGATTTTGTCATCTTGAGCATGTCTTCATGCCATCTTCTCTCTGTGCCTCTTATTTTATTGGTCTATTTCTGAAGTGATGTTACTTGTTAAACTGTATTCTGAGTTATCGTGAGCACTTTTTGGGGGAGAGGACCAAGGCAGTTCAAGGCAAAATAGTTCTTCATGTATAAAATACATTTGCTTTATTACAACATTTTCCAAAAGTTTCATGATTCGAGAATGAGCTTGTAAGTTCCAGTCTTCCCTAAACATCGTCATCTCAAAATTCCAAACTTAATTATCTCAATCATCAAAATCAGTTATGGGTATATACAGAGTAATACTTATCCTGAGGGGAAAATTCCTCTCCATTGATGAACCTCTGAAAGTAGACAAACTCTCTGCTTGTGAGATACAAAATTGGATCCAACAAATGATAGATATTTATACTGGGCATGGTGGTTCATGCTTAGTATAATTTAAGCATTTTGGAGGCAAAGAGACAGAAGCAGGAGGATTGTTAATTCCAGGCTCATCTGAGCTACATAGTGAAACCCTGTCACAAGACAAAGCAAGACATTCCCATTTCATATAAAGAAAACTGGAAGGAATGAGAGGCAATGTATCACTAGCAAGTTGTAAACCTAGCATAAAAGATGCATAACGTTTTAAGCTTTGGCATCCTTATGGACCTGAAGTTTAGATCTTATTCTTGGATAGATTCTCTGCCCATTTGCTCCTCAGTGATATCATCACCTATTGTTTTCAAACACAGAAAATGAGAGTCCTATGCATTGTGTCGGTGTCTTTCAAGACCTTGTTGATGGACCAGTCCTGACAGTTTCTGAACCACATTCAGGGTCACTCTTCCTTTTTTTTAATCTATAATACAAGCTAGTCAGCATTGCTCCTACAGTTCCCAGGAACCTGACAGGCATCTTCTGTCTTGAAAAATTTCTGTCTCTTTCAGTCCCAGCTGGCAGTATTGCTGCTGAGATGATTGGATTGCACTAACAACTCATATATGCCTTATCTCATTAATGGAAGCTTGTCTGGTAACGCAATTGTTTTTCCTTCCAGGGTATGCTTTTTTTTTTTAAATAATATATGTACATTAAAAATACACAGATAACTAGATTCTTTTCCTTAATAATCCATTATTCAATATGTTCCTTTCTTCTTGTATTTTGGTATTAGTGAAAAGAAGAAACAATACTTTGCCTTCAGTATTTTGCATGGATGTTTCTTCAAGTAAATATCTACTTTGGACACAAGCTATACTTCATGTTCAATATAGCCAGGTTCTCTGACACTTTATAACAGTACAACCTTCTCCCGGGCCCCAGTATTATATCTGTCATTTATATCTGAGGCCTTGCCCAAAGTATCTTTATTGCGTTTTAAACTTAAGTTTTTAACTTTTCTTTTCATTTTCTTAGTTTTAGTTCTTTATATTTTTGAGAATTTCATAAATGAGTATTGTATTTATATCATTTTTCTCTCACTCAATCTCTCTTCTCCAACTCCTTTCCCTTTGCTCCTTCTCAAATTCATGACACCTTATTTATTATTGTTGTGTACGCGAACACACACACACACACACACACACACACACACACACACTGTACAGAGTCCATTTAGTATTATTGGTATGTATATGTGTTAATGGCTAACCATGTAGGATTGGATAACTTATTGGGGGATCATCCTTACAGAGAGTCTTTCACCAGCCATTGATTGACTATAGGTTTTAATTTAGAGGTGGGACCTTGTGAGATTTTCACATCTGGTTTGGCATGCCAACTAGTATTATCAATTTTTCATTAGTTTGTTGAGAACTTCATAATATGGTTTGAGTATTAAAGTTTAATAGTATTAAATATTATATATTTAATAAAATATTGTATGTATTTACTAATATAATAGTATTAAAATACACTTCTCTTGGATCCATCCCGCTTTCCATACCCATCCAACTGTGCATCTCCTTTTTTATTTTTAACTATAATTTTTTGAGACAGGGTCCCTCTATGTAGTTTTGGCTGTATTATGTAGACGAGGATGGGTTTAAATTCACAGAAATAACCCCTGCCTCTGCCTCTTGTGTGCTGGGATTAAAGGGATGTACCACCACTACCGGTCTGTGTCCACTTTTGGTGGGGGCAACAAATAATTTCTGATACTCATCTAGGCTTGGAGCATGACCTACCTACCAGGGACTGCACCTACAAACAAACCAGCAAGCAAGCAAGCAAAAAAAAAAAAAAAAAAAAAAATCAGTCTCCTTCTTCTAGCAGTTATCCATTGCCAATAGTTCCTTAGCTGGAGGTAAGACTTCTTGTCTACCCTCTCTCCCTCTCCATGCTGGGATTTTGTTTGTTTTGAGCTTGTACAGATCTTGCTCAAGCTGTCACAGCCACTCTAAGTTTATAGGTGCCCCGCTGCTTGGCTGTGTCCATCCGTGCAGTGCTTTGAAGGAGATTGGCCCTTGTAAGCTCATATATTTGAATGTTGGTTGCCAGTTGGACTGTGTAGGAAGGATTAGGAGGCATGGCTTTGTGGGTAGAGGTGTGCACTACTGTAGGTGGTCATTGGGGCTTCAAACAATCCTCAACAGACCCAGTCTCTCTGTTTCTTGTCTATGGATCCAGATATAAGCTCTAAGCTACTGCTCCAGCACCATGCAGGGCAGCCTGCTGCCGTACTTCCTGCCACGATGATCATTGACTTAACCATCTGAAACTTTACTCGAGTCCAAATTGAATTCTTTGTTTTACTTAACCATGATATCTCTTCAAAGCAATAGAATAGTATCTAAGACAGTTTGGAAAACAGTTGCCTTTTAGTCACCCACTATGTTTGGATCTTCAGCTTTTCTGCTCCTTCTTCCATAATTATCTCTGAGCTTTCCAAGGAAGGGTTATGATACAGATCCTTTATTAGGGCTGAGTGTTCCACAGTCTTATTCTTAACACCTTACCAGTTGTGGTTCTCTGTGTTAATCACTACTAATTGAAAAAAAAATAAGTTGTTTTGATGAAGGGTAACAGGTGTACTGATCTACAGATATGACAATAAGTCATTTGGAGTTGCTTTAATATTATATCCATTTAGCAGAGTAATAGTAGTAGTTTCTTCCTCAGGGCCTATGTCCCCATTTAACCTATTAACAAAAGTTCATGCCACAATATTGGTACCAGATATGGGATACATTTTGTGGAGTGGGTCTTAAACTCAACCAGAAAGTGGTTGGCCACTTCCATTAACATTCATCCCATTATTGTACCATAGGACATATCTTGCTGGGCAGGTGATTGTTATAGCTTCTAGGCTTTGCATCTGGGTAAGACTGGTAGTCACTTTTCTCCTTTGGTAGTGTGGACAGTACTATATAGTACTGTGAAAAACTACCCAGGGAGGATGAAGCTTTCAGGTCAGTCCAGTTTGATTTCTCCATGTTTTCAATGTGGTTAGCATCTTCAGGAAAACAGTCTTTCTGTAAGTTATAGATGGTAACCAAAGACAATGGCAATATGTTATAATGTTAGGTTGTCCATGGTACCTCACTTACTAGCTTCTCCAAAAGAGAAAACTTCCTTCTGTTATTGGACTTTCAGTTACATTGTGGTGTGTAGTAAGGAATAAAAATGATGTAAATACAGTACTCATATCTAAAATCCTCAAAAATTATTAAAAAAAAAAACCCTAAAGCATGTCAACTTAAAATTATGCCTGAAAGGGAAATAAAAAGAAGAAAAAACTAAAAGTTTAAATTGTTAGTGGTGTGTCTAGTACGGTCCCAGACATAAGTGAGGAACATGACATTGGGGCCTGGAAAGGGTGAGCCATGTTATCTGTTACACTCTGAGTTCAGTGAAGTATTTGTTCATGACTTCTTTAAATTTCTCAATAAAGTTCATAGTTGTGCTTTTAAATTGTGTGCCCCAGGGTTCCTCTAGGCAGTTCTCATTAGGGTATACTTCTATAGGACTAGTGAGTTTGATGCTATTTTGCTATTTTGACCATTACTGTTATCTCGTTTCTGTAGTTTGGCCTGGCCATGTTGAATTTTTTTCTGTTGTTTTATGCCTGATATGATAATCTGACCTTCATTAGATCAGGCTAGTATAGTATATGTGTGACCTGAGATAGGCCAGATAAGGCTAGTGAATCAGCAATTTAATTGGTCCATGGAAAGATGGCTCCAAAACTATGGTTCTATAGCTGGGCCAGGCAAAGGACTCATGAATAAAGAAGATTCCAGTGACAGGTCTGAAAATAGTCTTGCAGGATTGCAGATGGAGGAATGTTGGGGAAGGGGAAACAAGGAAGATGCTACATACCCAGGTGTTGGGCTGTGATGTGTGTGCATGGGCATGGATTCTCTTGGGCTAAGTTGTATATTCTGCATGTCTGCTGCCCCAGGCAGCTGGAGCCGTGGCTCAGGGGGCAAAAGCATGGGAAGTTGACTGAGTTCACTCCATCTGGTTCTGGGACTGTGGAAAGCCAGGTGACTCCACTCTGGGTGTGGGGAGAACACAGACTGAGGTCCTGCAGGGGCAGATCTCTTGGGTTGGGGATCCCCGGAAAGGAGGTGGCCAGAGATCAACTGACCTCAACTCTTGTGCTCCCAGGCATCGCTGAGAGGCTGTGGAAGGACCAAGACAGGGTGTACAGGCTGAATCGACCACAGCTGATGGGGGCAGGGGCATAAGCTCTGGTGGTGCCCTGTGGGGAGAGGGCTCTTGGTCATGGAGACTCGCTTGGCTGGGTCATGGCTGGGTCCCTGTGGCTGGAACATAGAGAGGTCCTCGGTGGGAGAGTAGGTGGTGGCTCTGTAGTTGAAGAACTTCTCCACAGTTCCCACATTGAGCCCCAAAGATGAGAGGTAGTTCAGACCTTAAAACATTTATTGTCACGGCAGAAAATGGATGAAGCTGTACCCCATGTTCTCAGGGCTGGCCTGAGGTTAAATACATTTTGCAAGGAGGAGGAGGGTCTAGGAAGGAATGCTTAATTGGCTCCCTCCTCTGGCCTTTAGGTATCTCATGAATATGGAGATCTCTTGAGGCTCTGCGGCCTATGTCATGCCCTCTACCTGTACTACAGACCGATGCCTACAAACCTCTCTTTGGGAGGGACTGTAGAGGGCTATCCTACATGCCTGAAAGGCGGGGATAGATGGAGTTCTTCGGCCTCATGACAGGAGCCTGGAGTCTGGGAGTGTGGTGAAATGCATGCTGTCCATTTGTAGGGAAACCTGTGAAGTCTCCAATTTGCTGGGTCTCTGGCCATCTCTAGCCAGTGCTTGACCAGAAACCATGCTGTCCTTTCATGGTCCTCCACTCAGAAAAGGTTACATATACACAAGTGTTTGTAGAATGCAGGTCTGGAGCTAGACTTGTGAATTTGCAGATGAAAGATAATTTTGAGGAAGGAGAGAAAGAGAAGTAACTTACTCAGGAAAGGTGGCTCCTGCACACTCAGGATTTTTATTATAAAGGGATGTTGTATTTTGTTAAAAGTCCTTTCTGCATCTAATGAGATGACAATGTACTTAGTTGGCAAATTAGACCTTTTTCCTTATTTATGTTGAATCCTGCATATGTAGGATAGAGTCTATTTGATCATGGTAGATGAGCTTTTTTTGATGTGTTGTTGGGTTCAATTTACAAATGTTTTATTCAGAATGTTTGTGTCTGTGTTCATAAAGGATATTAGTCTCGATTTTTGTTGTTGTTGCTGTTTTGAGTCTTAGCATAGTATTGGAATCAAGATAACAGTGGCTTTCAGTGGTTTTGTTAAAAAATACTTCTGCACTTTTTATGTGAGGTATCCATTTCTTCTACCTTGTCTTCGCACCTGAATGTCTCTCACCCATGTCTTTTAATCTGTTGGTGAGTCTTCCCTCTGCGGTTATTTGATACCCTGAGTTTTTCATTTTTAGTTTGGGTTTTCTTTACTGAGTCTTGTTGTTGCCATTGTTGTTATATTCTACTTCCATGCTTTGAATTCCTTCCATTATTTTACTCAATTCTTCAACTGTTTGGGTTTTCATTATCACATTTTATTGATATTCTCCTTAAGGTCCTTGAACATTTGTAATTGCTATTTTGAAGACTTTTTCTTGTGCTTCTAGTAGATTACTTTCCTCAGGGCTTATCACAATGGGGTTGCTGGATTTTAGAGGAGGTATATGTCTTGGTTGTCCATGATTTTTTATTATAATTTTTAGAGGGAGGGAACTGTAATTGGGATGTAAAGTGAATAGATAAATTAATTAATAAAAAATTTTATACAATATATGTTGACCATGTTTTTTCCCTTACACAATTCCCCTAGATCCTTCTCATCTGCACACTTAACCATATTTGTATGCTTCCTCAAAAATAAAATCATGAAAAGGAAATAATAAAAAGTAAACAAACAGCAAACCCCACAATAAGACCAAAAATGCTAAAGTGAAACAAAAATCCCACAGAAAACACCATGGAATAAATTTTGTGTTGGTCAAATAATCTAGAGCATTCGGCGTGTCTGTAATACAGTTGATTGGTCTAGTGACATTCCACTCGAGACAACTAAATTGCCTTTTGAAAAACGATATGGAATTGTACTACAGTAGAAGCTTCCAAAATTATATACATATATGAAAGTAATCTAAATGGAATCACCATAGAATGGGGAAGACAATCACCTAATTAGATATCCTATGCCACCCCCACCAAGTAAAATCTCCAGTGCCACCAGTGGGTTCCATATTGTTTAATTGTTGGCAAAAGGGGTCCCATAGAAAACCACCCCTGAAAAATTCAAATATTACAGATTATTTCCAATGCCTTTGGTTGTTTTCCCGAACTTCATGATATGGCCTTATTTGTGAAGACAACATTTACTGTGACTTTTGGGGGCAGGGTGCTTGGATCTAGGTACATGGAGTTATGATATTAAAAGTGTTGTTAGAAAACAACACATTTTTAGGAATACAGGTTCAAGTAATATTAAAAAATCTAATTAGAAAACCCAAATGCATTTTCCAGAACTAAATAAAATTGAAAATATGCCTGGACATGGTAAGCACACTAATTTTAGTTTGGTGAAGACAGAGGTTTGGAGACTGTTCTAATGTTGATTTATATAACTTCCAGGCCACATTGGACTACATAGTTAGACTTTGATTCAAACAAAGAAAAAATATATGCATGTAAATATAGACTAAAGATATATGTGTGCATATTGAATAGAAAACATATTAGTATTAAGATTTCAACCTTCAAGTTGTGAGAGAGCAGAGGTGTCAACCGTTTTGGGATTACATATTAGATTTCCAGGATATCACATATTACCATTATAATACATAACAGTAGCAAAATTACAGTTATGAAGCAGCAACAGAATAATTTTATGACTGGGGGTCACTCAAACATGAGGAACTTGTTATAAAAGGGTCATAGCATTAAGAAGGTTGAGAGTCACTGAGCTACAGTCAGTATAACTAAAGATAGAATACCATTTTATAAAGATAAGTTTTATGTACATTTTTAAAATGAGGACTAATTTTCTATTCATTTGCTAATTTCTCTAGGTCAGAGTTCTTTTGAATGTTCTCTAAATTAATCAACTAACCTCTTTCTTAGTCTTTCTTTACTAAAAATATATACTAGTAACAGCATCACGACAACTTTCCATTTTCTATCACTAAGTTTCTGAAGGAGTTTTATGCCAGGACTTTTACAGACATTCAATTTCCAGTAAGCAAAGAGCAGGCTGACCTCTCTGATCTCTAAAATCTTACACAGGTATAAATGTCATGCATCAATCAAATATAAATAGAAAATAGCTGCTTCACTGAATAAGTATAATATCTAAGATTAAACCTAGGAACTATTGTTGAAAATTCAATTCCTGATAAATAGAAAAGCGATAGAACAATTTCTCTGTCTTCATGTTTAGTTTTTTCATTTTACTATTCTTATCTTTAAGATGTTAATTTCCTCAAAGTGAACTGAAAATGTAAATTTCAGGTGTGATTTCTTTTTTACTAAATTAGGAGAAAATTCAAGTTTACTTTCTACTGGAAAATTATAAATAATTTGTAATATAAAATGAAGGAGTTATTGGCAGTAGTATTGTGCTTTAAATACATTTAAAATATTTAAAATCAGTATTATATCAAATTATACAAGCATTTAGGCAATTTCAAGAGCAAGTCAGGTAAAAATTGTAAAATGAGCTAAAACTCAACTCTACTGAGTTCTGTAGGTGTTGTGTTTAGCAATGGTGACTTGCTGTCAATATTTGAAGTGCAATGAATAGTCTTGTCAACAGCCTCGATAGTCAGGGGGCACCCAAGGGACACCTTTGGCCAACAACTCAATTAGGTGTAACCTAATCTTGGTAAAATTCATTTGGTGACAAGAGTTAGGACTTTTTCTTCCCCATTATTTGGTGATTTCATTCAGCTCTTCTTCATATATGCATGTATTTTATGAAGGGTCTACTGTATTACATTTCCATACTACCTCAAATGGTCTCTAATTTTCACTCTCTCTCATATATCTTCCCTAATCTCTCTTTCCCATCTCCCCTACTAGATCCTCCCATTTCAATATCCCCACCCATTCATAACAATATATTCCACTTTCCTTTCCTAACAAGATCTATCTGTATCCTGTAGTCTCTTATTCTATGACTAACTTTGTGGTTCAACATATTGTGGCTTGGTTATCATTTTAACAAAATTACAACATTAACAGCTAATATCCACATATAAGGAAATATATACCATATTTATCATTCTGGAACTGGGATTTGAAGTGGAAACATGTGGGTTCATTGGAAAGACAGTTGTATGGATGGTGTTTTGCTGGGGCAATCATGGAAAGGAATGTTTAACTGAAGCAGACACAGGTGAAAGGATGTTTTGCTAAAGCAAGCACTGAAAGGATTCATGATGAATAATTCTTCACTAATGATATGCATGTATTGGTGCACCTTACATTGCATAGTTGAGCTCCATTTGTCAGGACACCATAGATAGAAATGCACCAAAAATCTTATGGTGGTATGCTGTAGTTTCTTGCCACTCCTGCTGACTCTGCTGACTGGAGACAATTGGCAGAGTGATATCAGCTAAGACACATGCACATGCTTAGGCAAGACACCTGGTGAGGCAAGACCCATGGAGGACACATGATGTTTGGAGGGAGTATGAATAGGACTCAAGGGACTGTTAGAGGGGCTTGCTTGTAGAGCTAGCTGCGAAATGCTTGTTGGTCTCAAGTCTTCACTGATCTTTGCTTTGGTGAGAGAGGCACAGCCAAGAACTTCTCCTGGCATCCCTGTGGCCCTGGTTCCTCCTGTTGACTTGTGCTGATTCAGCTGAGGCCTGGCTGTTCCTGCTAAGTCATGCCATTGCTACTGCTGTCCTGACTCTACAGGACTCTACTGTATTGCTGGTATATTCATGAAATACATGTGAGTGGTTGGAGCTGCTGCTGTTTAACTGCGAGGCGACATGCTGATTTCCTGACAACACAGATGGGAGTTGCTCCAAAGAACAATTTCTAATCAGGTTCATTTCCCCTGTATCCTTTCTTTTCCACTGCCTCTGGTGGGTGGTGGGCTAGAAGGAAGGTCAACACATTTAAGAACCATCATTAAAAGTATTTTTTTTAAAAGAAAGATACAGGGATACCTCACTCAAGATGAAATTTTTTGTTGTTGTTCTGTCAATAGATGGAGTGTAAATGTACCTGGAAATTTCATGATTTCGTTATTTTAACAGCTGAGTAATACTCCACTGTGAAAATGAACCACATTTTCTTTATCCAATTTTCTTTTGAGGAACACCTAGGTTGTTTTTCTTTCCAGTTTCTGGCTATTCTGAATAGAGCAGCAATGAACATCATTGGGAAAACGTGTCCATGAGCTGTAGGATGAAGGATCTTTTGGCATATGCCCAAGAGCTGAGTAGATGGAGCTTGGCATGGATTGATTCCCATCTTCCTGAGAAACTGTCACATTGATTACCATAGAGGCTGTAATATGGTTGTACTATGGCAAAAGTTTGCACTCTCACCAGCAAAGGATGGGTTTTCTCCTTACTCCATGTCCTTGCCTGCCTCCATATCCTTATGTTTTTGATCTTAGCCATTCTGACAGTTGTAAAATGGAATCTCAATGTAAGTTTGATTTGCACTTCCTTAGTGGCAAAGGATATTGAACATTTCCTTAATTGTTTCTCAGCATTTAGATAGTTTTTGAGGATCCTCTGACTCTGTATTATATTTTAAAAATAGTTATTTGTTTTCTTAATATCTATTTTTGTAGTTTTTAAAAATATATTTTAGATTATAGCCCTCTATCATATGTGTGGATGGCAAAAATCTTTCCTATTCTGTTGGTTGCTGTTTTTCCAAATGACAGTGTTCTTTACAAAGACTCCTAAGCTTTATGAAGTCCCATTTGTTAACTGTTGATCATAGTGCCTGTGATAACAGTGTTGTGTTTTGAAACTTATAGTTTGTGCCAATGAGTTCAAGGCTATTCTACACTTTCTTTTCTATCAGGTTCAGTGTATCTGGCTTTATGTTGAGGTCTAATATCCATTTGGAGTTATGTGTTGTGCAAGATAATTAATATGAGTCTATTTTGGATTCATCTATATCTGTAGCCACCCAGTTTGACCAGTACCATTTGTTGAAGATACTATCTTTTCTTCTTTCTTTTACAGCGTGTATTTCAGAATTCTTTATTTTATTTTTTGAAAAGGAGTCTATAGATGTGTATATTTATGTTTGGGTTTTCAATTCGATTTCACTGAACAATGTATCTGTTCCTGTGCAAATACCATGTTTTTTATCACTATAGCTTGGCAATATAATTTGAGGTCTAGGATGGTGATATTTCTGGAATTTGTTATTATTACTATTACTATAATATTAATAAATAATAATATTATTTATTATTATTATTATTCAGGATTGTTTCAGCTATCTTGGTGTGTGTATGTGTGTGTTTCAATATTAAAATGAAAATTGTCTTTTGAGATCTGTAAAGAACTATATTGGAGTTTTGATGGGGATTTCATTGAATCTGTAGATTGTTTTTAATATGATCACCATTTTTATTTTATTAATCCTACTGATCCATGAGCATGGGAGATCTTTCCATCTTCTTCAATTTATTTCTTCCATGTCTTAAAATTTTCATAATGAAAGTCTTTCACTTGCTTGGCTTGCTTCCCCAAAACATTGTATATTAAATGAGGTTATTGTAAAATCTGTGTTTCTCTGATTATTTTCACAGTCTGTTTATAATTTGTATATAAGTAGGTTACTGCTTTGTGTTTTTGGAGTTAATTTTATAGTCTGCTACTATCCTTAAAGTTTTCATCAGTGGGAAAACTTTAAGAGTTTCCTGGTGGGATTTTTAGGGTCACTTATATATACTACCATATCATCTTCAAATAAAGATACTTTGATTTTTTTCCCTTCTAATTTGTTTCTCCTTGATCTTCCTCACTTGCCTCATTGCTCTAAGTCTTCAAGTACCATATTGAGTAGATGTGGACAGAGTAGACAACCTTGTCTTCCTGGTTTTAGTGAATTTGCTTTGGATTTCTCTCCTTTTAAGTTGATGTTGGCTATGGATTTGCTGTAAACTGCATTAGTTATGTAGAAGTATGTACTTGTATCCCCAGTCTCTCCAGAATTTTGTCACAAAGTGATGTTGGATTGTGTCGAAAGCTCTTTCTTCATCTAATGAAATAATCATATGGTTTTTAATTTCAGTTTAGTTATATGATGATTAACTGTTATCAATTTAAGTATGTTGAAACATCCTTGAATCTCTGAAGTAAAGCTTACCTAATCATGGTGGATGACCCTTTGGATGTGTTCCTGTATTTGGTTCCTATATATTTTTTATTGACAATTTTATACCTATGTTTATGAGGGAATTTGGTCTGTAATTCGTTTTCCATGTTGGGTCTTTATATGGTATGGGTATCAAGGTAGCTGGTGACCTCCAAAAATTGGTTGATCAATGTTCCTTTTGTTTCTGTTTTGTAGAATAATTTTATGGATACTGACATTAACTCATCTTTGAAAATCTAGTGGAATTCTGTGCTAAAACTGTCTGTCTCTGGGTCTTTTTTGATTGGAGAGACTTTAAATTACTGTTTTTGTTTTGCTAAGGTTTATAACATTGTTTAAATTACTCAACAGATCTTGATTAACTTTGATAACTGATACATATTGAAAATATTATCCATTTATTTTAGATTTTCCAATTTGATGAAGTATAAGTTTTTAAAGTAATTCATTATAATTCTATAGATTTCCTTGGTATCTGTTGCTATGTCCCCCTTTCCATTTCCAATTTTGTTAATTTGAATATTACCTCTCAACTTCTTAGTTAGTATAGATAAGGGCTTGTCCAGCTTCTTGCTTTTCCCAAAGAAGTAACTTTTCTTTCATTAATTCTTAGGTTTTCTGTTTGTTTGTTTCTTTTTTATTGATTTACAATGCTGAGTTTGATTATTTCTCACCTTCTATTCCTTTTGGGTGCTACTTCTTTTTGTTTTTCTTTCTAGAGCTTTCAGGTGTACTGTTACATTACCAATATGAGATCTTTCATTTGTTTTAATGTAGATACTGAGTAGTATGAAGTTTCCTCTTAGAATAGTCTTTACTCTATCCCATAAACTTAGGTATGCTGCGTTTTCATTTTCATTCAACTTTAGAAAGTCTTAATTTCTGTCTTGACCCCATTATTCATTCAGTAGTGAATTGTTAAATTTCCATGTATTTGTAAGCCTTTTGTTATTTCTGTTGTTGTTGATACCTAGTTTTAATCCATGGTGGTCAGATAGGATGCACAGTGTTGCTTCAATTTTCTTGTAGACTTACTTTTTGTCCACTTATGTGGCCAATTTGAAGAAAGTTCCATGAGCTGCTTAACAGTAGGTATACTACTTTGTGTTTAGATGAAATGTTCTGTAATTGCTGTTAGGTTCTTTTCATTTATAATGACAGCTAGCTCAGCACTTCTTTGTTTAGCTTTTGTTTGGATTACTGTCTATTGATGAGAGTAGTGTATGTTGAGTTTTCCTGCAATCAATGTGTGAGTTTCAGTATGTGATTTAAGCTATAGTGCTGTTTTGTTACAGAACTGTGGATGAGACTGGGGATTGCATTTGAAAGAGAAGAAGGAGAGTGAAGATCTGAAGTTTGTCCACCAGCTTTGCTGGCCTACTTGATTCTCTGGCAGGCTTTGGTGGTGGATCCCCAGAGAATGCCTACTGGAGTTGAGGGCTTGAATCACCTGATGAGCGTGTTGGGGAGATTGGAGGGAAAGACCCATGTAATTCACTGGAGATGGGTACAGTGATGTAGGTGAAGTTGGACTGGTTGGGCTGCTAAAGAGCTAAGAAAGAGAATGTGGATTTAATTGGAGAAGTGGAGGGAGAGGTCTAACTTTGCAGTTAGACTATCTGTTTCCCTGGCTGGCCTGGATTTTGTGTTTCCAGGGAATTCCTGTTGGTATTAAGAGATGGGATAATGAGATAAATATGGAGTTAGAAGTTTGGAGAAAAGGTCTCTACATAATTTGTTGGAAATCAGGGTTGGGGAGGACTACAGTAGGTGGTCTGCTCTAGATCTGGGGATAGGACTTATAAATTGGATTTGGGGGCTGGAAGGAGAGGTAAAGATCTGAAATCAGCCTACCTTCTCCATTGGCTGGTGTAGGCTTAGGTTTTTAAACCTACTTTAAAAAGGGTTCTCAAATGCTTCAACCCTGCCCCCCTCTTCTAGCCCACATGCAAAGGTAAGAGAGAAAAGATGGTAAATAGAACAAGGGAATGTCTATCTGTTTAGAAGTAGTTCTTTGGGAGTGATTCCAATCTCTGTTATCAGGATATCAACAGCCCAATTCAGTAGTCTCAGGAAACTAACAGTCCAGTTCAAAAGTGTCACCAAACACAAATCATCAATGGCAACACAATCAAGCAGAAGCTACCAGGCCTCAGCAGAATTGGCACAAGTCAGCAGGAGCTACCAAGACCAGCTAGAATGCCAGGAGTTCTCTGCTGTGCCTCTCTCAACAAAGTAAATGTGGGAGACCAAAGAAGATTTGCACAGTTAGCTATGCAAGCAGCCCATTATTGTCCATTGAGTCCTACTTATACTCTGTCCAAACATCACACATTCTCTCATGGGTCTTGCCTCAGCAAAACATCACGTGAATCTGCTTCAGCAAAACAATATGTGAGTCTGCATCACATGACACAACCAGAAATTTCTACTTCAGGCTGAACTGGTCTCTTAGTTCCCAGGGAATTTCTGCTGGACTTGGAGACTTATAGAAAGTGATGGCTGGGAGAAAGGAAGGTTGGGGAAGAATGTGTAAATGATGTGATGGAGATAGGAGGCAGCTTACCTACATGGTTTGTGGCTGGAGTCACCGTTTACCTTCTAATTGTCTCTCAGATTTTATCCAATGTAGTCTATGAGCATGCTTTTCTTTTGAGGTGAATGTTACTGAAGCAAGGCTATGGTAGTTGAAGATTTTACCTTTCCCAAGAAGTACTGGATAATGTCTAGCATTGAGGAATGTATTTGTGTGACTAGATTCCTTCAAATAGTACCATCACTGATCTAAACAAACTTAGCCACTGTCCCTGAGAATGTTTATCAGAAAATTTCATGTTCCTTTTTAATGCCTGTGATGAAATAGAGCCTACAGTGCTTTCCATATAACACATCCTAGCCTTGTTTTCAACCTGGTCTCTACCTCTCCCTTTCAAGAAACTATGATGAACATTTTTCTAGTTAAAAATGGTATTGAGCATCTGCTTTGTATTATATCTATAATATTTTGATATTGATTCTCTGAGTCAATATCCTAAGATCTCTTGAGTTGGCAGGCAGATTACAATTGTTTTTTAGTTGGTATTTTTTTCATAAGAATGCCTAATAGTACACAAAAGTTGATATTTTGATTGTGACTGATTGTTTCGTGTTAAGAAAGAAAGAAAGAAAGAAAGAAAGAAAGAAAGAAGGAAAGAAAGAAAGAAAGGAAGGAAGGAAGGAAGGAAGAAAATAATGGCTCTGGGCTACCAAAGAAAGCCACTGAGCACTTAGCATGATATATGTGGGGGTCAACATAATAGTTCTCACCTATGCCAATTCTGAGCATTCCCTAGCTCTGATTGACATTACAGAGGTATTGAGTCCACCCTGTTAATCTCTAATTACTGTGATGTTATTGAATTTTCTTGTCTTGTCTTAAGTTATGCTGGATATGGAGACATTCTTCCAGCAAATAGAGAGTGCCTTTCTAGTTCTGCTCGTAGCCCTCTTGACTATCCTTCCTAATGGTGGTCATGTGTGAAAGACATGGATGGTAGTGCCTGAAAAATTTGAGAAGTCATTAACACTGATTGCAGTTACATTCTCAGGATGGTGTGAATGTAATTTAAAGAATTCAAAAGAAGAGACAGTAGGATGATATAAAGTAGAGGAGAGTAAGCTATCAGCTGTAGATAATATACATTTTTATTTTCTTGCATCCTCACAGTAAAATTTTATTTATGAATACTATCCTGGAAACACAGTAACAAGTTTTAAATTATTGAAATCAAATGATTTTGGGGCTCACAATGAATGATGCATAAGAAATAATATAATTGGTTTTAAATAAATAATGGTAGGAAGCTACAGATGCAATGAGGTCTATGCTGCGCCAATATAATCAGGTTCTGAAAAGCATAATATCTGAGTAAATACAGCATTGACACCATTTTTTCAATGATGGAATATTAGAAGTTAAATATGAGCAAACCATATAACATGTAGCATTAAGGAAACATTACATTAACTTAATAATGATTACAGTTGTTTCTGTATCACTATAATCAGATGGATACTCTAAAACAGAATCAGTTTTCTCATTGACAGACTTAACAAGAAGCAAACATATAAATACTTCTTCACCCATGTTACTGAACATTCATTGATCATCATGCCATACATGGACCTATAAGAAATATGCAATTACTTTTAGAGACAGAGTGTCCTACATAATACACATGTGGTTTCTTTTAGAGATAGGGTGTCCTAAATAATACACATGCAATTACTTTTAAAGTCAGGGTGTCCCACATAGGTATTTGTCTTAACACCACCCACTGTAAGTGTAGCATTAGTTTAAAGAAACAATTAAAGAGAATTTTTAAGTTGATGTATAATTCTTGAGCTGCTCATATTCAGACTATCTTAGAATCCTGAAGAAATATTTTCTAACACCAGAGAAGAAGTGTCTCAGCAACAGGATAGATGAACTTGACAGTGAGAGTGCAAGCCATCAGAGAAAAATCAAAACATTTCTTCTTCCATGTCTTTTTATTATCAACTATTACCAGAAGGTGTCAGCCATATTTAAGATGGGTCTTCTCTCCTCAAATGACATAGTACAGCAAATCCTTCATGAGTGTGACCAGCTGGTTGAATTTTAGTTGATTTCAGATATAAAGCTGACAATAAAGATTAGCCATCACAGATGACAATATCATGGTACAGTGACAAAATATTGGTCACCTTTATTTGAAAGGCAAAACAGCTACTTTTGATTTCCGAGAACTTCCTGTGAGGGGTTGAGATATTTTGTCCTCTCCAAAATTCATTTTGAAATTTCAAGGCCATGTTGTCTTTGGGAATTCATCAAATGTTGGTTCTGCCTTCATTTAATGAAATTAAGTATTCCCATAGAAAGGTTTCAAAGAGGACATTGTTCTCCTTTATATCTTTCAATCCTGTGCTGTGTGAGGACCCAGCATCCATTCCCTCTAGAAGATGTGGCAGCAAAGCACCATTTGGGAAGTAGAAATCTGTGCTTAGCAGACATTTGAAAATACCAATACTCTGGCATGAACAGCCTAGACTCTAGAACTGTGAGAAATTAATCATGTTTTAGATAGAGTTTAGTCTCATACATTTTGCTGCAGCATTGGAAAGGATAAAGGCAAATAGATATTCTACCATAAAACAAAACAAACAACAAAAAAGGAAAATGGAATCTAAATATTGACTGGAAGATTATATTTTCCCCTGTTAGTGACACAATGGTGTTCCCTATGGTTCCACGGGATTAGCTTAAAATTTTCATTATGTTCTTCTTCATATTCCTCCTAGAGTGAACAGTTTTGTTTTCATCAATTAAAATATTTGCCATTTTCTTTATTAGACAGTATCACTTAATTACATCTGTCCTACATCTGCTTGTCACCACCTGTACATCTCAAAGATGAGAATAATTTTGTTCTCTGAAGACTTTGCTGTGGCAAGGCCTGAAATGTGGTGCAGGAGTCCTTATCTCAGATTCTGCTACTTTGTGGGTCTCTTGTTATCTTCAGTTGTGTTAAATATTGATATCTATCCTATATAATGAAGGTGGAAAATGGGCTGCTCATTTATTTTGCTCCCAAAAGGAAGAGCTGATAGAAAAAGAAAATCTAAGAGGTATATTGATCTGTACCCTAATTCCTTCCTTCCACAAGAGGCTCATTCCTTTGTAGGTGGTAATTACAGCTCGGAGTCATATTGATTATGTCTTTAAACTGATTAATGTGAACAGTTAATAGAAAGCTTTTATGCAAAGACTTTTTTGAGAGTATGCTTTTTCCAGAGCTACTTTATGTAGCATGTACAAAGCATGACTAATTCTGCAATCTCTGTATCTACCAACATTTTAAACTTGATCTATAATCTGCATATAACATTGAAAACTACAAGAAACCAGATCTTTCCCTAAAGTACACTGACACCTATAAGCCACTATTGAAATGTGACTTCAAGCAATAGTGTATTTCTTACAAGTTGGGTACGTGCTAGCAGACTGCGGGCTCCAGGTGATTTCCCAACAGTTGATTTCCTGTGATACACAGATTATGAGTCATCGGAAGAATTAGCACCTGAAGTTGTAAATCTCAGTCTCCTTTTCAGATTATCTAAAAAGGCCAAAGTTTACTAAAATTGTTACAATGTTAATTATTCAGGGTGGTCTCTTTAATCTATCCCTTCTCTTTATGAAGATGCAGACTAGGCTTTCTTCTATGTGTTCTGCCCTATGTGCTTGCCATCTTCACTTCTTTCCTCCACCTTCTCCAGGATTATTTCTATGTCCTTATATGTTTGCCCTTGAAATGGCAGAAAATCACAAACAATGCAAAAAATAGATCCCAGGGAGTGGTGGATGTTAGCACAGTGTTCTTGTGGACAAGATTGGTGGAAGAAATTTCTGAGTGCTAGGACTGACACACATAAAATTGATGGCATAACAGACAGAGACCACCATGGTCCTTTGTGTTTATGTCTTGTCTCTTGTCTTGATCCTCTCTAAGTATATTCAGCTATGAGCTTAGAATAAGAAAAATTTGCTTATACTCTTGCTTCAGTAGTACTATAATAAAATGGTTAAGACAAAGTGTTTTTACTTTCATTGTAATCCAGAATGTTAAATTGCTCTATCCCAGAATAGGTGCAAAGGATAAGGTGTTGATTTTTGAAAATGTATCACATGTAAATTATAACTAGTTAAGACAATTTAAGATGCATATTCAAGAGATTTCTCCTTAATAATTTACCATACCAATACTATTGTAATATTCACAATATTGTAATATTGAGTTCCAATCAATAGTTTTATTTTGTGTTATTCTTATTGTATGGGTCATTATTGATTTTCCTTTTCAGAGGTCATTAGGCTCTGTATGGTTCAGTGCAACTGTAGGTGTCTCCTAATGCACAGTTAAGTACAGTTTTGAGTATGATTTATGACCCAGAAAGAATATTACTCATATGCTCTTAGGAAGGATGGTCATGCATTCATTCTTAGAACATTAAGGATTCATGATGTAGATTAATGCAGATGGCAATTCAACCTGAAACAGTCCTGGTTGTTTCTATTTCTTCCCCAAAGAGTGAGTTCATTTGGTCCTGATGAAATAGTATCCGTTTATTTGGGGCAATTTTTAGAGATAGAAACATTAGAGTGCATATTTTTCTTCAATTTTTTGATAGCTACCGATTGGGAGGGATATAACCAAAAACAACATCTTAATAATGACCTAGAATTGTTAGGCTATAGAGTAACCAATTACTGAATATTTTATGTGAACCAGCAAGTAGGCTAAGGACATTCTATGTCTAATTTATCTTCTATAGAAACATTATGGGTAGATACTCCTCTCATACTAATTTTATAGACACACACATTGAAATTTTGAACAGCGACTTTTCTTCGGGAAGTTGATACTGGTCAGCTGGGGCTCTGATGCAGGCTGCCTGACTCCACTGACTACACACAAATCCTGTGTTCTGCAGCTACACAGTTGGTTGAGAGTGATTCTATTTGGCTTATTTAACTATTAAAATCATTGGAAATCACCTCAGTTAAACACCATAATCATTTTTATGTATAATTATATCAGTATTAGAACTAAATCATTTGAACAATACAAAAGTTTTCCACATACTTACTATGTTGCTGGGTATGGTGCTATGTATAATTCCGAACTTGAACAGATTTTGACACTGCTGAAATCCCAATTACAAAGTTACTTTTCAATTTCCTTTATTTGCATTTTAACTCTTCTCACATAATACTTACACAACAAAAGCATAATAAGGATGCAGTATGTAGAATGCACATCTTCAAAGAGAATGAAAGGTGTAAGACAATCAAAGACTGTACTTGAGAGTCTGAGTGAGCTGGGCATAGAGGAGTGTATAAGATACTGAGTGAATGGCAATGTGTGTGACAGAAAATCTGAGTATTAGCATGTAAGGGTGTAATTGAGACTAAACAAAGGTGAAGCTGAGAACATGAAAGGAGAAAGGTATCAGTGAAAAGGGTTTATGAGAAAAAAACAGGAAGATAAGCAGGAGAATGAGAAAAGGGGAAGACAAGAAGCAGGTGATAGAGAGGAAGAGGGAGAAATCTGAGAAATCATCTGTGAGAAATAATTTAAGATGGTGAAAGAGAGGAGCAAGGTAAGTATAAAAAGAGATATAAGAGTGTATGTGAATGAATTCTTTAAGTGTGTTTAAATGCGATCCAATGTGTGTCTCTTCACATTCTAGAGAGACACTGGATATACCAAGCATACTCCAGAGTAGGCCTCATGGTCAGGAGTAGTTGGTCAGCAAGAAACTGGCTCCATATTTTTTTTTTGTGTACTTGTTTCGGTTTGGAAATTCTTTTCCTTTGAAAGAAAGAACATGACATCATGTTGGATGAATAGGGAGGAAGGAGTATCTGAGAGAATGAATATGATCAAAATATATGAGAACTAATAAAAGAAATTAATAAAAAGGATATCACTGCCATAAACTAAGCTGGGTTTGTGCCTATAAAAATGTGGGAATAGCTTTCTGTTGTCAAGGAACAGTGTGTGCCACAGCAAGTGTAATACTTTGTGGAAATATATAAGCAGAAAAGTAATAAGATACTGAAGAGGTATGATGGCTAACTTTGTCAACATGACACAATCTAAAAATATTTGGAAAGGGAATCTCAGTGAGGGATGGTCTGATTAGTTTGGCTGTGAGGGATTGTCTTAATTTAGTTAATTGATGTAGTAAGTCCCACCCTATTGTGGGCAGCACCATTCCCTAGGCAGTTCGTTCTCAACTATGTAGGAGTGGAAAAATCAAGCTGAACAGCAGAAAAGCAGGCAAATGGGTGCACATTTATTTATGTTTTTCTGTCCTTGACTGTAGATGTGATATGATTAGCTGTTTGAAGTTCTTGCCTCAACTTCCCCACAGTGATTAACCATAACATAGTCATGGGTTTGAAAAATCTACCTGTACCACAATTTGCTTTATGTTGGGTGATGTTTTATCAACAGACATGAAACTAGAACATAAACTGGTACAAAGAATATACACTGTTGCTGTGAGAACCTAATCATGTAGCCCTTATGCCTCAAATTGTTTGTGTGGTAGGAATATGAAAGCATTTGATATATCATGCTACAAAAGGCATTAAATGGTAGAAGCACAGCTTAATGGGATGTTTTTGTGGACTCCTGGAAAGTAATAATTCTGAGAAAAACTTCGAAAGTTAAGACCCAAATGATGGGTTCTTTGAGAGAAACAGCTTTTTATTAGGAATAAGACTTTCATTAGCAGCTGTTTGTGTGACTTTTATTTATTTATTTGTATTTTCTTGTTTGCTAAGATTTGTGTGGGTTGCTTATTCTGTGATTTAAGAAATTTTGACCACTGAATGAAAATTTTCTATGCTTTATGGGACAACAGGAATGTTTCTTCATGGTCAGCACAAAAAAGTTGATGCAGCTATATAGCCCAAGAGGAGGTGAATTTAGTAATGTGTTGTCCATGCAGTACTAGTTTTTGAAGGCATGAAAGATGTAAGGCTGAAAGAGCCATGATGAGCAGCTGAGACCTAGGGCCATGTGACAGGGTTGGAATCCCCATAGAGAGGCCTTGAGATGCTAATGCACAGAGTAGCAGAGGTGAAACCTCTGTTGTAAGGAAGACCTTAAGGATAATGGCAATGTTAAGACCACAGACTGTTCTCAGGGAGAGCTGTAGGTATTGTGTGGAGCTTATCAAAACCAAAGAGAAAAGCTGTGTGTGCTGCAAGAAGCAGAGCTGGAGGAGTATAGGGACAGGCCCTTTGGAGCCCAGAAGATGAGCCCCAGCTGGTGAGCATTGAGTTATGAGATTGTTGTATTTGCTTTGCTGGGTTTTGTTTTTGTTTTGATCTGATTGTTTCTCATGATACTTTGATTCTTCCTATCTGAAAAAAATAGTCAGTCTGTGATACAATACATTGGAAGTATATAAATTATTTTTAATATTTTAGGATCCTACAGTCAAAAGAATTTATACACTTAAAGTTGGATATATTTTATTTTGTGAAAAAAAGTAGACTTTGAGAGAAAACAGCAGAGACTTATGGCTTAAAAGTGATATGTCCATCAGGAAAACAAGGGGTAATTTGTGATGGTGAGATTTAATTGTTACATTTATCCAACCTAAGATTATCTAGTAATCTGTGTGTATGTCTGTAGGGAATTGTCTTGAGTTAACTGATGTAAGAATACCCAGTACACTGTGGGCAGTATCATACCCTAGGCAAGAAGTCCTGGAGTGTATACCAAATGAGCAAGCAAGTTAACAAACAAACAAAATACGTGTATATCAATTTCTTTTTATTCTTGACTGCAGATCTGATGTAACAAGATGTTTGAAGTTCCTTTCATATTTTTCCATGACAGACTATAACCTGGAATTATAAAATAAAATAAATCCTTCCCCACCTCCTTAACTTGCTTTTTGTCAGAGTATTTTATCACAACAACAGAAACTAAAACATCTGAATTTGAGTTTCTGTTACATATCTTTCTCCAATATAAACATGGCATGAAAATTATAGAAGGCTATAAGGACCAATTAAAATGTAGACAACATGAAGCTGACAGGATATTGGAAAGAATACAGACGTGGTTAGCATTCGTTGTCCAGGACACCATGCATTAGCTATTGACTGACATTGGATACTAGGGAATCCAGAGATGCCCGATATATAACAGTGCCTTGCAGAACGTCACTTGTATATAAATGTGTCCCTGAGATCAGATGTGTTTGTACTTACAAACCTGACTTTGTGTCTTTGCTTGTAGGCTTACTTGTCTAACTCTATACAACCTAATGTCTAGCAGTCTTTGAGGTTACCTTTGTCCCAAGGGAATAACATATGTTTCATCTGCTTAGGATTCCAGGAATTATCTTCCTCCTCTCAGCTCTCAGTGGCTTTTATTATTTGATTTTGGAATGTGAAAATTATATTATATGAACATGCAATGCTTTTGCATTTAATAAGTGTGAGTCAAACAAAACAGCTTAATATTGTCTTCTGTGTCCTGGCTTCAATAATAGTTCTACAATGTACAATCATATTTCATGATAATCAGTTTAAATGAGAATCAAGAAAGAATGATTATTTTCTACAGTTAAGATGATGTCAGAATGAAGAAAGAGATTTTGGTGATGGTGGCTACACCAACACATACTTCTTTCATTTGATTATCTTGTGATCACTCTGCTTCTTTTTCTTAAACAAATGTATTTTAAGTTTGCTGGATGTGAAATTTAAAAATAATTGTTTTGTGGTTTTGAATATTTTTGTTAATTAAATTTGTCCTTAGACAGTTTTGTACCTGCATGAAATGAATCCTGGCAATTCTAACTCCCCACTCTCTCTTCATGACTACTCCTTTCTACTCTCTTTAGTCCCAGTGAATATCGTTCTCACATTCATGTCTAGTCTGTTTGTCTAGTGACACTCTGGGTTTAACCAGAACATCTGTGTGACCATGGTTTTGAAGCTATCTGTTGAAGCACGATGGACTCAGCAATAGATATAACTGAAGGCAATGGCTTCCAAGAATCTACTAATAGCCAATAGTTCGATAGAGTAAGACACTATTTGCCCATCTCAATTCCATTGCTATCAGGATGTTTGTGTGTCAATCCAAACCAGGTAACTGTAGTTGTTGTGACTTCATGACAGTGTTGGTTGGGTAGAGGATGGCATTAAGCAGGACTTCACCCACCTACAATTTTTGTGACCCTTAAAATGGTAATGTAAATGTCTTGATTAGGCTGAGCCTTTAACTGTCACTTAACTCTAGGATCCTGGACAGTCTAAAAAATTCTCTGTAAAGAGTTTCTCATATAATTAAGGCTCAGAGTAGCTTTTGTCTTTTGTTTATGAACAAAAACATAGCTTTTTATGAGGGAGGTAATCAATGCCTGGAACTGTAAATCCAGTTAGCAACCCCTGTTTGAGGACATTATAGACCTTATAGGGAAATTTAACTACTGCTTAGCTAAATTAATATAACAGCTTTTAAAATGAGGATTGTACTGTACAAAGGAAGTACCTGATCAAGCCAGAGGGAAGATTCTCCATGCATTATTTTTCCATAGTTTCTGCTTTAAGTTCCTGTCCTACTGGTGTTTCTGCATGGACTTCCCTGAACAAAGGAGACTGCAACCTGTAAGCTGAAATCAGCCTTTTCCTCCCTACGTTGGTTTGAGTCAGTATTTTGACATTGCAACACAGAGGCAGACTAGGACGTGGAAGTAGAGCAGGACAAAAGTGCCAGCCCCATAGGAAAACCTTGCACAAAGAGTGTGAGCTGTTCGGTGAAGCCACTGAGAGAATAGTGAATCTGACCTTTTCATTGCTACAGAGTTTGGATTGCTTACTTTACCAAGGAAGGAAGCAGCATCTTCCTACCAGCAATGTTTGATGTTATAAAAATATGCAGAAACAGTATAGATTACACAACTAATGAAGGGTTACCCCAGATAACCTGAAAGTGAGCAGCATTAAGTTTGTGGGGATATATTCCCTGAAAATTACTGCAAGACAAATGCATTTCTTTAATATAATCAGATAACATGGAGTGATTCTCTATGAATGTGTACAGATCTGTAAGTAAATTATGCTACTCATAGTATATTATCTTAAAGTTACAAAATCATTTTAAGACTATAAAGTTATTAAATATTCTGAATATATTTTGCTTGTATTTAGTTCAAAATGTAAAGTATGAACATTTTTTAAAATCTCAGAGTTTTAGTGGTACTTTGCTCATTTGGTGAGAAGATTAAATATAATAAAAAATTCATTTAATTAATTTGGTTAATCAAACACAAAGAAATAATTTGGTTAATTAAAGAGTTAAGCAACTTTATTACCTGATATGCAGTGTTAGTCTGAAATGTATTATTTCATCCTACAGTAGATGCTTTGTGTGGCATATAACACCTAATAAATTCTCAGTAAATATCAGTGAAAGAACATATGCATCCAATGAATAGAAACACACACATAATTAAAGGACTAGTTATCCAGTTATCTCAGGAAAAGAGTGTGAAGATACAGGTTTCCTTGGTACATTGTCATTCTGTGCCCTGCTTCTTCCCTTGAGGGGTTCAGACATTGTCATACATGGGGCTGAAACAGATGAAGTTGAACTGAATGGGTGGGTTGGCAGGATCTCAGTCTGACCGAGTGAATACCCAAGGCAGGGATGGGGTGAGGTGGTAAAACAGCTCTTCTAGACAATATTCAATGAAACAGCTCTTCTTTATTTAAGTGGACAAAGCCTATATAAACCTTGCAGAATGGGTAGGGATTTTTTGGGATGAGTGTACATTATTAGCTCTGGCTGAAGTGCTGGGAATTCTTTGTTTACATGAAGAAGAGTTCCAAATGCTAAAACCTGTGATTTTGCTATGAGGCTACAGGACTACCTCAGCTGTGGTACAAGTGGGCTTTATGTCCCAGGGCATGTAGGCTCTAAAACAGGGAGGGAGCAATCCTTACTCTTGCCTGTCTCAAGATAAGATTTTCAAGGTTTAGTCAAGGCTTGACCTCACTTTTGCTCCAGGCACATTCTCCCCAGTAACATTTGCCCCCTAGTACATGAAAGAGTTTTCCAAGAGAACCAGGAAGGAAGAAGGCCAGCACAGACAGCTGTGTGTTTTTAGATAATCCTAGCCCTCTCTGGTACTCCTTGGAGTCTAGAGAACACAAGGTACCACATAGCTCATTGTTCCCAGGAAAATGAACTGAACATTGTTGCTGAACATGGGTTTGGAAAGGTGTCAAATACCAGGCACCAGGTAGCCCTTGTATTTAAGGGCAAACTAATAGGCAAGACTATGCAGTTAGCAGCAGAGGATACAGACTTTGGAAGGTAGGTGTCTTAGTTATGGTTTCCATTGTTATGAGCAGACACCATGACTAAGGCAATTCTTATAAAGGCAAACATTTAATTGGAGCTGTCTTACAGTTTCATAGGTTCAGTCCATTATCATCATGGTGGGAAGCATGGCAGCATGCAGGCAAACCTGGTGCTGGAGAAGTTGCAGAGAGTTCTATATCTTTATCCAAGGGCAGCCAGAAAGAGACTGTCTTCTGCAGACAGTCAGGAGAAGACTTAGATTCCACATTGTGTGGAACTTGAACACTATATATGACTTCAAAGCCCTGTCTCCACAGTGGCACCCGACCTCTAACAAGGCCTCACCTCCTAATAGTGCCACTCTCTATGGCCAAAGACTCAAACACTTGAATCTATGTGGGCCATAAGTATCTAAATCAAGATTGTAAGCATCTGTGGTTGGTTCCAAGGGAACTGGAAGGACCCCAGGCACCTGTCAACAGTGTTTGCTATAGCTCAAAGAGGCACAGCCTAGATTTTATGGTGGACTATTTGTTGCTGGAATGAGCTTTCCTTGTTGTATAACAGCTTCCTCTCAAGAGATTAAAACATTCCATCCTGCAGGGACACTTCTTAAGCAGGAATGTAAACAACTCAAAATAACTTCAGGAAGTTCCTGAACTTGACCATATTCAAAGACCCCTCCCTGCCAGAGTAAGCAATAAAAGCCCAAACACCTCCTCAGAACAGCTAAACTGTAAAGAAGTCTCTGAAAGTAGACCAACTTCTGGGAAGAAGCAGGCACTAGCTAAGCTGCCTAGAAAAAGTTTAGATGAACTGAGGCACCTGGAGAGGACTTTCTCCAACTTGTTGATCTGTCTGCATGTTGTCATGGGTGCTGGAGTGAGCTTTGGTGATGGAGCTGTCTTTGAGTTGTTTCTGCTCCTCTAAGTAACCCATCGTGTATATTTCTGTAAGTAACCCCAATAAAACTCATTGGTTCACCAAGTTAGACTTAGGTATTGTTAGTACTTTGGTCTGTCCTGGCATCCTTGTCTAGAGTGAGATAGATATGTGTGTTATATCTCCCCAGGAAAAGTTTTGTCATACAACACCACGCATGCTGATGGAATCAAGTTAAATCCAAAAATAAAACCGTATACCTAAACCAACATAATGTTTTACACAGGACGCAAAATATGTAAAGGTTGCGGCTCTGAAGGGAAAGGTATTCTAGCAATTGGGAGAAAAGGAATACCACCAAGTCACATTGTACAACAAACTTCACACAAGAGATTTATTGGAAAAGACCTAAGAGTATGGCTGCTTCTGCTCCAGCAAGAAGTAGTAAAGAACTGAGTGGAAAGCAAGCTTACATAGGATTTCTTGGTGCAGAGTTTTCCAGTGTGGAGATTTCCGAGGTGGGGATTGGTGGAGTTTCAAGTCCTGAGCTTAGGATGAGCTCAGGTATTGCTGGGTTTTCAAAACCTAGAAGTGAATGAAGACTTTTTACCATACAAAACATACAATGGAGAAAATTCTCTTTGTAAACAGAACATTATAGTCTCTTTAACAAATAGAACTACAGAAACTGGGCATTTTCATGAAGAATAAAACTAGGTCCCAGTATCTCCCTCTGTACAAAAATCAATTTAAAATGAAACAAAATAATAATATAAGACTAAAAAACTCTAAGACTTCTAGAGGAAAGATTAAGGAAAATACTTTACTTCATGGTGCAGGCATGGCATAGGACTTCCTGTAAAGTGATACAGTTGTCTTTGAGTCATTTCTGCTTCCGTAAGTCATTCATTACCCATATTCCTACAAGAGAGTTCATGGATTCACTAGTTGGACTTTGGTGGTATCCTTACTTTGGTATATCATGGGATCCCTACCTGGGATAAGTAGACATGTATTTTGTCTTCCCAGGAAAAGTTTTGTCACCGAACAGTCATTACAACCAGCTCATTTTCAAAATGTAATAATGTTATTGTTCACTCAATAAATATTACAGAAAACATTCATGGAACAAATAAAATAGCATAAGAAGTTTTTCTTTTTCTTTTTTTTTTTTATTGGAAATTTTTTTACATTTCAGATATTCTCTCCTTACCCCATTTCCCCCCCTCCCTCCCAGGAACTCACTATCCCTTTCCCCATCCTCCTGCCTCCACGTTGGTGTACCCCCACCCACCCTCCCCCGTACCTCACCTGCCCACCCTCGAATATCATCCCCCACCATGTCCAGCCTTAATGGGACCAAGGATCTCTTCTCCCACTTATATATAGCTCCCTTGCATATATAGCTGGAGCCATGGGTCCCTCCCTAAGCGCTCCCAGGCTTGTGGTTTAGACCCTGGGGGCTCTGGTTGGTTGGGATTGTTGCTTTCATCTTAAACACCAGCTATATACGCTCCTGTGATTCTTTGACACTGAAAATACTAAACATACATTACTTAGCACACACACAGATGTTTTGTAACCATTGTCATATTTGCATCCATCATTGTGTCAGGGACCTCCCAAATGGGTGCCAGTGGGCTACCTAGCACACCCTTTTCTTGCTGGTCCAAGTTAGTCTCTACTCCTCCTGTTTCCCTACACAATACACTTCTGCCATATGTACATTCTTTCAGTAGTGTGCATTCCTGTAGCATTTCTCAGAGTCCAGGCTTTATCTCAGCTCCACCCTCTCAGTTCCCATGTAATCCTCTGTACAGACTTTTCTCTGACCACGTTGTTTTAAAATTTTACCACCCAACTTCTCTTCCTCTCAGACCCCAATTCTTTGCTGTTTTGAGCATGTATGTATTTCTTGCTTATTCATCTGTTCACCGCTTCTCTCACTACAGTGGGAGACCATCCTTGTTAATTGCTATATTCGTAAATCCTATTCAGTACATACAGAATTGTCACAAAATAGGTAGTCAGTATTTGTCAGAAGAATAAACGTTGTTACTACTTAGTGTTGTAACACTATTTTTTTTTTTTTAACATTTCTAGAACTTTAGCTTCTCGAGAATGATTAATTTATTGGGAAGTGAAAATTTTAATGTTCAAAATATTTTAAACTTTGGTGTGAAAATTAATATTAAGAATGTGGATGGCCATGCAGGGTTCCTTACATGGATGTGAGAGATGCCACACCTGAGCCAGTACCTGTTCCTGCTCTTGCCATTACCCCTGCAGTAACCATGAAGGAGCCTCAGCCTCTTCTGCTGCTGCTTAACTCAAGCCTGAGCCTGATCACTGTCCTGTTATAAGAAGATCATCAAAGAGAATGGTTGTATCTCTGGTAAATGTAGTCTTGTATATTTGTATTTTTTATTATCAGAATCTTTTAAAAATATTTGAAGATAGACTCAAGATGGATAGCCTCCTTGGGACCTGGGAGCAGCTCTTAGAGCATGTCTTCCATCCCCTGGGAGACATGGGCCAGTAGCCTGGCCAGCATCATGGAACTGCCACTATTGCAACTCAGTGCTCACTGCTTTACCGATAGAAGCTAGGAAAGCATAGGGACATGTCACAGGCACCATGGACATACATGGCGAGTCAGACTGATGACCTTCAGGGGCAGAGTGATGTACAACAACCTGGAGTTCTTAAGGATCCTACTCCTGGATCACTGCCCTGTTGAAATGTCATCATGCCTCTGGGCCACAACAGGGTAGCTGAGATGAGTCTTAGCTATAGTCCAGTAGTTATATGCTGCTTCAGACATCACAGCCCTTGAGTTCAACAAGAGATTCATTGCAATAAATATTTGCATGTAAAGCTATTTGGACAATAAATAAATAAATAAATAAATAAATAATAAAAAATACATACATACATACATACATACATACTCCTACCAATACTGGATATGAAGTCTGAACTTGTCATTTCCTGGTTAATAACCAGGCAAGGCTTCCAGTGGAGAGATTGGTACACCAAACCAGTCACAAAAGCTTTGACCTACAATTTTTCCTGCCTGCAAGATGTATAGGGGTGAAGGTAGCACAAAACTTGAGGGAATGGTCAACCCAGGACTAGTCTAACTTGAGGCCTATGTCATGTGAGGATTCATTCCTCACAATGACGAGAGGGCCAGGAATAAGAAGCTAGATAGTCAATAGACCTAGGATTGAAGCAAACCTGACCAGCAAAACAAACAAACAAACAAACAAACACCCCAGAAAAAAAAAAAGCAAAAAAAGTCATTGAAATGATTTGTAATGATACTCAGCTATATTAGTAGAGCCTAGCATAATTATCACCAGAGATGCTTCATCCAGCAACTGACAGGAGCAGATTCAGAGACCCATGGCCAAAAACTAAACAGGGATCAAGAAATCCCTTGGAAGAAGGGGAGGAAGGATCATAGAATCCAGAGTGGTCAAGGACACCACAAAAACACGGCCCACAGAATCAACTAAGGAGGGATTATGGGGACTCACAGACATAGGGAATATCCAAAGAATCATTGGGTCTTACTTCAATAGCCTACTCCACAAAATTGGAAAATCTAAATGAAATGGATGATTTTACAGACAAATACCAATTACCAAAGTTAAATAAAGATTAGGTAAAATATCTAAGTAATCCTATAAATCCAAAGGAAATAGAAGCAGTTATTGAAAGTCTCCCAACCAAAAATAGGCCAGGCCCAGATGGTTTTAGTGCAGAATTCTACCACACTTTAAAAGAAGAGATAATACAAATATTCCTCAAACTATTCCACAAAATAGAAACAGAAGGAACATTGCCAAACTGTTATGGGTTGTCCTGATGCTGTTTATATTTTTCTGTTAATTCTGCTTCCTCAATGCTTCCCTGATGAGCATGTACTCAGGTGATCTCATGTGAAACTTCTCCCCATTTTAACTGGTCAATAAAGGCTAGAGCCTGTAATTGGGCAGTGGAAGGGAAAGGTGGGATGGGAGGTCTTTTAGAGTGAGGGCAGTTAGAAAGAGGAGAACAAGAAAGGAACAATAAAGAGGAGGAGGAAGCCATAATGAAGCAGAACCACGTGGCCAGGAAAAACTACAAGTAGCAAAGGTTTTTATAGCTGAGGAATAAATTAGTATAGAGCTAGATCTGCCTAAGATAGACACATAGCTTATAATTATAATAACTAGATTATATGTTTTTTAATGGGCATATTGGGGTGAGAAATTCCAGCAACACCAAACTCATTCTATGAAGTCACAGTAACCCTAACACCTAAACCACACAAACACTCAACAAAGAGAACTTTAGATCAATTTCCCTTATGAACACTGATACAAAAATATATAATAAAATATTCACAAACTGAATCTAAGAACATGCCTAAGTCATCATCCAACATGATCAAGTAGGTATCATCACAAGGATGCAAGGATAGCTCAATATATGGAAATCCATTAATGTAATCCATCATATAAACAAACTGAAAGAAAAAAAATCACATGATCATCTATCTCATTAGATGCTGAAAAAACATTGACAAAATCCAGCACCCTTTCATGTTAAAATGTTTTAGAAAGATCAGGGATACAATGATCACAGAGTCAACTAACCTAGGCCCATGGAGGCTTACACAGATTGAACTACCAACAGAAGAACATGCAGGAGCTGGACCTAAGTCCCCTACAAATTTGTAGCAGATGTAATGCTTAGTCTTCTTGTGGGTCTTCTAATGATTGAAGCAGAAGCTGTCTATAACTTTATTGCCTGCCATTGGATCCCCTTCCTCTAACTGGACTACCAGGTTGGGTCTCAGTGGGGGAGGATTTGCTTAGGCTTACTGTGATTGGATGTTCCAGGGTGGGGTGGTATTCAAGGGAGGCTTCTGCTTCTTTGAGAAGATGGGAAGGGACGAGGGATTTGTAAGCATGAAACTGGGGGGAGAGGAGGAACTGGAGGGTGAAGGATGTGAAGTGAATGAAAGAAGGGGAAGGAGGAGGAGGAGAAGGAGGGGGAGGAGAAGTATGGTTTATATTTTCTTTTCAGAGGCATGGGAAATAACTCCAGAGCACTTTCAACTGGAGATTTCATGTGAGAGTGATATAATTGGAAGTGGTACCTGGTATCTGAGTATAAGACAGGTGCATTTGATCATTCTTCTGAATTCTTATTAAAAATCAATTTTAACTTCCTTATTATAGAAATATAAGTTTTCCTGAATATAATTAAAGCTCAATAATGTTAACATGCCATTTAATGATGACCTTTATGCAAATGAATAGCACTTTCAGTTACTTTAAAAATTGAAATTCACTATGCTTGATTATACCTGCATGAAAAGAAAAATAAAATGTAAAGTCTCAAAATTTTTCTTTAAATAAAGTAAAACAAGTTTAAATTAACCTAATTGGGAGAAAAGCCTGTGTGTTTCAGTGACAAATTGACTTCTAGAATTACTTTAAGTACTTGGTTTTACTATTTTTAAGTGTCTTTAGTCAAATTACTGAGGGGACTTGGAAATGAGAATGTAGGCTACATCCTGAGAATCATGCAAATGTATATTTGGTAATGATCAGAGTCACATTTAACACACTTTATCTATACAGTGATTTTATAGTGATCTGAATAGAATTTCTTGGACTTTACATTCATCAAAATAAAATTGCTTTGAGAGACTTAGCTGGTTTTAAAATGAAATTTTACTTGATAAACTCTCTACGTCCCTCCCTCCCCAAATATTTCTTAGTTTATCTGATATTTGTGCTGCACTTTAATTTGGGTACAGGCTTTGGGTAACTAGAGATGGATTAATTCTAGATGGGTTTGCCAGATGAGAAGGATGAAAGGAATATGAACCCAAACCATATGAAGGTCTTGAAAGAGAAGATCAGATATTTCGGACTAGAGCCAAATATGAGATTGTCAGATAACAGCTCCAGAACTGCCACAGCACTGAGTTCAGGAGTAAGCCTGGGGGATAAAGGAAGACACAGATTTGGGTCATTCATTATGAGAGAATGTCAAAGATTTTACTGAGCAGGTTCAAATATATACACAAAGCCAGGGAAGGAAAAACACAAATAGGAACTCAACTGGGGGGCAATGGGCTGTCAAGTGTAAATTCCCTTCCTGGGACACCATGCCTACATCAGTATGTTTTGATCTTAGAAAAACTGCAGAATGTTACTTAGTAGACAGCAGCACACAGAAAGTCTCAGCCAGGGCATGGCAGCCTTTTGGAGTCCTACAGGTCCCCCATTTTTATATTATAGGCAAATAGTGTCTGTCTTAGGTCACCTTCCGTCAATACCAATTACCGTCATTGGGAATCCCTGCCAGCCTCAGTGCCCCTTTCTTAGGTAGGTAAGGACTGCAAAGGAGTTGCCCATCATTGACTAACTATTCTCTGCAAAGGCTGAGTCAAACCTGAGCAAAAGGGTTCTCTTTTGCCAGCAACACAAGCACCTGCTTAGTAATTGCCTGGGGCTGGATCTACTGTTTGCGAAAGTGGCAAAGAAGTATCAATCCTGCTGTGGCTGCCCCAAAGTCTAGGACTCCCAAAGACAAGGACCTCTAGCCCACCCTTTAGGGAGCCTTCTGGCCAGCTTGAGTCCTGCTAAAAACTTCTCTCCATAGAGAGGCTGTACACAAATATCATTAATTTTCTGAATGTAGATAGATAACTGTTGAGTAGCATTAAGAAATTGTTGATTTCTCAAAATTAGCTGCAGCTTTTCCAGTAATCTTGTTGGTGGAAACTATGACCAGCCAGGTTAAGCTACTTATCCCCATTGACATCAGAACTTTTTTTTTTTCACAAGCTCCAGTAGATCTCTGTCTGGGTGAGGCTTTATAGTGACAGGGTGCACACAATGCTCAGGAATCCAAACAGGACTTTCAGTATCTTTAGGAAAAACATACACAGAACTTCTCCCTGACTAACACAGGGTCAGGGCCTTTCCATGCACCTGATTACAATTCTTTCCATTTCACTAGTCCCAGTGCCTTCTGGGCTCATTTCCAATGTCTGTCTGCTGCAGACAATGCATCCTTATCCACTAATAAAAAATTTAAAATATACAAAATAAAGGATAATCTTGCACAAGGTGAGGAAATTCTTCCTTTTTTGTTTTTTTCAAGACAATTTTTCAAAGTTAAATGTGCTCTTTCCACTATAGCCTGGCCTTGAGGATTATAAGGAACCCTGGTCTTATGGGTAATATTATATTCATCACAAAATTTACTAAAGGACATACTACCATAGGCTGGGCCATTATCAGTTTTTATTTGGCAGAGAACCCCAAAATAGGCAAATGTCTGCAGGCAATGGTTCTTAACATCTTTTTTTTTTTTTTTTTGCTGAGGCAAAAATCATACCAGAAAAGTTATCAATGGTAACATGAACAAAGTGTAATTTCCCAAACGAGGGAATATGTGTAACATCCATTTGCCAAATATCATTGGGTGCAAGACCTCAGTGATTCATTCCCAACTTAGGGGAGGAGAGAAACTGAGCACAGTGAGGTCAGTGAGTAATGATTTGAACAGCCTGTTCTCTGGTAATGTCACAATGAAATTTCAAGGAATTTGCATTAAGATGAAATTTATTATGCATAACAACAGGCTTATCATAATTAGTGACTAAATTTAAGGGAAGCAAAATTTGTTTGGTATGAAAATCAGCCTCACTATTACCTTGGGTCAAGGGGCCTGGCAACAATGAATGTCCCCGAATATGACCCACAATTACAGGCAAAGTTTGCTGCCATAAAAGAGCTTGCACCTGCAATAGACAAGAGCAAATTGAAGACACAGGTGCCACATAAGATGCAGTCTCCAAGGGTTCCATAATTTGAGAAACATACACGATCAGTATATATCTTGCAAACTTAATTGATAGTGCCAATAGTACAGCCTTTAGCTCTGCTAATTGTGCAGAGCAATTGGTCATCTGTAAGGTCTCAACTCTATCTTGGGAAACAACTGCAGCCCTACCATTGGAGGATCCATCAGTAGATACTAGGCGAGCCTAATTCAAGGGTTGATTAGAAATAATTTTTGGAAAAACCACTGGGTGGAACTTAAAAAATGGACACAACTTATCCAGATAATGATCATCAAATTGGCTATTAATGGTACAAACAAACAAGGCCCAATCAATGCAATTTTGAGATAAAATTTGGATCTGATCCTTATTATAAGGAGTAATAAACATGTCTCTTTCTTTACTAAACTTTTGTAGGCTTACTTTATGGGCTTTAAACAACAAGGAAACTACTGCCTGTGGGTAAGAAAAAAACAATCTTGGAGGGTGAAGCTTGCAAATGAACCCATAAAATGGGGCCCTCCTGCCAAAAGGCACCTGTTGGAGAATGTTTTGAGGCAAAACCCACAATTAACAGTTTCCTTGAATAGTCTACATAATTTAAATGAGCTTGTTCAAGAGATTCTTGTACCATTTTCAAGCATTCCCTAGCCTCTTTATTTAATTGTCTGGAGGAAGTGGTGATACGTCTCCCTTAAGAATATCAAAGAGAGGTTTTAACTGTCCTGTGCTTAATTGTAAGGAAGGTCTCAACCAATTTATATTTCCTAACAATGTTTGATAATCATTTAAAGTTCTCAGAGTATCTATTCTAATCTGTAACTTCTGAGGATGAATCCCCTTTTGTAATAATTCATGTCCTTCCTCATTTTACCATTTTAAGATCTTACGGCTCTTGAGGGGTGTAACAGCTGTCCCCACTCCTTGTAAGGTGGAATAGGATCTATCTAGGGGCCAGCTACTAGGTCAAGATGTTTTAGTTATCACAGTAGTATCTGCACCAGTATCCAGAATGCCTTGCATGGGCTTTCCATCAATCCAAAGGGTAAGGGTATGGTGGTTCTTGAGGGTGGAAACCCAGAAGGCAACAGTCTCTGTGGATCCAAATCCTTTATCACTTCTAGTATCCATAATTGTAGCATGTTTAGTGGGTAACTGCAGCAAAAGAACTAGCTGAGAAATTCTATCTCCCTGGGGAATAACTACAACTCCCCTATCCACAGTAACCATAATTGTAATTTCTCTAGTATAATCTGAGGCTATCACTCCCGGAAGGATTCTAATTCCCTTCAACATGGCACTGCTGCATCCTAGGAGAAGGCCTACACTCCTTGAAGGGATGGGGCCATACACTCCAGTACCTATTGCTTGAGGGCCCATTTGAGGTGTCAATACTGCTCTGGAAGAGGAGAGGAGGTTCAATTCTGTGCTTCCTGGGTTACCTCTGACAAGGTCTTTAACATAAAGGGGTTGGTTTGAGGCACAAACAGAACTGGAGTAGGGGTAATAGTGGTATTCATGGCTCCGTACACTTTGGTTTGTGGGCCCCAGAGCGGGCCCCGCTGCCCGTTTCCCTGGAGTAGGGACAGGGTGGCCATCAGCATCTGATTTTGACCTGCATTCATTACCCCATGCCTTTTGAGCATCAAGGGCACAGGCCAAGACCTGTAATCCCCTTGTTCCTTGGACAATCCCTCTTAAAATGTCCAGCTTGACAACATTCAAAGCAAGTTTTATTCTTGCCAGATCCTTTTTGCATGGCAGCTGCAAGTACTTGTCCCATAAAAAAATTTCCATCATTTTCTTTGCAAACTCTAATGTAATCATTTAAGGGTTTTTGATCTATGTGGTCTAATGGCTTCCTTGAACCATTTATTAGTATTTTTGAAGGCTAACTGTTTTACTACGGGCATGGCGGTATCAACTTCCCCAAACAATTTTTCGGCTAACTGGAGTAGAGTATTCACAAATTCTTGAAAGGACTCAGAGGGTCCTTGTACCACCTTAAATAGTTGATCTCCAGCTGCCTTATTAGGCAAAGCTTTCCAGGCTCTAATGGCTGCAGAGGAAATTTGGGCATAAACAGCAGGATCATAATGAATCTGCTGATGGAGAGCAGCATATTGTCCTGATCTGGTTAGCATTTGTAGATTTCTCTGGGGCTGCCCTGCCTGTGTATTTAATCTTGCTAAGGTAACACATTGCTCCTGATATTCTCCCCTCCACAGTAAATAGTCTCCTCCACTCAACATCGCATGGCATAGTTGTCACCAATCTCCTGGTGTTAAATTAAAGGTGCTATAGGACTCAAAAATTCCTAAAGTAAAGGGTGCCAAGGCCACATAGGAGGAAACTGCTTCTTTAAGGCTCTTTAATTCCTTAAAAGACAAAGGCAAATGCTGCCTAAGCATTTGCCCAGGGTTATTAGGGTGAGGGACTGCCATTACAGGATAAGCATGATTGGAACCTGCTATAGAAAAAATCACCCCCTTCTTGGGATGGGCTCCTCTACAAACCAATCCCTCAGGGAGCATTCATCATATGCTGGAGGAACAGTAGCCTCTGTAGAATCCACAAAAGGGTTTTTACTAGGTGGTTGCTCCCCTTTCCATCCGCTCCCTTTCAGATCTTGCGTTTCCTCAATTTTTCCTTTAAATAAGCCATTTCTTTTTCTAAAGTTTCTTCCTTATCCTCAGAACTGGAGCTATTCTCCACCTTATACAAAGATTTTATAGATGAATTATCCTGTGCCACTACTCCTAGGAAGGAACTTACAATCCCCATGGCGCCATCAAAATTCATATAGCAGCCGGGCGGTGGTGGTGCACGCCTTTAATCCCAGCACTTGGGAGGCAGAGGCAGGCAGATTTCTGAGTTCGAGGCCAACCTGGTCTACCAAGTGAGTTCCAGGACAGCCAGGGCTATACAGAGAAACCCTGTCTCGAAAAAAAACCAAAAAAAGAAAGAAAAAAAAAATTCATATAGCACTACTTTCAATTTGATCCCGTGCCACTTCTCCAATATGTTCCACTCACTGCGCCAGCTGATTTCTTTCAGGAATGATCCCTTCAGGTTCTCCTCACTTTTCTGATCTCAGTGGGACCTCCACTTGACAGCTCCAGCACTGCCACAGTACCGAGCTCAAGTGTAGGCCTGGGGGATTAAAGGAAGACACAGATTCGGGTCATTCATTATGAGAGAATGCCAAAGCTTTTACTGAGCAGGTTCAATATATATATACCAAGCCAGGGAAGGAAAAACACAAACAGGAACTCAACTGGGGGCAAGTGTAAATTCCCTTCCTGGGGCACCATGCTTACATCAGGATGTTTTGATCTAGAAAAACTTCAGAATATTATTTAGTAGACAGCAGCACATGGAAAGTCTCAGCCAGGGCATGGCAGCCTTTTGGGGTCCTACAGTCAGAGTGCTACACAAAAGCATTATGATAGTGCAGAGACTATGGTAGGTAAGTGGGAAATCTAAATCTAAATTTTTAATTTAATGTTTTGGTGATGCCACCTTTGAACAGTATCATTGTAAGGACATGAGAAGTAATGAGACCAAAGTAGAACTGAAAGTTATTGGACATGAAGTGACTAGAATAGTAAGGGCTGTAATACTGGCTGGATTATCCATGTGAGTATTAACATCACTCAAGGCATGGTGGAACTTAAGAATGAAACAGTGAGTCAAACAGAGGCATGATCAGATAGTAGACTCTAACAGTACTGAGAGTTAGGTGCTATGTGAGGAGTAGGGCTCTATACAGGTTGATTCAGTTCTCATCTAAGCAATATACGAGCATGTGGAAAAGCATATGCAAGAAATAAGTGAGCATGGTATAAGGGCACAGTGAGAGTATGGGAAGTGAGCAGAAAGCATAGGATCTTTTATGTTTAGGGATATACCCATTATATAACTATATAGCTGTAGGACATGGATCTCTGACAGTTCTCAGGACCAAATCTGTGCTGTTGGTTCTCAATGAATTCAGCTGCAGCATTAACATGTAATTGCATATACTTTATTTTTCCTTTCCCTGTAGACACAGCCATAGTTTTTTCCCTGAAATGTTTGAAAGTAAGCTACATAAATTATACTATTGTATTTTTAAAAAAATAATCTAACTTTCCATTATGTTTTTTAAAAAAAAGATTTTTAAACTGCATCAATTCTTTGAAATAATTGCTCATATTACGTTTATGGTTTTGCTTTTATCATTCTGTGTTTTATCCAAAGGCTTGACTACATAAATAAAAGTTACATACAACTTGTGTTCTTTAGGGAACAAAAGAGGAGATATTCCCCAATTTTATGTTTGTGGTTCTTTTAAAATAGCAGAGATTTGATCAAAGGATGGAAATGGCCAACCAACCATTTAGACACTATAAAAATGGTATGTCAATGAATTTTTCTAAAGTATAAAAGTTATAGATGAAAAAGAAAACATATTAGAAGAAGTATTACTACTTAATAGAAGTCTCATGTAGTCTAGGCTAGCCTCTGGACTTTCTACATGACTGAAAAAGACTTTCAACTCCTAATCCTCGTGTCTCCACTGTCTAAGTGCAGAGACTACAGGCAGGTGACACCATACCTGGTTTATTTTCTTAAGTTATATATTTTTAGCATGTATTTTGCTGTAGTTCTCAATGAGTTTTAATAGTTCTGTAATGTTAAATAATGACCATTGCTACAATCAAGACTATGATTTTAATTGTTCAAAAAACTTTTTGCAAACATTATGATCAGTCATCTACTTTTATCAGATCTGTTTTGATTGATGTACCCATAATTTTACCCTTTCCAGGAGAGAATATACAGAATATAAGATATTAAACTGGAAATTGTTAGTGCTATTCAGACCATTTTTGGATGTATTCCTTTGACTGGCACAGGAATTTCTCAGACTTGTTGAGGATATTGCATGTGGCTAAATTGCTCATCTTACTGCAGTGTAATATTACACTATACAGCAGCAGCACACTTTGCTTATTTAGTTGAGCAATTAAACTAATATCAGGCCTGGGCAATTATGAGTAAAGTTTCTGTAAACCCTTGAATATAATTTTTATATGGTCATTAGTTTTCATTTTTCCTGGATACATACTGATGTAACTATATTATGCAAGGTACATAATTAATTTTTAAATTAACTATCAAGCCATTTCCTAGAGTAGTTGTATTTTACATTTCCACCAGCAATATTAAGAGAGTTTCAGGTTCTTTACTAATACTTATAAGTCTTTTATAGTGATAGTGTTTATTATTAGATTTATAAAGATACATTTTTATTTGAATTACAGGAGGATTTTTTTCCTTAAAATAAATTTAGGTTTTATGTTAATATTGAAGATTCATTTTATAATTTTTTTTGTTTGCTTTACAGCATTTAAGATAAGGATAAAGGTTTATTTAATTTGGATTTTCTGTAAATTATAATAATTATAATAGTGTAGAATTTGACTGGTTATGATGTATCTCTGGACTCAGATATATTCCATTGGCCTACATGCCTATCTTGAGATTAGCAGTATCTTTTCCTGATTATTTTAGTTTATGACTAATCTTGAGATGAGGCAGCAGCATTGGTTTTCCAACTTTAGTCTTATTTTTGAAGGTACTTTGACTCTTCCTGGCACTTACTATGGTTTAAGACATTTTAGTATGGCAGAAGTCATTTTAAGATCAGCTTTCAAGTCTTTGAAAAGAATACCACTTGGATAGTAAGAATTGCCTTGAATCTCTGCCAATTTGGAAAACGTTGACACCTTATTGAATCATTTGATATTCTAGTGCAGAGTTTCCATTTTCCTAGACCTACCTTAAATCTCTAAATGGTATTTTGCAATAATAAGATTTCAACATCTGAAGATGTTTAGTTTTATTTTTTTTATTTTTTATTTTTTTTATTTTTTATTTTTTATCATTCATCTATTTAATAATTTGGATACAAAACAGTCTACATAGACCATCATCAATTTAGCAAATTCACCAATATGAAAGAGTTTAAAAATCATCCCGTTGAGTTACTTAAACATCCCTGAAGAAACAGAAGCTCAAATTACATCCAAAATATTTATTATTTTTATTGGGTATGTATGTATGGTGTATGCATGCCTATGTACATTTTCAGGTGTACATGCACATGCAGAAACCAGAGGTCAATGACTACTATCTTCTTTAATTGATCTCTGCCTTATTTTTTGAGACAGGGTCTTTCACTGAACCTGGAGCTCAAGTATGTGGCAAGACTAGCTGATCAACCAGATGTTTAGTTTTAAATAAGTATTTCATGTCCTTTTATATTATTAAAATATGTATTTCTATTTATTCTTGGTACCAGAATATTAATTTTGCTTATTGACAGCATTAGCTACTTTCTTCTCTGTTGTGACAAAGCATTTGACAAAAGCAACGTATAGAAGGAGAAGTTCATTTGGCTCACAGTGTATGGGTCATCTTGTCAGCAGAAACTTGAAGAGGTAACTGGCTGCTTCACACCCATAGTCAGGAAGCAGAGAGTCTCAGCTAATTTTTCTGGTTTCCTGTAGTCCAATGTCTCAATCCATGGTACAATATTACCAACATTTAGGTTAGTCTTCCCACTTCAATGTTAGTTAGATGATACTTCACAGACATTCCTAAAAGCTAACTTGATCTAAATAATCTCTACTATACCATGATCTGTGACTTGTCTTCTAGGTGATTTAGATCTGTCAAGCTTATTAACAATCACAGTAACCTTACATGCCTACTTCCATTTTCTCTTCTCTTCTCTTCTCTTCTCTTCTCTTCTCTTCTCTTCTCTTCTCTTCTCTTCTCTTCTCTTCTCTTCTCTTCTCTTCTCTTCTCTTCTCTTCCTCCCCTCTCCCTCCCCTCCCCTCCCCTCCCCTCCCCTCCCCTCCCCTCCCTCCCCTCCTCTCCTCTCCTCTCTTTCTGTAGGCTAACTAGCATGAAACTTGTGGAAGTGCTCTTGCCTCAATCTTCTGAGTACTATATATAGATGTGAGACAGCCTGACTACAATTATTTGCTTTGTGAGTATGTGAATATACCATCTGTAAATGGAAACAGCATTTTATTTTATTTTAATTTTGCTTTTAAATTGACATCCCTTTTTACTTCTTTATGTCTCTGGCTATGCTCTCTAGTATAATACTGAGCAGAAATGCTAGCAGAAAATGTTTTTTGTTTGTTTCATGATCTTAAGAATGCTGTTACTTGTAGCTATTTAACAGATGTTTATCAAGTGAAAGAAACTTTTCTCATTTGATGAGAAACTTCATTCTGAACATATATTAAACTGGGTTGAATGTTTAGCCAATATTTTATACCTACAATAAACCCTAATGGATTCTGATAATGTATCCATTTTATAATTACAAGGTAAGATTTCCTAATGTTTGGCTAACAAGTTGGTATCTTTTTTTAGTGAGTTGTACCCATAGATTGTGTTTTAAGTGTGAAGTCTGTCTGATTTTAGTTTCAAGATTATGTTTACTTAACAAATTGAGCTAAAAGATTTTCAGAGATTTGTTTATGAACATTTAAGTAGTTTTATAAGCTTAGTAGCTAATCTTGTATGAGTTTATGAAAGTCTGTATAACTATGGCAAAATGGCAATGGTTTTCCACATCTACATTATTGTGCTTAGTGATATTATCTTATGTACTTTTATTAAAGCAATTATCTTGACTTTTATTCCTAGTAGATGCTTTATAGATGTTAACTATCAATAATCATATAATCAGTATAAAAGTTTTAATAATCTAGTGTGTGCATGTGTATGTATGTATGTATGTATGTATATGTGTGCAAGTGTGCATATGTGTATATGTGTATATATGCATATGTGTGCATGTGTGAGTGTATATGTATGTGTGTTCGTGTGTCTGAGAGTAGGTATGTATGTGTGTGGGTGCATATGTGTATATTAGTGTATGTGTCCTTTGTTCTGAGGTTACTGACTTGTAAAACCATAGCCTGACTAAATATAGTATTTTGAACCTGTGCTATTTAGAAATACTTTTATTTAGAACGCCTTAGGGAAGATCAGACATAATGTATGTGTAGCCAACTAATGGCAGTGCACTATATAATCATATTTTATTCAAATAGAATTTTAAAAGTATGAAATAACTTTAGAAGAGCTCTTGAAATAACATAGACTAATCTTTTAAAAAATTATTGCACATAGCAACATTTTTATTTATAGCTATGATATAATAAGGTAGAATAAAGGGTTTGCTATCTTCCCCTTAATATCAATCTTCACAAGAAAGGAAAAATAAAGATATTTGTAACATCAGTTAAAGAATAAGAAAGTTATGAATTTGGGAGGGAGTTGGGAGCATGGGACGAGTTGAAGCAGGGAGAAACCATGGTTGGAATTTTGTAAATATAGTACTCATGCATGGAATTCTGAAAAAAAAACACCATTAAAATTTAAATTAAAAAAGAGAAAAAGACCTTAAAAGCCTCAATGTCTGGGACAACTGCTTGTCTGTGCTCTTGGTAACCAAAATTTCTCAGTGATAACATAGGGTGTGTCAAAAATATCATCATCTGGGAGTGTTAGTGGTCCAAAATCATGCAGCACTGTGGATGTTTTATTATTACTTCTACCAAATACCTGAACAGAGAAGCTTAGTTCACAGAATCCAGGGTTTACCCATAGTTCTTTGCTCCATTGATTCTGGGCCTGAGGTGGAACATCATGACTACAATACTAGAGGCTACTAATTTCACTGTGACATGACTACAGGTAGAGAGAAGGACCAAGGATCATATATAATCTTTAGGTTCATGTACCTAGTGGCTGGTTTCCTTATTGACTTCGTGAAGTTCTTACCATCTCCCTAATTAATACTTTCTCCTGGAGATGAAGTCTTCATCAGAGGAACCTATGGGGGATATTTCATATTCAAGCCAAAATAACCACCACTATGCCTAGTAAATCTGTTCATAGAGGATGAATCTGGTCTGGTTCCAATGCTTATTAAATTTGGAATCACAAGTTGTATGATCAAGTGGCAGGGCATAAAGTTTCAGGAAACTAAGAGTTAAACATGGTGCATTAGGGAGAGATGGGATTTACCCTGTTGATTTAAAATAGGCTGCTGTTGCTTAGAATCTGAACCACAGGAAAAGGCATGGCTTGGATGTAACAGGTAGCATTATAAAAGAAAATTTTCCTTGCTTTTCCTTCTTCTATGTTTTCTTCATAAAAAATTCTGAGGAAAAATAGGCATTATTTACAGATATTCAGAGAAGGGCATTTCAAAACAACATCTGTGGGAATCTCGGTGCTTCATCTCACACTTTATAATAAAACCGAGCACACTCAAGTACCTACTGAATATTCAGAAATTATCTGATATTTAATAGAAATGTCTTTTTTTTTCTTCATAGCCATCCTTTCTTACTATTCTACAAATTACTAACCCAACCTAAAAGGGGGAAGATGGGCACTCTAAAATCTGATGCAAGAACCTTGATTTTTAATCTCCTTATGCCCAAGACTGTATTGTCTAATTTTGTTTTTTATTAGTCTCCATGGCCTTCCAAAGTACAACATTCTCTTCCCCCTGTGTACATTGCATCATTCTGCTCATTAATTAAGTGAAAGGGGTTTAAAGATCAGAAGCCTCTACGTTAGGAAGATATTGTATACTAGCAAAAGCTATAGAAAGCATTTAATGTTTTCCTGGTATTTGCAGTATATATTACTTAAAATCAATGACAGGGTATTTGTCACTCAGGTGTTGTTACAATTTTAACTAAATAAGTACCAAATTTAGAATAATAGGAACAAAATTTCTTTTAGTGTAAAGATGATTTGCTTTCTTTTCAAAATTAAGCAAAATAGAATCTGACATCCAATCTCATTGACCTAAAACTGAAGGAGTCAAGGTATTTTTTATAAATGTCAATAATCTACTGTGATTAATTTATACAGTAGGCTGACTACTCAGAATAGAAGATTTATTTATTTGTTTCAGCAATTTTTTCTTTAGTGTTATAAAAGAGACAAAAAATTATATTATTACTTGCTGAGTTATATAAAGTTATTTTACTATTTCAGAAACTGGATTTCTGACTGAGAAAATTATTTTGTGGTTAAATATTCATAATATGTTTTTTTATACATTCAGGGTCACTAAAATTCAAATGTTTGAAAAGCACCCAATTAAATGCACTGGAATAAGTCAATAGGTTTACGGTATTACTAGGGCTCACTCTTCTCAAGAACTCTGAAGAGTTTATGATTTTGCAAAAATTGTAAGGTGACAAATGTGTTTATCATATATGACCCTTGGGAGATTATTACTAGGCAAAGCAGGAATCAAGAAGTTTATGTGTGTCTTGATTTAATCTCCACTCCTTCCTAAGTCCAGTGGCACTTGTAATGAGTGCATAGCAGGTGACTTAAGCACAATGAGTCTGCATGTGAATACTCACCCCCTCCCCTCCCCGCCCACACACACACCTAGAGTCACAAAGAAACTGCTAGCAAAACTTTTCTGACATTTTCTGTTCAGGGAGCCGTGGTCTTTATTATCTTGGTCCAGAAAACAATTTCTTTCTACCTCAGGAGGAGATATTTCCTCTATCTTCCAATATTGTCATGCAAACATTAGTGGAGAGATGGTTGAAAGGTAAATAAATAAATAAATACCATGAAGAATGGACTTGGCATTGTGTTTATTATATTAGGACCTATAAAAGCCAATGGGTGGAGAAAGACATAAATTGTGTTGAACTTGAAGGAGGAAACACGAGAAGAACTTATGTGGGGAATGACACAGATTAGCTTCTGGTCCCATCTGTATTAATAGCTGTATGCTTCTGATTAATTTTCTTCAGCTCTTTAAGCTTCAGTTTTTACATCTATGTAGGCCTCTGTCATATCAATCACATATTGATCCACTGCAGCTCTTCCTGCTCCCTTTTCCTGTTTTGATCTCTGAGTCTTGGGGGAAGGTGTGATGTAGATATCCTACTTAGAGCTGAGCACTCCACACTCTCTTATTTGCTGCATGTCTCGCCAGCTGCGGGTCTCTCTATTAATCACTATTTGCTGAAAAACAAAACAAACAAACAAACAAAAAAACCAAAAGCAGTCTCTCCGATGAAAGACGAGAGATGAACTCATCTGTAAAGATAAAAAATAAAGAGTATTTAATATTATGAAATTAGTTTATGTTTTAAGTAAATCGGACTTCAAATAACACAGTGTTTGAATATTTACCAATTAGAATTGACATGTGAAAACCATTTAATTAAAAACCACTAGATTAGAAAAATAAATTAGTAAAATTTGATAATTAAGTGTCTGGTTACAAGGGTGTTCTGGGTGTTTTTGATTTCAACATATCTTTGAAAGTCACATAAAGTTGTTAGATGTCTGAATGGTGCCAAGCTTACCTTGATGAGCATATGTAGATATTAGAATAAACATTATTATTGTGTACCTTTTTTGCCTTACTATCTTCTTAAAACACGATCTGAAAATAACTTTAAAAAATCCTTTGTTTTTAAAGTGTATTTATTTGCTTTTAAATTATTATTATTTTAACACAAAGTTTCCTTACGTAGTTTTTGTTGATCTGAAACTCATTATAGAAACAAAGATGGCCGATCTGTTTGTCTTTGTCTCCAGGCTGCTGGAATTAAAGATGGGACACGTCTATTCCAACAAGGCCACACTTCCTAATAGCACCATTCCCTTGGCCAAGCATATACAAACCATCACAGGCATGGTATGTCACATTATCAAACAAATAATCTACATATTACTATTTTACTGCAGTTTATAAATGTAACTGGGACTCTAAAGTTTTATCATTTGTTGAACATAATAAGAAATTGAAGGTAAGAGAATTAAAATCTAGGGCTGGATAAACATGAATAGGCCAGCATAAACAGAAATATTACTGAAAAATCTGTATTGATTCTTTAGAAAATGCTAATAAACTTGATCCGGGTAAAACTAAGGTCAAGTTTCCTTTCGAAGGACACAAAGAAAAGCTCAGAATTTAAACTGGGTCCTTCAGTGCTTTCTGTATGTCCATTATGTCATGAGTCTATTTGGAGATACAATTTGCTGTTGATGTACATAAATTTCTATATGTCTATAGAAACTTTCTATTGGAAAATTTTCAAATTCAGTCTTTTCAGAATTCTTTTCATCCTGTGTGTATATAAGAATGCAAGCATTTTCTATGTATCAACAAAATCATAGTAGAAAACATTTCCAACCTAAAGAAAGAGATGCTTATAAACATACAAGAAGCTTATAGAACATCAACTAGACTAGAACAGAAAAGAAAATTGTCCTACCACATAAAAATCAAAACACTAAATCTACAGAACAAAGAAAGAATATTAAAAGTGGCAAGGGAAAAAGGACAGGTAACATACAAAGGCAGACCTATCAGAACTGTATTATCAACAGAGAGTCTCAAAGCTGGAAGGGCCTGGTCAGATATCTTGCAACCTTTAAAAAAATCACAGGTGTCAACCTAGTATACCCAACAAAACTCTCAATAATCATAGATGAAGAAAACAAGACATTTCAAGAGAAATCCAAATTCAAACAATATCCATCCAAAAATCCAGCCCCACAGAAAACACTAGGATAAAAACTCCAACCCAAGTAGAATAACTGCATCCAAGAAAACACAAGAAATAAATAATTCCAGCAAAAATAAGGAACATTCACACACACACACACACATTCACAAACAAACACATACACACACTAATAGTGGGAGACTTCAACACTCTAGTCTCACCAATTGACAGGACATCTAGACAACTAAACAGAGAAATAATGAAACTAATGGACATTATAAATCAAATGGACTGAACAGACAACTATAGAATATTTCACCCAACTACAAAAGAATATACATTCTTCTCAGCACCTCATGGATCCTTTTCCAAAACTGAGAATATAGTCAGTCACAAAGCAAGCCTCAACAGATACAAGAAAATTGAAATAATATCTTATATCTTAACAGACCTCTATGCATTAAAGCTGGACTTCAACAACAGAAACACTGGAAAGACTACATACTCAGGGAAATTGAACAACTTGTTACCCAATTATCTCTGGGTCAAGGAAGAAATAAAGAAAGAAATTAAAGACTTTCTTTAGTGTTATAAAATAGACAAAAACTTATATTATACTTGCTGAGTTATATAAAGGTTATTTTACTATTTCAGAAACTGGATTTCCTGACTGAGAAATTATTTTGTGGTTAAATCTTCAAATATGTTATTCTTTAATTACATTCAGGGCACTAAAATTCAAATGTTTGAAAAGCACCCAATTTAATGCACTGGTAATAAGAGTCAATAGGTTTTACGGTATTACTAGGCTCACATCATTCTCAAAACTCTGAAGAGTTTATGAATTTTGCAAGGAATTGGGGTGAGGGGGGGGGGAGGGGGGGGGTGGGAGGGGGGCTAAGGGGGTGGTGGGGGGGATTGTGTTGGAAGGACACGTGGGGGGGTGTATGGTTGTGGGCTGGGGTGGCACTTTGGGATTTGATAGGTTGGTTGGGGGAGGGGTGGGTTGAGAATAGTGGGGGAAGGAAGTGGGAATGATAGGGTTGGGAGGTGATGTAGGTTGGGGCGAGTTGGTGTTATGAATGTGTTGTAATAAAACCATCACCTACAACGCCCTCTCAAACACCTAGAGTCACAAAATACTGCTAGCAAAACTTTTCTGAACATTTTTCTGTTAGGGAGCCGTGGTCTAATAAGATCTTGGTCCAAAAAACACTTTCTTTCTACCTCAGGAGAGATATTTCCTCGACTTCCAATATTGTCATGCAAACATTGAGTGGAGAGATGGTTGAAAGGTAATAAATAAATAAATACCATGAAGAATGGACTTGGCATTGTCTTTATTATATTAAACCTATAAAAGCCAAGGTGGAGAAAGACAATAAATTTGTGTTGAACTTGAGGAGGAAACACGAGAAGAACTTATGTGGGAATGACACGGATAGCTTCTGGTCCCATCTTATTAATAGCTTAATGCTTCCTATCATAATTTCTTCAGCCTCTTTAAGCTTCATTTTTAACATTCCTAGGTAAGGCGCCTCTGGTCATATCAATCACATAATTGATCCACTGCACCTCTTCCTGCTCCCTTTTTTCCTGTTATGATCTTGAGTCTTGGGAAGGTTGATGTAGATATCCTACTTAGAGCTGAGCACTCCACACCTCTTAGTTTCCTGCATGTCTCGCCGAGCTGCGGGTCTCTCTATTAATCACTAATTGCTGAATAACAAAACAAACAAACAAACAAAAAAACCGAAAGCAGTCTCATCCGATGAAAAGACAGAGAGAACTCATCTGTAAAGATAAAAAATAAAGAGTATTTAATATTAATGAAATTAGTTTATGTTTTTAAGTAATCGGACTTCAAATAACACATGTTTGGATCATTTACCAATAGAATTGACATGGAAAACCATTTAATTAAAAACCACTAGATTAGAAACATAAATTAGTAAAATTTGATGTAAGTAAGTGTCTCTGTTAAAGGGTTGTTCTGGGTGTTTTTGATTCAACGTATCTTTGAATGTCACATAAAGTTGTTAGATTTCTGAATGGTGGCCCAAGCTTTACCTTGATCATGCAAATGTAATATTAGAATAAAACATTATTATTGAGTACCTTTTTTTTTGCCTTACTACTTCTTAAAACACGATCTGAAAATATCTTTTAAAAATCCCTTTTGTTTTTAAAGTGTATTTATTTGCTTTTAACTTATTAAAATTTATACTCAAAGTTTCCTTACAATTTTTTGTTGATCTGAAACTCCTTATAGAACAAAGATGGCCGGATCTGTTTTGTCTTTGTCTCCAGGCTGCTGATTAAAGCTGGGACACGTCTATTTCCAACAAGCCAACACTTCCTAATAGCACAATTCCCTTGGCCAAGCATAACAAACCAACACAGGCTTGGTATGTCACATTATCAAACAAATAATCTACATAGTACTATATTTACTGCAGTTTATAAATGTAACTGGACTCTAAAGTTTTATACATTTGTTGAACAGAATAAGAAATGGAAGTTAAAGAATTAAAATCTAGGGCTGGATAAACAATGAATAGCCACAAAAACAGAAATATTACTGAACAATCTTATGATTCTTTAGAAAATGCAATAAACTTGATCCGGTAAACTAAGGAAAGTCAAGTTTCCCTTTCGAAGCACAAAAAAAAGCTCAGCATTAAACTGGTCCCTTCAGTCATGCATTCTGTAGGTCCATTATGTCATGAGTCCCGATTTGGAGATACAATTTTTGTGTTGTTTTGGTGGTTTTTGTTGGTTTTTTGTTATGGTTTTTTTTGTTGTTAATTTTTTGTGGAATTTGTTGTGTGTTTTTTGTGTTGGTTTTTTGTTTTGTTGTTGAATTTTTTTATTTTGTGTTTGTTGTTTTTTGGTTGTTTGAGGGTTTGTTTTGTGGTTTTTATTTTTTTTGGTTTTGTTTGTTGTTTGTTTTTTTGTGCAATTGATTTGTTTTTGTGGTGATTTTTTGTTGTGTTTTTTGTTTTTTTTTTTTTTGGTCTGTTTTGGTGTGTTGTGTTTGGGTTATTGTTGTTTTGGTTGGTTTGTTTTCTTGGTTTGTGTTGTTTTGTTGAGGTTTTTGTTTTGTGGATTTGTGTTGTTTTTTTGTGTTTTTTTTTGGATATTTTGTTTTTTTTTTTTGTTTGTTTATGTTGTTTTATTAGTTGTTTTATTTTTTTTAGATGCGTTAGTTAATAAATTTTTAATTATTGGGATTATGTGAAGAAAGGGTGTTATAAAAAAGGAGAAAAATAAAAGTAATAAAAAAACAAGAGAAAAAAATAATGTAATCCAAAAAATAAAGATAGTGTCAATAGACCCCAAAATGGAAAGGAAGAAAATAGAAAAAATAAAAAATTCAAAAATAAACTTGTTAAAAAAATAAAAAGAAAATTATATTAAATTATAAAAAACGCTTAAGTAAAAATTGAAAAAAGAACAAATGAAAAAAAGCCCCAAAAAAATGAACAAGGAAGGGAGTGGGAAAAGAGGAGGAGGGGAGAGGGTGCTATTGGGAGGCTGAGGTGAACTAGTGTTGGGGGGAGGATAATGAGTTGGGGGCTACACTATAATAACAGGATGCTGGGCAGTTTGGGGGGCTCGGACAGTAGTCTGTGCGGTGTTAGTTCAATCCTCAGAACTGATGCGTCTGACATCTATCTAATAATATATCATAAATTGGATGAAAATGAAAATTCCTATACAAAAGGAACTGAAATCATGCGAATCAAACATTTTTTTTTTTATTACAAGAAAATTTTATTCTTATCTCTAATAAAAGTTTCATACTCTTCTATTAACTCCCATAGAAATACATAATAGATAAAACGCTGTTGCAGACCAACCAAACACTATCTATCGAAACATTTCTATGAGAAAACAATTTCACATTCAGTCTTTTCAGGAATTCTTTTACAACCTTAATTGTATATAAAGACTGCTAAGTCTTTTCTATGTATCAACAAAATCATAGAAAAAAACATTTCCAACCTAAAGAAAGAGATGCTTATAAACATACAAGAAGCTTATAGAACATCAACTAGACTAGAACAGAAAAGAAAATTGTCCTACCACATAAAAATCAAAACACTAAATCTACAGAACAAAGAAAGAATATTAAAAGTGGCAAGGGAAAAAGGACAGGTAACATACAAAGGCAGACCTATCAGAACTGTATTATCAACAGAGAGTCTCAAAGCTGGAAGGGCCTGGTCAGATATCTTGCAACCTTTAAAAAAATCACAGGTGTCAACCTAGTATACCCAACAAAACTCTCAATAATCATAGATGAAGAAAACAAGACATTTCAAGAGAAATCCAAATTCAAACAATATCCATCCAAAAATCCAGCCCCACAGAAAACACTAGGATAAAAACTCCAACCCAAGTAGAATAACTGCATCCAAGAAAACACAAGAAATAAATAATTCCAGCAAAAATAAGGAACATTCACACACACACACACACATTCACAAACAAACACATACACACACTAATAGTGGGAGACTTCAACACTCTAGTCTCACCAATTGACAGGACATCTAGACAACTAAACAGAGAAATAATGAAACTAATGGACATTATAAATCAAATGGACTGAACAGACAACTATAGAATATTTCACCCAACTACAAAAGAATATACATTCTTCTCAGCACCTCATGGATCCTTTTCCAAAACTGAGAATATAGTCAGTCACAAAGCAAGCCTCAACAGATACAAGAAAATTGAAATAATATCTTATATCTTAACAGACCTCTATGCATTAAAGCTGGACTTCAACAACAGAAACACTGGAAAGACTACATACTCAGGGAAATTGAACAACTTGTTACCCAATTATCTCTGGGTCAAGGAAGAAATAAAGAAAGAAATTAAAGACTTTCTAGAATTCAATGTAAAGGAAGGCACATTTACCCAAATTTATGGGACAAAATGAAAGAAGTGCTAAAGAAAAGTTCATAGCACTAAGTGTCTCCATAAAGAAATTAGAAAGTACTCATATCAGCAATTTAAAAGCATATCTGAAAGCTCTAGGAAAAAAACAGAGGAAGCACACCAAAGAGAAGTAGAAGGCAGGAAATCAAAATTGGATGAAGTCAGCCAGTTAGAAATAAAGAAAACAATACAAAAATTAATAAAATGAAGAAGAGCTGGTTCTTTGAGAAAATCAACAATGTAAGCAAACCCTTAGCCAAACTCACTAAGAGACAGAGAAGCCAGTCATCCTAATACCTAAACCACTCAAAAGACTCAACAAAGAAAGATAACTTCAGACAGATTTTTCTTATGAACATTGGTGCAAAAATACTCAATAAAATACTCACAAACCAGATCCAGGAACACATTAAAGACATCATTCATCAAGTTCAAGTATGCTTTAACCCAGTGATGCAGGTATGGTTCAATATATGAAAATCCATCAACATAATCCATTGTTTCAACAAAATGAAAGAAAATGATCACATGCTTATCTTATTAGATGCTGAAAATTCCTTTGATAAAATCCAACACTCCTTCGTGTTAAAGGTATTAGAGAAATCAGTGATACAGGGCACATACCTAAACATAATCAAAGCAAAATACAGCAATGCAATAGCCAACATCAAGCTAAATGGGAGAAAGTTAAAGTATTTCCACTAAAATGAGGGTCAAGACAAGGCTTTCCACTCTCTCCTTCTCTATTCAATATAGTACTTTAAGTTCTAACCAGAGCAATAAGACAACTAAAGGATATCAAGGGGATAGAAATTGGAAAGGAAGAAGTCAAGGTATCTCTATTTGTGGATTATATGATAGTATATATAAGTGACCCCAAAACATCCTCCAGAGAACTCCTACAGCTGATAAATACCCTCATCACAGTGGCTGGGTACAAAAGTAACTCAAAGAAATCAGTAGCCCTCTGTTGTATAAATGATTATTTGGTTGAGAAAAAATTAGGAAAACACCCTTTACAATAGCCACAGATAATATAAAATATCTTGGTGTAACTCTAATCAAGCAAGTGAAAGATCCGAATAACAAGAACTTCAAGTCCCTGAAGAAAGATACTGGAGAAGATATCAGAACATAGAAAGATCTCCCAAGCTCGTGGATGGGTAGGATTAATATAGAGAAAATGGCTATCTTACCAAAAGCAATCTACAGATTCAGTGCATTCCCTTTAAAATTCTAACATAATATTTTATAGCTCTTGAAAGAGCAACTCTGAACTTCCTGTGGAAAAACAAACTCAGGATAACCAATGCAATCCTGAACAATAAAAGAACTTTAGGAACAAACATCATCCCTGACCTCAAGCTAAAATCAAGCAATAGGGATAAAAACTGCATGATATTGGTACAGAAACAGACATATTGATCAATGGTATAAAATCAAAGACCCATAAATAAATCCTAAACTCACACATCTATGGGCATTTCATTTTTGATAAAGAAGCTAAAATCATACAATGGGAAAATGAAAGTATTTTCAACAATTGGTGTTACATTAACTGGATGTCTACATGAACATGAATGAAAAAAGATGCATATTTATCACCCTGCATAAAACTCAATGCCAAGTGGATCAAGAACCTCAACATAAACCCAGATACACTAAATCTCATAGAAGAGAAAGTGGGAAATACTCTTGAATTCATTAATACAGAAGACAATTTCCTTAACAGAACACCTTTCCCATTCTTAGTGTTACAATTACTCCCCCATGTCTGTAGGAGGAGCTAAGGTGGAAGGAGTTAGGAGAGGAAGAGGAGGAGTAAGGAGGAGAGGAGGTGGAAGGACAATGGAGGAATTCCCCCACACTGGGGCATCCAGCCTTCGCCAGACCAAGGACTTCCTCTCCCACCTATGCCCTACAATGTCATCCTCCACTACATATATTGCTGGAGCCATGCTTCTCTCCCTGTGTGCTCCTATGCTGGTGGTTTAGACTCTGGGAGCTCTGGATGGTTGATATTGTTGTTCTCCCCATGGGGCCACAAACCCTTTCAGTTCCTTAAGACTTCTCTCCAACTCCTCCATTGGGAACCCCATGATCAGTTCAATGGTTAGCTGTGAGCATCTGCCTCTGCATATGTTAGGCTCTGACAGACCTCTAAGGATACAGCTATATCAGGCTTCTGTCAGCATGCATTTCCTGACATCCACATCAGTGTCTACCTTTGGTGACTGCACATAGGATGGATACCCGGGTGGAACAGTCTCCAGACGACCCCTCCTTCAGTTTCTGTCCCATGTTTTGTCTCCATTTTTGCATCCATGACTATTTTGTTACTACTTCTAAGAAGGATCGAAGCACCCACACCTTTGGTCTTCTATCTTCATGAGCTTCATGTGTTCTGTGAGTTGTATCTTGGGTATTGAAAACTTTTGGGCTAATATCCAATTATCAGTGAGTGAATACCATGTGTGTTCTTTTGTGATTAGGTTACTTCACTCAGGATGATATTTTCTAGTTCCATCTATTTACCTAAGAATTTCTCAAATTCACTGTTTTTAATAGCTGAGTAATATTCCATTATGTAAATGTACGACATTTTCTGTATCCATTCCTCTTCTGAAGGATGTCTGGGTTCTTTCTAGCTTCTGGCTATTATAAATAAGGCTGTTATGAACATAGTGGAACATAAGTCCTTGTTATATGTTGGAGCATCTTCTGGGTATATGCCCAGGAGTAGTAGAGCTGGGACATCAGGTAATGCTATGTCCAATTTTCTGGGGAACTGCCAGACTGTATTCCAGAGTGGTTGCACCAGCTTGCCATCCCACCAGCAATGGAGGAGTGTTTCTCTTTTTCCACATCCTTGCCAGCATCTGCTGTCACCTGAGTTTCTTATCTTAGCCATTCTGACTGATGTGAGGTGAAATCTGAGGGTTGTTTTGATTTGCATTTCTCTGATGACTAAAGATGCTGAACATTTCTTTAGGTGCTTCTTAACCATTCAAGTTTCCTCAGTTGAGAATTCTTTTTTCTAAGCTCTGTACCCCCTTTTTAATAGGGTTATTTTGGTTGTCTGGAGTCTAATTTCTTGAGTTCTTTGTATATGTTGGATACTAATCCTCTATCGGATATGGGATTGGTAAAGATCTTTTCCCAATCTGTTGGTTGGTGTTTTGTCCTATTGACAATGTCCTTTGCCTTACAGAAACTTTGCAATTTTGTGAGGTCCCAGTTGTCAATTCTTGATGTTAGAGCATAAGCCATTGGTGTTCTGTTCAGGAACTTTTCCCCTGTGTCCAGGTATTTGAGGGTCTTCCCCACCTTCTCTTCTATTAGTTTTAATGTATCTGGTTTTATATGAGGGCATCTATCCACTTGGACTTGAACTTTGTACAAGGAAATAAGAATGGATAGATTTACATTCTTCTACAAGTAGTCCTCCAGTTGAACCAGTACCATTTGTTGAAAATGTTATCCTACTTCCACTGGACAGTTTTGTCAAAGATCAAGTGACCACAGGTGTGTGTGCTCATTTCTGGGTCTTCTATTCTATTCCATTGATCTTTCTACCTGTCTCTGTACCAATACCATGCAGTTTTTATCACTATTGCTCTGTAGAATAGCTTGAGGTCAGAGATGATAATTCCTCCAGGAGTTCTTTTATTGTTGAGAATAGCTATCCTGAGTTTTTTGTTATTCCAAATAAATTTGAGAAGTTTTCTAACTCTCTGAAGAGTTGAGTTGGGATTTTAATTGGGATTGCATTGAATCTGTAGATTGCTTTTGGCAAGATGGCCATTTTTACTATATTAATCCTGCCAATCCATGAGCATGGGAGTTCTTTCCATTTTCTGAGATAATCTTCGATTTCTTTCTTGAGAGACTTGAAGTTCTTGTCATACAGATAATTCACTTGCCTGGTTAGATTCACACCAAGGTATTTTATATTATTTGTGACTATTGTGAAGGGTGTCATTTCCCTAATTTCTTTCTCAGCCTGTTTGTCTTTCGAGTAGAGGAAGGCTACTGATTTGTTTGAGTTGATTTTATAACCAGCCACTTTGCTGAAGTTGTTTATCAGGTTTAGGAGTTCTCTTGTGGAAGTTTTGGGGTCACAAGTATACTATCATATCATCTGCAAATAGTGATATTTTGACTTCTTCTTTTCCTATTTGTATCCCTTTGACTTCTTTTTGTTTTCTAATTGCTGTGGCTAGGACTTCCAGTACTATATTGAATAGGTAGGGAGAGAGTGGGCAGCCTTGTCTAGTCCCTGATTTTAATGGGATTGCTTCAAATTTCTCTCCATTTAGTTTGATGTTGGCTACTGGTTTGCTGTATATTGCTTTTACTATGTTTAGGTATGGGCCTTGAATTCCTGATCTTTCCAAGACTTATACCATGAAAGATGCTCAATTTTGTCAAATGCTTTTTCAGCATCTAGTGAGATGATAACGTGTTTTTTTTCCCTTTGAGTTTGTTTATATAGTGGATTACATCGATGGATTTCCAAATATTGAACCATCCCTGCATTCCTGGGATAAAGCCTACTTTATCATGATGGATAATTGTTTTGATGTGTTCTTGGACTTGGTTTGCCAGAATTTTATTGAGTATTTTTGCATCGATATTCAAAAGGGAGATTGGTCTCAAGTTCTTTGTCTGTTGGGTCTTTGTTGTTTAGGTATGAGCTTAATTGTGGCTTAATAGAACAAATTGGATAATGTTTCTTCTGTTTCTATTTTGTGGAATAGTTTGAAGAGAATTGGTATTAGGTCTGTCTTGAAGGTCTGATAGAATTCTGCACTAAAACGATCTGGTTCTGGGCTTTTTTTGGTGGAGACACTTTTAATGACTGCTGCTATTTCTTTAGGGGTTATGGAACTCTTTAGATGGTTTATATGTTCCTGATTTAACTTTGGCATCTGGTATCTGTCTAGAAAATTGTCCATTTCATCCAGATTTTCCTGTTTCATTGAGTATAGGCTTTTGTAGTAGGATCTGTTGATTTTTTGAATTTCTTCCGTGTCTGTTGTTATGTCTCCCTTTTCAGTTCTAATTTTATTAATTTGGATACTGTCTCTGTGCCCTCTGGCTAGTCTGGCTAAGGGTTTATCTATCTTGTTGATTGTCTCAAAGAACCAGCTCCTGGTTTTGCTGATACTTTGTATAGTTCTTTTTGTTTCTACTTGGTTGATTTCAGCCCTGAGTTTAATTATTTCCTGCCATCTACTCCACTTGGGCATATTTGCTTCTTTTTGTTTTAAGAGCTTTCAGGTGTGCTGTCATGTTGTTGCTGGTGTATCCTTTCTCCTGTTTCTTTTTGTAGACACTTAGAACTATGAGTTTCCCCCTTAGCACTGCTTTCATTGTGTCCATAAGTTTTGGGTTGACAAACCTTCATTTTCATTAAATTCTAAAAAGTCTTTAATTTCTTTCTTTATTACTTCCTTGACCTAGTCATCATTGAGTAGAGCGTTGTTCAGTTTCCATGTGTATGTGGGCTTTCCATTGTTTTTATTATTATTGAAGACCAGCCTTAGTCCATGGTGATCTCATAGGATGCAAGGGATTATTTCAATATTTTTGTATCTGTTGAGGCCTGCTTTGTCACCAATCATATGGTCTATTTTGGTGAAGGTACCATGAGGTGCTGAGAAAAAGCTATATTCTTTTGTTTTAGGATGAGATGTTCAATAGCTATCCGTTAAATCCATTTGGTTCATAACTTCTGTTAATTTCACTGTGTCTCTGTTTAGTTTCTGTTTCCATGATCTGTCCATTGCTGAGAGTGGGGTGTTGAAATCCCCCACTATTATTGTGTGAGGTGCAATGTATGCTTTGAACTTTAGTAAAGTTTCTTTTATGAATATGGGTGCCTTTGCATTTGGAACATAGATGTTCAGAATCGAGAGTTCATCTTGGTAGATTTTTCCTTTGACAAGTATGAAGTGTCCTTCCTTATCTTTTTTGAAAACTTTTGGTTGAAAGTCAATTTTATTTGAAATTAGAATGGCTACTCTAGCTTTTTTCTTGGGACAATTTGCTTGGAAAATTGTTTTCCATCCTTTTACTCTTTGGTAGTGTCTGTCTTTGTCACTGAGGTTCGTTTCCTATATGCAGCACAATTCTGAATCCTGTTTAAGAATTCAGTCTGTTAGTCTAAGTCTTTTTACTAGGGAATTGAGTCCATTGATGTTAATAGATGTTAAGGAAAGGTGATTGTTTCTTCCTGTTATTTTTGTTATTAGAGGTAGAATTATGTTTGTGTAGCTATCTTTTGGGTTTGTTGGAAGATTACTTTCTTGCTTTTTCTAGGTTTTAGTTTCCCTCCTTGTGATCGAGTTTTCCATTTATTATCCTTTGTAGGGCTGGATTTGTGGCATGATATTGTGTAAATTTGCTTTCTCCATCTATAGTGATTGAGAGTTTTGCTGAGTATAGTAGTCTGGGCTGGCATTTGTGTTCTCTTAGGGTCTGTATGATATCAGTCCAGGATCTTCTGGCTTTTAGAGTCTCTGGTGAGAAGTCCGGTGTAATTCTTATAGGTGTGCCTTTATATGTTACCTGATATTTTTCCCTTAGTGCTTTTAGGTTTTTTTTCTTTGTTTTGTGACTTTAATGTTTTGTTTATTATGTGACAAGAGGTATTTCTTTTCTTGTCTAGTCTATTTGGCGTTCTGTAGACTTCTTGTATGTTTATGGGCATCTTGTTCTTTAGGTTAGAGAAGTTTTCCTCTATAATTTTGTTGAAGATATTTACTGGCCCTTTAAGTTGGGAATCATCAGTCTCATCTATACCTATTATCCTTAGGTTTGGTCTTCACATTGTGTTCTGGATTTCTTGGATGTTTTGGGTTAGGAGCTTTTTGCATTTTGCATTTTTTTTTGACATTTGTGTCAATGTTTTCCATGATTTCATCTGCACATGAGATTCTCTTATACATTACCTAATGATCCTCACTAAACCTCCTTGATCTACGGCCCGGAGAGGATACTACCGCAAGATCTTAAAGAGGCAGACGAGTAACATAAATCGCGATTCAAACACTCTAGTACCTCACAACGAAGACACCTTATCCAGCTTAACACCGGGTTGCACTCCACACCAATGCTCCTTTTTAAATTGTTACACTAAGAGAACGTCCAGTGAAACATGTACCAATAGACACACTTATCCCTTTATTCAAAAACCTTTATATGTCATTCTAATAAGTACGCTTCCCAATCCTTCAAATTTATTTAACTCATCCACTTTAACAGCTTTGGTGATGCATTCATACTTGCCCCGAAATTATTTAACAGATATCAAAAACATCACTAATTCAGTATTGACTAGAAAATAACACCATCTCATTCATTAAATTACAGCCCGCGCGTTCACACTATTCGGAACGTCCTAGACCTCACGCCATACTCCGGCGCATCAGCCGAGTCGTGCGCAGTTATCAATATACAGCCCTCGGCTTGACACAATTCAAGATACCTGACCACATACAGATTGCTTCGAGCCGACGTACAATACCAACGTATTGCTAGGCAATAATATATCACCATCTTTGTTTGGGCACCATTCGACCTCGCTCCGCACCAGGGGGGCCCAGCGCGTCATCCTTGACAGGTGCGACTACAGCCCACCAGTCTGTATCAATCATCGATGTCTTAGGTTTATAAACCGAGACACTGCGGATGGCGGTCAGGGTGCACCGGTGAGAGTACCGTCCAACGACACTCGTGAGCCCAGTGAACCGTCACACAGCAGTTGTGGGGCACCTTGTTATATGGTGGTTCTTTCCATGAATCTGCATCGCCCCTGTCTATGAATGCGTTTGGGCCTCCTGTCGTAAAACGGATCTCCACATCCCAGAGGATAAAGTCCCGGGTAGTGTGACGAGTCTACCTAGTGAGTGTAGTTTTAGATAGTTAGGGCATACTGGGTGCTCTTGGATTTAGAGCCCTGCAGTACGTTATCCCCGTAAAGATGGGGCCGCGCAATAGGGTGTTCAACTGGTTTCTGCAGGGGGGTTCTTGTAACCATGGCTGACTCTGTATTGCAGTGGCGCCTCTAGGATGGCGTTCCGTTATTGAATGTGACGTGACACGGTAGCAGACCAGGACCTGGGCTGCCATGCAGGCCTATAAGGGGCGATTAGTAGCTCAATTCTTCGTGCTTATGGTGTTTTGTTGCAGTACGACATTAGTATAATTAGTCCCCTGGACGTATTCTAAAGGGTTGAGTGTCCTGTGGCCACTATGCCCCGCCCGACGACTGAAAGGAACAGTAGCCTTGACAAATAATAGGCTTTATTCAAAAATACAACACATTAACACACAATGTGACACAACTCGCAGATCAGTTGCTTTAGGCAATTTGATAACCCAGCGAAACAAACCAAGCATCACTATCGCCTCGACACCCAATCTATTACATTAGACATGCACAGAAAGATAAGAACCCGTGATTTTATAAACCAGCACACATGCCCAACCTATTACTCCCATATCAACCTACCCCCTCTATCTCTATATTACTCCCCCAAAGAGATATCAGATATATTCAATCCTAACCTCCACTCAAGATCCAACACTTCCCAACTTTCCTCAAGCCTCCAAACGCAATGACTTACCTAGTCAATATATCATATCTCCCAGTCCATTTCGCCAAAGATCACCTCAACAAATCACAAAAAGCCTTCACTTGATACTCAATTCGCCTGACAGTCGCTCCACCAACTCAATATCTAACTCAATTACTTTCCCCTATACCCCTTTCTTCTCCCTAATATCTCCTTTCCGCTCCACCGCCACAAAGCAACAGATAGTACTCCAATGCTCAAGTCCAATCACGTCACGTCCCAACAAATCACAGGCATTAAAGCGCTCCATATCAATGTGAACCATGTAACCAGAAGACTAACCTGAGCATCCAGATTAATGAACTGAATAACTAATGAGTTCTTGGACTTTTTGTTCATATACAGCCATTTTTTGGATTATCTTGATCACAGCCTGTAAGTCACTCTAAGAAATCCCTTTTCTATATATTAAAAAGAGATTAATTCTATAAGTTCTGTTAACTAAGGAATCCTGGCTAATAATATAGGCTGCCACCATTAAGTCAGAGCTTAGTTGTATTTTTCACTTTTTATTTTTATCTTTTGAGTGAAGATGTCATGGTGGAACCAGATTGTCTTCAAATTTATGATCTTCTTGCTTCAATGCTGTTAGTGTTAAATGGTTAGCACTTGTGGAATTTTTTGAAATGTATTTTATTTTCTTTTTAATTAATCAAGGAGATTCCTATGCTTCACATTTTTTTTATTTGCTGTAAAGTTTTATTCTTTATTTTATTTTATTTATTTACATTTCAAATGTTGCCCCACTTCTTGGTTTCCCTCTGCAACACCCTCAATCACATTCTCCCTTTTCTTTGCTTCTTTGAGGGTTCTCCTCCCTCTTTTTGCACACTCCTGTCTCACTGGTCTAGCATCTCCCTACACTGGGGCATTAAGATTCCACAGGACCAAGAGCCTCCCCTCCCATTGATGCTAGATAAGACAATCCTCTTCTAAATATGTATCTGGAGCCAAGGATTCCTCCATGTATGCCCTTTTGTTGGTGGTTTAGTTGCTGGGAGCTCTGGAGGGTCTGGTTGGTTGATATTGTTGTTCTTCCTATGAGGTTGCAATCTCCTTCAGCCCCTCCAGTTCTTCCCCTAACACCTCCATTGGGGTACCTGGGCTAAGTCCGATGGTTGGCTGTATCTGCATCTGTATTAGTTAGGTGCTGGCAGAGACTCTCAGGAGACAGTCATTCCAGGCTTCTGTCAGCAAGCACTTCTTAACATCAGCAATAGTGTGGGGTTTGGTGTCTGCAGATGAGATGGATCCCTAGTTGAGGCAGGTTCTTGGTGACTTTTCCTTCAGTCTCTGCTTCACTTTTTTGTCACTGTATTTTCTTTAGACCGGAACAATTCTGGTTTAAAAATTTTAGATGGGTGGGTGGCCCCATCCCTCAACTGGGGTTGAGACTACTGGAGGTAGTCTCTACAGGTTCTATCTCCCCTTTGTTGGACATTTCAGAATTTTTTTTTTATCAGGAATGAATATTGGATCAATTTCACTTCTTTTTCTGCATGTAGAGATTATTGCAGGTTTCCCTTTTAGTTTATTAAACATGATAAATTACATAGATTAATTAGCTAATATTAAAGCACTCTTTTATTCCTGACATTATTCCTACTATAACACATTGTGTCATGTTTTTCATACATTACTGGATTCAAAATACTAAAATTCTGAGAATCTGTGTCAGTGTTCATAAAGAATATTGAGTCTATAAACTTCTTTTCTTGTCATGTCTTTGCCTGGATTTTGTTTCATAATAATTTGATGGTTTCTTAAAGTGACATGAAGAATATTCTTCTCTCATGTATACAATGTATTTGACTATATTTACCCTTTGTTATCCTCATCTTGCCAGGTCTCCTTCCCCTCACATGATTTCCCAGTTCATTTCTATTTTATTATTTGTATTATAACCTACTGCATCTAATTACTGCTGTCCCTATACTCATGGGTGTAGCGTCAGCTAATGGAACATGAATAACCTACTAGGGCCTCACCCCTCCAAAAAACTGACTCTTCTCTGTAGCCTTCAACTTTCATGGTCTTATGTTCCCTTTCCCTTTCTACACTAGAATATCAATTATCTTGATCTTGTGATGGTCTTGTGCAAGCAACCACAGCTGTTATAAGTTCATGGGTACAATGGCCTTGACATGTCTGAAAGATATTATTTCTCATCTGTTTTCCTGTTTTCTGGATCTTATAGTCTTTTTGTTTTCTCCTTCACAATGTTCCCCATGTTTTGAGAGGGGACATGGGTGTGATATAAGTGCCCCATTGATGTGAAGATGCTGCAATAACTTACTCTCTGTGCTTTGCCCAGCTGTGGGTCTCTGTATCAAATTCCATTCTCTGCAAAACGAAGCTTCTTTGATAAGGTATGAGAGCTGCATTAATTTACCAGTACAAGTATAATTACAAGGCAGTTTGATATGTCTATTTGGATAATATAATCAGTAGGTTTTTCTTTGGAGCATATGTCCTCTCACCTACTTATTCTTGGCTTGGTTTTCAGAAGTAGATATGGAGCAGAACCTAAATCTAACCAGAGAGCTGTTCGTTATGGCTGTAATTTTCATGACACTATCACAAAAAATGGGCAGTATATGCTGAGTGAGTCATTATAACTGGAAGGACACACAACTGGATAAGACCATTGCTGACTTTCCACCACCGACAGCCTGCATTGCCTCTTCTGGCCATAGCACAGTGAAGGCATCTGATCTCACTTATTCATATAATTTATATCCATTTATTTATTTGACCTTTCCTAACCTCCTTCATGTTCACACACCTCCACTTCTCTTCATGACTGAACTTCCTGCTACTATGCCACCTCCCTGTACTTTTCTCATTACTTTGAACATTGGGTAAAGGGCAGTCCATCCATTCCCAGGGCCTGCATGAACACATGAAAAACAAAACAAAATACCCCCCCCCCCATTATGGACAGTAAGTCTCAGTGGATCATAATCTTTGTTTAGTGTTGGCTCTTCTGATCAGATGTTATCATATTGCATACTCTGGGATAACCATTCAGTAGGATAATTAAGAGATATAAATTGTAAATATTTAATCCAATTTAGTCTAAGATTTACCTTGAATTCACCAGTTTCCTTTCTCTACATTTTCTTCTGGTTACTTGGAAGAATTTTAGGGTTTAACATGCTAGCCTGGTACCAAACATAAAATTCAGTTTTGAAGGAGACATTTTGTTTAACATGTTCAAGCTTATTGGCAAGAAATGAGTGACTTCCATTTGGAGTCCAGTCCATTTTTCTCTGTCATGCTAGGTACATAAGTCATTTTGTCACTGTGTTTAGGGTATTGTGATCACCAATACAAAGAAGGCTTAATCCATCATTTCCTAGCAGTACTACTGTCTTGTGGATTTCAGAATTGCCTTTTCAACACTGCAGGTGACTTAAGTGCCAAAATGAGTACTTATTTTCTATCTTGTGCTCACTTGTTGATATTTTGAGCCCTGAATATCAAATAACCTACTCATAAAACCATATCTATTTTCAGTATGATGAGTTTAGGATTGGAGGAAAATGACTTTATTTTCCATTATCCACTTTTTTTTTAGCTGTCAATTTTTAGCTGATGTTGAAAGTTCTAGGTAACAAATCCATTTTAGAATACATCATTTGCAGAAGGCATTGCCACCCTTTTCTCTAGTAAAGTACTCTGAGTTGAGAGATTGTTGGATTTGGGGGAAAACCATAACAATTCTTGTCTCTGTTACAGGCTTTGACTAAAGCTGAAGGCTCTGAATATGACACAATGGACAAAGATTCATGTCCTGAATTTTGCTCTTTGTTCTTAGTTTTTTTTTTTTTTTTTTTTTTTTTTTTTTTGATAACTTAGGAAAATCATTTGTCTCCTTGGATCCCTAGTTTTCTTATTCTAAGATTAAAACAATACACTGACTTGTTCCAACTTTGAACTTGAAAATATCAAGCTAGGTCCCCAGTTAAACAGTAATAAAGATTTAACTGAGTGTTATCTAAGTAATAAATAAGCACCAAATAAATTGATTAATTAATATTACTATTAATCATATTAAGTAATTAATTGTGGAATGGGATATCATAAATTCCCAGCATTCCTCTTAGTACTTTTTATCATTTAATGCAGCTATTGCTTGTCAGTGAATATCATAAACATTAATTATCTGTTTCCATCACCTTTTATTTTAAATGGTTAGCTAACTGGAGAGCAGGTAAATTATTTCTCTGTTCTTCAAATGTAAGTTAGAACATAGAGCCCTCATATTATAATAGTAAAATTGGCCATTTGTTATTAATTCTTATGTGTCAGCAATAAAGTCCACTGTAGTTTTCAAGTCATTTGGTAGCTGGTTTAAATCTCGTTAAGCATAGTTTTAGAAACCCCAAATTTCCATGTCCCACACTTCCATGGGCTTTGTCTTCAGAAGCTCATAGAAGATTGAAAAGTCACCCCCCATTATTCTACATAATTACTGTTAATGAGTCATTTCTGGGAGGCAGATTCTGGAGTGTTACAAGAGTCTGCTGCCCAGGAAAAATGTCTTTCCCAGGGTTTTATCCTATAAAAGGTTAGGGAACATTGCCTATTCTAGTTCCCTCTATCTTTCCTGTCTCCAATACGGGGAGAAAGATATTAGTAATGTGGGTTTTGTGAAAGTACAGAATGTTTGATGTTACATGGACAAACAGGATGTGAGAGTAATTACTAGATCACTTGGGAAACAAATATGAAAGCCAAAGCCCAGACACAGGCTCAAAAAAAAAAAAAAAAAAAAAAAAACCAACCTATAATTAGATTATAGAATGGTTACCCCCCCTCCCTCATTAAGAGGGCTGTAGCCCAAAAGCAATAGACTACACTGGAAGGACTACAAATTGTAAATGTGTGTGTATGTACTTCAGAAACTCTACATTCCAAAGGAGATCAAAGAAAATACAGAGATATTTTAAACTCAGGAAATCATTAAAAAAGCTAATTCTAGCCAGATTTACATGAATTCTCAAGTGAAGATATATATTTCAGTTTATATTTCCTATTCTTAGTACATGTCTGTCTTTTAACAAAACATTACCAGCATGCCAAAAGGCAAGAAAAAGAGTCTGAAAGAAAATTCAGTTTTCACAACTAGGTTTTAATGCGGTACCAATATAAAAATACCAGAGTATTTTTAATAACTATTAACATGCTAAATGCCATAAAAAGAGACATAGAAACTGTAAAATAATAGTTCAGCCATATAAGAAGAGATAACTAAAAGTAATACTAAGAAAAAGGTTGTAAACAAACAATACATTTATGGTTACAAGTAGACTTCATGTAGATTAAGGAAAAACATTAATTGGGTTGAAGATATGGCAATAATGTTGAGACTCAAAAAACAATGAAGACAAAATAGAACACAAAATAATTTAAGGTCAATATCCAGCTCATGTTAACAAGGATGTGAGCACGGGGAACATTCCTTCATTACTGGTAGGAGTGCAAACTTGTACAGGGAAACCAATATGGTGTTTTCTCAGAAAATTGGTAATCAATCTATGTCAAGAACCAGCCATACCATTCCTGAGCATATATCCAAAAGGGCATTTCATCCTACCACAAGGACAGCTGCTCAACTGTACTCATAATAGCTTTATTTAAAATATCCAGGACCTAGAAACAATTTCAGTGTCCCTCAGGTGAAGAATGGATTTTTAAAAATGTGGTACTCAGCTGTTAAAAGAAGAGGCTTCATAAAATTTGCTGGCAAATGGGTGCAACTAGAAAAAATTCATTCTCAGTGGGGTAACTCAAACTCAGAAAGACAAACATAATATGTACCCATTTACAAGTAGATATTAGCTGTAAAGTAAACGATAACCCTGCTATCATTCAAGAAGCCAGAGAGCAGCTAAAGAACAGGGAGGGCTTAAATAGGAATGCAAGGACCTCACTGGGAAGAGGAAATGGAATAGATTTTGAGGTTGACTAGGGGATAATGGGGATCGGAACAGAAGTGATCATGGGAAGAAATGGAGAGAGAGAATACTGAGAGAGGACTGGAATTGGGGGACATTTCTGGGATGAAGTAGAAACCTAAGTGCAATGGAAACCCGATGGTATCTATAAGGATGATGCTAGTGAAGACCCCTAGTATTGGAGTACAGAGCCTGAATTGGCCATTCTCTGTATCCAGGCAAGGCCTCAAGTGGCAGGATTGGGATACCAACCAGCCACAAAACCTCCAGCCTATATTCATGCCTGCACAATGTTCTGGGACCGAAGTCTAGCATAATCGTCATCAGAGAGACCAGAGAGATTTCATCCAGCAAATGATGAAAGCAGAGGTAGAGCACCACAGTCAAATACTAGGCAGAGCTTGGGAGTCTTGTGGAGGAGGGGAGGACACAATAGAAGAGTCAAAGGGTTCAAGGATATCACAAAAACACGGCCCACAGAATTAACTGACCAGGACTCAAAGTGGCTCACAGAGATCTTGGGGACTTTATGGGTCTGACCTATGCTATGTTAGTTATCATTGTTTAGCTTGGTGTTCTTGTGAAATCCCTATCAATGGGAGTTAGGGTTGTCTCTGACTCTTTTGAGTCCCTTACCTCCTATTGGGTCGCCTCATCCAGCCTTGATATGAGAATCGATGCCTGGTCTTAATGTAGTTTGTTAGGCCATATTCGGTTGATATCCCTCAAAGTCTTGCTCTTTTCTGAGGGGAGGTGATTGGGGGTAGGGTGGGCGGACAGGGGGCTAAAGGGGAGGGAAGGGAGGTGTAGAAGGGAGAGACTAGAGGAGGGCGGGGAGGGGAATCTGCAGTCTAGATGTAATATATGAGAGAATAAAAATAAAAAGGGAAAAATTAAGGTCAATATCAAGAAATGTAATGTATGTGTTACTAAAAACTAACTGATATCATAGACAATGAGATGGCTTGGTGAATGAAGACTCTTACTGCCAAGCCTGCCAATCTGAACCCACAATGGGGAGGGGATGAGCTGGCTTCTGCAACTTGTCCTCTATCCTCAACTTGGGTGCTTTGTGTGTCACCCAATCACCCCAAATATATAAATAAGAGTAAAAATACTGTTTTTAAAAATGAGTATTTAAAGTAATAAATGAGAGATTTCTAAAATTAGCCATGCATAGCAAACTGCAGATTTAGCAGTCCAGTGAAACTGCTGAGCAGGATAAACACAGGCCCAAACTTAGCCATGAATGTCATAGTCCAGTTTCAGGAAACTAAAGACAGTGGAAACAGTTGGATAGGACCAGAGCAGCTGGATACTCATAACTGCTCAAGAAAAAGTACTAAAGCAGACTTTGAATTATACGTTCTTCAAACATGGAAAGTGAAGAGGGAAATATAAAGTGTATTAAACACATACAAGCAAACACACACACACAAATCTAGAATGGCACATGGGGTTTATTTGGTCTTCAGATGTAATCAAGAAGTGAAGATTTCTCCATACAAAGACAAACTAAGGGACTACTTTACCAAAGAGCCGTTCCTGTAGGAAATATTAAAAAAGAGAGAGAAAAGAATAAAAGAAAGGAAGGAAGGAAGGAAGGAAGGAAGGAAGAAAGAAAGAAAGAAAGAAAGAAAGAAAGAAAGAAAGAAAGAAAGAAAAGGAAAAGAAGCTATTCAGGCAGAAAAAAAGAAGATGTCAGAAACATGAACATGGATGCACAAAAACAGAGCAATAGAGAAAAAAAATAAAATGCAACCTTTAATTTTTATATTTTAATAGCAAATATCAGTGTTCATTTAAAACAATAGTATGTTTTGGATGTATTGGATGAGTCAAATAAGTATCATAGGAAATTGTAAGAAAATGTAAAAATACTATTTTTATAAAAATATTGTGACTACATTTGTGTGTAGAATTGAATAGAGAAATCCACTATTATAGGTGGATACTTTGACAATCATTTGCCAGTTTACCAGTAATTGACAGATGAAGGTGGAAGAAAGTGGGGAATAGATGATCTAACTATTACTATCATTCAGTTTGATCTAACTGACATCATAGGATAATGTACCTAACAACAACAGAACACAGATCTTTCTCAGGGCACAAGAGATTTTTCTAGACATAAAATGTGCTTTACTGCTTTAAAGGTAGGCAGCATGAAAAGTATCTTTTCAGACCACAATGTAATAAAGCTAAAGAATAATAAAATGGCTAGAAAATGTTTAAATCTCTTGGATTAAACAAAGTACTTACAAATTCACTGTTTAAAGGAAGGAGTCCAAAAATAAATGCTGTAACATTTTTAACCAAATGCTAATTGATCCTCTATCAGTTAAAACTGTAATATAATATTGTAAAAGCTTTGGAGTACTATATAGCTGTGATTAGAGGAAAATTTATAACAGTAAATACATTTGTAAATCAGGGTTCTAAAATTAGTAATTGCTTGAGAAAAACAAATGAGAGCAATGTGAGTTTCCAGTAAAAGATTAAATAAATCTTTGAAGTACTAGGTAAAAATTAATAAAGTTCAAAGCAGGAAAACAAAATAGAAAGTAAAACCTATGAAATTACAAATAAAATTGATAGAACACTAATTAGGCTAATCAAGAAAAAACAACAGGAGACAGAAATTATCAGTATAAAAAACTAAAGTTATGATTATATTACATTCAATATACATAAATAAATGATAAAGCGATATTAAGAAAAAATGTTTGAAATCAGTTTGATAAGTTAAATAATACTAATTCTGTTAAACTATTGAAAGTCACACAAGCAGTACTCATGGTGTGACTGTGCTAAGAAGGTACATGACCAACACAACTTATCGAAGGATTAGTTTATTGGTGGGGTGTGGTTTTAGAGGGATAAGAATCTATTATGGCAGGACAGCATAGCATCAGGAGCAGGAAGCTGGGGCCTCACACCAAGTGGAGAGAAGAAACTGGATGAGGTGAAGCTATTAAAACAAAAACAAAAAACAAAACAACAACAACAAAAAGAACTCCAAAAAACCCCCAAAACAAACAAAAAAACCAAAACCCAACCTCCAGTGATATACTTCCTCCATTAGGGTCACACCTCCAAAATTTCCCCCACTGTGCTACCAACTGATGACCAAGGGAACAAATATTTGAGCCTATGGCAACATTTTCATTCAAACCTAAATGTTAGGCAACTCTTGACCAATTAAAGAAAATAACTGTTTCTTGAAACCATGCTGCCAGTTTTATTTCACTGTTAAAATCTGATAAGAAGGTCAATATGAAAGTGGAGGTTGAGGGAATGAACACTTTCTAACTTGTTCTATGAGGCAAGAATTTCATTAATAGATAAATAAGAAAACGATACCCTATGAGAAATGGTATAGACTAATATTTCTCATACGAGATTAGAAAATCAAATCCAGTAATGAAGAAGAAAAATGACAGGGCACACATAAATGATTCAAATGACATAACTTTCAGAAATCTAGAAGTGTAACTCATGGTTGGATTTTGTCTAGTTTGAGCCTGCACAAGTCTTATGCATACTGTCAAAATTGCTCTGAGTTTATATGTGCAGCTTCCCCATTGTTTCTAGACAACACTTTTTGCATGGAGTATGGAATGCCTATTCCTTTAGGGCTGAGTATTGCATAGTCTTTTATTAAACTAAAGAAGAAAAACTATATGACTACACAATTCATACAGAAAAAAAGTATTTGACAGAATTGAATACAGAATTTATGTTAACAGTACACTAAAAATGGGGGGGGGATAATGTGTTGATAAACAACTTATAAAAACCTTCCAATAATGTACTCAATTTGGAGGGACATAACATATTAAACCTAAGAATAGTCATTCAAATATTCTCTCACTCTTCTTACTCACCATTTTAGTGAACATTCTAGCTAATACAATACAACCAGAAAAAAACAAAAGCAAAAACAAAAATCACAAAGACTGGAAAGGAAAAAATATAAGAAGTATATTTGAAGATGATACCATTGTATATATAGTAAACTTCTAAAATAACAAACAATTTTAATAATGACATTGGATGTAATGACAATATAAAATGATTGTTATGCCAGAATAAAAGGCATTTGAAATTTATAATATCTGTTGATAGTAACAAAAATTGAAATGCTTGGATATAAATTAAGCAAAATATAGGATTAATGTGGGTAAAAGTATAAGATACAAGTAATAGAAATCAAAAATCTATATAAGCAGAGAAATGTTCCATTTTCACAAATTAGTGGACTCAATATTTTTAGATATCATGTATTTTCATCTTGATCTACAGATTTGGTATAATATAGATTAAAAATCACAACACAAGTATTTCATAGATACTAAGGAACTAGTAGAGCAGAGAAGTCTGAGAAAGTAGGTCAGGCAAGTGAGGTGTCAAGAGTTGGTGAACCATTCTTGACATGATCTGATAAAAAATGTCATTTTGCCTCACGATCTTCCTTCCCCAGCTCCATAATTCTAGTCTAATCATAAGGAAAACATCAGAGGAATTCTAGTTCTTTATTAGCACCACTAGAAACTGCCCAAATCATAAAAGATAAGAAAAGTCTTCAAAACTGTCATAGTTGAGCAAATCTATGGACTCATGATGACTGTGTGACATGTAGCATCATAAATAGACCCTGACACCAGAAAAGGAGGCTAAGTATTAAACTGAGACAATCTGAAGGAATTGTGGTTTCAGTTAACAACAATGTATAAAATACTAGCTAATTAATTGCAGCAACGTATTGAAATAATTAAAATGTGATAAAAAGAGGGGTCTTGGTGTGAAGCAGTGAAGAATTCTGAGACAGATGTGGGGATCATAATCACAGACATGCCTATCTAATACTCCTTCAGGAGAGGGAATAATATGGACAGACCTTTCTCCCCCACTCAGGGTAGGAAATATTAGAGAAATTCAAGCTTGACTTGACAGATCATTTCTGTTTTCTTTTTGAAGTAGGTCATGACATTTTCTGACATAAATTTGAAAATGTTGGATTATGTAGTTGAATAAAGTGGTAAAATTTGAAAAGTTCATCAAGGGAATTTTTGAGAATTAAATTTACCAGAGGGAAATGTGAATAGTGAAGTTTTGAATGGGCCATCAAAACTGAATTCTCAAATGCACTGTGGCATTAAATGATTACATAGGACTTTCAATGCTTTCTTGTTAGATGAATATGGGTGCAAAAGATGGCAGGGAATTTGTAGAGCCAACCTGGTATAAGGAAGGGTGTATGGTGGCTGCACTTGCAGGTTGGAGAAAATTTGAAGGCTTTGAATGGAGATGAAAATCACCAAATTGAGGTAATGGAAACATGGTGATTTGGGAGAGTTGATCAAATCATTACAGCAGCTTCTTAAGATGATGCCAAGATGGACAAAAATTATGTTGATTGTTAGACGTTGATAGTAAAGTTATCGTTTACTACGTTCAGACAGCTTTCCTTTGTTCTGCTCAAAAACGGAGGACCCCATTTTCTTAGCCGAACTTCCTCTTCCTTTTCTGATCTAGGGAGCCCAAACCCCGATCTTTTGCCTAAGAAATATCACATAATCATTAGCGAAATTACTCGTTCAACTTCCTGGAATGCCTCTCCATGCAAGTGAGGTCTCCCCAAAGCCTTAAACCTCAGTCAATGAAGCCTCACCATAAGAACTCCTTCCCACTCTCCAAGGTTCATGTATACAGCCCTCAATTGACCCCAAAGCAAGTGTACATTCACAAGCTGTTTCGTTGAGTACTGCCTAGAATAGTTGTTTCAGTGTCCTTGGAAAAAGCTAACATTGAAAAGCTGTACCACTAAAATATTCAGAGGAGACTTCCTCCCCACCAGCATTCACTGTTTTTCCAGAATTCTGCCAACCCACCCTTTCTAGACTTTGCTTCATCTTTTCCTGCCTGGTGTGCTTCAACCAGATACCCTGAGGGAAGACAAGGACCTAGGAACTCAGCTCTGGTCCAGGTCCATCCCTCCCTGCCTGTGTAGCAAGTACACTTGGACATCCCTGGGTGAAGAGAAAAACAAACCGTAATTAATGTGGGTGAGATTGGTATAGTGCCATTTAATATGGATAGTTTCAATATTTTGTTTCAGGTATCTACATCCCTTTAAATATAGTAACAACCCATGCCCCCAAAGATAGCTCTCTTGAATTTAAGTAAACTTAGCTTGTGTTATAGTGATTAATCCGTATCCCAGTTATCTATGAATTAGTAGGATTCTAAAGTTATGATAACAGATAGTTCTGATTTTGCAAAGATTTAATTAAATAGCTGATGACAAATTCTGCATGATCCATTTTCTACATATTATACTCTGACAGTTTATTAGGGATCCTGAAATAAATGTGCATATTTAGATGGCTCATGTAAAATAATTTGAAAACTGAGAAATTTAAAATTCATTATTTCTAAACATAGCCAAGCAATAATTATGGCCATTATAAGATGACAAGATTTTCAACAGGACTGCTCATTCAACTTGAAGTGGAGTTAGCTGTGATTATATGTAATTCCTCACCATGTTCCCAGGCAATATAAATAAAGCACATACTGAGCTTAGGACAGGACACTTATAGTTGCTTGAAGGATGTAATGCAAAAAGAAATAGAAGGTAAATATCATTCTAGTAGAAATCTAGGCTAGGAAAAAAATCTCAGCTGTGTGCTTTAACTATTAAAATACTAGCTGTTCTTGAGTAAGTGACCTTCAGGATTCTATTCTAGACATGAAGAAAAAAATGTTTTACATTTCAGTGAACATTGAAATTTCTTCCCTCCCTCCCTCCCTCCCTCCCTCCCTCCCTCCCTCCCTCCCTCCCTCCCTCCCTCCCTTCCTTCCTTATCAATGTTTTGCCCATATATATTTCTCCCCCCCTTTTTTTTGTGCCTGGGACACATAAAGGACAGAATAAGGCATAAATTCCCCTGAAACTGTAGTTACAGATACCACCAGGGTGCTGGGAATCAAGCCCAGGTCCCATATAAGAACAGCCAGTGCTTACTCTAGCCTGACGAATCATCTCTCTAACCCAATTATATAAGTGCTTCTATGTCAAAAGCATAAATGAGTTTGCACATAAAATTAATTTATAGAGAACATAAAGTTGGGTGGATAGAGAGGGAAGCAGACTGGTTTGACAGTTAAACATAATCAAATCACATTTAAGATGCTCTCAAATAACTAATTTAAAAAGGAAGAAGATCCTACAATTATCCTGAAACATATAGATGAGAAAAATCTCTGGATAATACTGTTCTAAAACTGTAAATGTTACTTTCATTTGTTTGATTACTTTGAATAACGTTTCCTGCTCATGTGAACTGTAACAATTTATCAAGTAAAATAAAAATTTAATATGCCTGCTTCCAGTAAAAGTTTTATGAAATCTCTTTAAAAATTTGTTTCAATTTTATATTCACAATCATATGTATTTAAATATAAATAGACACATTTGTGATCTGACTTTGGTACATGGAAATGCATGGCATGTTATTAAACTGATAACGAAGAACCAGCTGCCCTATAATGAGTCACATTCTCATACAAATTTGTATTTTGTGCAAAAATTCAGGTTTTACACTTAAGCATACATTACTGGAACCTGATATCATTCAATTACATGTAACCAATTACTTCTGTTTTATATCATCCAGCCTAACAAAAATACACAATGCAGCTTTTCTTTATGTCAGACTTCCCTTTTACATTTCGACAAGAATGATAATCTTAATTAACTTACAAATCTCACCTAACCTGAACTCACTACATTACACTAATTAATTCTTCTTTTAGGTAGAAAAATTGAGATCGATTTTTGAAAATATGTCAGAGATGTTTGTGTAAGAGATGGTTAGGTATGCAGTAGATGCCTGTCCTTGATCACCTGGTATTTGATATTTGAAGCAAAGCCCTACTTTGGCCACCTTTGTTTTCACCAAACAGGAGGGATTCGGGGTCTGGCAGCTTTCTGAAATCTCTAAAGCGTCTCAATGGACATTTTTGTTTTATTCTTGCATCTGAGTCTTCTGAGTTCATCTGCTATACAAAATTAGCCCCATATTCTTTGTACCCTGTGAGGTTTCAGTTATGGGTGGTATACACACTAGAAGGCGTGGCTTTTGTCCCTCTTCATCTTTCCACAAACAGGAACTTCAGTCTGAGAGTTACTCAATTTTATATCAGAAAGGTCATCATTCTTTCCCCTTTCTTCTTTAAGACTTTAATCTTTCAGGCAAATAAGTGAACTGCCTTCAATCTTGTGGCTGGTGATATTTGCCTGGTCAGTCATCTGCAGGCTGAGCCACTTCCTTACCCGGAGCCAGGCAACTGTTATCATGCCAAAAGATCTTATTCTTGAGACCATATTTATTAACCTTCTGAGTAAATTCTTTATATAGTGTTTAATCAGCAAGTTTTTTAAAAAGTGCAAGTAAATTACAGACCACTTATCTGAGGAAATCATCTTCCTTTTTTTTTTTTCAGTAGAAATCAATTGGATTTTCTGTAAATGATTGTTAGTTGAATGGGCCCATACAGGATACACTTAATTTAAACCACTCATTTCCAGTAGGTCTCTCATTTCAAGTATGAATAGCATGTCTAGACTGGTGTACCATTTTCTTTCCTCTGATGACTTAATAGTACTCTGAAAAGCATGTATCTGGTGAGGTCCAGCCACATAATAGAACCATCCAATTTGTATCTTTCCTGATTGTCCTTGGTAATTAAATTTCTTGTCAAGTCCTTTGACCTCCACTTACAGCTTGCTGAGATGTCTGACAGAGAAATGCAATGTAGCATGGCAGTTAATAGAAGCAGAGGAGGAGCCATATTGAAAAGGTAAGAGAGCAGAAAAGTGTTGCTTAGCCTCTTCCCTTCCCTTAATAGGCTCTTTGACTGGACACTCAGTGCCTTTGATGATAAAAGCCCAGTAAAACCACTTTCTCTGCTTGACAATGTTGGAGGGCTGTGGACTCTCTGAGAAATTTGATAGAGGCATTAAATATTTGATCAAATCAATTCTTTCTTTTTCTAGTAGCTTCTGAGTACACATTTTGTGCCTGTGTGGGTAGTGCCTGGGGAGAGATTGGCTTAAGCAGTAAGCTGTCAGGCTTGCTTATTTATTCCTAAGTGCCTTGGAGTCGTATTGTTTGGAGGTAGAAATGGAGTCTATAAAATTTGAGAATGAATTATTATTAAAAGTCTTTCCTTGTAAGTTTATAATGTGTCTGTTTCTTTTTGAATTGACAGTGTGACCTGCTCAAAAATATAGAAGGATCAGTTACTAGCTGTGACATGAGGATCCTCAAATAAATTACTGTATGTTATTTCTTTAATTTTCTTTCTCTGTGGCTCATAATGCTGATATATTGCAAAAGGATACCCAGTACTGCCGTAGTCACCTTATACAGGGCAATGACAAATCAGGACTTAAGTGTATATGGACATATCAGAAAGCGATTGTGAAAACTAAGAATGTGTATATCTTCCACCTGGCAAGATTACTGGCTCCTCTCATATACCTGTATTTTCTAGTCTTCATTTTGTACTACACTGGAAAATAAACACAGTTTCAGCTTGTGAGCGTTGATTTTGGAGGGTTTTTATAAACATACATTGGATTCTATATGAATAGTTACAGACCTTATTCTATTATTGAGGAAGACTTTACCTTTTAAAATATTCCTGTTTTAGGCTATCTAAATTTCTTTTAGATCTACACATGGGAATTTGTAATGCTACAATGGGAAAATGTAATTGATGACTGGTGATCCTGATTAAAGTTCCTCTGTTATTTTGCATGCCCAATGCTTTCCTTCCTCTCTGAATTCCTTCTTTGTTTTAAGCTGTGTTTTAGCTTTTTCACCTTTAGCTAATGGAGATGCTCCAGGAATGGAGACCCATGACACAGAGTCTGGAGTGGTGCCAGCAGACACATTAGGTTTCTTCTCCCACCCCAAACCAATCGTCTGAAGTTTTTTAATGAGAATTTTGAAATTTGAACTCAGCCTAAAAAACAGAAGCAATTAGCTCTGGAGTATAGAAGTTACATTTTCTCTCTTCTTTGTTTCTTTCTTTGTTTCTTTCTTGTTTTTTCTTTGTTCTTTGTTTCTTTCTTTGTTTCTTTCTTTCTTGTCATTTAGAGATGTCACAATGATGAATCAGGCTGTCAGAATGGAACAGGGCTCCCATCTGAGCATCTTAGCATGATCAAACTCATCTCTGGAGATATTAGACTGCATTTGTATCGTTTTTTTCTGTAGACTTTTAGAATTTCAAGCATAAACATGTACACAAACAATAACATAGATATTTTTCAGATACTAAAATGTGTTTCTTTTAAGTTATTCCATGAAATAAATAATTCAAGAGAATATAATTTTAGATATTAACTCTATTGTGTTTTCTTATTGTTTGTTTCTTATCTGGTTTATTTTTCTATAAGGGAGTCACAAAAGTTTGGCTTATAATTATGTTGATTTAGACATTGAGAAAAATTTTGTAGCTATTTTCTTGTATTTACCAACTGATTTTTTTTCTAGATGGAGAAAATTTTTTAAAATTACATTTAAAGAAACTCAGAGGTCACACCAATAAGATTGGTGATCAAATTATAACCCTGTCAGTAGTTATCCTTGTGACCCTGAGGTCCTTTCACCAGTTGCCTATGCCTTGGCCTTGTTTTCCATAGTGCTGAGTGGCAATATTCCATGGTTGAAAAAAAAAAACTAAATTGTATTCTGATCTTTGTCAGTACTCAAGAAGGGTGTCAGAATAGCATTAATCTTGTATTCCAGGTACAGTACCTAATTTTGTCATGAAATCAATTTCAGTGAAATACAAATGTATATTTTGATGGTTTTAGGAATGAATAGATTCCAGTAAAATCATCTCTGGTCAAGACAAGAATTGATGCCTCTCATTCATAGCATACAGTATGTGCTACAAGGTAATGAAACCTGAATCTTAAAATCATATCTGAACAAAGTAAATGTTTTACAACTTAGAGTTCTCTGGTATTACTTATAACTCTTTGAGAGCTGATTGTTAAGAGCTTCATTGCACTGGTCACATATAAGGTTCTTCCTGGTGAGAGGACTTAGTTTTATCATTATCTGATAGAAATGTTAATAAAATATTCTTTTCAGTTTTATAACTTTATGAGACAATTAGCAGTTACTTCTCATTCACAGTGAATGTGCATTTAGGTGAATGGAAACAATGACACAGTTTTGAAACATATGGCATTCAATTGGTGAATCTTTATTTTTATTGTGTTTTCTGACAACACATACATATGATATATAATGTTATGTAGTTGTCCTTGAAGTCCACAAATATACCTTCACTCCTGTATGTCTACACGCACACACACACACACACACACACACACACACACACACACGCACACACACGCACACACCAAATATAATAAAAATTCAAAGTAATACATTTTTTCCTTTGAGAATTTCATGTGGTGTATTTTGGTAACATTCACTCTCTCCCCAACTCCACCTAGATTCACCTCCACTTGCCTATTCACTAACATCTTGTACACGTTTATTTTTTTTTAACTGACCTACTGATATTTGTACTGTTCAAATGTTCTTGGATGTAGAACCTGTTTCTTAGTATGTGATACCAGGCACGACACTGTTAAAGAAACCTGACTTTCTCCCAATAGTATCACTGTGTCCTAGATACAGTTTACTTGTAGCCATTCACCACCTCTGGCTCTTAGAATCATTCTACCTCCTCTTCTAAGATGACCTTTGAATCTTGGATGGAGGAGGTGTGATATGAATGTCCTATTTAGAACCTAGAACTCAACAGTCTCTTGTTTTCTGCATTATAAGAGATGTGGGTCTTTGTCTTAACCACCATATATTACAAGAAGAAATTTCTCTGATGAAGATTGAGAGACATAATTTATAGGTATAGTGATAACTCATTAGGAGTATTCATTAAGCAGAAAAGTAATAGTAGGTTCTTCCATAGGGCTGATGACTTGTCTAGTCACAGTTCTGTGGCCCCATTGACTGTTCCTTCTTGTGGTATGGACTTTAAATCCAATCAGAAAATATTTGGTGTCTCTAATGGCATTCTTGCTACTATTGTACCAGTGGTCCTATCTTGCCTCAGGCCATTACTGTAAAGGTACATAGCTAAGTAAGATTGTTTCTTTTCTGCTAGCACGTGTAGATCTTTGAAATCTAACCAGTAAAGATGAAGCTTCCAGGCTATCAGTTTTATTTCTTCATGTTCTCTGATTTGAGTATGTGATGTCTTCTGCAATAATGTCTTAGCATCAAGTTCTGGGGAATAACCAAGAGCACTGGCAATAACCTGTGTCTGTGTGGCCTCTAAATCAAAGAGGTAACACATTTATAGAACTGGACTTTTTGTTTGTCAGTAATTGGTGTCTAGAAAGGGCATTATTGCCCCATTCTAGGGTAACTCCATTAAACTCACCTCATATATGTGTGTAAGCTTCTTATAGAATTAGGTTTCTATATGATTTTTCAAACCATCTTTCATATTAGTAGCCTTTTCCTATAATCCATTTCTATATGGTTTTCATAACACCTACCAAATTTAACTCTTACTGTTCCATTACCCTCCTTTATATGGCTGCATTCTATGCTCTCCCTCACACTTACTGATAAAAACCCTACTTCAATCAAGTGAAGGCAAATGGCATATGATATCCTATGTAGAAGTTTTCATAATTAGAGAGGTAGCAGAGTCCAGCTGCCAATTATGATTAGGATTGTGGAAGTCCCTAAAGCAACCAGTTCTGAAGCAGTCAGTACCATGTTTCACACTGAAAATACTTTAAGCAAAATAACATTTACTTTCACATTATATTAATTTAAATTGGATTTTATTGATTGTATTCATATATGTTCATATTATGTTCATATGTTTAAGAATAGTTGCAAAGATTTATAAAATAACCCTAGCCATAATGTCATGTTTGTAAATTTTAAATTATTTAATTTTTAAATCTTATTATTTCAATTTATTTTATATGTATGAGTATTTTTCCAGCATTTATATCTATGTATCACGTCCATGCCTGGTGACTGTGGAACACTAGAAGAGGTTATAATAGACACTGGAACTGGAGTTACAGATGGTTGGTAGTGAGCCATCATTTGGGTGCTGAGAAGACCCAGGTCTTCTGTAAGAACAGCAGGTACTCATCACTTTTGAGCCACCTCTTCAGCCTGTTTGTACATGTGAGAGAGGGTGGGTAGAGGGGAGAGGGGAGATAGGGGAGAGGGGAGGGGGTAAAGGGGAAAGGGCAGAGGGGAGAGCTTGGAGAGGGGAGAGGGGAAGAGAGGAGAGAAGGAGAGGGGAAAGGGGAGAGGGGAGAGGGGGAGAGAGGAGAGAGGAAAGGGGAAAGGGGAAAGGGGAGAGGGGAGAGGGGAGAGAGGAGAGAAGGAGAGGGGGAAAGGGAGAGGGGAGAGCTGCAAGAGGGGGGAGGGGGGAGGGAGAGGAGAGAGGGAGAGAGAGGTATAAAGTCAATGGATAGCTTTGAGGAGTTGGTAATCTCATTCCACCTTGGGATCTGAGATTTAGAACCCAGGTAACCAGGAGGCAAGTGCTTTAGTTTACTAAGTCATCTTGCCTGCTATGTGTTTATATATTTAAAGCCACATTCCATTTGAAGATAATTTAAGTCATGTTTGGGAGAAAATTACTTTTCCTTTTGAAAGACCCATTTATTTAATGCTCATACTTGGAAACCTCTCTATGTGGAATTGAAGTTTGGTTTACTATGTTTGACAGCATTGCATTACATGATTTTTGTTTGTTTGTTTGTTTTTGTTGTTGTTGTTGTTAAATCTCTGCTGAGGAGAAAGAAAGGGATCAGATGAATAAGTTTCAGATGAAAGATGGACATAAAAGAATATCCCTGAGTGTGGAATTGTGGGTGATGATGGGGTGCTGAGTTGAAGACCAGAGTAGAGGCTGCAGATTTTAGGCTATGTGAATATAATCAGTGTTTTGGGTGCTTGATATCCTGGGTCTTTATTCTAATTACCAAATGGCTGTTGAGGTCTCAGTTCTGTGCCCAGCAGAATACTGTACTGGTTGAGTAGATGACTTAAAAGCATGTTAGACAGGTACACAGGGACAGTAGTGGTTTCTGGCTCTCTAGGAATAATTCTAAAAGACTGCTTTAAAGCTCTAAGAGCTCTGTCAGGAATCAGCCCAACATACAACTGCATGTCTGTCTTCATTCAGATTCCAGGCCTTAACTTCCTTTACTACATGTACTCTTGAGTTTCATAAGGAATAGCAATACATTTCCTCTTTCCATCTAATTTTGTAATTTCATTGGAACACAAAAATGCTCACTATCTCATAATTTACAACCCAGGAACTATTGTGTTTTACTTATATAAAACACTCTGACATATGAGTCTTTTGTGATTTTCTGATGTTAATATGAGAACAATAAATATTGTTGATATAATGAATGTAGAATTCTCACATTTGATACTGATTTGCGATGCTTGACCAAGTTAGAAGAAAGGAACTTCCCCACATGGCTAGTGCGTTTGTTCTATTCATACAGTCTTATAGCCCTGGAAAGAAGCTTTGAAATATAGAGAGAAGATCACTTACAAGAAGCTTTAGATAACTATGTTGAGATGTGGGTATGCCAGAAAAAGTCTCCATAATATGAAATTGAAAGATACAGTTGCTAAACTCTAGAATTTGATTTTGAAAGCTGATTTTCCAGTCTTTATGCAGGTAAAATGAGGTTGACATGTAGTTGCTCTCCAAGTTCTTACATTGTAGTTCTAGAGAAATGCTCCAAAGTATGATAGATGCTCTGAGCATCTGTAGCATGTCAGACATAGTAAGTACGGTTAGATAATGGTGAAAAAAATCTGCTCCACAATACAGTACTCCAAAGCCTGATTTTAGATAAGTTCCTACCATTCATTGTCTTATTTAGGTTGGGCATCAACATGGCTCATCAATATTCTTTGTAGTAACATGTACATAAGATCCCATACCTACACATGGTAGATATTATGAGTAGAAACTCACAGTTACATTTCAAGAACCTTTAGGTTTATAGTTTTCAAAATCTACTTTAGTAAGTATACTTAAATACTTTAACCTCCTTTCTAGCCTATCACTCACCAGAGGTAATGGAAAGGAAAGGTTAATAGGGCAAAAGAGGATGTGAATCTGTTTAGAAATAGTGTTTTGGAGGGAATCAAATCTGTGTTGTCAGGATATCAGCAGCTCAGTTCACATGAATCAGCAGTAGTAGCTCATCCACGTGCAAACACCATTCATGAATCAGCAATGACAGTTCAATCCAGAAGAAATAATGAGGCGTTGCCAATCAGCCAGAGTCCACAGAAGTACCAAGAAGCCTCCAAACACCACCAGAAGTTTTTTTGGTTCATTTCTTTCTATGAAGTCATGACAAACAAGGACCAGCGAAGAGTGGCAAAGCAAACCATTACCACACAGTGTCAGTGAAGACTAGCATCAGCAAAGCCCACCAAAGCTCAGCAAAGAGTGGCAAGGTAAACCAATACCACACAGCATCATACACTGTCTATTGGGTTATATTTATACCCTTTCCAAAACATCACATGTTCTCACAAGTATTGACTCTAGCAAAATATTGCATGCCCCCTTTTCAGGCTGCTTCCAGAAAAACCAGGTGTTTCTTCTCAGCAAAACATTCTCACATGTGTATGCTTCAGCAAAACATCCTCTCCTAAGACAGTTTCCAGAAAAACATGATACAACTGAGTCTCCAAAGAAACCAGAAATTTACATTTCAATATCTAAACTCCCAGGTGCTACATAAAATGCCTACTTTTTAGAGCATGCATTTTAAAATTTTGCTTCCAAATGCAAGCCAAGCTACAGAAATGTAGTCTTGGTAGTTAAAAAGGAACGAACAACACTATAAGGGAAGTAGAGATTTGATTAGGAAGAGTAACAGGAAGGATCTACTTAAAGAGTTTGGTGCTGAATGGTGCTTCTTTGTCTATGATTATCTTTATGACTCTCATTAATTCGATTAATTCATTAAATTAATTCAATTAATTCAATGACTCTGTTCGCAGGAGGGACTGTTTGCTCTGCATTCTGAGCTTTACTGGAGTCCAGGGAATAGTCGCTGATGATCACTGCACTTGACACCTGCTTTCACAGTGTCATACCCAAAAGAAGGCAATGCAGGTGGCTGCCATAGGCATTATAATTATGGGTTTTAAAGTATAGGATCATGGTTGGTAGGAGAATATTTAGATACTTCTTAAGACAAAATTTGAAAGTTAAAATTGTCTTGCTCATAAAGGTCTCATGTCAGGGAGGATTATATTAATCTACTGCTGATTTTTATTGCCTGGCACAGGAAGGAAACTTTCTCATTTACTTTTCTCTACTGGAGACAATCAAATGCTACATTTGTTGGTTAAATAAGTTTGTGTAATGTTTGAGTTTATATATTTCTGTCTTAATTTTACAGAATATTTAAAATTAAATCTCACCCTTTTGATATTTAGAATTCATACCTGAAATGAATGACAGAAATTTCTGTTTAAATCTAATTTTAAAACTGTTTATTACAGCAAGCCTTCCACTAACACTCCTCAGGGATGTGCAGCAGAGGCGTTTCATGCAATTGTCATAGATACTGAATGAGTTACAGCTTAGGTCACCGGCCGACTGCCATTATAGGAGACTTGACTTGATGGCTGTTTGTGTTAGTCAGTAAGGACAGGCCACTAGAGTGGAGACAGTGGGTTTGGAACAGTGATCCAGAAATTAACACCATCTTTCTCCTGTCATTCTTGCTGCTTTGTGTCTCAGGACTCTTTGGCAAACTTGAACTTGCTTGAAATAAGCTGAATGGAGAAGAGTAAGTGAACAAAATCAGAGGGAACACTTGCGGAGGAGTCCTGTAGAGAACCCAGAGATGAGGCTGCCATGCAGAAGAAACTTGGGCTTCAGTGTTGATGTTGATGTTATGGTTAGCTGCTCCACACTGGCTTTCCTGAATTTTGTCTTGAGACAAGAAAATCAGTTAGTTTGGGGTAAATCTGAATTTTGTATTCTTCAGACTCTTTTTATGTTTATTCATTTTATATCATAATATCAGCCCTTCCTCTTCCCAGTACCTCCTCAAACAGATCCTCCTTCATTCCCCCTCTCTTTAACCTCTGAGAATGGGGAGCCCCCCTCCAGGTATTATCCTCCTACCCTCACTCCCCATATCCCTGCATATCTCACACTGAGGCCAGACACGGTGGCCAAGTGAGGGCAACAGGATCTATAGGCAGGCAGCAGATTCAGGAACAGCCTCTGTTCCCTTTGTCGTGGGACCCAGATGAAAAACAAGCTGCACATCTGCTACGTATGTGCTGGAGTGGGTGGGGGAGGAGTTCGGTCCAGCTTCACTCTTAATTTTGAGACTTCCTTTGTCAAACTTCCTATTTCTCTAGTTAAAAAACAGTCTTTCCTTCAGTTAGTTCCTTCATTGATCTTGTTTTTGGTATTGGAAATTTTTTTTAGCAAACCTCAAATCCCTAGTTCTAATTGTTCTCAACCCTTTATTCACTTTGTTGCCTTTAGGGTGGTGTGTTTAGACAAAGTTGGCTAAACATGATTAACACTGTATTATAGAGGTTGTTCAATGTCTTATTGACATCCCACTTGTAGACACCAAACCCCATAGGAAGAACAACTATATTAACTAACCTGACCAGCAAGAGCACCCAAGGACTAAACCAACAACCAAAGAGTACATGTGGAGGGACTCATGGCTCCAGCTACATATGTAGCAGAGAATTTCCTTATCTGGTATCAATGTTAGAGGAGGCCCTTGGTCCTTTGGAGGCTTGATACCCCAGTGTAAGGAAATGATAGAGTGGTGAGAAGGAAATGGAGGTGGGTGGATGGGGTGTACCCTCATAGAAGCAAAGGGGAGGGGGATGGGATGAGGATTTTGTGGAGGGGAAACCAGGAAGGGGGACAACATTTGAAATTTAAGTAAATAAAATAACTAGTAAAAAGAAAAAAGAGAAAAAGAAGATTGTGGATCTCAGAATGTTGTTCAGCTGGCAGTCTTTATGCCCAGCATTCAGGAAGTCCTGGACTCAATCCCAAGCATAGTACAAACAAGCATGGTAGCACATATTTTAGCTTCCTGGAAGTAAAAGTAAGAAGATCCCAAGTCAAGGCCTACTCCCAGCTGTCAAGTTTGAGGCTACACTGGGTTACATGAGACCCTGTATAAAACAATGGAGGGTTGTGGTGGTTTTAGATCACAGGGTCTAATGAATGAAAGGGACAACTAGAGGGAGAAAAGATCAGTTTTGGCACCGAGTTTCAGAGAGTTCAGCCTATAGTTGGTCATATCTGTTCTGGGCCATGCTGAGGCGGAGTATCCTGGGCAGCTATAAGTAGTAAGCAACTATTTACTTCACACCAAACCAGGAGAGTGAGAGTGAAGGGTAAGGAGGACCAGGGCACCATCCAGTCCCAAAGACGCATCTGCAATGAACTAGTTTCACAAACTAGACCTTGCCTTCTACGCTTCTAGCAACTCTGGAAACAATGCTACAAACTGTCTACCAACCATGAGCATATACGCCTGTTGGGGACAGTTCATAGTTAGTCTGTAATAAGAATATTAAAATAGCTGAAAGCAAGTTCAACAGATACCATGTTTTCCTTCCTTCCTTCCTTCCTTCCTTCCTTCCTTCCTTCCTTCCTTCCTTCCCTCCCTCTGTTCTCTCTCTCTCTCTCTCTCTCTCTCTCTCTCTCTCTCTCTCTCTCTTTCCTTCTTTCTTCCTTTCTATTCAGACACTGAAAGTAGATTTAAATCTCTGTGCATGTGTATGGGGCATTAGAAAGGGAATCATAGAAGACCACTTCCTTAAGAAGGTAGGTGAATGAGGAAAGAAAGGCTACTGGGATGCATGAGAAATAAAAGCAGGATGAGGGGGCAGGCACTGCTACTTAGAGGAAGGAAGGTGATCAGCCACAGGGATATGTGGTGTCAGTGTGGAAGGAAACGACGAACAAAGTACATATGATATTTCCATTTTAAAAACTCCATTACATAGCATACAAAGGTATGCTAACTTAAAATATTAAAATTCAAAATAATGAATATTAGGTAATTCAATGAGAAAAAAAATGAGATAGGTGAGATTCAAAAACATTGGGAATGAATTTGTACTATGAGACAAAATCCAGCAGAGAGGATGTGATGTTGCAAATGACTTAGTATGACACATGAGACGTAGTTGAGAGTATGAACAACAGACTTTTTCAAGCCAAAGAAAGAACTTCTAAACTGGCCCTATCGATACAGATCTATAATACCACCTGTTCTGGAGACAGGCAAGAGGATTGTTAATTCAAGCCCCTCCTGGACAGTTTGATGAAACCCTGTCTCAAAAAAGAAAAGAAAAATCCAGGCATTTAGCTCAGTGACAGAGCACTATCCAGCATGAACAGGGCAGTAGGAACAACCCTGAGGAAAAAAAATAGAGGGAAGGAAAAATAAATAAATATGCTGAATCATGAGACATGCATATTTTAATTTTAGAACTCAAAGAGAGGGGGAAAGGTATGAAAAAATCCTGTCTAAACAAGTAACCTCTGGAACTTCCTTTTCTTAAGGAAATATGGATATCCATGCTCAGAAAAGATCATGTGATCTCATATAGATTCTACCAGAAAGATTCTTTTTTTTTTTTTTTTTTTTTTTCGAGACAGTGTTTCTGTGTAGCTCAGCTGTCCTGGAACTCACTCTGTAGACCAGGCTGGCCTCAAACTCAGAATCCACCTGCCTCTGCCTCCCAAGTGCTGGGATTAAAGGCGTGCGCCACCACCGCCCGGCTAAGAAAAGATTCTTAATGATGATATTGTTATCAGCCAGTCATAAATACAATATAGAGAATTCTAAAATCTTTCTTCAGGAGAAAATTCAACTTACTTTTTTTTTTTTTATTGGAAATTTTTTATTGGAAAATTTTTTTTACATTTCAGATGTTCTCTCCCCACCCCACTTCCCCCCCTCCTCACCCAGGAACTCACTATCTCCTTCCCCCTCCTCCTGCCCTCACGTTGGTGTACCCCTTCCACCCTCCCCTGTACCTCACCTCCCCACCCTCGAGTATCCCCCCCCCACGATGGCCACCTTCATGGGACCAAGGATCTCTTCTCCCACTTTATTATAGCTCCCTTGCATATATAGCTGGAGCCATGGGTCCCTCCCTAAGCTCTCCAGGCTGGTGGCTTAGACCCTGGGGGCTCTGGTTGGTTGGTGTTGTTGCTTTCCTCATGGTGTCGCGAATCCTCTCAACTCCTTCAGCCTTCACTCTATCTTCTCCATTGGAACCCCGTGATCAGTTTAAATGGTTAGCTGTGAGCATCTGCCTCTGAGTATGTCAGATCTTGCAGACCTCTAAGTCACTACTTTTTAAAGGAACTCGTATCAGACTAATGACAGATTTTTCAATAGGAATGTCAAGATATTTCAACAGAAATCAAAGTTATGGAAGAAAATGGCTGCGAGTGAAGAATTTCAGAAATGAAGGAAAACCAAACAATTTTCAGCAAAGAAACACGAGGGAATTCATTATCAGTAGATTGCTCTTACAAAAGATGCTGAAGGGAGCTCTGCATCTTGAGCTGTGACACATATAACCACGATCAAATGAATAAGCGGAAGGATCAAGCCCAGGAGGAATGCAGACTTGCAACTGCATACAGTCCTAACACACAGACACAGAAGCAGCAGAATTCTGAGTTTTATCCTGGCTACAGAACAAGATCAAGAGGAAGAGAATAATGATGACAAGCAAGGCAAAGAAGACAGGACCAGGAAGACCAGGAGGAGCAGGAGGAGCAGGAGGAGCAGGAGGAGCAGGAGGAGCAGGAGGAGCAGGAGGAGCAGGAGGAGCAGGAGGAGCAGGAGGAGCAGGAGGAGCAGGAGGAGCAGGAGGACCGAGGAGCAGGAGGAGCAGGAGGAGCAGGAGGAGCAGGAGGAGCAGGAGGAGCAGGAGGACCAGGAGGAGCAGGGAGAGGAGGCAGGAGGACCAGGAGGAGCAGGAGGAGCAGGAGGAGCAGGAGGAGCAGGAGGACAGGAGGAGCAGGAGGAGCAGGAAGGAGCAGGAGGAGCAGGAGGAGCAGGAGGAGCAGGAGGGGCAGGAGGACCAGGAGGAGCAGGAGGAGCAGAGGAGAGGAGAGCAGGAGGAGCAGGAGGAGCAGGAGGACGCAGGAGGAGCAGGAGGAGCAGGAGGAGCAGGAGGAGCAGGAGGAGCAGGAGGGGCAGGAGGAGCAGGAGGAGCGAGGCAGGAGGACAGGAGGAGCAGGAGGAGCAGGAGGGAGCAGGAGGAGCAGGAGACCAGGAGGGACCAGGGGAGGAGCAGGAGGAGCAGGAGGAGCAGGCAGGGGAGCAGGAGGACCAGGAGGAGCAGGAGGAGCAGAGCAGGAGGCAGGAGGAGCAGGAGGAGCAGAGGAGCAGGAGGAGCAGGAGGACCAGGAGCAGGAGGAGCAGGAGGAGCAGGAGGAGCAGGAGGACAGGAGGAGCAGGAGGAGCAGGAGGAGCCAGGAGGACCAGGAGGAGCAGGAGGAGCAGGAGGAGCAGGAGGAGCAGGAGGACCAGGAGGAGCAAAGGAGGAGCAGGAGGAGCAGGAGGAGCAGGAGGAGCCAGGAGGAGCAGGAGGAGCAGGAGGAGCAGGAGGAGCAGGGAGGACCAGGAGGAGCAGGAGGAGCGAGGAGGAGGCAGGAGGAGCAGGAGGAGCAGGAGGAGCAGGAGGAGCAGAGAGGGGGAGCAGGAGGAGCAGGAGGACAGGAGGAGCAGAGGCAGGAGGAGCAGGAGGAGCAGGAGGAGCAGGAGGAGCAGGAGGGCAGGAGGAGCAGGAGGAGCAGGAGGAGCAGGAGGAGCAGGAGGAGCAGGAGGAGCAGGAGGAGCAGGAGGAGCAGGAGGAGCAGGAGGAGCAGGAGGAGCAGGAGGAGCAGGAGGAGCAGGAGGACAGGAGAGGCAGGAGGAGCAGGAGGAGCAGGAGGAGCAGGAGGAGCAGGAGGAGCAGGAGGAGCAGGAGGAGCAGGAGGAGAGCAGGAGGACAGGAGGAGCAGGAGGACCAGGAGGAGCAGGAGGAGCAGGAGGACAGGAGGAGCAGGAGGAGCAGGAGGAGCAGGAGGAAGCAGGAGGAGGGCCCGGAGCAGGAGGAGCAGGAGGAGCAGGAGGAGCAGGAGGACCAGGAGGAGCAGGAGGAGCAGGAGGAGCAGGAGGAGCAGGAGGAGCAGGAGGAGCAGGAGGACAGGAGGAGCAGGAGGACCAGAGGACAGGAGGCAGGAGGAGCAGGAGGAGCAGGAGGAGCAGGAGAGCAGGGAGGAGACAGGAGGAGCAGGAGGAGCAGGAGGACAGGAGGACAGGAGGAGCAGGAGGAGCAGGAGGAGCAGGAGGAGCAGGAGGAGCAGGAGGAGCAGGAGGAGCAGGAGGAGCAGGAGGAGCAGGAGGACCAGGAGGAGCAGGAGGAGCAGGAGGAGCAGGAGGAGCAGGAGGAGCAGGAGGAGCAGGAGGACCAGGAGGAGCAGGAGGAGCAGGAGGAGCAGGAGGAGCAGGAGGAGCAGGAGGACCAGGAGGAGCAGGAAGACTTGGAGGACTAGGAGGAAAAAATACTTAAAAAAGAGGAAAACACAAGTCTTATCATCACAGAGCAGCATCAAAGATAAAGCGTAAGATACAAAGATAAAAAAATAGAGAAAAAATCAAAACAAAACAAGTAATCAAACAAACAAAAAATAGTTGGTATTCCAAGAGAAGAAATTAGCAAAATAACAGGCACACTATCTTTACACCTGAATGTTAGCATTCAATATAACCATATTCTTTTACTTAAAAGACGAATTAAAAAACAATTCCAAACAATGTTACCCAAAGGAAATTAATTTGGTCATAAAAAAAACCACATATAGTATGAAAATGAAATATGAAAATATGAAACAAAAAATAAGCTGTAGTAAGTTATATTGATAACCACAAAATATTAACTTTAAGACAAGTTCTGGTAAGAGGCAGCATCACTGTGTAATTCTCAAGGAATTGTTTAAAAGGAAAAGAGCAATGGTAATATATATGCACCTGATGCTGGAACAATCTTATTATTAGCAGTATTAACATTGGTGTGAGTATTAATATTATTAACATTTATTATTATTATTCAAAACAATTTTAAATTTAAATTAATTTTGACCATATTTTCCCCTTTGTCAAATTCATGCACATCCTCCCTTCCTCCCTATCTGCCCAAGTTTAAGTTCTTTCTCAAAAAATTAAACAAAAACCCAATCCACAACACAAGCCTCTCAAAACAGAAAACAAAATAAAATACCGCCCCAAATGAAACAAACAATCAAAAACCACCACAAAACTGTGACCCAATAAAAGCGCACACACCACACACACACACAAATGGAAAGTCCATTTTATATTGGTCAACTACTCCTGAACATGAGGCCTGTCTTGCAATGGTTGATAGACATAGTGGTACTGCACTGGAGAAAATTTTTCTTCCCTCTCCCAGCCAGTACAAATGCCAGTAGAGTTGTTACCTTTACCCTACTGGCTAGTTTTTAATTCATTCACTTTTAAAAAATATAACAAAATAAGATATAAAACAAAAATAATCACATAGAAGCAAGACAAAACAAACCAATAGAAGGTAAAGAGCACTAAGAGAAGGCACAAGAATCAGAGACCCATGTTCATGATTTGCGCTCTTGCTGACTATAAAGAACAAGAAAGCTTTTTCTCCAGTGGTATTGATAACCACAGTCTCTCAATTGAGAAAGGGAAACATAGGTTTCCTATGACAACTTCCATCCCCACCTCACTCTCCAAAAGTACAACTACACAGGAAGCCAGTGATGAGAACTCTTAAAAATTCTGATAAAGATACTGAAGTGTAGCATTCCACAACAAATGGCTTCTGGCAGGGATGGTGTATAGGCATATATTTTTCTCAACCTATTATAATAAGGGTTCAATCTCCCCTCTAGCCCACCACCCATAAGAGATAGTTGGAAAGAAAAGTTATTAGGATACAGGGGAGTGGATCTGTTTAGGAATAGTTCTTTGGGGTGATTCCAATCCACTAGTAAACATCAAATATGAATCAGCAGCTGCAGTCCAGTCCATTCAACAGACACCACACACGAATCAGCAACAGCAGTTCAATCCAGAAGAGGCTCACCAACCAGCTTGAATCCATGGAAGTGGCAAGAAGCTTCAGGAACCTCATGAGAAGTTCTTTGGAAGAGTTTCACCAATGCAATCTAAGGCAAACCAATATATGTGTGTTGTCAGAGAAGACTAGAGGCAGAGCAAGGCAAATCAATGCTCAAGCTCCAGATGTCTATGGGTTCATTTTTACATTCTATCTAAACATCATGAGTCCTTTCATGTGTTTGCTATAGCGAAATATCCTTCCACCTGCGTGCCCCAGCAAAAACTTCATTTGACATAACTGATTTTCCAAAGAAACAAAGTTTCCACTTCAGTGGAGTAAGGAGGGACTCACTTTTCTTTAAGGGGCTAGTTACTAGAAGTTTGACCATGCTCCAGTGACTATATGAACAACACATATTAGATTTTTTTCAGTTTATTGTTGTTGATTTTGTTCATTTTGTTTTGTTTTATTTTCTTTGGAAAGGAGGAGGCCACATGGTAGGGAGAAGGTCTTGAAAGTTAGGTGATCAGTTCCTTATGTGAAAATCTCTAATAATAAAAATAGTGTGTTATAGAAAAGACAAAAATAGAGACCCACTCAATAACATACTAAGGCATCCCATGAAATACTAGATAGGAGGCTTGTGAAGACCCATGCAGGCCATGTTAGTCTCTTGAGTTCATATAAGCTTTGCTTGTGTTGATTTAGAGGACCTTGCTCTCCTAAGTGTCTTCCATTCCCTCTGGCTCTTACACTCTTTCCACCTCCTTGTTCATGAGGTTTCCAGAGCTGTGGAAGGGAGATTAGAAATGGAAGATTTTTCCATTTCTAAGATTTGTAGACTCCACTGGAAAAGAACCACAAATTTTCTCCTTTGAAGTTGGAAATGAGATTGTGGGGTTGGCTTTTAAGAATTAGAGGATAAGGGAGGAAATCTCAGTCAGTCTTTGTGGGGTATCCACCAAAGAAGATTGCTCAGACATGGATTTAAACCATTAGAAAGTCTTTATTGGCCATTCTGTGATAACATGAATGATTGGGATACCAATGTAGCCCCAGGCCTGTTTTCATGGTGAGATTTTAAGCACAAAAATCATAATGCGGATTGACACACTTCAGTTAACATATCAGTTAGCCATATGTGGAACTACAGAAGCCAAATGCAAGTTTAGTGCATTTAGAGACTTTCCCTAAACTATAGACTTTGACAAATTAGGTCTTCATTTGGATTTTGGTGAGTGGTGCTGTCTATATTCTGAGTTTTACAGCCTGATAGTACTTCTATCATGGAGTCAGTTGTGCTAAAGTCTGTGGCCAGGTTAGAAATTACCTCCTTCTCTTAGTGGAGTGAAGCAATCAATTTTATAAAACAAATATGATTAAGAAAAAGTTAGGATGCAATTGAGGGAATTTGATACCTGAATTTTAATAATGTATACATATAGAGACAAAAAACAACATGCACCACAGTTAAAATGAATAAAATGCCTAAATATAAGACCTAAAACTCTAAAACTGTACCAGAAATATATGACAGGGTGTCTTTGAGTAAGTCCCCAAAGTACAAAGATAGGACTGGTCATATGGGATTACTTTCAACTAGATGAATCTTTTGCATAGCAACAGGACCAAAGAACCAAGTGAAGAGACAATCTACAGAATGGGAGAGGATATTTTCCAATATTTGTCTGACAAAAGATTGGTATTCAAAATCTGTATTAAAAAGAATAGCCCAATTCAGAAGTTAACAATGATCTAAACAATCTTTTGAATAAGAACTACAAATAGCTCACAAATAAATGAAATGTTAAATGACCAGGAGATATTGTCTCACTCTTGTAAGGATACTTATTATAAAAAAAAACAACTGCAAAAATAACCAAACAAGAATGTAAAAAAGATGTGATGTTGGAAGGCACGGTTTTCACAAAAAACTAAAAGCAGGGGTGTAATAAGCCACTTTTCACGTTCTTTTAGATTTTGTTTTTTTTTTTTTTTTAACTATTGTTACATGCATTTATTTCGTAGGTATATACATATATATTTCTAATTGTAATTCCTACTCAGTCTGTATGTTACCCATAGGTATATTTTCAGGGCTAATCATTTTGTATTGAATATCAAACTGGTGTGCTGTTTTCTGGAGAAAACAACCTCATTTCTTCAGCTGTAATCAAAAAAAAAAAATTCTTAAAAATGGTTTGGGCAGAGTAAAGACAAATGGCAGTCTAGAAAGAAAAACATTTTAATCTACAACATAGAACAATATCTATACTTCATGAAAAGCATTTAATAAAACTCCATAGAAAACAACTTCACTCAAAATAGGCAAATAAGAGAGTGACTAATAATAAAAGTTAAATTCAAATGATCTTTAAATATATAAAAATCAAAAGTATTAATAATTTCAAAATTCAAATCTAAGCAATAAAGATACACAATTTGTTACTGACCATCAAGAAATTTTTTAGAAGATAAATGATGGGTAAGGAAGTGGTTTAGTTAATGAAGTATTTCTATGCAAACATTCACATAATAAGCAGGGAATCATGACATGGTTCTGTAATCCAAATACTGGGGATTAAAAACAGGAGGAGCTCTGGGCCTGGCTACCCAACCTAGCCAATCACTGAGTTTCAGGTTTGGTGGGAGGCCTTATCACAATCAAATAAGGTGTAGAGCAATATAGGAAGACATATAACATCAGCTCTGGTTGCACAGGCACCACACACACACACACACACACACACACACACACAAGATATGTTCAGAGTGGTAAAATTATTCAGTATCTCATAGAGTCAGTTATTTGATACAATGGGAACTGCAATATATTATTTCAACTGACATAATCAATCAGAATTTTTTAAAATTTTAATACTTTAAGCTCCAATTTCTGGAATCTCCTTACAAGAAATACTGGCATGTTACTAAATGTATAAGATCTACAATGACAAAACTAGAATAAGCTCAAACACATTAAGAAATCATGTATAGCTTTATCATAAATATTTCCATCCATTAAAAATAATGATGAGGCAATATATATTGAGAGCTGACAGAGAATTACCTTCTATAATTAGACCCATTTTGTGTTTTGTTATACAGATCCTTGGAGCAGTGAATAACTTGCCAACAAAGAATCGGTGTTTTCTTTATCTGTTCTAGCAGGGAAGAAATCTCAAACCAAGTTGGCAGCATATGATGATGGCTTTCTTGTATGGGCTCAAATAGAGGAAGGCCAACCAGTAAAACAAGACCAAATCCCTCTGTCAAACCCCTTGAGGAAAATCATCTAGTTCCATTCAAGGGATGGATTTTTTTTATTCTCTAATCAATGTTAAAGTCCACAGTTCTTAACTGGTAGAATCTAAGTTTTGGAAAAGACATGATCAAACTGTAGTAGAATTGTGAGAGTATCTAAAATGCATGCCTAAAATCAAAGAAGAAGATGTAATGAAAGTTAACTGCATTACTAGTTGTGTGTTTTTGCTGAAATGCTCTGAGTAAGCACACACCGAGTCAATCCTGGTTATGTTGTAAGACTCAGGGAATAGGGAAGAATAGGGGAAAGACCTCAAATTCTTATTACTTGACTGGCTTATAATTGTCATGCATTCACATCAATAATTTTTCATTTAAAAACCAAAAGAGCTTCCTGCAGTCACAGCTACATAGGAGGCTGAAGCTTCTATTCATTTTGAGTACAAGACTGAGCAACATAATGAGGTCTCATCTCAAGCAGATAAGAAACAACACTAAAAATATTAAAGGACTAATTGTAGTAGAAAATGTAAATTTGTCTACTGGAGGTGATAGAAGGTGAATGCTAACAAGTGAAGCTTTGTTGGCCATGGTTTTCATCACTATTGCTCTGTTGTAGTACAGCTTGAGGTCAGGGATGGTGATTACCCCAAATTTTTCTTACAGGTTTTGCTATCCTGGGTTTTTTGTTATTCCAGATGAATTTGAGAATTACTTTTTCTATCTCTGTGAAGAATTTAGTTGGAATTTTGATGAGGATTGCATTGAATCTGTAGATTGCTTTTGGTAAGATGGTTATTTTTACTCTGTTAATCCTGCTGATCGATAAGCAGGGAGATCTTTCCCACCTTCTGAAAAGATCCACAATCTTCGTTTAGTACTTGTTGCTGTAGAATGTTGTGTTTCTTTGGAGGCTCTGTGTTATTTTGCATTTTTCTATCTGAGACAGGTTCTCACCCCAGGGTGGCTTGGCATTCACCGTGTAGACCAGGTTGTTCTGGCAATCATGGAAATCATTCTTCCTCTTTTTCCCAAATGCTAGGAGTACAGATGTGAAACATCATGGTCAGCTACATTCCTTTTTAACATTCCTTTGATATCTGCACATGCTTAGACTGTTGTCTATCCCAGTTTATCAAGCTGCCTATGCCACCATAGATACTTTCAATATAGATGGCTTCCCCTGGAGATCCGTCTTTGTGTGTCACTTTACTAGACTCCAGTGTCTTTGCTTACAGTTGTGAGAAACAGTCAAGTTTCTCTATACCTGCTTCTTCAGCCTGATCAATTGTTGTTGCCATGGTGCAAGTCATTGTAATATATTCCTCTGAGGGCTAGGTGAAGGAAGTGAGATCTAGCAGTTCAAGTGCATGTGATATACACAGCAGTGGGGTGGGGGTAAAGTGTCTGTCTACAGCTACTCTGTAAGGGAAAGGTGCTGAGAATTAAGTATGTAGAATGTTTCTTCTCACACTTCAGTGATTTCCACTATTAACTCTTGCACTAGCAACTTCTGTGGCAGAAGGGCTTTGTGTTTTTTTGCCAGTTCCACAGAAGAGGGACTGTGTGGTGCTGTACACAGTGATGCACACACGTACACAACACAAAACACACAGCACACAGCAAACACACACAAAACACACAGCAGCAGTGCAGGCTCAAAAGCAGCTAGCTGTATGTGGAAGCAGCCCAAGGGATGTCTAGCTTCCCTTGTTCAGTATTGAGCTCAGGTTGAAAAGCAGCTTGTTAAGAGTAGGGAGGGGCATATTCATAGTTTCCCTAAAACATTATCAAATGTGACTAGAAAAAGAGACAGATGTATGAAAACTAGAAAAGAAATCAAAATTTTCTCCTAATTAATGATGTGTTTTTGCCTATTAATCAGCATAATTAGATAAAAGAGAAATAAGCATTAAAACTAGAAAAGGAGCTAAAATATCATTGTTGTTAAATATTCTAATTTTACCTAGAAGACAAAGCAAAGGCCTGAAAATTTTATATGTAATTAAACTATTAATGTGTGATAATACATAATGACAAATAACATGAAGAGTTATCAAAATTAATGGAACAAAAACATTCAGAATCTATAGAAATAAAACTTTTGTGTCCTAAAAAAGGATGTAGAAGATATTGCTTTTAAGTATTCTCATTGTATGTGTGGTATCCTTTGTGTATCTACACTTGTTATAATAGACATTGTAAGCTTATTCTTTGTGCTAATTGATACATAAAATGGTAATACAATATACTATACAGCATATTATAATTAATATACTGTAATATATACAATGTATAATACAATAGAATATACAAATTATATGTTTATGTATCATAAATTCTGAACAAAAATTAAAAGATCATAGCCATATTTAGTATCAATTGTTTCTGGGATGACACTGGAATTTTAGGTCAAGGTATGTGCTGTGTTATTCTTTTTACTCACTAATTTTTTTCTCATTAAAGTTTTATTTTGATTATATATTCATTTTAGTAATAAATATATAAATACTTATTTCTTTTTATTGCATTCAAGAATATATTGATCTTACTCTTCAATTTTAATTAAACTCTTAATTTCTATTTACAATAGTAGGCATCATTGTCACCTAGACAGAGAGAAGAAAGCTTTATGATTTTACATACTGACCTTATTTATTCATATATTATTAGCTATATCCTCAATCACTAGTGATAAAAAGTTATTTAGACTCTGTGCCTTAGTTATAGGTATTATTTCTGTCATGAAACCAAAACTAGAAAAGCAAAAGCTAGATGACCAAAAGCAACTTGTAGAGGGAAGGGTTTATTCAATTTATACTTCCACATCACTGTTCATCACCAAAGGAAGTTAGGACAGGAACTCAAGCAGGGCAGGAACCTGGAGGCAGGAGCTGATGCAGAGACCATGGGGGTGGGGGTGCTGCTTACTGGCTTGCTCTTCATGGCTTGCTTAGGATGCTTTCTTATAAATTCCAGGGATGACTGAACCCACAGTGGACCTCATAAGCTTTTCCACATCTATCACTATTTAAGAAATTGCCTTGTTGATGGCTCGGTGTCTGAGAGATCTCAGGGGTCTGAGTTAGTTGACACTGCAATGTGGACACTAGACAAGTGCAATAAAATGTTACATAAGAATGGCGCTTGCCATATTTTCTTTGTGATGGGAGACCAAACAGAATAATGATCCTGAGCAAGGAGGAAATGGAGTAACATGGGCATGCACTGCAAAACAGGCTACATTATCTCCTTGCTATGTGAGCAAGGGCCTGTTATTACTTTTATGAAGCTTGATTTTTATAACTAAATTATTTTGCAACTTCAATTTATTTTTAAACAAATATAAGAGTGGCAAAGCTCTTGCCTAGATTCCATGAGACCCTGAGGCTGATTCTCAGAAATATATATGTTTGTATTATGTATGTATGTATGTATATGTGTATATGTATATTTGCACTTTTATTTTCTTAACTTTAAAGTCATCTGGTTATTATGAATTGAAAATTTGGTTAGGATAGTGTGATGGTTCATATATGCTTGTCTCAGTGAGTGGCACTGTTAGGAGATATGGCCTTATGGGGGTGGATAATACCCTTGTCCTAGTTGCCTGGGAATCAGTATTCTACTAGCAGCCTTTTGATGAAGATGTAGAACTCACAGTTCCTCCTACACCATGCCTGCCTGGATGTTGCCATGTTCCCGCCTTGATGATAATGGACTGAAACTTTGAACCTGTAAACCAGATCCAGTTAAATGTTGTTCTTATAAGATTTGCCTTGGTCATGGTGTCTGTTCACAATAGTAAAACCCTAACTAAGACAGATAGTTATTAAATGAATAAATACAATTGTATACAAGTTCTTAATATTTTAAATTTATTTTCTAAAAAAGCTACTATATTTTAATATTTTATTATTGTTGTTTTTAACTAATAGAGTTGATGCAAGGTAAGATGTCTTATTTTTTATGACTCCCGTCCTCCTGTCGTTGTCCAGTGAGGCATGAGGGCCATATCCAGCCTGATGTCTTTTTCCTGGAGAGGAGATACTTTTGACATCAACCCCTATACAGTCAGGCTTGTCCCTCAGGGAACCCAGAGAGATATTTTTAACTTTTATTTATATTCCCTTGCAGTGCTTAGCCTTGCAACCTAAGCAAGAATTCAGATCACCAGACAGAGGGGGTTCTGGGTGGTCCCTCTCTGCTTGGTCTAGGGACGGAAATCCCCTCTTTTAGGTTGGGTGGAGATGGGTTTGGGGAACACCCTGGATAGAGTAACAACCTCATCTTGACTCCATAGCTAACTTATAACAATGTATCTGAATAGGTTTTGCTATCAAATTATCTATCTGTTGTATCACGAAGTTATTCAGTCTATTTAAGGACCAGGGACCAAAAGAAATCAGCAAAAATAATCCAATTTATGGTCCCAAGATGGGAGGAAGTAGGATTGACAACCATGGAGAGGTTGAAAATCAATTCTTGTACCAGCTCTCATCTTTCTCTTTCTCTCTCTGTCTTTTCTCAGGGTCTTCTCTGACCTTTTTCATGCTCTCTTTAACCATCCCTGTCTTGTCTATGTAGGTATCTGTACCCTTCCCCCTCTCCCCCCCCCAACACCTATGCTCCAGTGTCAGGTGTCATCCCCTTCCCCACATCCTGCCTTTGTGTTTTTATAACCCCTGTGTGAATAGGTAAATTACGATTTGATTTAAATAATTAAATAAATTTAGAAAAAAGAAAAAAAAAGATGTCTTATTTTATTAGCAAAGATTTTTTTTTGAAGTGCAAAACCTGTATTATGCCATGTTTGTTTTACACATAAATATTTAAAATTAAAGGTCAAGAACTTTAATATTTTTTGTTTCTTCATGACTATTAGATTTTTTAAAAATTACTCTCTAAAATATTAACAATGGACTTTGGTGCTGCTATTGGAAAAGCAGTTGTCTATGAGTTCCCCCTAAGAAAGAGCCACCCCTCAAAATTATCACCAAATTGCTATTATTAAACACCTACTGTTTTAATAGAGTCCAATGAACAACATCATTACCCTTACTTCTCTTGCATTGCGATTCATTACCTTGTCTGATAGAACTGTTTCACATTCAATATTCTCTGCAGAAAAATGAAAGGCAAGACTAAGGTATGTTTTTTTTTTAAATTCATGTTTTTAAAAGAGTTTTTAAAATCTCTCTATACTTTACAAGATTTACCAGTTGCTTTTATGGAATATCACTTTCATTGCTTTTTAAAATTAAAACTGATGCCCTAGTTCAATGTTTAAGCCTTCATATGAGACAAATACAATATTTATTGTTTCTAGTAATTATTTGTGAAAATATAATATGATACTCAAATTACTGTAATTATGTATATGACACAGAACATGTATTGTTTCTTTATCATTCATTATAAAATTTAGGAGACCTACTGTACATCTTGTTTTATATATATTTTTTGCTTATTTAATTTATTTAGTAGACATTGCTTAAATATGGTAGCTAACACTTCCAGTGTTTTTCTTAAAAGTAGGAGATACCAATCTGTGGACACTGGTTTGAAGTAGTTTCAAGGTTCCATAAATACTGACTTTGGTCATCAGGCCTCCAAATCCATCAAACAATATTGATTAACACTGAGGTTAAGATAAAAGATAGGTTGTGGTCTATCATCATCGTTGTCTTCGTCATCATCATCTAGCAGTATTATTTAAGAAAACATTTTTTGTTCTAGTATTCATATATTCATATAACATTCAATAATATGAAATATTCACATAATATGTTGAACCCTAAATTTTAGATTGAAGAATCAGTGTATTCTGAAGAATGTTCAAGAGATCTGTTTTTTTCACTAAATGAAATTAGTATTAGCTATTATTTAATTACAACCTGAAGACATATAATGGCATATACAACAACAAAAATTGTGTTCTGTTTCTGAGCCTTTTTTCTTCTTTACTCTATCTAGGCAGTATCTGAACCAGCCCACCATCCCAGTACTGTGTTGGATTGGGGGATCATGAAACACTGGAGGATGGATCATGATTTCTGAGATAGAACCCAACAATTTCCTTATCTTTTGGCTTTAGAGTTTTGGGCAGATTGATTATTCAACAGACAATAAGAAAATATCTATGACATAATTATGAAATACTTGCTGTCAGGTTACTTTAAAGGGAGAGAACTACCTTTTGTGGATCAGGGGATAAGATATTATATTATTTAATATTTGTTAGTATTCATACAATGTATTTGTATAAAATACATTATCTGGAGATGTAAGAAAATCCTCTTCCATCCTACTGACCTGAAGTGTTATCCTTTGAGTATGTTGCTAGTTCAATTTAAATAACAACATCACTGTTCCTGAAATGAGATACTTGACTAAAATTTAGAAGCATTCCGAAAATGGAAAGATTACTACCCATAAGGCCAGTGCACTAATAAACTTCTAATTTTTCTGTGTCTGCTTCTAGTCATCATTTTTAACTGGCAGTGATGCTTCCCATGATTGTTTTCCAAGGCACATTACAGTGCTCTGAACGATCTGAGCCAATGATTACTGTGTTTGTATTACAAAGGCTCTATTAGAAGGAGTAGCAGTTAGTAAAAGGGGTGTTAACCGAGGCAGAAGACTCCATCACGTTTTTGTCTGAGAAAAGAGAAAAAGGCATCTTATTTTTTTTTAAACAAGTCTATTTTAAAAGAGTGTGATATATGACACCTTTACTAAGAGCCATAATTTGTTTGGGCTTATTTGAAATGTTAGACATAACAGTTTCTTTCCTTGTCGAGATATAGTTCCACAAAGACTCCAGGTAGCATGAAATGTAGGGCAGTGAACAGCATGCTGTGGTGATATGTGGGGATCATCAAGTTCAATGCCTGGAGCACAGAAAGTAGACAGCAGGAAGCTGAGGTTGGAGACACAGAGGTGGGAAAGGAGGTAGATAAGCGTGGAGATGATGTTTTGGATGGTGTTTAGAGGGTATATTAAAGGAACAAACATGAATACAAGGAGGTCACTGGGGAGGCTGCTATAGGCATCACAAGGAGGAAAACATAGTCAGGACTAGGGCAATTCACCACAACAATAAAAAATGTAAGAAGATTGACTCATTATGTATTACAGAAAATAGAAGAAAAAGTGTCTCATGACTCCAGTACTAAAAACCAACCACTACAATTTTCATCATATGCTTTTATATATTAATGTACTTGTATTGTCATGGGTATAATTATCATTTATTTTATACTAGCAGAACCTAGGGCAAACTATGAAGTAGGTAGACTTCCTCTTCACTGTTTAGATTTTTTTTTTGATACAGCTTCTGCCATTTAATCTTGCTTTCTCTTTCCTAGGTTTTCAATATGTTCCTTTAGATCCATCCATTTCATCCAGGTCTGATTTCTAACTCCTTATTTCTTGTACCATCAATAAAGCATCTTTACAGATACCGCAGTGAGATCAATAATGCACCTCCAAAAGTTTCCACATCCTAGTCTCTGAAACACATTAACAATTTATCTTACATGGCAAAATGGATTGTAAAGATTATTTAGGAGTTGGAGATTACCCTGTATAACATAATTGGATCAATGTAACCAAAAAAGATGGAAAAAGAAAGACAAAAGTGTGTACATGAAGATAAGAATTATGTGGGTATTGGGTAGATTAAAGTATGCAATAATATTTTGACAGATACTGAAAGTGACACGAATCAAGGATTGCAAGTTGTCTCTTTAATCTGCACATGTAGGTGAGTTGAGTCTCTCCTAGGACTCCAGGAGGAGCATAGCCTTGTCAACAACTCAGTATTAGCATGTGATACCCAATTTGGGCATATGACCTACGGGGCTGTAAGATAATTTGTTTTGCTGCTTTAAGCCACACTTTTAGGCTAACTCATCCTAACAACACTAAGGAACTATGACAATTCTTTTTTGAAAAGAATAAAGCCATAAGATTATAGCTTTAATCTCAAATAGGTTATTTAATTAACAAAGCTTAATTTATTCTCCTTTTTTTCTTACCTGAAAAGAATTAAATTTTATGTTGTAGTTTCAGGAACCAGTCTGGTAGGAGAGATATCTGAAACTGGTTGCAAATGGAATGTGTACGAGGTGGGGAAAAAAAAAAACATTTTGAAGGTCTTCACATTAACCAGTTTGTCCAACATCACAATTCCATCTATAAGCACGGAGACATGCTCAATCGACCCAGCTGACAGCAAGCTTTGTATGAGAAATACTTTTGAGTCCATAAAGTCTTTTTTAAAGTCTTACATGAGTTTGCATGTGAGAATGCTGTAGAACATCATTTCACATACCCAGATTTATTTGTTTTCACTTTTCCAAGGGATTGTGCATCCTCATGCTTTTGAATTATGATTTGTCACAATGGAAAATTCCTATGAATAAATATCAGATATTGACTGTGAGAAAGCTGGGGGTAGAAGATGAGAGGATATTTTCTATTGACTGATGAGGCTCAGGAGTTGAATAGATCAAAGAAATGAAGGAGCTAAAAGATCTTGGGTATCATTTGACACTTGCATTGTTTCGAGGCTACCAAAACCAACAGTGCTTGCTTTTGAAATACATGTGATACAAATGCCAAATGGGGAAACTTTCATCACAGTATCACAGGAGTCTTGAAACCAAACCATGAGAGTAAACCAAGATCATATGAAGAGAAAAATGATCTCAGGTTTCTTTGGTCCAAATTAACATTGGAAATTTATTCCTTACCTGGGAAGCAGCCAGCTCAGGCATAGGTGAAGCCTGCTGTTCTAATGTCCTGTCCTACGTGGATGCTTGTGGCCATTCTGAATGTCTGAGGCTTCCTGGTGTTGTTCCAGGACTCCCTCATAGTGTATTACTGTGATCCCCTTTGAATATTTCAAGGACTGGAAAAGTGGGTCTGGCAGCACATCAGGGAGAAGGTGGTGACAGAGGCTTGGGTCAGATGACATTGGAAATGATTACAGAGGACTGCAGGTAGCTTACACAGAAACAGTGGTGAACATATGTGATCTGTTTGATAGTCACAGTGATGCTGAAAAAGAAATGGAGCACACATTACAAAGCTCATTTTGAAACCTTGGGAACTATGCCTAAGAGTTCTAAAATTACTTATCTCAGATTCCAGACTTCATAATTTGTAAAGCCAAAGTACGTTTGTGCTTTGGAACTGATATCCTATCCAAAGCTGAATCCAGCACACCCTGAACTTGTTCTACACGCTAAAGTCTAAGAATTTTCAGTTATGAAAGAAATATAAATGAAAAATTCTAGGTTCCACCTCATATACCCTGCTACAGAGTGTGATAAACTGTGTTTGAATTAAGTTGCCCAGGGAATTCTGCTGCATATGAAGTCTCTTGCTTTTCAAAATATGATCTGTAGCAGCTGGGTACCAACATTACCTGAGAGCTTGTTATAAATGGAGGGACCCATGCTAAATCGGAGGTCTTTAGATCAGGACCCACAACTCGTAAATATTTTCAGGAGGTTCCGGGCGCATAGAACTACAGATACAAACCTCAGCATTAAACACTGTTAAAATGCCCCAACAAGTGAAGGGAGAAACAGTTGGAACGTTAAAGAACTGACATACGGCTTTCTCGCAGTAGAGTCGGTTATATTCTTATTTCTTTGTCAGGGTCAAGACTAGCACCGAATTAGAGGACACAGTCTTTGACAGTGTTATTACCGGATCTATGACAAAATTTGTTCCACTCCTCAGTCTGCTAAAAGAATGAGGCCCATCAGATAGGAAAAGGAGCTATCTTGTTATCTCTACTTTCAGTCTGCTGTACAAAACTGAACCCCGAGATAATCCTGATCAGCATTAAGAACCGAAATTTGAGGAAGGAGAATTTGAGCATGTGGAAAATTCTAGAAAGTGGATCCCAAGGAGAGATTAAAGCTATCATCAACACAGGGTTACAGCTCTTGTTTCTTGTTTCTCTTTCAGCACCAGTACTCTTATACAGAAGGCTGCCTATCGAGGAATCCCCAAAGGAAGGTTTCTGATAACTGACCTTCCTCAGTCTGATAAGATCCTCATGCTTGCTAACTTTTATCGTTTAAGGAAATCAGAGTGTTTAGTACGTGAGATATTCCAGATTTCATTCTGAGATTAATCTGTTTTATCTATATATGAGTCACCAGTAAAGAGGTATGTGAAGTTACCTTTAGACTTACATGACTAGATGTGTGCTTTGCTGATGGTTTATTTATGATATAAGAACTATAAAGTTCCACAGGTCTAAAGCCTATGAGGAAAATACAGCAGGGAGGGATTTAGAAAATTTTGAATAATGAAAAATGTTGATTTAAAACACTTAATTTGCTATATCTATACATGTATGTGTTTACCTACTATTGAAACTTTCTAAATTATAGAAGAATTAAAATCATATCTCTCAAAGATTACATGCTTTGTATTTAGTTTTTTAGAATTGGAGTTTTGAGTCTTCTGTATTAATCTTAGAAATATGAACATAGAAAATGGGATGGAAGAGGATGTTTTAAATCTACTTTGAGGCAAAGGATTCCTCACAAAGCAATCAGACTCCAGGAAGGCATTAGCACACCTTTGAAAAGTGAAGGCAGACAGTATTAAACTTTTAAAAGCTTTCTTTGAAGGAATGTGGAATTGGTTAATATCATTTTAGTGAGGTGAGAGGAAGGATTGTGTTACATTTTATTTTGAATCTTTGAAGGCAGATTTTTTTCCCTTTTCTCAGCTGGTTCATTTTAGTGTTAATGAGCATTAAGCTCATTATCAAAGGGAGAATAATAAACCTTTAAATGCCAGTCCAAAGGAGGTCTTTATTTTTCTTTTTTTTTTTTTTTTTTTTTTTTTTTTTTTTTAATTTTTATTTTCAGCAAATCAAAAAAAATTAAATTAAAAAGCATTCAAACAGAATAAAATGAAAATAAACAAACAAGCAAAATACCAAGGGTCAGATATACTTATACAAGAATTCTATAGGGCCTTCAAACAAGCAACACTTTTTGAGTTATGTTTAAAAAAATTCAGAACCACAATAAGCTCCTTCACAAAGCAAATAATATTGAAATAGTGAAATCAAGTGTAGACCCAACACAAATATATAATTATAGTCCAATATCCCTCATGAATATACATACAAAAATTCTCATTGAAGTAGTTGCAAACTGAATACAAGAGATATAAAAAAAAATAATATTCCATGAATAACTGAACAACTGTTTTTTTTTTTTTTTTTTTTTGAAGACCGTACTCCATATACAGGCTGCATGTTTTGGGATAGCCCCCACTCCAGATGATTGAGACCTACATGAAACCAAGCTGCACATTTACAACATATGTGCAGGGAGGCCTAGGTTCAGCCCATGGAGGTAGATCTGTGTAGACTAGGTATGCTCCACGGTTGGTGATTCAGTCTCTGAGAGCTCCAAGGGTTCAGGTTGGTTTACTCTGTTGATCTTCCTGTGCAGTTCCTATCTCCTTAGGGCCCTCAATCCTTCCACCTATTCTTCTTTAAGAGTCCTCAAGCTCCATCCACTGTTTGGCTCTGGATATCTGTATCTGTCTGAGTCAGCTGCTGGTTAGAGCCTCTCAGAGGACAGCTTGCCGGTCTGTTCTCAGGCTGGAGGTTTAGCTCCTGGGAGCTCTGGTTGAATCTTTTGATACTCGTTCTAAAAAGGACAAAAACACCCTCACTTTGGTCTTCCTCCTTCTTCTTGAGTTTCATGAGGTTTATGCGTTGCATCTTAGGTATTGTGTGTTTTGGGGCTAATATCCGCTTATCAGTGAGTGCATACCATGTGTGTTCTTTTGTGATTGGGTCATCTCACTCAGGATGATATTTTCTAGCTCCATCCATTTGTCTAAGAATTTCATGAGCTCATTATTTTAATGGCTGAGTAGTACTCCATTGTGTAAATGTACCACATTTTCTGTATCCATTCTTCTGTTGAAGGACATCTGGGTTCTTTCCAGCTTCTGGCTATTATAAATAAGGCCGCTATAAACATAGTGGAGCATGTGGCCCTGTTGCATGTTGAAATATCTTCTGGGTATATACCCAGGAGGGGTATAGCTGGGTCCTCAGGTAACACCATGTTCAATTTTCTGAGGTATCGCCAGACTGCTTTCCATAGTGGTTGTACCAGCTTGCAATCCCACCAACAATGGAGGAGTGTTCCTCTTTCTCCACATCCTCGCCAACATCTGCTGTCACCTGTGTTTTGGATTTTAGCCAATCTGACTGGTGTGAGGTGGAATCTCAGTGTTGTTTTCATTTGCATTTCCCTGATGACTAGGGATGCTGAGCACTTCTTTAGATGTTTCTCAATCATTCGAGTTTCCTCAGTTGAGAGTTCTTTGTTCAACTCTCTACCCATTTTTTAATAGGGTTATTTGATGGTCTGGAATCTAGTTTCTTCAGTTCTTTGTATACCTTGGATATTAGCCCTCTATCAGATGTAAGGTTGGTGAAGATCTTTTCCCAGTCTGTTGGTTTCCGCTTTGTCCTGTTGACCGTATCCTTTGCTTTACAGAAGCTTTGCAGTTTTATGAGATCCCATTTGTCAATTCTTGATCTTAGAGCATACGCCATTGGTGTTCTGTTCAGGAACTTTTCCCCTGTGCCCATATGATCAAGGCTTTTCCCTATTTTCTCTTCTATTAGTTTCAGTGTAGCTGGTTTTATGTGGAGGTCCTTGATCCACTTGGAATTGAGCTTTGTACAAGGAGATAAGTATGGATCAATTTGCATTCTTCTACAAGTTGACCTCCAGTTGGACCAGCACCATTTGTTGAAAATGCTGTCTTTTTTCCACTGGATAGTTTGAGCTCCTTTGTCGAAGATCAAGTGACCATAGGTATGGGGGTTCATTTCAGGGTCTTCTATTCTATTCCATTGATCCTCCTGACTGTCTCTGTTCGTGAACCACTGAAGATAATTTAAGACATGCAGACTTGAAAATCTACCTGAAAATGTGTTAAGAGGAAACTAAAAAAGGCAAGAAATTGCAAAGCATGTTTTAAAAAAGGATTTTAGCTGTATATCGAGCACACAGTAAGAGGAAAAATAATATACTCTGAAGGATTGACAACATGGAATTAGAAATATGATAAAGTGTTAGAAATATAGGCTATTCTTGTCTTTGAAGTGACAAAAGTTGGCACTTAGTTTCTGACTGTATTGTAATCTATAATAATGGGCTAATTGGTGGTTTAAAAAGAAAAAAAATTAGTTTGCATCTAATATATAATTAGTAAAGAAAGCAAATACTGAACAGTCATTCTGGGCACCACTAAAGAACAAAATTGCTCTAACGGTCTGATGACCTCACAGTGCTGAATTTGCTGGCAGTTTAAAGCAGAGGAAAATATTCTGTTGGAAGACAGCAAGAGCAGATATGTCTGAATGAATTGTCACAATGTGTCAACTGGAAAAAAGAGATCTACCTCAGAAAAATCCTGCAAATTGGGCAATTCAACACATTTGCCAGAGAGAAAAGTTATGATTCTAGAATAGAACATAGACCTGAGCGTAAAGGATTTCTCCATGAATCCTGAATGTACCTAAACTAGGCTGGATCCAAACACATATCCAGGGGGAAAGCTGTCACATACACAAAGAAACAGAAGTGAGAGGTGCTTCCTTCCCAGCATTGGAACTTTGTTACTCTGCTCTTGCGACTGTTCTCAGCAGGTCGCTCTGTTCTCTCTACTCTACCTCAGACCACTTTCTCAGAGACCTATTCTTGATGCTCAGGGTGTCCAGAACTTTAAACAACACACAGAAAAGAATGAAAGGTGCATGATCTCCAATGCTGCTTTTTAAGGAAACACACCCAAATAAAAACATACCTACATATTCGCACACATCTGGTAACTGCTATCACAGTTCTGAAGACCATGCCAGTCCTCCTACTAAAACAAATAAAACAACTGTCACTTGGGTGAGTTTTTTCTTTTAAAAATCCAGCGCTTAATGTCTATTAGGGTTTAGAGTTCCCTTTGTGAAAGTAAAATCTTAGGGGATGGGTGATCATTTGTGTCACTTTGAACTAATTTTTGTTAAAATGAAGCCTCTTTGTCCTGCCAGCTCCTCCTCTGTTTGCTAATCCAGCTTTTCACGTTCACAGCATTTTCTTAAGCATCCAGTGTCCTGCTCTTGCTAACAAAGGATCCCAGGGAAAATCCAGTGTAAGCTGTTGATGATCTATTTCCTGGTTCCAGATACATGGCTGACTGTGTGCCAAGAAGAGAATAGAAAGAAAGCAAAGGCCAACACTCAACCACCCAAAGAAATAGTAGCTGAAACCATTCATCAAACAGAGAATTGGGGACAGTTTGTTCAACCTTTAATTTATATCAGATCATTCTGCTTCTGTGTAGAGTTTGCAAAAACTGTCTGGATAAGAAAGCCTGTGTGTATGTCACAAGGACTAAGATCAATGGTCTTTGAAGATTATAGATATATTTTCATCTCAGAAGTTTTTCTTTTGTTTTTCGTTTTTTGTTTTTTGTTTGTTTGTTTTTTGTAAGTTATTGATGTTCCAGACATGCCAATGTCTCCACTCTCAAAAGCAAACTGACCTGAAGACTTTTAAAAGTATTGAGTATTTTGTCTTCATGTTTCTGTTGCTGTGACTAAACACCATGGCAACTCTTATTAAGGAAAACATTTAACTAGGGCTGGGGTACAGTTTCAGAGGTTTAGTCAATTATCATCTTGACAGGAAATATGGCGGCCTGCAGGCTGACATAGTGCTTGAAAAGGAGTTGAGAGTTCTACTTCCAGATTGGCAAGCAGCAAAAGAAGATTAACTTGAGATTCGGAGACCTCAAAACTGACCTCCTTAGTGACATACTACCTCCATAAGATAAGGCCACACCTCTTAGTGATGCCCCCTTTCTATGGGCTGAGGATTCGAACACATGAGTCTATAGGGGTGGGGGGCATTCATATTTGAGCCACCACATACCTTGTAGCAATAAATACAATGTAATCCAAATCCAGATAATATTTTTGACAAAAATTTGTTTGTGCATAGCATAGTTTGTTCCTTTAGCTTAGATAAATGGGAATATGTCACACTGTAAAGAATATTGATAGGATGCAGTTATGGAAAGGATATATGATAAGAACAAAGAAGATAATCTTAAAGCATGGTGGTTTGTTTCCTTGTAAGAATGCTGAATTGGGGTGTTTTCAAGAAATAGCTTATTCAAATTTGGCAACTGAAGAGAATTTGATAAAGAAACCTAAGAGCAGATGGGATTTTCAGAGAAATCTGGAAGGAATATCACAGTATGAAAGTACTAGCAAGAATGAAAACTTTTAGCCAACCTAGACCTGAAGGGGCCAGAAAGAAATCGGAGAGAAAATAACTTTCTGACTGAGACTTTCTGAAAACTATGGCCTGTTGTAGAGGATACAGATAAATCTTGGTTATCTGACAGTTAGAGAGCTGGAAAAAAATAAAATCCTTAGGCAGCTGTGTCTTGATATACATTTCTCTCCCACCTTCTCTAGTAAAATCCACTGAGGGAATGCGTGCTACAAGGGCTCATCAATGTAAACAGCCTTTGGAACACAGAGCTTAGTGGGTAGAATAGGTAATGGGAGACCTCAGGGATAATACTCAACACCATTGTCTACTGGCAACTTTTAAAATTAACTTTAACTCCTTACAAAATTTTATGCATCAATTGTTATTTTTTCCATATTTAAGATAAATCTTTGCAGCATTTCTGCCATCTGCTTATGATATTACCCTGGGGTATTGTCATCATTCTTTATTATTACTTAGTCTTAATAGCTTCACAGAACCTTGTCTCCTATTGCCTTCATCTCTTGCTGTTAAATACAAGTCACAGTTGATCCTGGTGGATCTCAAACATAAGCAGTACTCTACTCTATCAGGTAGTTTTGGTTCCAAAATGCTTTATAGATAGGGAAGGCTTTTCATGAGCTTTAGGGGGTATCAAATGTGTTTTAAAATCATTGTTATAAAGGTTTATCTGGAGAAGTTAAAAGTGGGCCATGAAGTAAGGTAAGTATAAACTATGCTTTCCTTTGAACTCTTCACTAGTTTGGTATAAGAGAGTATAAGTATCTACAACTTATTGTACTAATGAAAAAATATAACTTTTAAAAGTGAATTCAAATGTTGGCACACAGTGTAAGCATATAATTCTGTTACCAGAAGACATAAGTTATCAAACAAAAATTCCAGTGTAAAGCATGAATCAGCTCTCTATTTATCAGGGAGGCTCCAGAGGTCTCCTAGGCAACACAGGCTATTAAGGTCACCCTTGCTTATCTTCCATAACAACATGGTAAGACCATATTTTGGAAGACACTTCACACTTTGGCTTAAGGACATAGAGAAACCAATTTCAAAACAACAAAAATGTTGTACCCACTGACTATTTTTTAATAATATTAGAGATGCTATGCAGGCTACTAAGGGAAAAGTATATTAAGGGTGTTAACCAATATTGGAATTTATATGCTACAATACCATCCTTCCAGATGAGAAGCAGTGTTGATACAACTTTTATAGATAACTAATGGCATTCTGATAGGATTTGAGGTCTAGTTGAAGGGAGGGAATTATACACCTGGTACCATAATCTTGATCAAAAGCTTAATAGAATCTACTGTTTTAATTTTGTTAAATGTTCATGTCAAAGTAACTTTTAAATGTTTGTCTTTATGCTAATAGACCTGAGATTCTCTCAAAGTTGGTTGGAGAAACTTCTTTTTGTAGTAAGCAACGGTCAGTGCACTCACATATAACTGATCATCATGCTGAGAAGAGATGGAGTGCTCAGACAAAAGTAGTGCATCTTCCACAATTCTCCACTTCCTGCATGAGTCTGGAAACATCACAGAAGAAGAGGAGGAAAGTACATAAGATATAGAGAACAGGAAGGAGTGCTATAAAATGCTGTCTTCTAGACATGGCATGGCCATTGGACTTACAAACTCATACTATCTCTATTAACTTCAATAGACCTAAACAAGATCAAAGCAGTCAAAATTCCCTTGAAGATGAATAGATAATCTCCAGCCTCACCTCTCCTCTTACTAAAGAGGTATTATTAATTGCCAACTACGTGGGGAAGGCAAATCATTCCTCTTAGAAAGTAGTCACTGGTTTATTGTCAGTTTGGCAGTGGATGTCCTCACATCCCTTCACATATAAACAATACCAATTCCAATTTGTAGGTTATTAACAGGAAAAAAGACATGAAGCTAGGAGGGGAATTGTTGAAATAGGATAAATTTGGAGGATGAAATGTGGAATGGGAGGTATATAGAAATTTATTTCCTTGTACTCATGTATGAAATTCTCAAAGAGTAATAAAACTAAGAATTAATACTAGTAGACTTCCTCTTTCTAGAATACTATGTCAGATTTTGCCAATTCTTTCAAGTCCTTCAAAAAGAGAGTTTTCTAAAAACTATGAGTGATATGGGTTAATTCTTACTATAAGGTGATTTAATTAGAAAGAAAAATCCTAGATATGTAGAAAACTAGAGGTATTTATTATGAAAAATCAACACACCTACAATATGAAAGTAACAAAAAACACAAAAGAAATTTCTGAATACTATGTATTTGCAGCCTTAGAAATTTTCATCTATGTAAATATTTAAGGTCTACTTTCTCTTTTATGCTCATGAATTTTCAGTTTCCCAACACCATTTATTGAAGTGATTTTCCCCTTTATATGCCCTTGGTATATTTTTCAGAAATGAGTTGTATATAAGTGAATGGCTTTATTTATGAGATTTTTATTACATTTTGTTGGTCATTGTAGTTCTGTATATATTACCATTCTGCCTCAATCAGTATTCTTTAGAGTAGTTTTTGAAGTCTCATAATTTGATACCTCAGATTTGTTCTTTCTAATGTTTATGCTATTGATTGTAACATATTGTATTTATCACAAATAAAAATGATTAGGGTGATGTATCATGGTTAAAGTATGCAAAGTATCAGGTTTCCTTATGTGATTTCATATTGACTTGATTTTGGTTGATCCTTTTGTGAAGGTTTGTTCTTTTTCGCTTAAAATTATATTGGAAACTTGGAGAATTGGGGTTTTCATAAAATTTTCAGTATTCAAATAATACTGTGAGCGTATTATTAGAATTTTTAGATAATTTCGTTGACTATATTGATTGTCTAGGTTATATGTATATTGTTTTATTTTCCTTTACTTTTTTTTGACAGTTTTACACACACATACAATATACTGTGAACATATTGACCTCTTTACTTTCGCTTATCTCTTTCACATTGTTACTGACATTTTCTGGATTAGCAGCACTCCTACAATCATTATCTGTGCATGCGTGTGTGAGTGTGTGTGTGTGTGTGTGTGTGTGTGTGTGTGTTCGTCTTATGCAGGAGCCATAGTGGCTGTGTGTTCCTCATTGAAATGGTCTATGTCATGTTTAGTTACAGCATTCCATAGTGTACCTCTGCATCCTCCTGTACTTAACAGATTTTCTGTCTCCTTTTCCACAATGTTTCCTTTGTCTTAGAGAGAGTGTCATAATGTCCAGATTAGAGCTGAACACTCAAAAATCTCTTATTTTCAGGACTTTGACCAGTTATAGGTTTCTACTTTGCTATCAATAGTTCTACAAAAAAGCTTATCTAACATTGGCTGAGATTAACACTAGTCTATAAATATAAACATAAATATTTAGAAGGAAGTTAAACTTTATATCATTTAGAATATATCAGTAGTAGAATCCATCCTGGCGTCTATGACCTCTCAAGTATGGGCTTTAGGCCAGGTTTATAATAGCAGGCATGAAACTAATGCAGGTGACTTCAAATATAGTCAGAAGATGGTTGATTGCTTAGTTACTTCTCAACTACTCATGCCACTCTTGTACCAATGGAATTATTTGGCCTGGCAAGAAAGTACTGTAGTTATGAATGGTCCACATGTGGGTAAGATCATTTATGACCTTTCTTTTCCCCAATCCTTCTCATACCTTCTTCGACTGTGAGTGCTACCTAGTATGGAGGTCTTAAAGGTGTAAGGGAAGATAGTGAAAGACATGAAGTACGTGTGTGTGGGGGGGTATTAAAAATAGAAAGGTTTAGATGGGAATATGAACAGGAATATGGGAGAAAGGGTCAATAAAAATTAAGGACATATGAAAAAGCCATAGAGTAACCTATCACTTATAAACTAACTAAAAATATAGTAATAAGAGTTTCAACAGAGACACTCTACGTGTTTGGATAAACCTGCTCCCAGAAATCAGACTATTTACAACCAAAACACCAATGCCAAATGCAAAATACTTCCTTTGGATTTAATGACCGGGGAGCTCAGAAAGGTTCCCAAAACAATATAGGCCACTACCACGGTTCTCAGTTACGGTCTTACAACTATGTGGTCAGACTGTATTGATGAAGGCAACACACACTTCTGTTATAGAACATAGAATTCAGACTTTTAAAGAGAAGAAAAAGAGAGACCAATGTGATAAATATCACAGGCAGAAGGATTTCTACAAAACAAGCAAACAAACAAAAAACAAAACAAAAAATCTTTTCTGTGTTTGGCATCAGTTCTTGGCCATTGATTAGAGAAACCCTAGATGCCAGTAAGAAAAATTCTGTTGCATCTCTTGCACTGTGTCAGCACAACTAAGCCCTTTGTCATCCGCACTCATAGGAAACTTGGAACACAGGAATGTATGCTGAAGTGTGGAAAGCAAAACACTGTTAAACTACAGGAAAGAATCTCTGAATCACAACGTAGTGTGCTGTAAACCTGGCTGGGGGCAGAGTCTGCAGTAGAATGTTGACATGGGTTCTAGTCAGCCCTCCTGAGGTTGAGAGATTACACAAAACAGGTCCATTTTTAGTAACCAGACTCCCAACTGTTAATAGTCTAGTACCATATATATTTACTACCACTTTCTACCAGACCTTTAATGATGAACTAATGTCAATCCTTGTCAAAAGTCCATAAAGTGGAAAAGTCAGAAATACTACTAAAGACTGCTTTTACAAAATTATCATTAATATGACACCAAGACCAGATGAAAACACAACAAAAGGAATGTATAAGCAAATCTACTCGATTAACATAATTGTAAAGTCTCTCACTAAAAGTTTTGTAAACTAAATTCAAGAATACAAAAGAACCATCAACAATCCAGTTGGCTTCTATTCAGAGATGCAGAATAGAAATAGCTCAATATATAGAAATAGAAATAACTAGTAATAAAAATAGAAAAATTTTTATATACCTCATGGAATAACAAGACTCTGGGCAGCTGAAGCAACTCTGAGGGAAAGAAAAATGCTGGAGTTATCACTCACTAAACTTGACTTCATGTCTTACAATAGAACCACTATATCAAAAATAACACAATGCTGACATAAAACCATAAAAGTAGGTTAATAGACTAGACTACAATACCCAGATATACACTCATCCTGGTATAGTTACCCAATTTTTTGACAATAAAGCTTAAATATACATTGGCGAAATGACAGCCCATTCATCAAAAGGTCTTTGGGGAACTGGACATCCACATTCAGAAGAATGAACTAGATGCTTATCTCTCACCTTGTATTGATTTTAGTGTAAGATCAACTCCAAATTGATCAAAGATCTTAATGTAAAACCCAAATATTTAAAACTATTAGAGTAAAAAAGTAGGGGAAACACTTCAAGTTGCAAGCATAGGCCAAGATGTTTTAAAGAGAACACAAAGTTCTAAGGCAATAAGGTCAAAAATTGATGAATGGGACTTTATGACATTTAATAGCTTCTGCCCTGCCAAGACAGCAGGTTAGAAAAGAGACAGAATAGAGAACCGAAGAATTTATTTGCCTACTATACAGCTGACAGAGAATTAATATTTATATTCTAGAATGTATAAATACTCAGAAGTAAAGCACAAGAAATTGATCCAATCCATAAGTGGGCTAATGAAACAAATAGTTCTCAGAAGATGTAATACAAATTGTCAATGAACAAAAAAAAAAAAATGCTTAATTTCACTAGCATTCAGATAAGTAAGCATAAAAACTTTCTTGAGATTTTATTTCACCCTAATCAGAATGACAGTCCCTATTTTAACAAATATCAACAAATGCTGTCAAGGATACAAATGAAAGGGATTCCTTACACACTAGTTCAGCTACTGTAGAGGTCAGTATAAATGTTCTTTGAAAAACTGAAAATAGAACTTCCATATAACCCAGCTATATCACTTGGGGGAATTTACTCAAAGGACTCCAAATCCACATGTCACCAATATTTGTACATCAATTTTTAAAATTAATAAATGAATATATTTTAGTTTATGTTATATAAATTATATTACATATATAATATATGGTGTGTGTGTGTGTGTGTGTGTGTGTTTGTATAGGCATTTTAATCTTTGGAATTGCTGTTACAGATAGTTGTGAGCTTGCATGTTTGTGTTCAGAATTGAACCACTTAGTATTGTTTCACTAAAGATTACTAGATATTATTTAAATACATAAAATTGTGTATGTACTTAAGACATAGAAGTAGGAATAAATATGTCCTGGATGACTAAAGGGAATAGTGGGAATTGGGAAGAAAGAAGAAAAAGAGTTGTAGGGGAAGTTCTCATTTGACATACAATATGTAAGACATACAATGTGTAAGACTCAAACCAATTAAGAAGAAAGATATAGAATTGTTTACGTCGCTTGTTATAAATATCTCTAGTCCTTAGAGTTTGGAGGACTTTGGAAAGTATCATTTGCTGGATCTCTCTCCCAGATCCAATTCATCTGAGGTCTTGGTACTGAAATATTTTAGATGTTTTTCAGTAAGTCCATTGGTATTAATCATAAATTTACCTTGAGGAGAATTCAGTGTTTACTGGTATTTTTAAACTTTGCGGTTCTCATCAGTTCTCATAAAATTAGAGTGCCTATCTTCTCTTAAAGGATTTTCAGTCACCAGTAAGAGTTTGTTAACACATCTTCATGAGTCTCCCATCCTTTGCATAAGATTTAGAACCTCCTGCTATACACTGAGATCAACACTGCGATGATCATATAGATAACCACCAAATATGTAATGACAAAGTCATTCAGTCAGGCATGTAGCATGAAGGGCTTTGTGGGTTGTTTTGAGCTTCAGAATCATAAACCAGTAGAATCTGTGACATGAGGCATATGACCTACAAGCTTTTCGAATATTCTGGCTACTCATTTTCCTGCAGTTGTCCTTTTTTTTTTTTTTTTTTTTTTTTTTTAAATCTTAGCCACTCTCCCCAGGAAACAGCTGTTCACTGTTTCATTGTCCATATGGAGACAAAACAGTCTAGGCAGTAGCATATTTGGTTGGGATTGTATCACTGGTATCATGTACAGTTGCTCATTGAGTCTTCTGTTTCCCTCTTGCACATATGAAAACCAGAGCTCTTGTTTTTCTGAAAGGTAACGATTTGTGTGAATGTCTGCATGTCTCAATAGTGATTTCCATCATATGCGAGACTGTTTATGTTTCATTTCCAGATACAGGCAACCTGTAGTAGCGGGCCGTGTACTTTTAGATAATGAATAAATAAATAGGTGACCTCTCCCAGCCAAAAAAGGAAGAGATTAGCTGACATCAGCTTATTTTCCTTCTGCTGGAACTTATCAAGAATTACTCTTCTGTAATAATATATTTCTTATTTATATATAGGAAGCCATACCTTATTGGGAATCAAGAATTTGGTTTGTAATTTTAGTCATGTGACAACATTACATTTTCATTACTTATGCTAAACTTCTATACAATTATTAGTGTATTTACATTTATACTTTCTTTTGATTAAAAAATATGCCTTTTAAGCATTTTTTTTGATGATTGGCTCTCCTGTTAAAATATCTAGTTGCATTTAAAGCAATAATTCTAATAAGGTTCTTCAATTCCAAGCCATGATGATATTGTTGATACATTTTTTAAAAATGTCATACTGATTAAGAAATAGCAATCACATTTGATTTCTCAACCCCACAGCCCTGGTGACAAAGTTTATCTTTTCTAAAGGTGCAATTAGGAATAACTTGTTCTGTAGGCTAATAACACTGATTGTACATTAGAGAGATAGTTTTAATTAATACATCTTATGAGCCAGGGACACGTATCAAAATTATTAAAATGGTTCATCAGACAGGTCTTTAAGAGTTCATTCTGAAACTGGCAAGTTCATGTATTGCTATTGCCATGGTAAACTAAATCTGGTGAATCATTAATGATAATTTATTTTCACAAATTCAAAAACTTTAGTACTATATGATAATTTTGATCATCATCATGTTATCTAGCTTTAAAAAAATATACTTATCCTGAATACCATACATTTGCACAATATTGAAGCCATTGTTATTATATCCAGCATATGGACATTTACATAATTTTAAAAATGAATGTGAAAAATCTAGTATTAAAGAATTACTACAGTAAAGTTTGTATTCATTTGCCACAAAAATGGACCCAGTTTTATTGTTACTATTATACGAAAAATGGGATAAACTTTGAATATAGCATTATTAGAATTTTGAAGAAAATATGCTAAGATGAAGAACATAAAAGACATATTAAAATTAAAATTGCAGCATTTAACCTGGTGAGATCATTGATAATTTGTTGGATGTCTATTAACAAACTGTTTTATATTAAAATTACACTTAACTGTACAGTAAGTACACTAAAATAAACTGCACCTAATGCAAATGCACCAATTTATGATCTCATTAGTTTTGCCAACTAACCAGTTATCCAAAGAAACTTAATAGTTTTGTTTCTGAAGTACATGTTTCATTGAAGATGGCATTGGAGATAAACATATTCACAGACACAAACAAAAAACAAATTGTTAAATTAGGGTTAGTGTGGGTGTGAGACAGAGATAGTTATTCAGAGTACCATTGGAAAAACAAGACAAAAATAAGCAAGAAAAGATGCTGCTTAAGGAAGCTGCTGAGCACACAGCATTCATTTCTGTTTCCTCTGGTACAGGAGTGCCTCATCGTTTTAACTCTGGTTTGTACTGAAAAGTTCTTAGTAAAACTAAGATGGAAACAAACACTAACAAATATTTTGATGGATAGTATTCTAAAATGTACTACACTTTTCTAGATTCTTAAGTAGATTTCATGAACTCTAATCTGGTCTTTCCTGTTTGGTCTACGTTTTTGCACTTACACTGAGTGGATGGTTCCAGTCTTTGGTTTATGTCCTTCCTATAATGGTTCCCTTTCAAGTAAGTGTCAAAACCAGCAAAGTCTGCTCAACAGAGCCAACCCTTCCTGCCATTTGAACTTCCTATGCCCAGCTTTCTCTGGTTAAGCATTCTTTAGCTTTTTCTTTCTTTAATTGGATATTTTCTTTATTTACATTTCAAATGTTATCCCCTTTCCAGGTCTTCCCTCCAGAACCCCCTATCCCATCATCCCTTCCCCTGCCTCTATGAGGACACTCTCCCCCGCCACCCCTTCACACACTGGCACTCCCCTATACTGGGGCATCGAACTCCTTCAGGCCCAAGGGCTGCTCCTTCCACTTATTTCCAAGGACATCCTCTGCCACATATGCTTCCAGAGCCATGGGTCCCTTCATGTGTACTCTTTGGTTGGTGGTCCAGTCCCCGGGAGCTCTGGGGTGTCTGGCTTGTTGACACTGTTGCTCCCACCATGGGACTGCAAACACCCTCAACTCCTTCAGTCTCTTCTCCAACTCCTTCATCTGGATGGCGCTCAGTCCAGTGGTTGGCTCTGTATTTGTCAGGCTCTGGCAGAGCCTCTCAGGAGATAGTCTTATCAGGCTCCCTTCAGCAAGCACTTCCTGGCATCCTCAATAGCATCTGGGTTTGGCAACTGTATAAGAAATGGATCCCCAGATGGGGCAGTCTCTGGATGGCCATTCCTTTAGTTTTGGCTCCACATTTTATCTCCATATTTCCTCCTGTGAGAATTTAGTTCCTCTTTCTAAGAAGCACTGAAGCAGGCTGGAAAGATGGCTCTTGGTTAAGAGCACTGAATGCTCTTCCAGAGGGCCTGAGTTCAATTGCCAACAACTACATGGTAGCTTACAACAATCTGCAATGGGGTTTGATGTCCTCTTCTGGAGTGTCTGAAGAGAGCAATGGTGAATACATAGGATAAAATTAAAAGAGGAAGAGGAAGACGAAGAGGAGAGGGAGGAGGAGGAGGAAGAGGAGGAGGAAGAAGAAGAAGTATTGAAGCATCCTCAATTTGGTCTTCCTTCTTGAGCTTCATATGGTTTGTGAATTATATTTTGGGTATTCCGAACTTTTGGGCTAATATCCACTTATCAGTGAGTGTATACCATGTGTGTTCTTTTGTGAATGGGTTACTTCACTCAGGATGGTATTTTCAAGTTCCATCCACTTGCTTGTGAATTTCATGAAGTCATGGTATTTAATAGCTAAATAGTATTCCATTTGTAAATGTACCACATTCTCTGTATCCATTCCTCTGTTGAGGGACATCTGGGTTCTTTCAGCTTCTGGCTATTATAAATAA